>JAOXJK010000002.1:18709931-18721060 GCA_025774025.1 Xenus cinereus
CAACCTGGTCTGGTGGGAGGTGTCCCTGCCCAGGGCAGGGGGTTGGAACTGGATGATCTTGAAGGTCCCTTCCAACCTGAACCATTCTGTGATTCTATGCCTTGCTTGCAACTCGCATCTCTAAGACTTTGTTTGTGGATGTAAGCAACGCTCATTCTAGATCTGTTTACTCTTGCTGTGTTAAGGCCTAATCCTGTAAGTTGCAGTTGCTTAGGCACCATCTGGGTACTGACTTAATTTCCCTTATTTTGTTGTCTCTGCGTGCAGCAAGTCTTTTTCAGTTGCTGCTGTGTAAACAGAGAACCCCTGCTTTCTGTGAGATGTCAACCCAGGCTCTTTGCATCACCCCTGTGGCATTGATGGGAGGACTAATATATAGTCCTTTTCAGCATGGTTCGTTTTCCCAATGTCAGCCAGTGCCACAGAAGGAAGAATAGGGCCAGAATCAATTTTTACTGAAATCAGGGATGGTTTGAATGATGAAACTGTACCCCAATATGCAGAAAGCAGACTAACAGGTAATCCTGCGGTGAAATCAAATACTCAGCAATCTTGGTGTCATTTTACAAGGGATAAAACGGATCTAGATTCATCTTTCAATTCTTTCTAATTTCTGAGAGTGTCATTTTTTCTGGACTGCCTTCAGCTCCGGAATGGGCAGACACCACTCAGACTTGTTTTACGAAGACCTCTAACAGCTTGTCTCTCACAGGGTGGCAGGTGATTTGTTCCCTGGTTCCTAAGCTTAGCTTCTAGCTTCCTCTTGTTTCATTCTAATTTGATGTCAAATTACAATTCGGGATCTGAGTTTTAATCCCTACAATTATTGCTAGACTTGAAGTAAAAGCAAGACTTCGAGAGCTACTAGCTATTAGCTTAGCTTGGAAATGGCTATAAGAGTCAAGCCCAGGGTATCTGTCTACTGTGTGTGCCAGCTGTATGTATTCCCAGATGGTTCATTGTATCAGATCCAAAGGATTCCACTTGAATTTCCTGGTAAAGGTGGGATGTAAGCAAAACCAAGACTGTATTGGGAAAGATGGGACAGTTATTGTCCCATCTGATGGACTTTATCAGATCCCTCAAGGATATTGAAGGGGATTATCTGCTCACTAGTAGTGCAGGTCGAGGTATGTGAGTCACCTCATGTCAGAGAGAAGAGGAGAAATTTGGAGAAAGGAATTTGGATCTCTACAAGTCAGCAGGAGTAATTGGATGCTGCGTAGAGAAGAGGGGGCTTTAGTGAGTCTTCAAATGCATTCTCACGCTGCCTGAAAGGCTAATGGGCTTGTTGAGTCTTGGCCATGGATTCCCTACGACCAGTAATGTAAAGAAGCAAAATACGAGATAGCCTTGTCCCAGAGAGTGTATAGTTAAAGTGCTCTGTCTGGGAAAAATTCCCTTTAAGTGTGTGATCAATTCTTTACTGTTAACTGGGCTTTCTCCAAAGATCTGAAGCAGCAAATAATGAAAAGAAGTTGTCCTTATTTGTCTGCCTGGGATAGAATCCTAAAACCCACTGGGTATGAGATGGTATTTGTTGTGATCTGCTGTTTGTCTGAAGAAGACATCTGATAGCGTCCATCAAACTTCCCATTTATTGATTTTTCAACTGCTTGCTTAACAAAACCAATGCGTTTCACAATGCGTTGCCAATACTATCAGTGTTTTTGTAGGAGCTGTTGTTCACATTTTGACTGAAATTATTATTGCAATTGCTTTGAAATTATAAAAATTTTCATTTAATGAAAACCATCTCCCTGGAAATCATACTGGGTTTCAGATTAATTATATATGTATTTCACACATCTGTGATTCTGAGGTCCTGTAGTATCAATTTCATCGTTCCTTTTCTTAAGGCTTTCTTCTGCATAAAATGTCAGGAGACAAAATGAGAGTGTTTACCGGTTGCTATCTAGTAACAAAGCAAAGTTAAATACAGGCTGGTGTCTGGCTCTTCAGTCTTTTTCAATGGGTACTTGATTAACTTGATGTTATTTTCCAGCATCCTGGGACTGGACTGGGGCTGAGGAGGACTCTGCATTGTGTAACTTGCCTGGTACTTTATTGCATAGTACTTGAATTCTTGTAATCCCTCCTCGGTGAGTGCCAGCTGCCTGTCAGATGTTACCATGTCAGGTCCACCAGGATTAGAAAAATTACTTATGACATCCGTGTTTAGCTTTGGTACGTTCTCATAAAGCTAAGCTGGGGAACTGGAAGTGCTTGGCTTCAAATCCATAGTACTTTTTCAAGAGGGTTATGTTATTCTGTATCATCCGCATGAGCTCTTATGCTTGTCATAGCTTTTTATTTTTTATTTTTTTTTCCCACCCCTGTGGCCGGTATAAAATAATTCAGAGATGCCTTTAAGATTTCTCAATTTCCAGATGACCAAAATACAATTCTGACGCTGTAATGCCAACAGCATCTTGAATTACGATTTTTAGAGAATCCCTTCTAGAGCTAGAAGCGCTCCACTTTAAACTAAACCGTGCTAGCGGTTGGAAACGTGCTTTCCCAAACTCTGTCTTAATCACCTCAGTCAAAATCCAGCCTTTCCTCCTGGGAAACACTGTCCAAAATTTGAGACAAAATTATTAATTTTAAAATGAAACCAATATTCACAGAATTAAGCTCTGGACTTTCATTTCCTGGACTTCTGTGAAATGCCCTGGAGATCGGTCAGTGGTCAGCACAACTCTCTGCTGTTTTCATTTGAAAGAATGTCTTTATTTTTAAAGAGAGACTTGTCTGGGGAATGACAAAATGGAATTATTGGTTACGTCAGAGAACACAGAGTTATAATGAAGAAGAAAAAAATGGGGGAAAGAAGCAAAAGCGCTCCCTGTCCCATTGTCTCCTTGTTGCACCCATCAACTTTCTGTAAATGCAGAAGAGGCATATGCTGCCCCTTTCTATATTGAATGTTGCTCATTTTACAGAGACGATGTCACTCCCCTCTTTGAAATGCCCACTGACAGATTACTTCTCTGCTCAGTGTCCTAATGCCCACGGGGGCTTCTCTTTTAGCTCTTTCGATTTCTCACTGGTTTTACTGAGATTTCCATCCTATGCTCTGTGGACGCTTCTGCAGAGAGGTGCTGTAGGGTCAATGGTCAGCACAGCTAGCTTGGGCACGTATTCCTCCCACAGTTTAGCCTTTCAATCTATGTTGGTACCCCTTTGTATGTTGAAGGATGGATATTGATGGTGATTTCAACTTTATCATGATCTACCTGCGTGCTTTTCTGCTTTTGCTGCAGGGCATGTTATCTCTTTTAAATGGGATTTACATATTTCATGCCCATTCAGCCCAGCAGCTTTTGCTCTCTTCACAATCGCCTTGAGCCTTTGATAATTTTCTTCTGCTGTTTTACCCCAGCTTAAAATGCCATCTGTATCCGTACCATCAACAGTTTGTTGTTCTAGTAACAACCCAAATGGCAGGCTGCAGAAACAGCATTTCTCTGAAGGAGTGTGCAGTCTGCACAAATGAGAACACTGTTTTTTGAATCCTGCTGATGTACCCACTGTAGAAAAAGATTTGGCAATCTTTCCTTCAATATTTTTCTTCTTATGGACAATAAAATATGTTCCTTTTTACATTGTTAGTTACCTTTTAGCTCTGTACATTAGTAAAAGACTCTTCATCCTTTTCCCACAGTAGTCAAAGAGTTTCCTCATTTTGACGATTCTTCTGTTTACGTTATGATTCCCAGTTTATTTTAGCTTTTGATTTAGCAGTCGTAGAATCTCAGACAGCTTGGCTTTTCCACTTGTATTTCTTTCTGTGTTCATTCTGGCTCCTCATAATACATCTTTGACTCTTCTTTGGTAGCTTTCCCTTCCTGGCTCTCCAATGAATGCATTGCTTGACGATATTCAGGACTTAACATGCTTATTTGTCCAGTATACTATTTCCTTTATTTCCTATACTATTACAATCAGTATTGAAAATTGTATCCCTTCCAATTTGTGATTTTTCTGTATGATCCTGCCTTTACTTTTTTCCCCACTCTCTTATTCTGGCTTGTAAAAGGAGTTGTTTATAGTGTTTTGACAACACATTGGCTTAAGCCCAGGTATCCAGCTGAAGATTACTAAATGTCTCAATTGTTCTCAAGCTGGTCATGCGTTCATCTTAAATGTCACGGTGTCCACACCACCTTGGAGGAATTTGTTGCTCTGGTGGTGCTCTCCTCTCCCTGTCTCTTGCTGGTGGCTGCTGTCTCTGTTGCATGGACTGATCCAGAGCCACACAATGGTTCTGCACTTCTAGAGGTGGCCAGAAATCTGATCAACTGTCCTGGTTAGTGTAGCCTTTGGGGAGGAGGCTGGGTCTCACCTGCAGGAAAGTAGGGCTGATAGAACTCCATTGCAGCAGCAGAGCGATGGCATCTGTTTAACAGCACAGCAAAACTCTTGCTTCTTGTACTGGGAAGCGGTGGTGACCAGCTACTCTGCCGTTTGCTCTTTTCTCATCTTCTAACCCTCGTTGGAAATCAAACTTTTGGGCAGAGAGCAGTGTCGCTGCCTGCATTTGCTGACTCCTACACCTCCGCTGACAGCCGTACCCAGCAGACAAACACTGGAAGAAGGTGCCCATCTGATGAAGGCAGTAATTGGGGATGTGCTGGCAGAGAGGTGGCCTCTTAGAAAAAAAAAAACCGTAATCAAATGCTTATTAGATTAAAATGACCACCTTCAGATGCACTTGGGAGCAGATGGGAAGCTGGTACAGTACCCGAAGGACAGGTGGGCTGTACTTATGCCAGCTTGCTCTTCTAAGCAGGTGAATTGCTGTCTCTGGACTCGCTGAGGCTCTCCAGGGGTCTTTGAGGTGTTCCACTGTTTCTTTCCTAGCAGGAAGGAAATACAGCCATGCCCATGCAAGCAAAGCTGCATTAACAGCTAGGCAGACAGCTGCCTGTGATCAGCCTGGAGCTGGTCTGAACATACCAGAATACTGTGCTTCCAGCAGAGCAGCTGGGAATAGAGGACCTGATGCTGCCAAAGTGCTGAGAACCTCCTTAGTAGTGCCATGGATCTGCATTTCCTCAGCTGAGGGGTGAGAAAAGACCAGCAACGGCCTTGGAAAGAAAGGAGCTCCTGTTTATTAGCATGGGCTTGCTCTATAATTATTTGTGAACTCCCAGCATTTAGGGCCTTATTACAAAATTCCCTAGAACTGTAGGAATCTCTTGAGCATTTTAAAATAGGTTTTTAGTTTTCCTTGTGCATGTGAAGGAGCTTTCCCTGGGGAGAAGCTTTCCGTGTTCCGGTGTGTGGCTGCAGAGCTGACCCTTGCTATGTGCCAGGGTAGCTCCAGCACACAGTGGTGAGATGGCCTGGAGCTGTTAAATATAGCGCTGTCGGTGGTGAATGCAACCAAGATAAAGGGATACCTCATGGCCAAATCACTTTGTAGCTAAACCTACCCACTGCCTAGGAAATACATACTTTTTTGAGGCCAAGTGCTGGCTTCTGAACAAAACCTGTGCTCCAGACGCTTGAAAAATGCCTGGCCACTGTTTTTCATTAGTGATGGAGGCATAATCCCTTCCCATTTACACCGTGCTGAGAGACATATGCTCAGTTCAGTAGCCCTGTGAATGAGGATGGGAGACTGAGAGGGTGAGAAAGATTTGTATTTTCCTCTTCTAACACCTTTCCTGCAAAGAACCCTCAAACTGATTGAAATTTTGTGAGGAAGAAGGAAGGATTCGCAGAGAAGGAGCTGGCTCTCTTTACAGGCTGAGTTTTGTTGAGGAAGGAGAAAACTAAATGTCCCCACCCACCCGTCATATTCAGAACTACAGGGACAATTGCTGACATGGTATTTCCCCTAAATACTAAGGACATCTGGAAAGGAAGGACCCCCCATTAGATCAGTTCATCATAGAGGTGGCACTAAAGTTCTTTAAAACCATCAGCCATACTGGCAAGTGGTTAAAGATATTTTCCTTGCTCGGCTGCCAATACAATCTTACACTCACAAGGTAGCCCTTGAGAACAGACTTGGTATGTTGATCTACTCTTGGCTCAGGCATGATCTTCTTAGTGGTCATCATGAAGGTCCAATGCATCATCTGCATGACCAGTGATGTGGATGAGGGAAACTTGGGTTCAGAAAGTGGTGCAAATGGGGGAATCCTCTTTCCAAGGACTTGAGATAAACTGTCATGCTGGATCTTCTGTCCTGACTGAATTGGTAGAACTGGTAGCTTCTCCTATTTTGAAGGAGTTAAACTTTGCCTCCATGTAGTCTCTTTGATATCTGTCTCTCATTTCTTCAGAACAACCTTAAAACTGAGGAATAAATTCAGTCCATGGGATGGGGAGCTTCTTATGGTTTCATCCTGTGCTATGCTTGCTAAGCATTTGCTAGAGAAGTAGGAACTTTAATCGACGCCTTCACAGAGAGCAGGATGGCTGAGGGGTCACTGAGTGAGTCTGCAGTCTGTCACAGCCACCACGTCTGCCTAACCTTGAAATAGACTGTGATCCACTTGGAGACACAGGAACAAGTAAAATGAAGCAAAGAGAAAGCTCAGCTGATCAAAGAACTGGCAGACCCTGTTCTACTCTTGCCCATCCTCTGTCGCAGCTGAGGGCCAACAGATAACACCCATCTGCTGACCGCCACTTGTTCCCCCATCTCTTTCTCTCCTTCCCCCTCTTCTGGTCCAATACTTTGTTAATTTTGTTGCAGAGAAATGAACTTGGGCAGACTCTGATGGCAAGAGAGCCCACCTCATTCTCTAAGGGAACCTCCTTGATTATTGTGGGGTGGTTTCCTGTAAATCCATGCTGGAAGATCTGTCTATGGCCAAACTCCAAGACCGAGTCCCCGGTGAATGCAGACAGACAGAGAGAATGGAAGGACAGAAGAAGAGAAAGAGGAAAGGAGGAAAAGGGAGGCACTGTGACCCCTGCGCCAAAGCCTTGTGAGCGTGGCAGAGACTTCTGTGTGTTTGTGTGGAACGGGGGCTGTTTAGATAAACAGATGGCAACAAATGGCATAAAATTATATACCCATAATGTCAGTTCATAACATTTTGTTCGACATACTTGATTTAATCGCTTAGCTGACGATTTTGCTTTTGGGCCCATATGGTGGCAAATGGCAAATGAACCCTCTTTACACAGCAACTCCAATCTGGCACTTTTATCACCGAGACTTAGGGAAGAATCCGGGAGGAGAGAGATGCAGATGGAAAATGAATGAGCAAGCAGGGTGGGGTGCATGTGTGGGAAGAGGAGGACTTGAAGGTGCGGCCAGGGGAGGGTTCTTAGGAGATGGAATTGGAGTGGGGCGGGGGGATTGAAATGGGGAAGGGAGGGCTGGGACAAAAAGAATCAGGATGTGATATTTTTTTGAGCATCTAAGAGATGAAACAGGGAATTTCTTAGCAGGAAAAAATTTGAGAGGAAAAACTGTGGAGAGAAAAATACATAAAAAATAAGGAGAATGGTGCTAGGGAAGGGAGAGACGGGATGGCACGACTAGGCAAGGTGGAGATAGTAGCAGGTTTTTAGGAAGTGCATTCAAATATAATCTACAGGAATAAATCTACGATGAAAAAAGTGTGAAACCAAAAGAACAGATTGTTTGACTGGATTCTTCAAAGGGCCCAGGAACAATGTCATGGGAAATGTACCAGATGAAATTGGGTTCTCCTGTGCTGTTACCAGTGCAGTATCTTGAGAAGGGCAACATGAAGATGATGACCAAGTTCCCATGGCAGATGACTTTATTGTCACCAAAAATTGTGGTAGCATCTGGCAGGACATACTGGCTGTGAAATTGCTTTCTACAACCTAGCTTTTCCCTAAGCTGGGAGGAGGCTGCACCTTCCCTTTGGATGTTTTTTGAGATAGGGTGTGATCTTGCGAAGGTTGGGGAGCCCAAGTTTGGCTGGCAGCCAGCGAGCAGGGCAGTTCCCCCAGGCACATCCAGGGGACCTCCATGGACTAGCTCTCTGGTGGGGACCTTCCTTTGCATGTGCCAAGGGGAGCGTAGAAGAGGCAGCTTCCAGAGGATGCTGCCTCAGTGACTCGGACGTGGTCCTCAAGAGAATGGAGGGGATGTGGTACGGTGGTGCCATGCTGAGGCCAGATCTAAGCCTGGCGAGACCGAGAAGTTAGGAGAAGTCAGAATGACAGTCAGATGTACTTTTTGACAAGATATTTCTCCCAACACAACATCAGCACCCTCATTGCTTATGGTTCGGGGAAAAAACCGACTTGCCAAAATAGTCAGCGAGTCTAAAGAATTGGTTGGTGAGGCTGGGGGAAATGTATTTCTGAATGTTCTGTATATTCTGAATTTTCATCACGACAAGACACACTCTCTCAGCATAATAATACTCAGCAAAAGTCAGAACATCACAAAGAAATTTGTCATAATTTAGGCAGGCTTTCTCCAACACCTCTTCCCCTTCAGGCTCTGCTTTTTTTGCATTCTTTTCTCTGCACTGATCAGCAGGGGGATGCCGGGCTGGTTCCTTTCATCTCACTGTGTTGATCAATCCAACAGTTGATGTGAATCTGATTTGCACCATAGTAGGGATGGTGAAGATTGCCACAAAGAGTGCTATCTTCTGTGATTTTATAGCTCTTTTATGGGAAAGTTGGATCCCTCTAACCTGGATCTCTCTAACCCACTGTTGTATATGTCTAATTACTGGAGGATTCAACTATAGAAAGTGAACTTGGTCCAGGTTTCCTCTAGGATGTCCTCTGCATGTCCCTGGGCACACTGAGCCTTCAGTTTCACTGTGTTTCTCCTGAATATCACTACATGGAGATGTAGCTGGGACGTCCCCACTGTGCAACTAGTCTGGGACCAGTATCGCTTAGTTAAAGGCAGCTTGTTTAATTGAGGCTTATTGTAGTTGTCTAGATGTGGCTCATGTCTATCAAAAGCTTGGGGTGACTCCATGGCCTTGTGATATCTCCAAAGAGTCCCCTTCTTCCCAGCTTTCCTTCTTTCTTCTCCTGAAGCTTCCTCCCAAATAACGCAGCCCAGCAGGCAACCACGCAGTAACAGTTGACTTTGCTGTTCCCGGCCTTATGATCCCACTGTCCCGTGGTGAGGGGTGCCAGGCGGGTCCACGCTGAAGGCTTATGGGCTTCCAGGGTAAACTCTGGGGGTTGATCCCTCCACCCTCCCTCTCTATCCATAGCTCGTATGAGTTCAATTTCAAAGTCTCTGCTTCGTGAAACTAGTTTGCCACAGCTCCCTCCTCCTTCTCCTCCCCCGTTCACACCCCCCAGGCTCTTTACAACTAAACAGTTTGTCCTTTTCCCGACGTTTGGGAGAATCTGGGAACGTAAGTGCTCCAATAACTCATGTCTGAGCTCTCATTTACCCCCTGCCGGCATGGGGATGCTGCGCACCAGCTTCTCGGAATGCCAAATGAGTCGTGGCTGCCGCCTTGTCCCCCGCGCTCCCCGAGGCCAGCGAGCGGGACCCTCGGTCTCGGCTGGGGCTGCTCGGAGGGAGCCAGCTGGGCATCCTCACCCGCTCCCGAGTGCGACGGCTCCGGCAAGCCGCTGGAGCTGGGAGGTGCTGCGTGCAGGACGGGTGGCTCCCCTGTTTCGGCTTTTTGGATATAGCGAGGCGGTGGGAGAAGGTTAGGTGCCAGGGCTTAAGAAAGAAGAGTTTTGTAGCTTGGATCATAAGGGGTGGCTTCGTGCATGGAAATCCACCTTTTAACTTTGGGTCTGCCACCAATGTGTCACATTGTCGTGGCTGGGTGACTTAGCTTCTGCCTGTCTCAGTTTCTCACGTTGTCTGAAGGACGGAAAGGCATTTTCCCACCATCCCCAGGCAGCTGCCAAGCTTCACGCTGAGAACTGGTGCAAAATGTTTTGAGATCCTTGGTTGGAGCAGAGCAGATTGTGATGAAAACTGGGATGGGAAAAGGGATCATCAATTCCAAACTTTGGAAAAGTAGGGATGCTTCTCAAGCTTTGGGCTTTGCAGTTGATGGGCTGGGTGTCTCCCAAACATCCTTTGAGAACAGCTGAGGATGATTTAGGGTTCAACTCCAATCACAGTGGGGCCTGTTTCTAAGCTGTAGGAAAAGCCTGGAAAGTTGTGGTGGGTTTTCCCTAAAGTCCTCTCTCCACATCAGCTCTTTTTCATTTGCATTCATCTGCTGTCCCTTATCTTTCATTCTCTTTTGCTGCAGTGTAGTTGTCTCTCCATTCACCGTTCTCTGAGGACTCTGCTGTCCTCCCAAAGGTTTTTTTTCCAGTATAACTGGCACAGATTTCACTACCCACCCAGCCCACGAGGCTCCCTATGTCTACGTAAGGGACACTGTTCCCATTTTGCAGAAGGGACCACAGCACAAAGGTCTGGGGCCATCAGTCTTCTCTGGTCCCAGCCCGGAGAAGAAGTGATTCGATACGCAGTTCTCGCTCTGGTGAAGCTAGAAGCTCCTTGGGGTGTTACCAGCTGTATGTTACCTGGATACCAGGACATTTTCCTCTGTCATCCTGTGTTCGAGCTGGCTGCTTGGCTAGGATGGGTACCCGAGGATGGTGCAGGCAGTAAGTGCTGACTCCTTTAGTTTAGGTCTTCTATCGCCATGAGGAGGTGGCTCCTCATCCATCCCTCGCCAGGATGGTGCTGGCGTGAGGGGCAGGAATGGAGCCGGGGTGCAGCCGGTTCTCCCTGGAGCTTTGTGAGAGAGCGGGTCCAAGGCGTCTCCCCCGGAGTCCTCGCTCCCGCTTCTCCCTGCCTTTTTTTCCAGGATTTCCTCGGCATCAGCCCGGCTTTGGGGCGCCCCGGGAGCCTTCCCCGCAGGAGAATCCCCGTCCTTCCCCCGTTCCCGCTCCCTGCCCCTGGCCCCGGCAGGCAGCGGGGAAGTGCCGAGGATGAGAGCAGGTCCCTGGTGTCTCCTTTAGCTGCCATTGCAGTTAAATTAGAACAGAGACCTGCAAATAAAGCACCCCCTCCCCTGTCCCCCCTCCCCGCTGCCAGAAGCTCTGCATTTCACTCAAGTGCCCACCGGGGAATTTGCCCATTTACTCTTGTTATTTGCATGATAAAGGCTGTTCTGCTGCCTTTTTCTGCAGCCTGCCTTCGAAAGGCAGGGAAGTTGGAGCGGGCG
>JAOXJK010000002.1:18721125-18732694 GCA_025774025.1 Xenus cinereus
CGGTTGGGGGGGTCTGGGCACCCACGGCCGAGCCCTGCTCCCCCCGGCCCGGGGCCGCCGAGGGTGCCCCGGCGAGGATGCGGGAGGAAGGCTCTCTCCCCATCCCGGGGTTTCGCTTTCCAGTTTTGTTCTCATTAGCGGCTCCGTGCATTCCCTTCGCTCCTCACAAAGAGGCTTATTCTGGCACGGAAATGTGCCCTCTGGGATTTACTGAGAGAGAGAAAGAGAAAGGGAGGGGGAAAGTGGGAGATGGAGAGAGAACAGGCGCTGATCCTGGGCTGCATCCGAGCTGCCTTAGCTGGAACTCAGGATGGGAGCGCAAAGGTAGCTGTAAACCTTTTCAACCTTAATCAACTGGATCGGCCTTGGGGCTTTTCCCTGGCTTTGGCCTGGCTTCCTCCGCCTAGAGCTAGCCTGGGCTACTTTGATTCAATGTAATTTTCCTTGAAATAAGCTCGAGTGGAAATATTCTGCAGGGATATGACGCTTTCAGTCCAGTTTTCACTCTGGTTCTGATTTAGATTTAAAGCCCCGTGGGTGAGTAGCCCCAAAAGTCACATTCAAAAGGTTTTGTTTCCATTCCTGTTCAGAAGAAACACAAATTTTGAGACCCAGAAAGCAGTCAGTAAATTATTCCTTGGCTAGCTTGATCTATGTCCCCAAGCGGTACTTTGCCAGGCCAAGGAGGCTGGTGCTCGGCAATGCCTCGTTCACGTGTTTCCTGGCCTGGCAAGGCTTCTTGTGCCATCGAGGAGGAATAAGTGACCACACAGGAGCTGCAGTAGTGACGCTTTACCTCCCGGGGTGTTCACGTTTTCCACGGGAATCCTCCGTTTACCTGCTAAAATGGCATCGTGTGTACTTTCCAGCCGTGGAGCTGTCTGTAGCCAGGCCCAGGTTATGTACCAGGGTGTAGCTGCATCTCTAATAGTCTTTGTCTCCCTCAAATATCTCGTCACAGCTAATGTGTGTACTTACCTCCCTGTCAGCAAGCAGAGCCGAAGCTGGAACTGCAGCTGCCCCCAGCCTGCTCCCCCAGGCTGCAGAGTCTGGGTGCTCAGCCTTTGTGAGCAACAGCAGGAAACTGTAAAGGCTGGAGAGGGGATAAGGGAACAGTGCTCTCTCTCATCTTGGACGTTGATCTGTGTAATATATTTGTTTGGGGTTTTTTTTCCCCTTATTTTCAAGCTGCTTTGCTGTGTGCTGTTCATGCAGTAGTGTGCGAGGGGAAAGAACTGGTTGAGGTTTAAGTAAGCGCAAGCAGCAGTGGGTATTGACTGTATCAGTGCCCCAGCTGTGGTTTCGTGAGGAGCTGGTGACAAAACCCCATCCGTTGTGCTCCCCAGGCTTGGGTGGAGTATTACTTGGTGGGGAAGAGTGTATGGGATGGGATGTAGGACCTGGTATTGGGCTGTCAGGGTGTGCAGGAGAAGAGAGAGTATTTGGAATCCTGACATACAGATACAGTAAGATCTCTGTGAAAATACAAAGCAGTAAATTTTTGTTTCGGTTGTACTCTTTTTTCCTTTTGTCCTTCTTTTCTCATGATGCTCCTTTTTCCCAGTGCGCATATCAGAGAGAAACCGACTGCCCCAGAGTGACAGGCCACAACCCTCTGAGGATTTCTGATCTGTGCTCAGGCTCTTTTTTAATAGACTTACACCTCATTTGGACTCTAAAGCCTATTGAAGAGGCCCCTAGGGCTGGGAAGCCGGGTACATCCCAGACCAGTGCTGTCTGCTGTTCTTTTCTCTCCTTTAAGCAAATTTAAAGAGGCAGATGCAGATATGTATGTGTGGATCTGCGCTCTGGACCTCAGCTGGAACGCTCCACTCAAGAAAGAGTCACTGGATCTCTAAGTTTTGCACTTTAATTTTAACAATAATAAGGTTGGTGGAAAAAAAAATGTACTGCTGTGCATTGCAGCCTCCTAAAAACTCTTGAAAATGTCTGGAGTTCGGTCCCAAAATAATGTTTTTACTGAATGTGGATGTCCTTGGCAGATCTGGAGGGATTTACTGGTATAGAACTTCACAAAGAGCATTTGACCAGTGTTTCTGCATTTGCCAGCAGACTGCACTCGGATTGCATCCACGGTGGGCTCGAGAACCAGGATGCTGCTGGTGCGTGGCCACGCTAGAACATGGAGTGGGACAATACTGTTACAGAGCCTGGACCTGCTGCAGTTCCTGGCTGCTGCTCAGGATGGGTTCCAGAAACAAAACTCGACAAGCTTGCATTAAATTAGGGAAGCAGGTTTCTGCAAGCATGTGGCAGGCTGCACAGCCAGGATTTTGGCATCCAAAGTGGGTTCTGGAGCCAGCAGTCTTGGAGCTTGTGGCAGCTCCTGGCTAGCGCTTGGGAAACGTTCCAGAACGAGGACTTAGTGGCATCCTTTTTTTTTTTTTTTAATCACACTCTTGATCAACAAGTTCAGAAGGTCTGTTCTCATGTCTGAACTCCTCTGCCTCTGAAAGACCTTTTGCATTTTCAGCGTGGCTAATGATACCAACCCAATCTTCTCTTCTTGCCTGCAAGGAATTGGGTTTGCAGCCCTGAGCCGCTGCTTCCCGGCTGCAGAGCAGGGAATCCCCTGTCAGTCTGGAAACTCCCATGTTTGTTGTCATTAGTAGTATCTCCGGGCCTTGAGTTTAGCTTTCTGGTATGTTGATGCCAGTTCTGCATCTGAGAATAAACATTCCTTCTGAGGTTTGTAACTTATTTTTTTGATGGCATTTGCTGCCCTGTTGACCTAATGGAGGCATTCAGTTCAACAAGCAACTCTTGACTAGCAGGCTTCTGGGACTCCTGTCAGTCTCTACTGATGGCTTTCATCTTGGGCTATTTGTAGGTTAAAATTCATTTGAGATGGCAAAGCAGGGGCTTTATTCACTCTGATTTACTTATTCGCCTCCCTTGGCATCAAGAATGAAGAAGACAGAGAGAGCTTGGCTGTGATTGCTCACTGCACCTGAAAGGTGGGGTGGTAAAGATGGCAGAGGGATGTCGTGGGCACGTTCAGTGATACCTCTGGACAGGCTCGAGTAGCCTGGCTGAGGAAGGCACTGCTGAGAGTATTGAGCAGGTCTGTTTGGCTAGTGACATCCAGAAAGATGGAATCAGAACGCAGGGATTAAAACTGCCTAACTCCTGGCACCTCAACAGCAGGTTAGCTGTGGCCAGGATGCTCTCTTCAGGTGAGGAGAAGCAATTCTCTGCTTGAGCACAGGCTTCCTACCTGATTCTGAGAAAACCACTTAAGGCAGGGTTTGTCTCGCCTTGCTTTAGGTGCCTGGGAGTCATCTAATTCCAGGATACTTACCTACCTCAGATACAGTAAGCCACCATCTGGATGCTTACACTCCCTCCATTGTCTATAGAGGGGGCTTATATAGATGAGACTGTGGCTAGTTTTTATGTGGCAGAAACCTGGGAAGATGAGTCCCTCCGAGCCTCAGTTTTTCCCTTGTAAAGTGGAAATGGCAGCATTGCGTGGTGAGATGATTGCAGCGTTGTACAGTGAAGGGCATAACGTGTGCCAAGATGCTGCACTGGTGGAAGAGGCGGGAGGGGAGCAGAGGGAGGTGTCTGTGGAGTAGTTTCCTGGCCAGTGTGCTGAGCTCTTCTGGCATTTGGCCCTGGACAAGTGGAAGGGTGTTTAGATTATTCCAATAAGCTTCACAAAATCTTTTTAATGTTATTTTCTTACAAGGCCAAGGTTATGTTGCTTAAGATACATTATCCCCTGCTATCTGATGGCTTTTCCTGAATGATGGACAGTATCTTGTAGACAAGGAAGAATAAATAATCCCGTTATCTGCTTGAGAAAAAGCATCATAAATAGATCAGCTGCTGTTTTATTAGAGGCCTCTGGACTATTCTTTCACTTTTTCAGGTCTCCTCCTGAAATTTTCACTGCCCGGATGTTACCCTTCTGGGCTTCTATTCTCTGCTTTTACCTGTTCAGATGGGAAATGTAAAAAAAAAAAAAAAAAAAAAAGTATAATGAAACAAGAATGAAAGCACTTCTAAGAGCCTCTTCCTCACTGCATTAAGAGGCCGAAGGTTATGCAAGGGGAGTTTATGCTGAGGAGATTCTTTGCAAGCCCTCTGAAGCAAGTGTTCTGCTTTTTATTACTGTTTTGAATTAAGATTGATTTTCCTGGGATTCCTGGTCTCCCCCTTGAGACCAGCTCCAAAAACCCCGAGGCTCAAATGAAAATGGAAGGTGCTAATTAAAAGCACCATTTATCTCTCTTTGAAAATAGACCCCAAGAGTACGTGGGGATTGGCGGGGGCCGCTCCTGGAAATAAGCTGCTCTCCTGCTTGAGGTTGCAGGTGTTCAATGCCAACGGGGCTGTTACGAGCTGTATCTCAGTGGCAGAGATATGTAAAATATTAGTTGTAAGCTCTAGTTCTGTCCCAGCTCAGCCAGAAATTTGGGGCCTGAAGCACGGATGACCTCCGACCTGTGTTTGGCAGGAGTCGCAGGTATCCAGGAGATGAGCACGCATTGTGTGTTCCCCATTGTACCTGGTGTATAGAGTGTCAGAGTTGAACTGGGTGCTTTTAGCCCTGAAGTTCTTAAATTCATT
Source organism: Xenus cinereus (assembly GCA_025774025.1). Taxonomy (NCBI): domain Eukaryota; kingdom Metazoa; phylum Chordata; class Aves; order Charadriiformes; family Scolopacidae; genus Xenus; species Xenus cinereus. Next base: position 18,725,722 of record JAOXJK010000002.1, read on the forward strand.
TTTTAGGGTGCTGGCCCAACGGGGCTGTCACACCTTGACACCTTGGTACTGAGACCACTCTCTGGGTGGCTGCCTTGGTCTCCCTCTTTATCCGCCACCCCAACAAACCTTGGAATAAGTTGGGTTGGCACACAGCGTGAGGAGGAGATGGAGCAGCCAAGGGACTGGTCATGGTGAGATGGTCCAAAAACTTCTCCTCCTTTGAACAAAACCAACCAAAACGGTTCCTCCATCAAGTAGGCCTGGCCTAAACCACTGATGAGGGTTATGCTGCTGTCACTGCACAAAGAACATAGTTCCAGGGCTGTATTAACTCCTCATTAGTAACGGGACTGGGAAGCCTCCTATGGACTCTAGAAGATGTGTGGGAAACTGATACAAATAGGATCAAGAGGTCAATTTTACATTTATTTTGCTTACTCCAATTCACATTTGAGATACCTAATACTAATACATAAGGGGTTAGTTAAAAGGGTTAAAGCAAGAAAGTCTATTTGTAGTGTTTAAGGGGATATTAAAAGTGGGAACAGTAAGTTTGGTATGAGAATCCCCCAAGAATCCAAAACTGATCTGCATACCTTCATACCTTTGGCTTCGTGGATATTCCCAGTCTGACCACAGACGTTTGGAGTTGTTTGGATGAGGTGCTTCTGTCTCATGGTTATTCTCCAGGCTGTTCTCCATACCACACCACTTCCAACAGGCAGGTTATCCTCACAGTGCTGAGTTTATCCTTAGTGCAGTCTCTTTGCTCTTGTTACATGGCACTTAGAAAAGATTTGGACCTTTTTTTTTCAGCAGAACTTTAAAATTCTGTCCTTGTGAGGTTCTCCACCCATTTAAAAGGGTTCAGAGAAAATATTGTACATTAATGGGGAAATATCATCCCTGATCTCCTGTTGTCTGCTTCTTTCTGTGTGTGGCTAAATGCCTCCAGGAACTGGTGATGGGATAGGGAATCTTTTGCTTCTTGTCACTGCAAGCTTTAGCATTAGCCAGTGAACAAAAATTCCCAATTTCTGCAGCATAACTGGTGAAATACAAGAAATAAAGAGCTGGAAGCTAGGTGAACCAGTGGGACTGACGGTCATTGTTGCTTTCTAGATCTAGGAAAGACCACATTCTCTGCTTTTAAACAGCAAACTGTTGCTTTGGTGACCAAACCCCCCCTGTGACGGCTGGCTTTCCTGCCTTCCCATGTACCTGTTGGTGGTGACAGGGAGAGAGCGGCAGCAGTTTGGCTTTCATGGTGTCCCAGCAGCCAAAAGAACACGGCATCCTTTTGCCACTGCAAGGCCAGGCTTTGCTCCAGAAACCTGGCGAGCTGGTCAGAGGGGAGGTGACACGTAGTCCCTGGTATCTACCATGGGTTTAGCGTTGGTAGTCTCTCAAATAGAAACGGCACCCTGCAAGTGGAACTGGGATGCCGTAGGCCTGCTGTTGATTCTGGGCTGTAGCCACCGCTCTGGAATGCTGGTGCCTGTGTCTTCCAGGTCTCCACTGGCAGGATCTGTGGCACCAGCCCCATTGCTGCCAGGTTGGTGTATTCCCAGAAGAGGGCCATGTTTTCTAGTAGTTTTACTAAGAGAAACCTGACTTTCTGGCTCATTGTCAGATTTCAGACTACTCACCTTGGTTTACGCAGTTTATTTTCTCTGCTAGGGAAGCAGGGATAAAGTTATTGTTACTCTCTTTGCAAAGCTTTTTCTTGTCCTGCGGTGGAAGGGGCCTTCCAAGAGCCTCAGGGAGAGGCAGGCACTGGATGTGGGAAATGCACTGTGGGGTCACCGACAGCCCAGATGCCATGGGAAGCATCCAGGAGACTTTCCTGGCTCATCCCAGCGGGGAGACACGGGTGGCACCTCGGTAAACATTTCCCAGGAACTTGGCACGGACCAACACAGGAGAGCACTTGACTTGGGTGCGCTCCCCGCTGCGTGTGTCCGAGTCCCCCGTGCGGCATCTTTGGCTGTTGGAAAGCGGATCTGGGCAGCGTGGAGCAGCCAGGCGGGAGGTGGCGAGGACAGGAGGAGATGGGCACACATGGGGCACCTGTGGGGCTGCCAGGCACCTCTCATTAGAATGCGTTTGTTCCACGATATCCCAGCCGGCTGGTTCATCTCTCCGTCTCTTTTCTTTTCGAGGCTGTTGCTTACAGAAGGTAGAGGCAGGGACTTGGGCTGGGTCCAAACCCTGGTGCAGCTCTGCCTCTCCTCGCCTCGGTCTCTCGCTGTGCGCAGAGCCGGGCCCCCCGCTGTGCCCTCGCCAGCTTTTACAGCCGCCCTGCCTGTCAGAACAAATGGTACGGCTCAGAAAATAAACTCATCTCATTTGTATGACAACACGGCCCCTCCGGTTAGAACGCTGCACCATTGCTTTTAACAAGGCTTTAAGCTGTTCAGTTCGGAGAGCGTTACAGCTCCTGGTTTATTGAAATACAAACCTTCTCTTACGCGGTCATCCCAGGAGTGTTCCCTAATGCCTGACCTAGACTATGATGTCCCCGGTGCCCCGTGTCCTGGCTGAGGCTGCCCAAGCTGAATGATGTCACTCTTCCTCATCACAGTCCTAGGTCCTGCATCCCACGTGCTGCTCCCTACGGTGGAGAAAGAAAGGATGAAAGAAGACCTTTATTCCTAGACAGTGGAAGGTGGCTGGGAATTTCTTTCTGGGCTGTGATGTGACTTGGCCAGTGTGTGTGAGGACAGTATCTGGATATGGCTCTGGATATCTGTGTGTGAATGCAGGTACTTTGGTTTCTGTGTCTCCCCCATTCTGTGAGTGTATGAGGGTTGAGTTTGTGTCTTCCTTTTCGCTTGTTTGTGTCTTGTTTCTGTGTGTTTGATGTGTTGGATTTTAACTATGCTTCTGTCTGTGCCTCTCTATGCAGCCAATGATCGTGTGTATTTATCCCTCTCACGTGTATGTGTATTCCAGTGAGGATGCTTTCCTACAAATCTTGCTTACTGGTATCGGAGGGTGTGCAAAGGTCTCATTACATTGCACGTCTTCCCTTGGTGTGACACGTTCCTGCTTTTCACAGCCAGGGGATTGACTACGTCCGTTTCTTTTACGCTGCTTGGAGCAGAGTGGCCTAAGGGAGTCCTGGAGTTTTAGGTGAACCTAAAAGGTACCTTGTTAATAAGGAAGGAAAAAATTACAAGGAGAGGGAAAATAAGCACTCAGTATACACCTGGTAACACTCAGCTCTTTCCAAAGCACACCATATGTTTATTCCAAATGATAAACAGAGGATCTGATCCTCCACTGTCAAAGCCAGTGATAGCTTTTCCAGGGAAAATGGGTGTGGAATCACATGCGTAGAACAAGAGTAACCGTGCACCACGTAGAGCAGCACGGTGTCTGTAGATGGATCTATTATTCTCTGCTTTCAGCAGCCTCGCTACAGAATACCTATTTAAGGTTCTTCCGTACCTTACGCACCCTGTTTAACTTGTGCTGGATCAAATGTGTAAATATTTCATCTTCTCATTAGTGCAAGTACTTAGAATCAGGGTGCCCAAGTCTTCACTTTGGCACCTGTGTGACCTTGACGAACTGTTGTGTCTTTATGTCTCTACTCTCTCCTTTGCAGGAAGGGCAGGTGACAGTGGGTTACCTTTCACAAGTGCCACAGGGCTTGTATTGCTAACGGGTTTTGAGATTCCCTGGGTTGAATTGGTCCTGGCAATCACAAAGTATTGATTCTTTAGCGATATTAACATTGCTGATAAACATACAGTTCATCCTTAAGCGTGTGATGGATTTCCCTTAGGTAACAGGGTGTTTCTGGGGATGTTAAAATCATGGAATCATAGAAAAAGCAAGATACTGGACAATAGGGAGTGGCTGCTGCTCTTCCCAGTGAGTTGGGCTCTGTGAACCCAAGCCTCTCTCCCCATTTGTTTAGCAGAGGGTCCCTCCGTGTGTCTTGGGCTGCCCACAAGGAGGGATCTGCACGGCAGAGAGCGAGCACTGATGGAGTGCAGAGCCATTTGTTAGCTGAGGGCTCGGGGTTTGCAGAGCTGAATACATTCCTGCTGACGAGTGCACAGACAGAGGAGTAAACAACGGCCGCCAGATTTACTGCTGCAGCAAAAATAAACCATTTGTCAAAGACAGGATAACACAGGGATGCCAACAGCTTGAGGCCACGCCACCTTGGGATGTGATCTGGTTAGAGCTTGCAAAACCAAGCAGGATGGGACAGAAGTCCCACTGGGATTTGGCTTGAGGTCCGTTCAGAAACTCTACCTTTAGGGCCACCGGGGAAAGTGCTGGGGAGTCAACAGGGGCTGCACAGGATATTTCTTTACACAACATTAACAGGTCCTGGCGAATACCAGACTAGGTAAAAGAGTCTAAGCTCAATGCTCTAAAGCATTTCTGTCCTATAAATCAGCTGCTCCCAATTACAGTGCCAAAAGAAGACTCTTCAGTATACGCCAAAGATGGTCTCAAGGCTTTGCTGGGCATTTTATGCTATTTTAAGAGCACTGCTCTCTGCGTAACGTACAGCAGCATTGATCAGATCATTTGTGGTAATTAAAAACCCCATGGCAAGTTTCATCAGGGACAGGTGACAGACCAGTTAATTATTTTTAGGAAGCAAAATTCCCTCTTCAGTTCTGAACAAATTTGCTATCTCTTCCTCTCTACAGAAAGCGAAAAGTAACAGCAAAATTATCTTTTCCCACGGGTGATATGGTATTGCCATTAATATTAATAGAATATACTTCCCTTCATATTTGGCCAAATTTCGGTAAATGGCAATATACAGAATACAATAATTATGTGTTTGGTAAAAATCTGCAAGAATTAGTAGAAAGTTATTTAACCTGGAAAACTGAAGCTGATTTTACGACAAAGGGGGGAGGTTAATTGAACCTGAAGCACAGATTTTTAATAGCAGGAGTAAGTCTGGAAAGTAGAAACATTGAGATGGAAGATTTGCCTGGTGGGAAGTCAGATGCTGGTGTGTGCTGAGGTGTGTCCTGAGCCAAGGAAGCCAATGCACCAGTTGTCCTCCCCTTACACACTTACAATATTTTATATATAGTTAAAGTGGCACAATAGTGAAGAAATTAGATTTGTCCAGTTAATATTCATTGGAGTTACTGACTCTCGTGTTGACAAATTAAAGGGAATAAGGCGCAGTGAAGGCCCAGGCTGTGCGTAGAGAATCAGCACACCACAGGGTCTACCCTTGCAATGTATATTGCAACGGTCTCCCCTTGTATGTGTATGTCCTGGGAGACCCAACTTGAAATACATCCCTCGTCTGAGGTTCACATCTAGGCTGTATTGCCCTGGAGCAGGGGGAGGATGATCCCACTTACAGGCCGGATTGTGACTGGATGTAGGATATCGTAGGGTGCTTTGGTACCAAGAGGATTTGGACCAAGAGAAAAAAGCAGAAAATAGTCTAGTGTGGGCTGATGCTTGAAAGAGTAAGAGAATTGAAAGATATGTGCTTAGATCTGAGAGAGCCTTCCAGCCCCCAACAACGACAAAGAACAAGCATCCCAAATATCGAGTGTTAAGTAGAAGTGGATGAAGGAGATGGAGTCCTTGGCTTTAAAGGTCCACGATCGCCTATTTTCTATGACTGTAACAATTAAGATGAATTAAGTGTCTAATGTGAAGCTGCTGTTTTGTTCATCGTATCAAGTTCCTGTGCAACCTGCTCTAGGAGGACCTGCTTTGCAGGGGGGGTTGGACTAGATGATCTCCAGAGGTCTCTTCCAACCCTGTATCATTCTGTGATATCAGAAATTTAACAAATGAATCCCAGACCTAAAAATTGCAATTGCTGTCGCTGAAGCTATTACAAATGGATGCGGTTTTGATAGTCTTCATAGGCTGGGCAAAGGATAAACCTGAAAGGTAGTGACAAGAAGGCCATCCTGAGAGCTTTTGTGCAACTGCAGAGCAAACACCATGGCACCTTCTGCCCTACGTAGGAGAATTTGGTCGCGTTAAGACCTTGGAGAGACTCTGACACAATGCACGTGATGCACACACATGGTTGTCTGCCATGTCCAAGGAAGCCATGTTTATCACAATAGAATCCCCCTTCTTCTGTAGGCAACCTACCACCTCTACCAAAAACAAGAAGGAAAGAAAGCCTAAAAGGGTGAAGAAGGATTTTCATTATGAAGTTAATTAGCTTCTGAGCCAAGCTGCACCTTTTCAAGAGGAGGAATTAGAGGGATTTAATTGCTTTATCAGCCTTCTCTTTGATTTTCAGCAATCAGGCCGATTCCATTTAATTTAACTGCCACAGATGAGAAGAAAATTGATGCACTCACCTGCCTTGGAGCAGAAAGAGAGAGTGAGAAAGAAAAGTTGGAGAAATTGGCAAATATAGTGTCTGCAGATTAATGAAAACCAACAGCATTTGCTCACAATTGGAAATGATGTGCCTGCCCTGAGGTGTTTGGAGCTGTGTGTGTGCCGCTGTGCATGGTGATGTGAGACCCATCTTAATGGCAGGGAACAGGGGAAAAGGGGGTGGACTTGCCCTGGGGAAAGAGGGAAATAAATCCGAGAGATGATCAGGGATCAATTAATGAATGGATGTGCAGGGGGGAAGGGGGTAGAGAAGAAAGGGGGAGGGAAGTAGCCAAAGCCTTGTGCTGTAGTGTATAAGCCGGCAGAGGTCAACGTGCTGAGTGGGCTTGGTGTGATACCCGTTGTTATCCTCTACCAGTGGGCTGGACCCTGCACGTGCCGGGGGAGAGGACTGGTTCCTGTTACTGGTAACTGGTGGCCTGTTTGTTTTGCTGAGGAGCAGAGGTGAGGTTAGGAATGGCAGCACAAGCTGGTGGTGTATAGCGGTGCCTTTGCTGAAATCATAGAGTGGTTTGGGTTGGAAGGGACCTTAAAGATCATTGAGTTCCAAGCCCCTGCCCTGGGCAGGGACACCTCCCACCAGACCAGGTTGCTCCAAGCCCCATCCAGCCTGGCCTTG
>JAOXJK010000002.1:18760379-18770772 GCA_025774025.1 Xenus cinereus
GATGGGGACGGAGGGCAGGGGGAGGACGGGGTCGGGGAAGGGAGGGGTGTCTCAGTCTCGAGTGGTGAGCGCTTGGTCCGGCGCCTTCGTGACGAAGAGGAAGGAACTGGACTGTGGGGAGGAACGGAGAAGGTGTCTTCACCCTTCCCAGGGATGGAGGGAGGTGATCAGACAGGTACAATGTGGAGGCCTAAGCTGTCGCCCTGCAGTTTCATGTGGTTTCCATGGTAACTAGTGGCGGTCATAGGCAGCGGCAGCAGTGGGAGGTGCGGAGCCCCGGGATGTGGCACTATAATAATAAGGGGAACCTGAAAGTTAACACAGGAGAAGAATGGACTGGTTGAAAGGACAAACAGTAAAAAAAAATAAAATAAAAAATAAAACAATCAAACGAAGATAAAGAAACAAAGGAGAACTGAAAAGGAAAGGAAGAAAGGAAAGGAACCAAAAGAACAAACTTGGGGACTCGGCTCTTGATGGGATTAGGGACAGGCAATTAGCAGAAGGTGGCCAAGAGCCACATTTCAGTGGACAGACACTACCATGGCCTCTGGCTCTGAAGACCCTCTATGAGAAGATCTTTTTGCTCCTTCTGACCATCCCTAAGTTGGCGAGAGGGAAGCCCGTGGGCAACGCAGCACGAATCTGCCACACCTGAGCTGCGGCCACAAGGGAAGTGTGGGGGCCAGATGTTCTGAGCACACCTGACACTGTGCAGCAGGTCACTTAAAACCAGGAGAGGGGACAAGAAACAGAATTACAGTGGTTTTTTGTTTGGAATTTTGGTCACATTTGGCGTGAAAGCTCTCAAGATGATTATTGAATGTGTGTTAAATAGTGATCGATTATTAAGATCACATTTACTGAGGTTTAACAACACTGGAATAAAATGGGCATCTATTATCCAGTTGTTAAACCTCAGTAAATATGTAGTTAGTAATCACAGCTGATTTATTTTACATAACATAAATCTCTTCCTATTCCCTTGCAAAGAAACACTGTGTTAGAATATATGGTCTTATGGGAGGTTTTTTCTCCCTCTGAAAAAAAACTATTTCTGGGCATGTTAGAGTCACTGGAGATGGATCTATCCCTCCAAGAAAACTCTGCTGGCTATTGTAAACCTAGTGATGCAGCCTGGACACTGTTCCATAGATCCAGTAGGAAGAACTTCTATGGGATTTCCAGATCCCGAGGAACTGACCGTGGGCTTAGCTTGGGAAAGGAGTGAAACCTCATCTGGATTTCTGATCAGACCTTGAACGGATGCTGATCGCAGCCTAAGAGAGTAGCAGAACCTTGATTTAACTTCTGACCTCATCTGGGAAAAAATGTGGTTGGAGGCCATGGAGAAGACAGAGCTGAACTGGAATTCTTGCCTCGCAGAAGAGGAATCAACTTCAGAACAGATACAAAACACACGCGAGGTATAAACCCATCTAGACACTGAACTGGAGAGTGAGGAAAAAGGCCTCTCACCTGGCCAAATACTTGAAAGCCCTCTTCAGAAACAAATGAAAACAAACCAAAACAAAACCAAAGAAAAGAAAACAAAGAGACAAACAGAAGGAGCGCGAGGCTGGGGGTGTGCTGTGGGAAAGAGGTACTCACTTAGTAACGCAGGGTTGCTGAACCGCCAGGCCTCGTTGTAGGTCGTGTACTGAGGGTGGCTGTAGGGGTTCCCTGAGAACTCGCTCCCTGGAAGAAAGCAAGAAATGTGTGGAATACAGTTAAGAATGAAGATTTATGCCTGCTGTTCCACCAAACCAGTGTTCATCCGTATGCCGGTAGGAAAACTAGCGTCTCTCGCTGCCTTGCCCAGCTGGGACCGTACCCTTCATGACACTGCAGTGTTTGTTCAGCACAATGTTACTTGCCCATACAATTAAAAATTGTAAGATTGACCTCTTCAGAATGAAAAATTAGTTTAAAATAATGAAATTCCATAATAAAAATAAACAACGAAACTGCTTTATTTTTAATTGCCTTCCTATTCTTGGGTTGCAGTAGGATTCCGTATGCCAGCTTTTTCTGCAATTAACTTATCAGCTTTCTTTTAAATAAAATCTAAGGTTCTCCAGTAGTGTCCAGACAGCAGGCAAGGGAGTTGGATGGGACAAGCCCACAATAAACTCATGGGAACTGGCAGTGCTGTTGATGACAATATGCATTGCTAAGTTTTGTTCATAGCGTACTGAGGATGAGGATGGATTTGTGGAGAAGAGTATAATTCGTTATTGGAAATGTTCTGAGAGTAGGGTGGGCTTAAATATAAAACAAAACGAAAAGCATATTAATCACTCTTTCTTTCTATCTCCCAAAACTTAAAAATCTGTCATTCTGTTAAGTAAAAACATGCCCTTATCTGATCATAACCTCAATTTAACGCAGTACCAACAGGCTGGGGACAATTAGTACCATCTGAAAGGTATTATGCACTTAAAAGACAGTGAAAGAACAGCGTGACAACTTCTGGTCTGCCCTGAGGCAGAGGTGGGGTTGTTCCAGCAGAAGTGTTTGGAAAGCACCTGAGGTTCCTTCTAGATAGCATGGAAAAGGGAAAGAAGGCAATGCAAGAGGCGCTGGATGCCTGTGATACAATTACCAAAGAAATGTCAATTAATTATACTGTAATCTCTGCAAATCTCCCTTCACTGGAGAGTTAAAGCCAAACCCACGGATTCTCAGGTGGTGGAAACAAAGTCTGTTGAAGTCACGGGCTTTGCACTGGTTTGAAGTTGAGGAGGGTCTGTGCAGCCAGGTTTTTTAAAGACCTTCAGGGTAATAACCGAAGCAGTCGGCACGAAAATGTCTATGAATCAAAATGAATCACCATCCAAAGGTATTTTAGCCACAGCACTTTTTAGTTTCAGCATAAAACCTCATTTTGAGTGGCAGCCCTTGCTAAATACTGTTTTCATGATGACAACTCAGCACGTTTCCATATCTAGAAACATCCTGTGCTAAAAATTACGGTTACCTGGGAAGGAAGATGTGAAACCTGCCAGGGTCACCAAGGTGCTGTGGGGTGGGACACAAAGGCAAAAAGCAATGTGTAGTCCAGATTTATCTCTACTGAAGTGACTTATCTGGGGGATATACTGGAGCGAATTTGCCTCCCAAAGAGGGAAAAGAAACCAACATCCAAACAAGAATTTCTGCTTTGAAATGCCTCATATAAACATCGCTTCTCTGCGGGGAAAGAAGTTCTGATATTTCAAGGCTTCTCTCTCCCCCTCTCCTGAGTTGTCACCCTAAACTGTTTATAGTGTTTCTAAAGCACGGGTTAAGTAGAGGAGAAAGAGCCCCGGCTATGGAGAGCTGGGGAGGAGGGAGAGCAGCCACTGGAACCAGTGTTTATTGACGAGGAGTGAAAGCATGCATGCAGCAGGATAATGAGCTTTTGAGCTCAACTGTGACCAAGAGGAACTGAGCTATCGCCTTCCCCGATCACTAATGAAACAAGTGTAATTTCCTCATCAACATTGGATTCTGTTTAACGACTCCCTGCCGTTGCCATCACCCTCTGCGGGCTCTACCCTCCTCTGTGGAAACTGCAGTTCCCTTCAGTGGATGCTCGACTTCACCAAAGCGGTTTGCAGAAACTTGATGGCCTTTGTGGGAAAGAGGAAGAATCGGGACGGGGATCAAAGGTGCTCTGTTACCTGTGGAGGAACCATCTCTCAGAGGCATAGGTTAAGTGTAGCACAATCATCCTTCTTTGAGTGACTAAACCCTGCTTTTTCAAGTGTGTGCTCAGAGACAACTGGTTTTCATCCACGTATACAGCCCGGGACCTGAAGTTACAGGCAAGGGCAAACGCGGGATATATCTCTTACCGCATCACCCACAGAAACCTCAGAGATATTTGCGTGCATGACTGACCACAGTGCATGGACGTACTGCTGCCGGAGACAAGCTCTTCGCTAGACCGTACAAGTAAGGGTCTAGTGAAAGGTTGTCAGGGATAGCAGAGAGCAGCTTTGGTTAGCAGTGGTCAAAAAATCTTCTCAGAAACAGTTTTCCACTGGAAAATGCTGTCTCATCGAAATGGAAATGTTCTGCATGAGCTTGTCGGCTTCAATGGAGTTCTGGAAAGGAAAGTTCTGAAATGATTGCAAATTGAAACAAAGCATTATGTTTCAACTTTCTTGTTTTGTTTCATTTTGCCTTTCTCATCTCATTTAATTTCCTTTCAACTCTTTTATTATTTTAATACGTCTTGACATCTAGAACATGTTGACGTTATTGAAATGTTTCGTCCTGATGTTTGCAAATTGAACTATTTCAAGATTCTGACTCCTCATCCCAACGCAAGCTGAAAACAAATGTCAAAAAAATCAGAGTTTTGCATGGGTTGGAAATTCTGCTTTCTGACCAGTTCTATTTTTAGCTCTCCACCTTTATTTAGAGAAGACAGGGCCTCTCTCACATTCACGCACATCTGGACAATAAGGCTTGATTGCGTGTCAGTATTTTTCTAAAAGGTGCTCCCTGAGTGGTCATCTCGCTGGCTTCTTGTTTCCAGTGGAGTTAAAGCACTGACCCCTGATCTTTCTTGGCCTGGGGGCACGTAACAAACCATCGGGCACATCAGATTTGTTTTCTCTGTTCAACCTGGACTCTTAACAGAGGTTGCAGGCAAGCACAGAGGATCGATCTCATGAGGCCTATATTCTGTACAATCTGTGCTCTGGGAACCTTTACTAACAGTATTTCTTGGTATCTGTATTTAAATCTTGGCACGTTTAGTCTTCTAATACAGAAACCATGAAGCATGAAGTGAGCCTAGCAGGTGGCAGGTTCAGAACAAATAAGGGAGGTAGTTTTCACACAATATGTAGTTAAGCTACAGAACTTCTTGCCATAGGTTGCTGCAGATGTTAAAGGCTTATATTCTCCTCCACTGTTTAAGTTTGTGGAGGGGAAACCTATTGAGGGTGTTTAATATTAAATAGAAAGATGCTCAGTCTGGCTTAGGAGGTCTCTGAGCTGCAACTTGTTGGAGGCTGGGAGATCTTTTGAAAAAGTACCAATACGTGTTTGCTCTACCCTTACACCCTTCCCCAGGCATTCACTGTTGGCTCCTGCCAGAGAGCAGTGGCTGCAGAGATCTGCAGTGTGACCCATTAAAGCCAAGTCTTATGTTCCTTCCCAGGAAGCCTCTTTATCTCCAGCTTGTTGGCTTCAGTCTCATTAGAAGAGAGGAATGGAAGGGCTGCCAGGCTGGGGCTGACCAGTGGGGTATGACTGAAACAGCCAGAATTTGATGCTCTTTGGAAAGATGCAGTAACTACTGCAGGATGCCCAAGTCAGCCACTGGAAAAACTTCCTCTAATTGAATGTTGACGTCAGATTTAATGTAAAGATATCCATGTGACTTGAATAACCTTTTTTCCTTTGAAGTATAACTCAACTTTTGCCTTTATCATCCCATTCCTTTTCTTTTGGTGGGTATTTCTGTGATTTTCGGAACACTGCTGTCTAATGGATAAGTAGCCTCCACATCAAGGAGCTGAAATAAGTAGATTAGTGATTAGTTGTCTTGAAATTTTTGTCCCGGTTTAGATGTCAGTATCATCCTTGTGATGAGGATGTTAAACTTACATAGCAGCCACTGAACAGTTAAGTGAGAACAGTCAGAAATTGAGAAGAGGCTGGTTTTTAGAAGTACCCGTTCAAAGAATCAACTATTTTGGTGTTATTAATCATTTCTATATGCCATGACCTTCCCTAAGTTTTGACCTATAACTGGCTTAAATGTTGACAACTGAATCTACCTGCTATTACTGACAGGGCTGGGAAGGGGGGGGATTTAATTGATTTGTATTGTCTTAGTGCTTCTCTGATTCTGGAGCAAAACCATCTCCTGGAAAAATTCAATGTAGAAGGAGATGCCCTAAAATTTGCCAACTCTGCACCACCCCAAAAGTTCAGCAAGTTGCTCACCTATACCAGGGGACTAAAGAGGGGGTGAGGAGAGGACCAATCCACTATCTTTTCCTGATCTGGAGGTCAATCACATCATCTTCACAGCATAGCCCCAGGCTTTCTTCTGCTTCAGTCACCCCTCCAGTAGCAGAGGTTGCAGAATGGCCTGTGTACCACTGGCTCGTTAGCCACCACCGCTCACACCCCGGGGCGGTAAGGTGAACAGAAGTCAGTGGCAGATGAAGTTCTGAGCTACCATGGCTGAGAAACGAAAATCCTGCCTCTTCATTTATCTGCTGGGGATAGCTGTCATCAGAGGAGTGCGGAATAGAGCCTGGGGAAAAAAACTCCCCGGTTGCCCTTGGGTACATGGTCCTCTCTCTCTTCTCCCTGAACACTGGGAGAATCCATTTGCCAAGAGAAGGGGTTTCTCCAAAGGCATTGGGTAGCAAAGAAACAGTTTGCCTTTGGATGTAGGACTAGGTAGATAGTTTCTTGGATTGGAGCCACTATTTTCCAAACAGGACGTGGTTGTTGAAAGGGAATAGTTAGTTTCTCCTGAAATGGTGTTAATCATTGCTGAGTTCTCAGCTGGTTTAGGTTGTGGACAATAGGTGTCCAAAACCTGCAGGTATTAAATTACCGTTGGTGATTGTCAGTTTGATGCCCTGGCTTGAGATAGAAGGTAAGGTGTTACCCTAAGTTAGTGGAGAGTTGAATACCCTGAGCCACGAGCACTACATAATAATCTGCACGGGTCATTGGAAAATAATTACATTAGTTAATGAATACTAAGGTTAATTAATTACCAATTAATTGCCACAGGTTATAGATAGCTAGTTGCCCATAGCAGCAGTGTGAATCAGTTACTAGGGGGAAAGAGACACGTTACAGAAAGGGTTGTTAGCTATGTTGGTTATAGGCACCTGAGGATTTTTTTATGAAAAAAATAGACCATAATATCAGCAAAGCCAACTGTGGAAGCTTTTACAATGCTCGTAGACATGTTTGCACCGTTACTTGAGACTGGAGGCTGACTTACCAGGAACCATTCCTGCAAGAGTTGAGGTTGGGTAGCTGCCTTGTCCAGTCGGGGGAACATGGGGTGGGTAACCGGGCAAGGTGGTGCTTGCCATATCACGACCTGGAAAGGGAAGGAATCAGGACAGGTGATCAACAGGGATAAGATCTTTCAATATTGATTTGATACCACCTTTTGTCCCCCCATCACACGACGAGCAGCTTGACAGGCAAGTGCCGTGCAGCCTTTTCTTAATTGCTGTTCATCCGCTGAAAATTTTGGGGGAAGACTGTGGCACTTTTGATCTCACACTGTAAAGCTGGATGTTAAAACTTAGCTTTGTGAGGCTCAAAAGGATTTGTTTTGGTTTACTGTAGATTTTGGATCTATTTTAACTAAATCAGAGTGGCCCTGAGCTGCACAGAGGACGGCAGCGTATTCGCTGCCAGAGTAGCTGAGGTCCTGTCTATATGCAGCGGACGCAATTCCAAAGCTGTGGTGATGTTGCTTTAGGGCATGATCAATGTGCAAGGCATCGGAAAGCGATCCAAGAGTTTTCTGTGCCTGTCTCTCTTCCCACCTCTGCCATTCACCTGCTGATGGTTTTAGACGAGTCACTTCACCTCTCTGTGCTTCTTTTTATGCTGCAAACTCTTTGGTGCAAGGGCACACTTTTAGTACATTTGCACAGTGCTTAGCACGAGATCAATAGTGGTTGGACTCCTTCCAGGTGCTGGCGTAATATATATTTATATATATATAAAATAGAATCATGTGAATTAGCTTGAGTCCCGCTTCATTTTTATCACAGGTGCAAGTTTTTGTTAGTAATATTTCAAGTTGTGATATCTTTTTCCCCACCGAAGAAGTAGAGAGGGGTGTGGACTGGGTGGATGGTTGTAGTTTATTTTTCATCTCTTAGGAAGTGCAGCTGGAGGCTTCTTGGTTGATGCCAGAGGCATTTCCTCATTTGGACTGGTTAGCCTGAAAATGGGCCAGCCAGAAGGGCATTTGCTGTTAGCGCTTATTGCATTTAAATGAACTAAAATCATCTCAGAAGCTGCTGGGAGTTTCAAGCCAAAACCAAAAAAAAAAAAAAAAAAGGCTAAATAAATTAAGATAATCTTTCCCCCACAGCTGCTGGGAGATTTACAGCTCAACCTCCAGCGCTGCCTACTGAGATCTCAGCCTTGTTCCAGGCATCCGAAGCCTTTCACATTCCCCAGGTGAACTGTATCTCACCAAGAAATCAAGAAATTCGTGCCATTTGTTGTTCTTTTGTTAAATTTTATCTCTCCTGTCTCTTTTAACTGGAGGGCTGGAGTCTGGTTCAGAAGTGACAGGTTAAGTATGGCCCATTAACAACACTGGACTCACTGGAACTGTGCTGGGATATGCCAATGAAAGAAGAATAAGAGTTGCTTTAGCTCTACTAGTGGCAGAGTGATAACTGATAGAGCAGGGCCTGGAACAGGCACGAACCTTGGCTGGGGAATCAGGAATAAGTAACAGTTACACAGCAAAGCAAAAACTAATCACCATGGAGTGTTAACCTGAAGGGAGTGCGTTTCTCTGGGATGAGGTGGGCTAAACCAGTGTCGTTGCTTTCAGAGGTCTGGGCTAAAGATTATTGAGGTGTTTTGCTCAAGAAAAAAGAAGTCCAAGTTCATTCTTTTTCCCCTGAAGAGGTTCCTGATCAGTGGCTGATGTTCCTGATTCACCTCCTCTTACCTAACGGCACAGAACTACCAGGCAACGGCAACTTCCAGCCACTCCCCAAATATTGATAAAAAAAAAATACATATATAAAGCCTCGGGGATTTATATTCTACACTGTACTACTCTTTTATCACCATCATTTCTTTAGTGATTTGTAGCTGTGTGTTAAGTGTGTTAATCTGTATGATTAACACCCGCTAGACGTAGTTCTTTCTTTTGTTCTCACATTCTTTTAAGGCGAGAAAGTTTTATGCTTAAAATTCATGTTCTTTTGGTTTCCTTTATCGACTAGCCTGAGAAATAACAACAGGTGATGAGTGAGAAAACAGTGTCACTGAAAAGTTAGAGAGAACGCTATGTAGCAGCAGGCAAAATTAATTCATTTTGACACTTCCATTCAGGTGGGAACGCAGGCACTCGCTCTGCTGCTCCATCTCTGCACATACGCCCCGGTGTTTTTACTCAGCCATGAGCGCACCGAGGCTGACGTTCAAAACTCAGTGTGGAAAATTCGTTGGCAAGTGATCATCTGTCAAAATCCCAATCTTGACAAAAGAAGGCAACAAACACATGCAGTATCAGCAACGTGAATAAAGAGTCCCACAGAGCGACTCTTAAAATGCTGTCACATACAAGCAGGCCCCTTCCATTACCACCAGGTAGACAGGATTATTAAATTCTTGTACTCCAGGGCTATGGCAAAGCTATCACCTATCCTGCTCATAACACACTTCCAATTCCAACCATTTTCCCTTCTCCAAGAGCCTTCTGAGTGAGGAACAGCACCTTCATTACTGTGTCATTGAAGCTTTTGAACTTTCCCCGTGTCTCATTCTCCACGGGGGTCCTAAGGCAGGTGCCTCCTGAAACACGGTGTCTTCTAGAGGGTGCACCCCCGGAGAACTGTGTGGTTGGAGAGAGTCTGGCAGGAGACCCCTTGGCTTAGGAAGTGCCCAGAGCTCAGAGGCTCTTACTGGCTGCAGTAAGATCGGACCAAGACAGTGTTATGAAGACAAAAGTCTTCTCTGCTGTTACGTGCTGCTTTCCTACGGGGAGGTTCAGAAATGCAAATCTCACCTGACGAGTCAAAGGGAGGATGTTAGGTCAAAAGAGAAAAATAATGTAGGAACATGAAGGAGGCAGAGGTAATGTTTCCTGAGCATTAGGAACTGTGGTCTGCACTAAGACTTTGTCTGTTCTGAAAAAGCCCAAATTACATTCCTTGATGGTGGAGTGACAACAGGCTCAGTGGTCACCTAAAACGACACCCACTATTTCATCCAAGCCAACCCTGAGCTTCTGCAGCAATGTTGTTTCAGTCACCTTGCAGAGGAGTTTCCCCTAGTATCTACCTGAAATTTTTCCTTCCTCCCCATCCTCTCCTCCAGCCTGCTGCTCCTAACTGCTGCCATCTTCTGCAACCTAATCCTTCACTTCTTTCCTTCCCTTAAAGGCCACCTACCTCAGATGTGTATTCCATTGCCTGTAAGACATGATCGTCTCTCACCCACCCTTCCTGGTCTTGACATTCAGATGTGATGCGCTGGTTCTTAACTACATGGGCTGCTGTGTGAAGGCACCAGCTCACGTTGATCCTTCCAGACCAGGTGACTCAAATATTGCTCACACCGTAGCTATGGCTGTGGCCCAGAGAAGCTGTGGCTGCCCCATCCCTGGAGGGGTTCAAGGCCAGGCTGGATGGGGCTTGGAGCAACCTGGTCT
>JAOXJK010000002.1:18770872-18792238 GCA_025774025.1 Xenus cinereus
CTGGTGGGAGGTGTCCCTGCCCAGGGCAGGGGGTTGGAACTCAATGATCTTTAAGGTCCCTTCCAACTCTAACCATTTTATGATTCTATTTACGTACATCCCATTTATCCCAACTACCTGTGTATTTATCTAATTTAGTAATTAGTACAACCCGTGCTGAACGACCCCATCAGTCCCGGAGCTGAGCTAGATTATTCAAGCTGCTATCACCTACCTTAGGCTAGTGATGGACTTTGGGACAACACTAGCACATCGCACCCTTCCTGGGCCTACAGATCTCAGGGACATTACAGCTGCTGAGGCAATGCAGGACTTTGCTGTATGAGTGTTTCTACACTAAGTCCCAGACCCATCCAACTGGGACACCCAGTTCACTTCTAGGTAGTTCCAGCTTCTTTTCCCCTTTTCTTCTTAAAAAAAAAAAAAAAGGATGGACAGGCATGAAATCTTTTCGTGGCTCTCTGTGGAGCTGAGAACACATGCTGCATACGCAGGTATGGATCATGGTTGCTCCGGTTCCCACTTGCACGCAAAGAGCTTGCAGCATTTACTGGTCCTCCCCGTCAGACGAAACTCAACCCCTTGCCTGCAGCATCCCCACTTGAGTTGGTGGCCAAGGCCGGTTACCTGCTATCAGAGGCTGGCTGCTGGACTGCCCAAAGTGGGCACCATGATGAAGGAAGGCACTGTAGCAAGGCGTGGACGCATCGTCTGAAAGGGCCATGTGGAAGGGCTGAAGATCAGCCTGCCCAGAGCCGACCGGCGTGGTGGGGGTGAAAGGGGTGAGAGAGGCTCCATGAGGCTCTTGCTTTATACTGAGGGGAGAGGAGAGGTTTTCTGTGGTAGGGTAAGGGATGGACACAGACAGACAAAGGGAACAGGGGGAGGAAGAGGAGGGTAGGGAAGGGAGGAGAGGAAGAACAAAATGGGTAAATGAAAATGGAGTGGTTAAAATCTACAGGGAAATTAATTTTAAAAACAAAAATAAAAATAATAATAATAATAATAAAAAAAAAAGGTTAGGAGTAGATCAGAGGAGCCAGTGCTGAGACAACAGCAGTAAATGCACCCGGGGGCTGGGCTCTGACCGCAGGGATGCCTCTGCAGGGGCAGCGGGAGAGGAGGAGGATGGAGTGCGGTGGCAGATGGGGGGAACGGGATGCAGGAAAAGGAGAGGTGAGGGAGGGAACATGCAGGAGCAGGAGGACAGGAAGAAGCGTGGGGTTGGGAAGGAGAAGAATGCTCTGAAGCTTCTGTGCTCCCTTTCCTGCTGCTTTCTCTCGCTGGCTGCGGGCGTGTGAGGATGCTACACTTACACAGTTTGGCCCAGGGAATTACACCACTTTGTCTCTACAAATCCAAGGTAGGCTTCCCCAGGAGAGATGCTCGGTCTAATGGCCAAAGCTTCTCAAGCCAAACTCCGTAAAAGCTTTGACAAAAAAGGTGTAGCTGAAGTTTGAGGTGGTTAAAATAAAAACGGGACTATATAATCAATAGGTGGCTGAATAGATCAATCAATTGATCTAGTTCACAGTGGCACACTTTGGAGCTTTAACCATAAAAGCAGTGAGTACTGACTCTGGTTGTTCCCAGAGTAGAGTGTTGCCTGACAGATACCTTCACAGAGAGGTGCAATGGAGGAGAGGAAACATGGGGGACTTATAAAAGGTCTTATTTTCATTGATGTTTGCATTGGACCTCCATTTCCGCATTGGATCACCTAACTTGGCTGTCACGTAAGAGGTTTAGGAATTAAAGAACTTTGTGACCTAAAGCATGGGTACTCCAGAACACCCACTGTGGTTGGGTCAGCAGTAATAGAGTCCTGTATTTGAACACCTGAAAGAGAAGTATGGATGATGTGATCAGATCCGATCCAAATCATCTCGCAAACCATCCACCCTCAGGTAAACAAATTAAAGCCAATAAATGAAAGCCATCTCTCTGCCGTGATGGCAAGTGTTGCCAATGGCCTATGAAATAAGTTAGTTCTGGTGGTTTGGATTTATACAGAGAAATATAAATGTGACATATAATTAGGTCATAAATCTGACTTCATTAATGTAGAAGTGGCTTAATTAACTCTAGGCACCTTATTGTGAGGCTGCAACGCTCACCTAGACAATAAAGGGCTGGGCAGTTTCTATCTGCGAATGCTGTTTATCCTGAGGCATTTGTTTCCTAAAGGTTTGCTACCTGGCAAAAATGATAGTTTGCCATCTGTGTTCTCCTCCAAGTACCTCTAACCTGGATGGCCAGCAAAGGTCTCTGATCACTGAGACTCCTTTGCGGCAAAGACATATGTTCACGGTTCGGTTGATTGGGAAGGATCAGACCTGGCCAAAAGGTGCACAGTTCCTCTTTATTTAGTTTATTTATGTCAAGCCTCTGGTACGCTGAGGACTGTCATTTATCCTCCCTTTTTTCTATAGGAAGCCCTGTTTGGCAGTGACCTTTTGTGGAGGATATGGGGAATAGAAGCTGGAGTATCGGGTTCTTGTTGCACAGTTAATTAAAGCCACCAGAGTAGGCAGCACATCAGTGCCCAGCTTCTACTTTTTACAACTATATACTGTCCTACAACCCCACCAGTGAGCCTTCACGTGCCTGTCCCAGTCTCAGTAGATGGAAAACCCCCCAAAGCTATTTTTTCTCCTACATCCTTTGTCATCAGGTGGTAAGGACTGCACAGATTTACCTTCAGGCCAGACAGGCAGAGCCACCTCCAGCAGTTTGGGAGTGCTGAAGCCTTTATCCAAATAATGTTGACAGTAGATAATTTGGATGAATAGACCTATCTGCAGCCAGAGGGCCAGAAGTTCCCCTGGCTTTCAGGGGCTGCAAGTGAGGTGATATTTTTTCAAGGAAGCCATTGGATAGTCATACTTAAATAAGCTTGGGACACTTTGGTGCTGGGAATTTTCTGGGCTCTTTTTTCAGCCCTCTGTACCACGCAAGAGAGAGAGGAGCTGCTGGGGAAGGAAGGGCAGAGAAGAAGATGGACACAGAAGCGTGGGTGGGCAGAAGCAAGAGGTGCTATGGGCAGAGGTTAATCCTGTTTGCGCAGCCCCCAGGCACGTTGGGTTGCCTAGTCCCTCCCCTGCTTTATTTCTCTTTTAAAGCATGGAATTTTCAGCTATAATCCTTCCTAAACCGCAGCATTTTTCAGGCACTCTGTGTAAGTGAAACCATAATCTCTGGTAAAACAGACCGCTTAAGCTGCTGTAGCATTAGGCCAATCTGATCCAGCCCCTGGATTTCCGCTCTGCCCAGCCACCACGGAGGGGATTTCAGCCTGAAAGACCCTCTAAAGCCCTTGCGATGGGAACAACGCTACTAGGCCTTGCCTTGCAAAGCTGAGAAGGGTTAAGGGACCAGGAGCTATTTGTCCCGGTGTTGTGAGGCTGTTAAAGCCCCTGTCAGGCTCAGAGCGGAGATGAGCCCAGCCCTCTCTTGAACACATCAAGGTTTATGAAGAAAAATTCCAGAGGCAGCACCGCTTTCTCAGTGCAGGGGGATAAAGAAGTCAACAGTAACACGGCAAAGAGACTGGGACACAATAAGGCTAAACACTCTTCTCTCTAAGAGAGGTGGAGAGGAGGCGAGGATAAGGTCAGACAGCGAATGATTGCACAACCAAAACTCGGACTTTTATGTGTCTATTTATCTCTCTGTCCATCTTTCCCTCTGCAACTGCACAGACATAACCTATATCCCATGTATCTTTACTGCTGGATGGCATTTACCAATTTTTACTCCTCTCTTGTCCAACTCTCCCCTGACTAAAAGCACCTGAATTCTGTCTCCGATATAACTCCTGCCACCGCTATGCTGGAATAATTGCCCCAGCAGTGAATTATAGCTCCAAAGTGTGTCAGTGTAGACGAGATCAATTGATTGATCTATTTATCCACCTGTGAATGGCACGGTTCCATTTTTCATTTTAACCACCTCAAACATCAGCTGCACCTTTTTTCGTTTTCACTTCGGATTTTCTCCGTTCTCTAATTCTTTTGTATTTTTGATGGAGAACTTGCCCCTTCCTATCCCGAGTCCTGCAAGCTGTGGAGCAGTGCCCTACTGTCTTGTCTGTGTCGTGGGGGGGTGTCCCTCAGTAAGGGACATCAGGGAACCCCAAGACATCTGTCAGGCTCTTATTCCTAAGGCTGGAATACCGACCTGTAATCAAATGGGAGGGAAGAACAATTGCAACCACCCCAAAAGCAGCAGAAATCTATTCCTGTCCCAGGCTCCTTTCTTCTTCTAAATGGCAAACGATATCCTTGTTTATAAACATCAAAGAAATACCACCCAATGTCACGGTGGGGGACATTTGAAAGGGTCAGCAGGGTGGGGATATAGCTAGAAACGTAACAGAACTACATATTTTCTGCGTCTCCTGCTCCTCTCTTTCTGACCATACTTGCTGAGTTATGGCTGTTTTTCTTCCTTGCTAACCCTCTCCTCCGTTATTCTGGCGGAGAGCTAGAACTGGTGATCTCCGACCTAAATTCCCCCTGCGAATGAAGGGATTTTGGCCAGACAGGGTGAGAGGAAGATTCACAGCTTTGGGTTCCTACAGAGACTCGTCTCAGCTTTTATCGTGCTCTCTGTTGCCGAAGGAAGGGAAGCAGGGGGGGTTTGCAGGACTAGATAAGCTGCTTGTTTTTCATTGCTGGCTTCCTGGAGGATACGCTACCTGCATCCAGTGCAGGTTTGCTTTTCAGTAAACAAAGAATATCAAGATGGCACATCCCTGCATAAGGGATGGCTTGTGCACACCCACTTAACCACACTGCTGACCATCTTGGCAATGTTTAGCGTTCTTCACCTTTTCCTGGCGTCTCTATCAAATACTTATAAGACCCCGGTACCTCACTTTTTAGAACATGTACCTCTACAGCATCCCTTGGGGGTCACTGTTCTATCTGTGAGGAGCTGAGCTCAAAGAAGACGAACCCAAGTTCATGTAGGAACCCTGTGCCAAAGCTGAATCTTGTCTCAGGTGTTTTGAATCCTATGCTTGTACCCACCATTGAAACGTCTTTTCCTGTATCTATGTTCTCCACTACTTAGAAAGGTTTCATTGTGACAAAGGGAATGGGACAGGGTCCTCAGCGTTCATAAACTGGTGAGTTTACGCTGCAGCCAGTGGGGTCACATTGCTTTATCCCACGTGAGAATCCTGCCTCAGAAATTCCAGAAGTCATGTAAAAGACCAAACTGGACTGACACAGCATATCTTTCACTTTTGCTTTCTGACATGTCAGAAGAACCACTTTTTCTTTCATTCCTTATTTTTCTGGCTTTTCTTTTCCAAGAGCATTACACAAGTTGCGCTGAAGATAAAGATCATCCTATATTTCTTCCCTGGTCTGTGATTATAACAGACCTTTGCCAGGACGACTGAAAAGTGTGCCAAGACTAAATCTGCTTCTCATTGTACCTTTCTTCTCTTGCTATTCCTGCTGACTGTTTCTGCACAGATCCATCCATGTTCTTAGCCCAATACTTTACTTGTGGGTTGTTGAGATACATGTCTAAAGAAACAACCGTGGATTGCTTTCCCCTGAGAATCAAAACTGTTGAGACATCACTGATATCAATATTTGAAATCTATTTGACCCATTTTTTACAAATCTAGATTTTGTGTCTGATCTAATTAACTGCTGCTTTCAAAGTAAACTGACCTGCTAGCTCTTCATGTTACTTTGGGGAGAAGTTTTATAGTCTTCATACAGAATAAAACATAGAGCTTCCAGTAGACCTGCAATCTGGATGTACTCTTTGGAGCTGGTTGAGTACTGTCAGGGTTAATCACTTGAGAACCCCACTGAACTTCATGTGGCTCTAAGTACATTTGTTTGCAGATGGAGCTGATGAAAGAAGATGTGTTTTAAAGCCTTGGGTGGAGGAAAAAGACATGCAACTTGTGCACTTGGCAAACAGAAAAGTTCAGTGGAGTTCATATTCTTGTGCCCTTTCTGGAGTCCCAGCCCATCAGGTTGGGCAGTTACTTGGTGGGTTGGGACTTGAATGTTCTCTCTTAAAGAAGATGCTTTTTGAAATATATACTAGGAAATGTAATTAGAGCATTTTAGTTTTTCACACAGTCCTCATTTCAAGTATCTCCAAGGTTTCATCACAAGGATATTCTACCGATCATAAGATAGATCTCCCTGGATAGCCCACAGCAATCTGAACCTGCAAAGGAGGGCCAAAGATTTCCGTACGCTCTCCATTTCTCTGACTGGCTGCAGTGGGCGATTTCAATTAAATGGTTAAATCCAGTACAGCCGATGGAGATCACAAGTTATTAACACCCGCTGACAGGTGTTGCTTAACTCAGATATAAAGGACGGTCTTTGCTGTGGGCAGGCAAATATCTACATCACAAAAATCATCATCAAAGCCATACTTATTGGGTCCTTCATTTAACCTCAAAAGAAAAGGCAAAAACTTAATTGTTGGGAAGATGATACAATTATTTTCTCTAAAGAAGTCCTTTTTTATCTGGCAGCATAGAGTGGGCAGCCTGCAATGGTGTCCCCTTGCTGAGGGAAATGGGACTGGGAATGCCAATCCACTGCTATTGTCACTACATGGCATTATGTTGTTCACCTAAATGCTGATTTAGGGAAGGTGAAGACATTATTTCTTCTGGGCCCATGCATTTCTGGGTTCCTCACTTCACTATGCCTTTCAAGTCCCTGAGCCACCTTCTTCAGCATCATAAAGTTATGGTCAGTGAGACTTCCATTGGATGCATGGAAATGGTTTATGTGATTCCTTCCCCCTGCTAGTCCTGTCTGTTCCAGGGATCATTCATCTGACCATCTATCACCCTCAGCCATTTGGTCCTGGAGAAGAGCACCAACACCTTTTGCCTTTCCAAATTCCTTGACTAGATAAGAAGATATTATCTCTTCTTAGGGATGGGAACCATTTGATGAAATTTGGAGGTCTATGGACTTTTACTTTTGCCGATTAATCTTAGAGGAGATTACGAGATTATTAATAATAGAGGAGAGACTTCCTTACAGAAAATACCTCCTTAATTTTGATGAGGTGGTAGATCAACAACCTTGTAGTGGCCATGTGAATGATTATTATATTTGGTTTTCAGGGCATTGGGGCATCCAGAGACATGCCCAACCTGCTGTGACCGAGGGCAGGTCTGTAGGATGTGCTGTCACCAAAGCCCAGTCTGGGGTCCCCAGCAGTTTGTTAAAGAGGTTTTCTTAAATCAGCTCATCAAGCCCTGACGAGGCCCATTGCTCACTGGTGTCTCACTGGTGGCCGAGGCTAAAGCAGATTGGAGCAAGACAGGAAATTTCCACCAGTACAAACAAGGAAAAGGGAAAGGAAATGCTCCCCCTCTCAGCATAATGATATAAGTACCACTGGATGCAATGGTCAGTTTTAATCATGATTTAAAACAACAAGCTGGAGCAACTGGGTTTACATTTGCACTATGAGGCTGTTTTCTAAAAGGTTGACTTTTATGGGTGGTAACAAATATTTTGACAAATACAAAATTTGCACTGAACGTGGTTATTTCAATTTTTGCTAAGTAGATGAACTGCGTCCATGCACATTTATTTAAGCAATTATGTTGTTTAATATAATTTGTCTTTACATATTATTATATGAGAAAATAGTGAACGATGAGTCCATATTATTATTTTATTAGATTATTAACTTTTTACTTGTGATCTGTGTCAAGTTATATTTGGATGGAAATTAGAACTAAATTAAAAACAGTATTTGTAATTATTCATGCTAATTAAATAAAATGACCACAAGTTCCCTGACTTCCTAAACATACTAGAACAGAGAAAGCAAGCTTTTCTAAGCAGGTTTGGCATTAGAAATGTCTTATTAAATGAAGGAAAGGTTATATATAAGGAGGAAATTGAAGTGATTTTAGAACCCGATTTTAGAACCAATAGATCTCATCCCTTCACACCAAGCTTAATTCACTCACTGACGGAGGAAAACAAATGTCCCTGCTTTTTTCAAATACTAGTTTGTTTCTTAGTTTTGAATGACCTGGTTATTGAACTGAACACAATTCTCTTCAGTTCACTCACTAAGCTGAAACGAAGGCAATAATATCTTTTCACCTGGCAGGAGGCTAAAGTTCTCAAAAGATTGTTTATCATTTCAGAAAAACTTCGGATCCAGGTGTCTACCCAGTGATCTCTCCATGCTTAGCATCACAACTTTCTGGAAAACTTTCATAGAAATAACATGCTGTTTACGTCCTATATTTTAATATCTTTCAGACATAGCAAGTACTAGCCTTAATGTCAGTAATTCTACCTTTATTTTTTTCATACGTTCATGTATGAATTTAAAGAAATAACTTAAACCTGACCCCATGGCGGAGAGGGGAGGTCTGGAGTAAAGTGAGATCAATGGGGTTTGTGCTTTTTGGTGCCTTTGTTTGACACGTTGTGAATTTCTCGCCCTGGATAACACTTGTTGCCTTAAGGAATTGTTTTTTTTTCCTAGAGAGAAGGAAACATTTTCTATACAGGATCTGATAGCAGTTTCGGTGGGTGATCATGATTTTAAAAGTTCCCTATTCCGGTTAATAGGTGCTAACCATAGCACAGAAGCTCTCAGAAACCTCCTCACAGGAACAAGAAGAGACACATACTCCCATTTCAGTCAATGGTAGAAGTTCCTGGAGTGCTTTTTTTACCCCTTTTTTCTTGGGCATCTTTTCTACCTTTACTTTGTAGATCTCACGGATTGCAGCGGGCTGGCAAACAAGGTCTATTTAGTTAAAACTGCCAGGTTCAATTAAGGGAAGTTTTTCTTTACCTTTGCTGTAATTTTACGATCCATCTAGTAGGTAAATCCTCCCCTTTAGTGGTCTGTTAATAAGCAAGTTTCAAGCCATACGTGAAAAGTCCATTGTGTTTTATTTCCCATAGTGCTTCCTCTCTGTTGGGTAACTTCTGGGCTAGATAATTGAGTTGGAAAGGACTCTGCTCCCACCCAAACTATTAATCTAAGTCCCCAGAACTCAGAACCTGGTTTGAAGACACACCATTATTCTGAAAGATGTGACTTCTGATGGCACTTAAAGAAGGATCTTGTTCTCAAAGGATTCAAGCCTTCTGTGAACAGCCTTGAGCTTTTAAAGGACTCCTGTTGCTAGTGCAAAATCTTGAGGTTCTCCTCCGCTCACCTCTTGGGTGTTAGCTACTGAGTACCTTCCAAAATCAAAGATCTGTGGAAACTACTGAATAAAAGAAAGCTATTGAGGTTTTCCGTGTTTACTTAGCTCTGTACAGATTTATACTCATCTGCCTGGGCTGTTTGCCTTCAATAGAAATAACTGAAGTAGAACATCTCTGAACAACAGAATTCTTGTCTTGGTGTTCAGCTGCATGTACTCCTCTTATCTTGGTATGTTCAAGCTTGGATCTTTGCTCCTAGGAAATCTGATCGGTGTCCAAAGATACCGTCCAAGAAACTGTCAGGGATCTCCGCCAATCTAGCTATGATGGCCATGCAACATCAAGGCAAGATGTAGCTGGCCCACTGGCCTTTGTGTGAAGGAAGAGGTGAGGTGGTGTTCTCGGGCAGCTTTAAAGAGCTTTCTCTCTCTATTACTTCACAAGTTGAAAATTTCTACATTGTCTGTTCTACATGAAAGCGGGACCGTGTTTCCTAGCCTAGTGCCCAGCTGGCCCCTAAGTGTCACCTTGTTCCTGGAAGTTCCTTGCAGATAATGGGGAGAAATAAGGGTGACCTCTCTGCTCCAGAGTAAGCAGATGTTTTTGTTTACTTGCTTTAGGAGATGTGAGGAACAAAAGGACCATCTAAGACGCATTAAATAGAATAATTGTGTGAAAGGCAGTGTTTGATATTGGCAGTAGTAAGGCAAGGCTGTACTTAATGGTGGGGCTCAGCTGTGTCTTTGAAAAGACACCCAGGACTTTGGGGAAGGTCTTGGAGAAGGGGCTGCCCGTTTTGCTTCAATTCTAGGAAGCTCCCAGACAGATAGAGGGACTTCAGCAGCATCTGTACTTAAACTACCTCACTACGTTCCAAGATTTTAGGTAGTTACATACTGAGGTTTTGATGGCTTTTGGAGGTGTGCATTCTCAGAACCGTGTGAGCTGAGGGAGCTTGCCCAGGCAAGGTAGTCATGAGCCAGAGAGAGGAGAAGGGCTTTCTCTGAAGTCTTCAGAAAGGGCAAGAATCTGGGCAAGACAGCTCTGGTTTGGAAAGAGCTAGTGATACTTTTTTCTGTCTGGGAAGACTTTCTTGTAGACTGAAGCTAAATCTTACATCCTGGAGTGACCGCACACAGAGTTTGTACCCTGCAGGGGTGGATTTGTTTCGGGTATCACCTGGGTTCACAGACTGCCCTGGGACAAGAGCAAAGAGGCATTTCGAAGATGACACTACAGCAGCAAAACAGGCTGATAGCAATCCAGTACTCGCTATTACTCCAATATCCCTTCTTGGGAGAGGGATTTGGGCAACACCAAAGAAATCTGT
Organism: Xenus cinereus; assembly: GCA_025774025.1. NCBI lineage: Eukaryota > Metazoa > Chordata > Aves > Charadriiformes > Scolopacidae > Xenus > Xenus cinereus. Next base: position 18,781,397 of record JAOXJK010000002.1, read on the forward strand.
GTGCTCCCAGCCTCCTCCTTATTTCCTGACCAGGGTAGATCAGGAGGCAACACTGAGTTCCTCACCTCACTGGTCCTTCCTGAAAGCATTGCCCAGCCCCATAGCAAACATATCATGAATCATTCATCTTTAATAGATTATGCAAATTGAGGACATCAGATCAATGAAGATCAATAACTGCAACCATTTAATTGCCAGCAAAAACATTTTAAGAATGAGCATTATCTGAAGTCCTTTCTTGGGTAATGGCACCAATTAATCCAAACATTGAATCCTGGCCTAAGTGTAGAGGAAAAATTCTCCACCCCCCTTCCCCTGCTGCCTTTCAGGGTGCTGAGGGGATTTTTTTCTTTCCCTTTTCATTTCCAGATTCTGAGTTTCCCCATCATTACCACCAGCGAACAGCTCCCAACGCTAATAGTTCTGCTTTTGTTACTCTGTGCTGATTGAAATGTCGCATACAGATTGAGATGTTAGCGCTAAGTTGCCACCTGGGAATGTCAAGCTGGGTCTGAAATGAACTTTTCTCACTCTTGGATCCAGATGGATCAGATGGGGATGTTCTCGAGCTGAGCTGGGAATGTTGCAGTGAATGGAATGGGGATGGCACAGGGTTGGGGGGACATGAAGATTTTCTGCCTCAACCCCACAGCCTCTTCTGTGAGGCCAGATCTGTCTCCTGGCCTCTTGTGAGAGTCATGTCCAAAGCTTGTGCAACGAACCCAGCCTTCAGAAATTCTGCTGTCATATTAACAGGCTGGAATGCGCCATCTTCACTTAGGCAAAATGACTAACAAGAATAATTTCAATGGCCCCTTTGAATCTTAAACTCTTATTTTAGGCATCTCACCTTTACATCCTGCTATGGGGATCTGACTTCCCTGAAGGAAGGACAGTGCTGCTCTCCTACTGGCTTTGCCCCCCAAAGACAGGAAAGTGTTTCCTGTAAAAGATGTAGATTTGCTAAATGGTAGATGGACACCAGCTGAGTTTTGTCTTGCATGTGCAAATACAAAGAAAGATGGAACAATTTTGCCATAGCTAAGCTGTGTTTTTATGGTTGGCTAAGGAACTGCGTGGCTACAAGGATCCTGGATCAAGCCTGATAGCAGTAAAAACCATGATAAAATTCTGGGTATGTCATGCTTTCTAGACACTCCCTAAATATGCAATTCACCTCCCCGTGGTTCTCCATGACATTTTGCAGACCTCACACTGGATCTCCTCTGTATTTGGGCTAGCTGTTACTAATCCTGCCTGGTCCCAAAGTTCCTGGTAGCCAAAAGTTGCATGCAACAATATGCCATTGCTTGGCATTTGCTGAACAGGCAATGACAAGCCTCAGCCATGAGCTGCTTTGACCTCCGGGGCTATTACCTAGGGCTTCTGCAAGAAAACATTGATACAAACTCCAGTGCTCTTCATTCTGTGCCACCAGAGGACAGCTTTTTGGCCAAGAGGCAACTACTCCTTCCCTTGGCACTAGGACTTACGCCTCTTTGTCATGAGTCATGATTTCTCAACTTACACAGCGAGGTTTCCAGAGGGGCCACAGCAGATTTTAGGACAAGGGGGGGACATACTAAAGGCGGGTGAATCACTTGGGCCTGGTCTAGGGACCCAGGAGGAGATGTGCAAATCTATGGTGAGCAGGGAGCAGTGGCAACTGAAGCCTGAGAAGAAGGGCTGTGGCACCAGAATATCTCCTTGTGGCTCTAGACACACGCAGAGCAGGCAGTGTAAGGATGGCCCGTGGCAATCTAATGCTGGTATCAGGATACCCCACGGCCCCAGGACAACCCTGTGCCACTCAGATCCTGCACGTGCCACCAGTGAAGAGGAAGTTTCTGTGGAGCGGCCGCTGCAGAAATTGCCTCCTACTTCTGTGCATCTCGGTTCCTCTACCGTCTTGCACTTGTTCTTATCTCCTACTTTCCCGGTCACACCTGAGTTTAATGTGCCCACACGTGAGGGAAGGGGAAAAGCTGTGAACAAATATTTTTTGCCAGCTGCTGTTATAGACTCTTCAGGAAGAGGGAGTTTGGCACTCACAGTTCAGCAGACCTCAGTACTTTGTTTGCAAATGCCCCTTCCATAAAACTTAAATTATTACTTCTCCCCGAGAAAACCAAGGGGATCATGTGGAAGCCATGACACTTTTGTTCTCAGACCCAAAGGAAAAATCACGGAGTGTATTTGGACATACCTGTCCTCCACCAACACCCATCCCTAAGCCCGACCTGGGCACGCAAGTTCCTAACTCACACCTGGGTTTCTCTGTCCTGGAGTCACACCTGGGGCACCTCTAGGTGTACCCAAAGCTACCAATACTCTGAATTTCAAGCTTCTCTGGAGGCCTTATGTCCTCCAGTCTTTCTGTCTCTTTCCGTGAGGGGTATCTTGCATTAGCAGAAAAAAGCAGAAGCTAATGGTGATGAGGGAAATAAATAAAAAAGCTTGGTTCTGCTGTTTGGTCAGGCGGCTTACCGGTCACCACAGGGTACGTCTGGGGTCCTGACACATTTGTCCCCAGGTCTGGGTTAGCAGAGGTGGATAGACTTGATTTGACTTCATCGAGACCAGGGGTCAGAGCTGGGAGGGAGTACTCATTACCCTGGGGAAGAGAGGAGAAAGACAGCTCGCTATTGATGCGCCGGCAGAAAGGGAAGGGTGTACAGATGGGGGGGAGGAAGAGGAGAGCTGCAAACCCCTGCACAGATGGAAGAGGAGGAGGAGGAGGAAAGGGAGAAGATGAAGTGACAAGAGGGCTGCTGGGGTGGGGGGTGTCCTAGGAGGAGGGGTGAGGGATCTGGCCCGTTTTCTCTGGTGTGATGGAGCCTTGGTTTGGTGCTGTGGTGCCAGCCTGGGGGAGAAGAAAAGGGAAACCCACGTCCCCTCCTCTTGGCTAAGCTGAGACAGGAGGTGTTTGCCCCGGTGACAAAGACAGCTGGGGCAGAGGACTGCGATGACACGAGCGGGACAGGCGGGCTGTAGGAGGCAGCCAGCGTTGGCCCACTGTAGCCAGGAGGCTCTCTCTGCCTCCCCTCCGCTGTCACCTCTGTCCTAGCTCTTTAAAAACAAACAAAGAAGCCTCATCCCCTGCCTCTGTCACTCTGCGCATTGGGGTATGAAATTGGGGAGGGGGGAGCCACATGGCTAACAGAAGGGTGGGAGGGGGAGAGCCATTGAATCTGAAAGGGTGTCCTGTCCGAAAGGCTCTGGTAATTGCCTTTTTATTGTGGCAGCCTCCGGACCAGACGCGGGAGCTGGAGAAACCGGGAAGGCTACAAAACAGCAGGAAAAGTTGCTCTGATTAATATTACGTTAAATTAAAACTGATTTTCTGCTCTTTCTGCTCCTTTTTTTTTTTTTTTTTTTTTCCTTGCGCTTCCCCAACCCCCTCCCCGCATCTCCCCCTCCTCCAGTGGGCTCCCCGCTCGCTGCCCCCTCCCCGCCCCTGGCCCTGCTTGGCTAGGACTGCCTAGTCATTTCCAATTCCTTCTCGTATTGATCTTCCTGTAGAAATCAGTTTTGTAATTAGCTGCAAATTAGGCCTTCTACTGGGGGTGAGCCTGCCCCCTGATTTATCACCAGAGTAATTCGCTGTGATCGGAGAGAAATTAAAATGAACTCAATTAGGCTTCGGATTTGCTTTATGGGCCCTGCTCAGAGTTTCAGGGGGAAAAATGACTGTGCTGGTGCTTAATAGTCTAATGAAAGTAAATAAAGGTTATTCATTGTAATAAACCCAGGGACTCTGGGATGAAGGGAGTCCACAGCCAGCCTCTCCTTCTCTTCCTTTGTTGGTTTATGGCTTGGGGCGGTTTAAAAAGACTTTTGATTTTCATTTTATTAAGACAAACAGCTTTTGGGATAAAAGGCCGGGGGAGCGGGGGAGTAAGGGAAAGGGGAGGGGGGGGCAGAGCTGCAGAAGTGAGGAAAACTCGGTTGGAGATGGGAGTCAAGTCTCAGCTTTGGGCCGTGGAGGAAAATGCTCTGTTAAAGCCCGACGCTGTGGCTCGATGGTCACCGGTGGGATCTGAGAGGGCAGGAGTTCCCACGCGGTGCTGTGTGCCGGTGGACATGCGTGTTTTGCGTGTTCGTGGCAAGAACACGTCCACATACCTGCGTGAGCGTGAGCAGAGGGAAAGGCAGCCATGGGGATTTCGGGAGAGCACGGTGTGCGTCTATATGGCAAGTTCACGAGAGGAGGGAGAGCTCGTGTACACACGTGCGTCAGCACAGTGATGTATTTACAACTAGAGAATGCTGTAAAATGTAAACGTGATGGGTGTGCAGTAACAGGTCAGTGTGAGAACAAGGGCTGAAAAGGGGGAGAGGGATTTCGGTGAGGGAATCTCCCTGCCATCGTCCTATGGGCGCCTGTGGGTCCCCATCCCCAGGCCGGGCCCTCACCTGCTCAGATTTGATGTGCTCTGATGTTTGAAAGACGTCAGGGTAAGAAGGACGCTCAAAAACTCGATCTAAAGCTTCCAGCTGCTGCTGGGTGAAAGTGTCGCCACGAAGGTGCTTCCGCAAACTGTCCACGCTGCTCTGGGAATCTCCGTTGGGAACTGAGCCCTCGGATACATCTGCAGGGCACAGACAGAGAAAACAGGGAGTTAGCACCACCCTGGCTCGGATCAGCAAGGGATGCGGGTCAAGGACAGAAGGGAAAAGAGCGGGGGCCCTCTGCCTCCACCCAGGGAGCTGTGCCACTCCTGCGGGAAGGGGACACTGCGGGGACCCGAGGGAAGCCCCCTCCTGACTGCTGGAGTGGCCGGGTGGCTCCCGTGGGCTCCGTGGGACTCTCCCGCCCGGGGGGGAGCGAGGCTGTGGAGAATGGTGCTCGGCTCAGAGAGATGAGTTTCGGTTCTGCTGATTTGCAGTGTTAAAAATCGCCAAATCTCCATTGCTGAGCATAAAATGGGAGCAAAGCGCAGCGATTAGCATCGCTAGAAGGCTACCGGAGAGGCAGCTCGCAGAGAAACCGGAATGCTGGGGATGGAGAGGGCTGAGGAAGCCTGGAATGGAGAAAGGACTCGCTCTTAAAGCTTGGAAGGGAGTCGGTCTCTGTTGTAGCTGCCCGGTCCCAATAGAAGTTATATCTCTGTTATCATATCCTTCTCATCTGATTTTATCCTGTTGTACCCCAGATGAGTCTTTTGTCCCCCTCAGATAACAGGGACGATCCTGTTTCTGACTCCATGTCTCACCAGAGACAAGTCTCTCTCTGTGGAGTGTCTGTTGGTTTCTGTTCTGATCTCTGTCCCACTCTCCTACACGAAGCTCGTGATTTATCACAACCCGTATCTCTGTTATAAAACTCCCTCCAAAACGAGATGAATCTTTGTCGGTCCCCCTTCCTATCCAAAATTAATTATTGTATTGCAAAACCTGTTCCTACTCAGTGGGAATGGGCCTTCCTGGTATTGCTTTGTTCTGACTAGGAAAAAAAATGCCTTTTTTCTGGTAGAAGCGTGGCCAGAAGCGCATCTCTGTAGCTGTGACAGCCCCCTGAGACAGCCCAGTCTCGCTGCAGTCCCTCCTGCCACCTTCCAGCTCTCCCTGTCTCTCTTGTGCCATCCAATGTCTCGTACAGCTCTCTCCTCCCCTCCCAGGTGAGCCCGTTATAAATGCCCTGCCCCATCCAAAGTGAATCTTTCCCTGTGATAAACCATCTTATCACCCACCTGTTGGGGTTTCTTTTTTTCCCTGTTATCCCCCAACTCAAATGAGGTGCATTTATCTCGGTTATAACCCCTTTTTATCTGAAGTGAGTGAGTCTCCTGCTATTAGCATCTGTCACATCCAAGGTGAGTCTGTCTGTTATAACCTCCTGTCCCAGCTGAAGTGAATCTTCCTTTGTCATAATCCCTCATCTCATCTGAGGCAAGTCTGCTCATTATAATCTTCTCCAACTGTGCTGAGTATCTTTCTGCTGTCACCTCTCAGCCTAACTTTGGTGAGACCGGCTATAATCCCCTGTCTCAGCCGTGCTGATATACCTCCATACCCTTCATGCCGAATCTCCACCTACTGTGCTTCATCAGACACGAGTCTGACTGTCTTATCACCCTGTCTAACTTAAAATCAGGTTCTCCCTCTTACACTGCGATTACCTTCCTGCTTTTTCACTATTATTCCTCAGACTTCAGCCTTTCTCCGTGGCTTCCAGGCTGTGAATCTCAGAAACTCTCTGCCTGTCCAGAAGGCGTTTGGGGGATCTATATAGACCTCTTCCCTCCTGGGAAACGATGCTCTCGGGAGCCGGGGGGGGGCATTCACTGTGCCACAGCCAGACCCACGCCACTCCCCCGCTTCATCTTTTAGCTCGGAGATGGTGCCAAAATGGGTATTTTCCTGGCACAGTTAATGCCCAACTGGTGGCCCAGAGTTATAACTGAGCCTGCTGCCTTCTGGCTATGAGATATATCCGTTTATAGGTGATTATATGATATGATATAATCAATAGTACATTATATACAGTAACGTAGTACAGTACCACTCGCAAGACCATAGAAAATATTACATATTGATTTGTCCCAGCCAGCAGCCTTCCCTTGAGCAGCTCCTTTTCTCTTTCTTTTCCACCCCAAGCCAGAGCAAGGCTGTTTAGTGGCATTTTCTCCTCTCCTCGTGCTTTTTCTCATGAGGGAAAATCCTCAGGTTCCTGAAAACTGGAGTTTTTAATCCTGAAAGCTGGCAGATTTGACTAAGGGAAAACAAAGCAAAGACTGGGCTTGGTGGACTGGGCTGTTACCCCAGGGAGTAGCTTTCAGGAGGGCTAGGATGGCTCGAGGCTCAGGCTCCCAATTCTAGCAGGCACCTCTCTCTGCTCCTACCTGCAGAAAGCTGGCACAAAACTCCTCGGTCCAGGGTCAGGGAAAAAAAAAAAAAAAAAAGATAGGTATTTCTCTATCAGCACTTGTCTCACCCAGTCTGCAGCCTGGGAAGCTGCCTTTGAGGATTTTTCCACATGTGTCGGTCAGTGTGCATGGCTGTGAACACCATGATGCTAATACACGTGGATATTTTTGCAGTAGATCATTAAACTGGTATTCTATAGATTCTGCATCACCGTACATGCCTGAAAAGCTGTTTGTCTGCTATATTTGTAGGCTATATTTGATTTTCAAGGATGGCAGCCCTACACTGCGCATGGTGCTCGGTGTGAGCGGACGGGTGCTCGCGTAGAGGGTACAACTGCCATTGATTGTCATTAAACCGGATTTTACCCTTTAGTGAGGTGCCCCGGGTGGTTACACACAGATTAGTGCACACATACACATATTTACAATTCCCATCTGCCTGCGGAGCCCTGTGCACGCGTGTCCCCCGTGTGTGCACAGGCCATGCCTTTGTGTGAAGAAGCTGAAACCACAGCTTTCCCAAGTCGCTGTAGGAGTCTCTTTTCCTTCATTTATTCAGGGGCCCTTCAGATCTTGACAAATCTGTCACTCTAAATTTGCGAGAGATTATGGTGCTCTCTCCCTAGCACGGAGAGAGGTGATATATGATATCTGCTGCCCCTATTGATTGCCTGATCTGGTGGCAGAGGGCTGGCGAAATGAACTTGAAATGAACATCATGCCTCAACTCATTGTGCGTATAATACACTACTTAATCCCACATTTTTCAGCCGCTATGGAATTCAATTGATCAATCATGTCCCTCTGATAGTACTGTTTTAGGGGTTATTGCTGCTCTGCTCACTGACCTTTTTATTTATTTATTTATTTGTGTCGGCGTCTCTGTGTGTGTGTGTGCACGTAAGTGCGTATCTGTATTTGGGAAACTCAGGACCAGCTGATAAGAAAGGACTTCTATCGTCAGTGGGAAATGAAAGAAAAGCATGAAGGGAGGAGAAAGGGAAGGAACGGGGTTAGATAAGAAATCAGAATGATCAAAGCAAGCAAGTAGATAGGGAGAGGTGGAAAAGTTGTAAGGAGAAAGGCAGTGCTTTGGTTTCGGTGGGAGTTCTGGATGGGGGGGGGGTGTGCTCTGCCAGGGCTTAGGCTTTAACATCTACAAAAGAAAAGAAACTTTTGACAGAGGCCTGTAGGCTACCTCGAGGTGGACCTTGTCTAGACAGCTTGCAGTAGTACTGGACTTAATAACGGTAGAGGACATAAATCCTAAACTTCACAGAGCTGTAGTATCAGCTGAGCATGTGGATTTTACTTATGAAGTGAGGAAAGTTCCACAGAGATGATCCTGAAAGACAGATTTATATGACTTGTGTTGCTAACACTGAGACGTTCGTGGTCATGGATCATTGTATTTTCTTCAAAACCAAAGGGCTGGAGATTCCCCGTGTTTGTTTCCTGGTGTCAAAACCTACAGAGGACGCATTTTCATTTTTTCCCTGAAACCGCAAGGGACAGACGCTTCTATCTGGTTTTAGATCAAAGTTGTGATTCTCATTTAAGCGTAGGACTCTGTGAGCTGGACTATGAGGAGAAGCCTCAAATATCGTAATGCACAAGCACTGGAGCTGAGAACTGCGTGGCCAAGAGCACAGGTGGCAGTAAGGAGCAGAGAGGACTTTGGGAAGAGATGGGATCCACCAAAGGGTTACGGGTGAAAGTGAAGGGAGACCTCATGGGGAAAACTGGGGTCGGGAAAGACTAGCAGATCCCATGAGGAATGGCACCATCACGGGCAACAGTCCACTGATGAAGAATGGTGGTAGGAGTAAAAGCTTAAGGGATGGGGATTTGCCAAGAAAGCAGCTCTTGGAATGCTCCAGCTGCAGGATGAGTCTGGGGATGCCACCGGGATAACTGCACTTGCTGTGCCGTTAGGAAGCACCGTCACCTTTCCCAGTTCCCCTTTTACTGGCGAGGGAAACCCTGTGGTACCGTAACACGGGGGACACCTCTCTCTTAAATCAGAGGGATCTTTAACAAACAGCTTGAGAGGTGAACCATGGCCTCGGTCACCGTGTCCCTCACGAGAGCGCACAGTCGCTGTCAGCGTGAGCAGGACCGGCCTTGCACATGTGACAGGAAACATCCCTCCTCCCGAGGGGCTGCCGGGGGAGCGCACGCAGCCGATGTTCAGAGCAAACCTTCGACACCAGACACAGAAAGGCTCCGGGGGTGTCACAGGAGTATCCTGACAGATAACAAGGAAATGCTGTGCCAGAGGACGCAGGAACAACCTTAACTACCGCTGACGTGGAATACGTCCGTTAAATAGCTCCAAAACAAAGAGACGTTCCCAGGTCTGGAAGCCACATGGACACCATCATGTACCAGTGGCACAACAGAGTTGCTTCCCTGGCTACAGGTGACAGAGAGCACCCTTGGTCAAGGTGGGATAGGGCAACAACAAATAATTCAGAAGTATTGCTGACATAGAGAGACCTTTGTGGCACAGAAACATGTAGGAGGGTGATGAGAAGTTGTGCAGCTGCCACACAAACGTGGAGATTCTCTTCTCTTTTGGGGCAGGGGCTCTTACCGGCCCGTGACATGTCTGCCCGCTGCCTCGCCGGGCCCCGATCTCAGCTGGGGCCTGGCAGCGCTACCAATAAAAATCACAGTCGTAATAAAAGCGAATGTGACTGGCATGAGAACTGCCAGCCAGGTGACACAGCAGAACCCATCTGATTGTCAAAGCCTCCCAGGGAAACGCATCCGTCTAACGCAGCCGTGCTGAGCCGGCTGCTGAAATGCCATCCCTCTGCGTCAGCCGGGCCACCCTGTCCTCTCCTGCCGCCTGCCTTTGTCACCATCCCTGCTGGGGAGGTGACAGAGCAGCACTGTCCCGCTCTCCGGGCACTCGCGGCTACGTGTGCTGCCCTTTCCCCAGTCACCCTTTGTGTTAAGTTCGCTCTTTGCCTTTATCCCATTTCCCTTCTCTTTTTTCCCCCTCTGATGTGTTCCCGTGTCCCCGCGCAGCCCGGGGCCTGTCATGCAGCTTTCCTGGACGTCCCGGGGGGCCTTTCCCCGCACTGCCAGTTGTTGCAGTTTCAAACTCAATTGTTCTCCTCGGTACTGAGGCAAATGGAGTCATTAATTACCTTCTATCGGCTGGGCCGAGTTCAGAACGCGATCGATAGCCAGCGCTTGTCATTCACGGCAGCCAGCCCTGCGCAGCCCCTCCTGCTGCATTCGGCACGGGGCCGGGAAGGAGCCCAGGGCTATCATTCCCTTCAAATCCCGGCATCGAGCTCCCGTTGGGAATAGCAGACTTCCCGCATCCGTGTCTGAGCTGAACCCCCAACCAAAGGGGGAGAGATCGGGGACAAAGACCCGGGCTGGGGGGAGCGGATCACACATTTTCACATGGTTAGAAGTGTCCGGGACTGGTGTCCTGCTCTGCACAAGCTGATCCAGTCTGGCTGTCACGATGTTTCTAGAGACTTCGTTTGCATCCTCAATGATTATTAAACTAATCCTGTGCTCCCCACAGTAGGGACAAGGGCAAGGACCGGCAGCCCTAATCTGGTGATCTTTTCACCCCTGTAACTTTCTGGCGTTACTCAGTAGGGTTTGGAAAGGAAGGCTATAAAATTTGGTTTACATTTCCTTCCAGAAGAATGTTTGCAGCCTTTTGAAAGGCAACGTGAGAGAAGGCTTCATCTCGAGATGTAATCTCTAGTTCTGTATTTCAGCATGTAGTAGTGCTGCAAGAATTGTCAGGGCTTTGATTGTGGTAACAGAACTGGTGGGGAGAAAGAGGAACCTGAAACGCAGGTGGAAAGGATCCCAAGTGAGTGCAGGATAGAATCATAGAATGGTTTGGGTTGGAAGGAACCTTCAAGATCATCCAGTTCCAGCCCCCCTGCCCTGGGCAGGGACACCTCCCACCAGACCAGGTTGCTCCAAGCCC
>JAOXJK010000002.1:18898867-18913159 GCA_025774025.1 Xenus cinereus
TAAGTATTTATAAGCATTGATGAGATTCCCCCCTCAGTCTTCTCTTCTCCGGGCTAAACGGACCCAGGTCTCTCAGCCTTTCCTCATAAGAGAGGGGCTTCATTCCCTGGATCATATTTGTAGCCTCCACTGGCCTCTTTCCAGTAGTTCCCTGTCCTTCTTGAACTGGGGGCCCCAGAACTGGACACAGTATACATCCTTCTACTTGTCTGCACCTCCCTTGCTGCTTAGGAGAGCTTCACGGGAGTGGACGTGTCTCCCCTTCCTACCTGGACACTGTATAGAATGAGCGATCACGAAGCTCCGGTGGTGAAATGTGTTTTGAAGAGTCAGTGAATGGCTCTGAGAGGCCCCTCTCACATCCTGCACTAACAAATGAAACTCCTCGTGCCATCAAAGTAAGATTGATAACGCCTCTGACATTTCATATTCAATATTCTGAATATTGAGAGGTGTGGGTTTCCCTCGAGACACCAACCTTTCTGCTTCTCTCCCCCTTCATCTCCAGAGATCCTGCTGGAAAATGGGGGTGGAGGGGGGGCGTGTGGAGAAAAAGAAAGACTTGGGGTGGGGAAAAGGAGAAAAATGACACAGAGGAGCTTTTTCCTTTTTTTGACTTCATCAGCAGCGAGTCTCTCATTTCAGAGCCTGGCAAATGGAATTGTGCTGCTCAGCCACGATGAATGATCCTGTTTCCCTACCCCTCACCCCAGCAGGGTCATTTAAATTGGCTTAAAAACTGAAATAAAAATGTTCCTGGTTTTATGGACACTAGAACCTGTGATCTGTTTCAGTTGAAAACTTTTGAGAGGTCTGAGTTAGAGGGAGATGGGGGAGAGGGAAAAATAAAGGCAGCTCAAACCAGCCAAGTAGATTTTTTTATTATTTTTTTTTTAATTTGCCATAAGGAGCCAATCCAGACATTTGTCTATCCAGATGACTAAGGATTGCTGGAAGAATGAGAACCAGAAAAAAATAGTTTCTAATCACAGTTCTCCCTTCCGTAGTCCTTCTCTCTACCTGATGTTGTGCAAAGAAGTAGTAGTGGCACCAGAACCAACTCTGGGTACCCAGAAATGTGATGCTGGACACATCTTTGCTCTGTTTTCTGCTCCAGCTGTTTAGATGCTGAGTGAAAGACCCTCGGTGCAGCTTTGTAATACTGTTTTCTGTCCTGTTATGTCTGGAAAGGAAATAATCTGGGTTTCCTTCTGCAGCATGTTAATGTCTCAGCTGATCTCACCCTGGGTGACCTCTGTGTCTCATCAAATCCACCTCAGCCAGAACACAGACAAAAAAGCCTCATGTAGCGCTGCTCTGTCTCATCTCCTACCTCAGCCATCAGATGAGGTGGCCCAAGCTCCAGCTAGTCGAGCTGGAGCAGGTGGATGGGTGTTTTTGTAGGTTTTGCTGTTTCCCTAAGGAAATGTCCTGTGTAGCAGTGAAATCTAGTCTGGGTGGCATCTGGTTGTGGTCCTGTGCTGGTCCATGTTGTGCCCTGGTGTTGTGGCTTGGGCTGCACTGGCCACCGAAATGAAGGACAGATGCTCTCTGACCACTCTCCCTTCAGAGCTGGGAGAGCATCTCCCTTCAGGGAGGAGAAGGAAGAGAGAGAAAGAAACTTACGAGTTTAAAAGAAACTAAACTAATGAAATATTAATAAAATAATAAAAAGAAAATAATGACATGTGTATAATAGATTAAAAAAACCCAACTATCAAGCTACCAGGATGGCGATTGTGTCACCAGCAGGAAAAGTCCCAGACTGGACTCAGCAATGGATAGGATCTGGATTTGGGAATGCCTGGATCAGGACCAAAGGCAGATGAAAAGACAGGTTCCTCCTTGGACTGGTGATTGAAGAAAGAGGCTGACCCTTTGATTCCTCATCTTGATACAGATGGGATAGAGTACCTTGTTGGTCAGTTTTGGGTTCCCTGCCCTGTCCCCTCCTCCCTGCAGGTGTGACCCCATTGCTTTTCCATTTCTGACCCTCCAACGGGTCAAATAACAAAGTTATCTGACCTTGTTGGTTATAGCAATAAGTATAAGCAAGAGCCTCTCTGCACACCATCCCTGGGCAGAAATTATAAACAACCAAGTCTTATCACTCTGGGAGCACATAACAAGCTGCTAGTTTCAGAGAGTTCAGTTTGTTAGAAGAAGCTTAACTGGAGAGTAAAATTATTGAACAGAAAATAGGTTCTGTTTTACCTCAGACCAAGATACTTCAGTAAAGGGACTCTACAACATTGATGTCTCCGATGCTCTTGTCTTCTACTGTCCCCATGAAAGTCCCTCGCAGGTGCAGGATGGCAGTCCAGAGAGCAAGCCTGTGGGCAGGGAAATGGGCAGCCATGGCAGTGACATCTTGGGGCAAGAGAGGCTCTCTGTGGGCAACTTGGTATCCTTGGTGACGGTTCCCAGTGGCCCAGCTTCCAAAGCTGCACGGTTCAGAATGTCTTCCATGCTCCTGAGAGTGGTTTTGTACACAGGGCACAACTGGCTTTGCAGTGGGTTGGGGTGGCCTATTCCCCTTAGCACAAAAGAAGTAAGTTTTCCTTGGAAGGGAGTCGATTACAGCCTCTTGTGCAGGAAAAAAACCCTCTCTGCAGGCTATGGCCTGGGGCAGACATTCTTTGCTCGGCTCACAGTAATTCAGCATCTCTCGAGGGACCCATTGAGCTTATTTAACAAAGGTCAGCTAAATTTTCTAGTATCCTGCTGTGAAAGCAGGATTAGCAGAAATCTTATTTATCCTTGGTGTCCAGCTACTTGACTGTTCACTTCAAGCTGGCGTGAGTCTGAGATCGGGGTGGTTGTGGTGGATGGAGTTTTAAAGCACCCACTGCACGACGCCTTGCAAGAGGCTGCAGCTGTAACAGAGGGGGCTTGGTTTGCTTCTTCGCTTTCCCTGCCCTGATCTTCCATGGCTGAGACTCCCTAGGTTTTGAGTCAGTCATGTTTTTCATCAATGTGGAGCATTGTAGGCAGCTTGGCCCAATTCTGAGCTTAAAGAGGACTTGTTTTCAGAGGCACTAGGAACAGTTGTGGCTCGCTGCGCGTGGGGTGTTCCATGAGATGAGTTTGTCTGTTGTATTTTCATCGCTGCCTTTCGTGCCCTGGTGGCCCCATCTCAGCTGGGGGTCTGTGGTGCTGGGCGCTGTGCGAAGCTTGATAGGAGGAAACTGCTGCTCTGAAGACTGTGCAACCAGTTTAAATGGATGTGGCTACCAAGTCTGCATGGGTGGTATTCTGGTTTTCTCTAGTGAAGGTCTGTTACTGCCTCTCCCTACTGTGAGATGTCTAATATACCCATCCCTTTCACTTTCTTTAATTGTGCTGGTGAATCTGTGTATCCCACTTGTAGGGTCTCCCCAGTCCCACCAAGTGTGTTTCTAGCTTGTGGTCTGCAAGATCCACCCCTTGTCCCCCCCAGCCCCAGATTTTGCTATATAAACAGCCTGTTAGAAGTTGCTAGAGCACTCAGCTTGAGTGCTCCAAAAACTCAATGCTAACCGTTTCCATGCACCACCTGACCCGTCACTGGGGCTACGGTGGCTGCTCTATGGCTGGTTTGTGGAGCAGACCCAGAAAGCAGAGGGGGTTTGAGTGGGTCAAAGCAAAGGGAAGCCTCCCAGCCCTTTGCAGTTGAGGCTGGAGCAGCTCCATCCTTCCCAGACTTCTACTTGCAGCCCCCGCGTGAGTATAGCTGGAACTGTCAGTTCTGCTGATATGAATTAAAAGCAACATGGCAAACGGTGTTTTCTAGCTGCTGTAATTATCTCTTGAGAAGGAAACAAGCAGCTGCCTTTTGGCACAGCTCTGATCAGCTGTCTCGGGCAGGAAGGACGATTGCAACTTCACCTGTTGGCTTTGCTTTTGTTGCTGTGCCACGATGCTCAAAGCCAATGAGGCTGGGTACCGTGAAGGCTTGATCCTGGCACAGCGAAGACCTGGATGAGGAGACAAACTCCTGCCCTCAGGGAGAGTCCGGCCACTGATCACTTCCAAGGGTAGATTTCAGCCTTCTCTTCAACCCTGGGACCAGTTCCTTCTGTGAGCAGACACTGATGATATTTCTTTTGAATTTCCATCTGTGTGAAGAGTTATCTGTGTATCATGTTTTCGTGGTCCCCAGTCTCATCTAGGCCATGAAATAGCATGTAGGCTCTGTGCTTTGTCATTTGAAGGAAAAGGCTTTGTGGTGGATGTCACCCTTGTGTCGTGTCCTGCTGGTATCTCATGTATGTGGTGCCTGGGCTAAACGTGAAAACCTGACCTGAACCAAGGTTCAGTAGCCAAGTATGTCCTGTGTGGTTTTGCTGTTGTCAAGCCTTCTATTCCTTCTCCAGTTTTCCATCTTCCCTCAGTACAGGTGACTTGTCTTATGTGAGGTCTTATTTTCAAGCATGGACTCTTCCAAGGGTGTGTGTTACCTCAAGGTGCAGGTTGCATGACAATATGATAGTCTGGTTTAATCATGATGAAAGTTAGGCCTTGTGTAATCGATACTGTTGTTCCTTGGCCATTGGCTCATCAGAGCCGTGGCTTCTCCTTCCTACCATCTCACACGCTTCCATCAAAAGATCACCTATTCTGAAAAACATTTTCCTCAGCGGGAGAGGGAGATGAAGAAGATGTAACACGGATTCCACTGCCCGTAATTCTCACTGATCTAATTTTTGGCTAGGGTGGACGTAGACTGAAGTATGGGTTGTCTGAAAAGGTAGGCATCCTACTGTGTCCTCAAATCTCCCTAGGCACTTGGTTAGGATGACTTTTGCTTAGGGAAGGACATTAGAACTCAGGGATGGGAAGAAGATACCTGGGTTTTGGAGTCCAGTCTCCTGCAATGACAGAGTTGGTTTGTGGGTTAGATGCCCAGAAAGGGCTGGAGAAGTCTCGGTCGGTATGCCCTGACTGCTCAGAGACCCTTCCCCAATCGTCTTTGAAGTCTACTGCACTTCAGGCTTGAAGCCACAATGATGAGAGCAGGAAAGATCAGAGACTGGCCAGGCATCTGGTGGGTAAAAACACTCTGATGGTCCCAGGCCACACCTCGCTCTGCAGAATAAAGTGAAAACTTCTTCCCTCCCTCCCAGCAAAGCTGACCTAAAAAATATGAATAGCACATGGTTATAAATCATCAGCAGCCCCATCTTCTCCACTGACCTTCCTACGTGTTCCAAGCCTCCCTGCCACTGTGGGTGATCTCAAGTCTGGACCGGGAACCAAACACGCTGCGAGAGCAGCGGGGGCTTTAAAGTAAGAGGTGTTCGTTTACCTTTTTGTGTGCAGCCAGTCTTTCCTCTATGATGAATTAGTCCGTTTCATGGCTCAGGTTGGGATACCTCCTGCAGCCCGTGGATGGTCTTCATCTGTCCAGCAGCAGACAAAGGAAAGGACAAGCTCACACAGCACCAGGAGAGAGGGGAAGCCAAAGGAAAAATGAAAGGGAGAACAGGAGACAGGAGGAATTATTTTCTTTTTTTTTTTTTCCCCTCCTTTCCCTTTTTTTATTCTTCCTGTGCTCTGCCTGTTTCTGTCAAAGCCGCTGGAAATTGTTACCGACAGATCGAGTGTCTTCCAGTTTCTGTGTCAGGGAGTTTTGCCGATTCTATGAACCATGCAAAAGAGGGGTCAGGCAAGAGAAGGAGAAAGCAAGAGAATGACCAATTCAGCAGAGCTCTGGCTTTATCACTGATCTGGTCAGGTTCACTGGGTTTTAACTCCATGAGCCAGTCAGGCTTAGAAACTCACACCTTTGTTATCACCTTTCAAGAGGAGGGAGCGGGGCGGTGTGAATTCTCTGGGGTCATCAAGAGAGGGAGGGCAGGGATCATCTCCCGTAGCAGAGACTGCTTTGCCCTTGCCCTCCACGGCGTGCCAGACACTTGGATGCTCTCTGTCGAGACTGATCACTATTTATTACCGCACAGATCAGAGTGGGAACATGTTGGAGGAGGTTTTGTGTCCTGCATGGCCCTACCATCATGGCTTAGGGCAGGAAGGACCATGAAAGGATCAAAACTGAGTGCCATTGTTTGGGTTTAGGTCACAGAATCACAGAATCATTTAGGTTGGAAGAGACCCTTGAGATCATCGAGTCCAACCATAAACGGAGCACGTTTATGTCAAACGTCAAAACGGAGCTCTGAGATGGTAGGACTACCTTTGGTTTTGCAGTGTGTTCCTCCCGTGGGAGTAGAGGCTGTATCTGTACAGGTCTAAAAGCACAGGCCACCTCCTGACTGTCCCTGTAAATGCCTTGTGGTGGCTTGTGTACAGCTCGTCCTGGTCTGCTCGGCCATGAACTCCTGTGCCTGGTGCTCTCGGACACCCAAGGTCCCTATGCTCAAAAGGATGTGATGCAGACTGTGTGCAGCCAAGGAGAGGTCTCTGGGGTCTTGTATCTCACAGTATGGCCATATCCAAGGACTTTGATGCTCACCATTGCTCTACCTCCATGTAAAGGTTATACTGGACCTAGTAGTATTGTCAATCTTACTAGAAGTGGCAACTGAGAGGTGAGCTGCAGTCACTGGGAAGATCAGGCTAAACAGGTATCTCAGACTGGTGTAAAAGACTGGGAAAATATCTTTGGAGACTTTAAAGATCCTTTTCTGTGACCAAAAATCAGGAGCAGGAAGTCTCACAGCAGTGAGATGTTTGGGCAATTTCTTCTGCTCCTCCTAGAAGCTGGAACCTGGTAGCTGTGAGAAATGGGAGTGTCTTGTGGTGAACATGTTACTGCAACTGATAGTTGCTTTGCTGGAGGCTTAGACCTGGCTAAGCTTGAGTGGAGGCTTGAGGGATCTTTAAATAAAGTCTCTGCAGGTCCAGATTAGTTCATTAAAGCTGGGTATCTTGCTGCTTCTCATTGCTGGAGCTGGTTATTGGTGACATCTCTGCTGCATGTGCAGGCCCTGAAAAAAGGTATCTCTCTACCTTCAGCAATAGGTTCCTGTCTCATCATGGATACCTGCGGAGTGGAGGTATAGAAGCTGAAGAAGCATTGCTCACTGGAAGGGAGGAGCTGTAAGCCGCTGGGACTTTGGGATCCTCTTCCTTTCTTGGTTGACATGGACCACTAGGCTGTTTGAGTGCCTCTGTGTCCCTTCTGCTCCAGAGAGGCTGTGAGAGCTGTTCTCCTGCTGCAGCCTGTCAAAGTACCAGCTCGGGAAGGATGTCCACAAGGGGCCCCCCAAAGTGCACACCAAAGACTGACCACCTGAAATCCCTGCAGTGCTCTGCATAACTATTTAGCTGTTGGAGCAGGAAGGTAGGACAATCAGCCAGCTCTGGGGACAGGAAGATTAAGGAACAACGTGCACATTTTGGTGGTGGCTTTGGCAAGGACAGTGCTGAATGTGGATATTCCAGAGGACGTGTACAAATGGCCGTGGGGCTGGTGCTCCTCCACAGGCCGATGGGAACTGGCTTTCCTGCTGATCACTGGCCTGTGGAGAGAGCAAGATGCTGGCTGCTGGGTGGAAGTCAGTCAAAAAAAATTGTGTTGCTTCAGCAAAAGCTTCCTGGAGTTTGGAAAGTGGAGGGAGATTGAAGGGAACGTCAGCTGACCCTGCTTTCACCACTGGCACAAGGCACAGAGGGATGTCAGGCAGCTTTCTGTGTGTGACAGAGCTGTACGGGGGCTGCTGCTTCTTCCTCTGATGGTCGAGAGGCCCGGGCACATGGTGGGTTTTGTACAAACACAAGACACAAAGCCTTCTGTTACCCAAAGAACTAACAGTCTAAGGTGAGACAGGGTTGTTGACAGAGATGTCATCGAATGAGTAGGAAAAATGTGAGTTTATGCTTCCTGGGCTCTAAATAGTTGATTACCAGATCTGAGCAACTAGAGGTCACCTTCTGCAAAGGGCATCTCTGGGGTCTCTCAGCTCCCTCCCTTGGGACAGCTTATCTGGGAGTCAAGGGGCTGGTGGTGATGCAGCTCCTAAAAGGTTTGGATCAATCTGGTCTGAGGCACAGAGGGATTCAGTGATAATTTGATAGCTGGAGTTCCTTCTTTCCCTGAGTAATTTTCTTTTATGGCTTCTGACATGGTGGCAGCGTGGCAGGAATATGCTGAGTGCTGGGACGTAGGGGCTCGTTGGAATATTATTGCTGGGGCAGGTTATAGTCCCAGCTCAGGTTGGGTTTTGCTGCTGTAGGTGCTGTAGAGCAGCCTGAACTGTGCACTGTAAAGCTCTTGGAGGCAGAAAAGTGGGAAAAGAGAGAGAGAGAGCAGTGGAAAAAGAGAGAAGTACAGCAGAGTGGGTGCGATTGGGTCCAGGTCAGCAACAGAGTTTAGGAATGGTCCCAGACCTCCTGACTCTGAAGCTTCTCATCTTTCTTGAGATTCACCTCCATCAATGATTAATCTGTCTCGGCTGTGGCTGGGTGAGAGTATCCTGGACCAAGATCCCCGCTGGAGATGTGTAGCTCTATGCTCTTAGAGAAGTAAACCACATTAGGTGGTGGGTGGCCTGAAATGTCGGTGGGCAGTGAAACAGTGGTATGTTGTCTGCCGGTAGGAACCTTTTTTTCTCTGTTCCTTTTTCTTTTGCCTTCACGTTCCTTAAAGCATCCCAGAATGCGACAGACTGATGTTTCTCTCTAAAGGGAAGATTCTGTGGGGTTTTTGGAAGAGGCTTTTTTCTTCTCTTTGGCATTGCCTGCCTTGGTCATTGACAGAAGGAGACAAGAGGTGGGTTCAGTGCTTGGGATGGAAAGAGCAAGTGTTTGAGGTGGGTTGTTAGATCCTCTAACACAGGCTTGGAGCAATTTCAGCGGTTTGTTCCCCTTCCTGCATGGGTGTCACCCTTGCTGTGGACTGTTTTCTGATGGCTTCCGTGGTGCACTGCTGATTCCCAACTGTGCTGCAGAGTTTCAGAGGTGGTTGGAGGTGTCAGAGGTGTCCTGACTACTGAATGTGTAGGAACTGAGTAGACGGCTCTTGAATTTGACTAGTTGTGGGCAGCACCAAGGGTAATTTGATGAGTAAAGAGTCCTTTAATTACGCTTCTTGTTTCAGAACAACTTGGGTTGTATTGTCCAGTTTTTTCATCACCATGAGAAAAGCACAAAGCAAAAGCTGAGATTATCATCTACTCGCTTGTCTCCAATCCTCTTCATGCTATTGTACTTGAGATGTGGTAACTCTGCAGGGAAAAAGAGACTGTGTCAGCAAACATCCAAAACAGGCAGGCCTTAAGACAGATGAGATTTTGTGCAAAGCACATAGAGACCAGTTCAATTCCATTGTGATCGCTTTTGTATTTCATGTGCTTTCTTCTGTGGTGATGCTCTAACTGTTTTCATGGGGTTGCCCAAAAATTTCAACTGGACTTGACTTCAAAAACGCAGGCTTAGGGTTTCAGAAGGTGTTGGTGAGCAACGCAGGGAGGAAGGAGACGAGCAGCCTTTGGTGGGAGTCACCTGAGTGTGGGTACTGAAGGTGGTTCTCAAGGATGGTGTCTTCTGAGTGTGGGATCATGAGCAACAGCGATGTTATCTGTGGAAAGGGTGCATCTGGATGGCCTGGAGCATCCACTGGCAGAACCAGCCCTAGTAGGTCTGGAAGGAGCATGTACACAGCAGTCATGAAGATGAGAGGGAGAGACCTATGGTGTGGTACTTATAAGCTTGGGGAACTTTTATTATACGGGCATTACAATTAGCAAAGGGGACGTTTGTGCTGAAAGTGTGTGTGCGGGGAGGGGGGAGCCAGGGAGGGGAAAGAGCTGGCGGTGATGGGAAGGAAGGGAGGGTGCCCTGACCTCTCCTCGTAGCCCTGACTGTGTCCCCATCTGAAGGTCTGGCATATCCACTCTCACTACTTAATGATAGTGACATTACCCATCCGCCCAGCATCGCGGGGCTTTTGTCTTCATTCAGGCAGAAATGAAGTTCTCCTGGGCGCACTTATCAATCACTGCAAAGCTCCAGCTGTTCCGGAGCCTTTGGATCGACTTCAACAGCCGTGCTTACAAATTGTCTCTGAATAGCACCGAGCTGAGACCCCCTTTTTTGTCATTGTCTTCCGACAAATGTTTTTTTTCGGCAGCCTTTCGCAGACGTTGCCGGCTGCCTTCTGCCGCGGTGATTGAAAACAGGCCTGTTTTGCATTCTCCTGCCGGAGTCCTGGGTTCAGGGAGCTGTCCCCGAGTGCCACTCCAGCGAGTGCCGTGCCAAAGACAATTACATGCATAGTTTTGCTGATTGCATTAAAATCATTAGAATGAAAGATTCTGAAATCGTACATTAAGGGGGGAAATTAGAAAAAGCTTCAGAGACAGACAGCAGCGTCCCCAAAGTGAGGGCAATACAATTAGCTCAAATTGTGTTACATACACACAGACTAGGAGTAGCTCCTGTAACAAATGACCTTATTATTGCTGCTCCCTCTCTCCCTCCGTTCCTTTTTCTCTCCTTCGCTTCCTTCTCATTCTCCCTTCCTTTTTCTCTCCTCTGAAACTTCTTCTTTGGCCGGGGCCACCGTTCTCTTTCTTCTTCCCTTCCCCTTGCTTTTCTCCCCTTCTTTTGTCTTGAGGAGTGTCTGGGAAAGGTCGGTCGTGGGATCCCTGGAGCGTGGTACTTTGCTTTCAGAGCTGCTTTGCAGGCCATTTAAGAGGAAGTGAGTAAGTGCAACCCCAGAAGTTAATTTTTAGCTGAGCAAGAAACTTTGCTCTCCTGGGGAACAGGGAAGTACATGACTCCAAAAGCTTTGTACGTGCACCAGCCATCAAGAAGATCAAAGCATTCAGCTCTCTAGCTGTATTCCACACCCAGTGCCAGGAAAGAGACTGGTAGCTATGCCCAAAATGGAAAATATTCCTTCATTCCACAAGCACCAGCACTGCGGGAGGTGCAGAAAGGTTAATTCTTGTGGGAAGAATGAAACTTCTCCAGTGGGAATTCTGGGTTGTTGAAAAAAACCCACATTATGCCAGGGCTTATGGACCAGCCCCTTTGTCATCCAGTAACCACGCGAAGAGAGAGCAGTTGGTCACCTACAGGTGCCTCACAGTTCACAGCCATAGTATTTAAAGAGAGCTGAAGGTAGGAGGAGGATTGGGCTCTCCGGGCTTTGGTTCAATGGTAATCAGTTTCTGAGGAAAAGGTAAAGGAAGTGGTTTACTGAAAATACCGCAAAAAGAGGGAACTGGGAGGAAGAGGACTTTCTGGGAAATAGCAAAACTCTAGTTGTAGCTTAGGGAAAACTCTAAAGTCTTTGGGTCAGGGAGACACCTGATAAAAGCTCAAGGAACTGAAGATGCTGCCTTGTGGAAGAAGAATGTGAACTTTGTGGACGCTGGAGACTGGACATGCCACAAAGGGACATTTGTCATCCTGTCTAGACAGTGCCAAGAAGCAGATGAAAGATTGTGGTCCTCCTTTGTGTGAAGATGGATTCCACGTCATATGCATGTCATATGAATTGACCAAAGTCACCCAGGGGACCTGTGTCACCTCTGTGAGAGGTGCCTACTGAGGAGAAAGCAGAATAGGTTGGTGAGATAATGGGGCAGGGACCACAGTAAATATAAAAAACAACAAGAAGGGGAAAATCAAGGTAAGAGTTGGGAAAGAGGTAAGGGAGCAGAAGGTATATCAGAAGAGTGAAGTTGGTGGAAGATTGTCTTCTTAATGTGAATCATAAGCGTGGATGAACTGTGTGAGACAAGGAGAGGAGTCCAGGAGGCAAGAGGATGGGGCTGTGAAAAATGGAATGGATTTGGTATGGGAGGACAGGAGACTGGAGACAAACGTGACAGAGGTGGAGAAACCAGGCAGGAAAGGAAATCAAGCTGAGAGGACCTGTTACAGACATAGGAAAGGAAGTTCTGGTTTTAGTGGCTTTAAGGAAGAGAGGGGTATATATCTTAGATAAGGGAAACTGGGTGTTGGAAAGACAAACAGATGTACAGGCTTGAGCAGTATGGAGAGTAAAGTGATGGGAGACAGATGAGGGTGAGGAGAGAAAAAGAGTCTGGCTTGTTCAGAAGTCCAGAAAGGATCTGGAGATGCTAAGTAAAGGAAAAGAGTGATCTGTGGGATGCTAGGAAAGTACAAACGTTCAAGGTTATATCAGCAGCCAAGACTTCTCTGAGTTGGAGAAGACCTGACTGGAGACAGCAGTCTCTTATGGGGATTTCTGCTGCTTACGCTTCAGCTTAACTCACAGGAGGAACAACCAAGAGTCGGTGGGATTTATCTCAGTTACAACTAGTCCATTTGAAGCACCTTCCTCCTTTCTTCTGTGGCCAATTCTCTCCTTTCTTCCCTGCAACTGTTAGGCTGTGAGGGGTGTTGTGAAATTTTGGCATTGCAAATGCCAACAGCCCCTTTGCCTATTGGAGGTAAAGACTAACCTTGGCTCTTTCAGAAAAGGGTGGGAGATGTTCACTCACCTCAACCTCTCTCTGCAGGTGGGAGAGTCGTGCAAACAGCCTACTTGCAGATGCCACTCCTAAAAATGGGTAGGTTGTGGTATTGAACCTCTGAGGTGAAGCAGCAGAAAGATCAGATTATATGGATGTAAGACTCGGATATTTGGGACTCAAATAATAACTTCCAGGCCACGTTAATATTCAGCAAATGATACACAACAGAACTTAGAGCAGTGCTGTCAGAAGATATTCTTTGAATCTCCACCACTGTCTGGACTGTCTTCTCTGTAGCCTTATCCCAATGTTCTTTCCAAATTCAGAGATCTTGTCTTGCTCTCACCCAGTGCAGAGATTTCATAGGCTTTCCTGAGACAATACCTTTCTGTAAGATACCTTTTTTCCATCAAGATGAGAGAAGATCTGCAAAGATTGGTCTACCAGGGCAAAGTTAGGCTGTCTGAACACTCGTCTACTCTGCCAGAGGTCCAACTGCTGCTTTTGATACGGCCTATGCAGGTGGCCAATTTCTTGTTTGCTTAGAAGTGAGGGGAAAGTATGGAAGGGCACAGACTATAGTGCCTTGGGGCCAACTTGATTGACTTGATCAACTTTCACAGGACCAGGTCTTTAATGACTGTTTGCATGTGGGCTGGTGTGAGTAGGCTTGAGAAGGGATGTGGTCTATGGCAGGATCACTGCAGAGAAAGGATGGTGCTTTACTGGGGGTGGAAAATGGAATTGTCACCATGGAATGAATGAATTGTACAGTTTCTCTTTTGTAACCCAGGGAATAATTAAGATAGATGGGTAGATGAATTAGCTGTCCTGCAAGGTCAAAAGTGGATTGCCTTATTACTCTATTATTTCACTGTTGTGGAACTATCACCACTAACGCCTTTTTCATGATATTTTGTACATCACACCAAAAAAAAAAAAAGGAAAAAAAGAAAAAAGGGGGGGAGATACAAATTGATCGTTTGCTGGTGAAATCAGTCTTCGTCATCGCCAGCAGTGCTTGGATTAATGGGATTGAAGGCTGCTGGAGGTTCAGCCAGAGAGACGGGCGGAAAAACAAGAGAAATTGGTTTGCACCCCTGGGAATGGAATTGATGTGACTTGCACAGAGCTGCTGCGGCAGTGGTGGCTGCTATGCTGTGATGCTGGGGTTTTTTTAAGGAAAAAAAAAAAAAAAAAGGAAGATGGGAGAACAAAATGAATCCCTAGCTGGAATACTGGGTCATTACAAACATGGATGGTAATCTTCTAGGATGTTTGGGAGGTCCCAAAGAGTACATTTGCTATAAGCCTTTAGGGAACAATAGAGCACAGTCTTTGTGAAATGCAGCTGCTTTCTGGTGGTCTTCTGCTGTTCCAGTGGGGCTTTAAAGATGAGGTTTGGGACAAGCACTGGAAGCTGGACATTACTCCCATTACTGGCAAATACTTGCCAATCTACATAGCTGACCATGGAGATATTCCAAATGGGTAAAGGCCATCGTGTGGATGTAATAGAAGTAGAGGAGAGGAGGCCAATTACAGACATAGTTGTAGAGTGAGAGAAGCACAGCCAGATCAATTTAGGTCATTGTGTCTTTGACCTGACAGTCACTGAATGAAATATGGGGAAAAGTAGAACCTTTAGTTGCTCTTCTCATCTGCAGTGCCAAGAGGTGGCTCAGAAATTCATGCTGGCTTCTGAGTTGCTTGGATTCGAGTAAATAAGGGTTTGGAGAGGTCTGAACTTCTGAGGGGAAGACCAGCTCATTTTGCTCAAGAGAAGTCCCACTTACACTTGGCATTGTGGTTATAGAATCATAGAATGGTTTGGGTTGGAAGGGACCTTAAAGATCATCCAGTTCCAGCCCCCCTGCCCTGGGCAGGGACACCTCCCACC
>JAOXJK010000002.1:18922292-18936983 GCA_025774025.1 Xenus cinereus
GTAACGAAAATGGGGTGTTCAATAAGTATTTCCCCTTAGCCCTCCAGGAACAGTGTGAGACAGGTGTCTTGGAGGACGGGACTGGTGGCAATACTTTTTGTGAAGCTTTTTCCTTGAAACACAACGTGGTTTTGTTGAAATCAAAGAGAATTTCCTGAATGGAAGTTAAGCTGCCTGATCTAATCTGGCAGGAGAGAAAGTGACCCGGTATAGTTATTAAATTTGTACTCTGGGCACTCGGGGGCAAAGGACAGAGTCACAGATTGTCCTGTCCGCAGAAGATGGACAAGGCCATAACACCTTCTCCATCCCCAGTGGACACTTTAGCCTGTGAGGAGGTACAGATCGCTTCCGTTAGACCTGTTCCAGGCTGCGTCAGTGACTAGTAGTTGGCCCAAGCCAAGGCTGGACTACCTTTGTAGACCTTTGTCCTCAAGCCAGGCTGATGGCCTCCCTTGGAGTGAGGTGGGAGCCAGGCCTTTGATCTAGTACTGGCTACCTGTGCTGCGCTGCACTGCAATGGCTATGAAATGTTTTGCTTTTATCCAAACCTTGCAACGTTTTGTAAATATGGTAATTTGGTTTCCTTGGAATAGGCTTGGGAGTTCGGGCAACAGTCTGCTGGGACCTGATGTTTTGTCCGTTCCTTTCTTCTACTTTCTCTTCTTGGAGATCTGTGGGCATGACTTTCCAAGCAGTGCTGGGCCTGTCCTTTGTCCCTTGACTGAATGGATCTGAGACACAGCCCTTCTGTCTGATTGAGTCTTATTTCCCTGTTTTACCGCAGTCTTGCCTTTCTCCTTGTTTTGCATTTTCCCTTAATCCATCCTTCAATGTGATGTCAAACAGCTTTTTAAAAATCCAGATGTGCCACTTGAGCCTACCTCCCAATCTGGTCCTGTAAAAGTCACAGAATATTCATGGTTGGAAGGGACCTTTGAGTCCTAGGTGTTTGCTGAGTCCTCTGCACATACCTGCATGATGCTGCAAAACTCCCTTTGTTAAAGAAACAGGGTTTCCTTGAGGGGTTTGTGCATAGTAGGTGGGTTGTCAGCAGCCACCACACACGTAAAGAAAACTTGCATATGAACTTAGCTTTCTGCCTCAGATGCAGGCTTCTTGCAAGGAATGATTTGAGGAATGGTTATATGCCTTGTTTGGTTTGAACATCCTCAACGTGCTCACGCAGGCAGATGGTCAATTTGTGAACTGATCACTTTTTTTTAATCACTGTATTTGGGTAGCACAGAGTCTTGGTTAGAGTCAGAGGTTAATGTTTTCAGGGAAGTCCAAGGTTGGGACTCTGGCCTTGACTAAATAAACATTGTGGTCCTAACCCTGGGAGTACCAGCAAAGACAAATCTCCATGGATCTGCAGGTCTCCAGACCTTAAGTCTCCTTTTGAGATTTGAAATGCTCTGCTGGCCATTCACTTCCTCAGTCTTCACAATATCCCATTGCTCTCATCTAAATTTACCCTCCCCTTCTTTATGCCAGGTTACTCTTGGTTTATGTTTAGAGAATTTCCTTTGAGATTGGCCCATCTTGTCTTTTCTTCAATACAGGTTCTTGTTTTCGTGTCCAAATGCATCAACATCAAGATGTCCCCATATATTTTTCTCGCAGACGCTGGGCCATGCTCTTATGGGTTATGGTGAAGCAAGGCAGGACCTCCCCTGAGAGCTTCACCATCCAAGCAAGCTCCATGGGTGCAGTGGCAAGAAGTAGAGCCCAGCTCCCCTGTCATCTGGACCAGTGCCTTTGACTGTTGTGAGCTTCTCAGTACCTCCTCTTTTGGGAAGCTTTTTTTTTTTGCTCCCCAATCTTCTTTAAGATGTGATCATCCTGTCCCCAACTCCCCAAGGCCTCCTCAAGCCCTTTGTTTTTTATTCCAGGACACTTGTACTGCATTTTCCTGTTCTTTATTCCTTTATTACCTCTTGCTGCAAAGTCCTTGCCTCACCTAATTGCGTTATGGCTTGGATCCATCTGTATTCTTTCTCTGGGAACATTCCAGCATGCTGCTCTCCTCCCTTTCTCGGTCTGAGGCTTCACCTCTTTCAGAACTTTTCATGAGCTTTGTGGAGATATGAGTGAGATCTCAGCCTTTTCCCCATCCCCACCTGTCCTAAGGTTGCGTTTTAGGCTACCCACCAGGCTGGTACATCTACTGCATGTGGTTGTTACGTTCTTTTGACCTTAGTATCTTAGGCAAAATTATTTGGGCCATTAACGCGGTGACTTAGCCCAGCATTTTTATCTAGCTGGCTTCTTTCCTGTTGCTGTTTTATCACCTTTACCCCACAAGTCTGCGTGGAAGGGGGGCAGGACATTGTCCAGGAGGTGACTGAGAAGTAGCAGTGCTTGGCCTCTACTGGTTGTGCTGGTGAAGGCCACTCGACCACCCCACTCCACAAACACGTGTGCCCGGCAGTGTTGGCAGGTCCTCTTGTTTGGTTTCATTTGTTTGCCTTTTGTGCTTTGCCTTTTTTTTTTTTTGTGTAAAAAAAGGCAGCAGTAGCAGCAGCAGCAGCTGTACGGCAATGGCACAGCCGCTCTATTCCTGGCCAAGAACCCTGTGAAATTAATCCACATCTCGCTGAAATCCTACCCCGCTTTCGGGTCACTGCCTCGTTCCGGCACTGCGGAAGGCAGGGATCCCGCGATGATTTATTACCAGCCCCAACGCACATATTATTATGAAATGAGTTTATTACACTCTAAATCTCCTGTTAATGTGCTACTGTTTTAATCCCTTTATCCAATTTTCAGTCTCTCAGGCTTGGCTGCTGTTCACTTGCACAAAACTCTCCATTCTGAAGGTTTTATTGTACGATATCCATATCCATTTATCCTGCTTTAAGGCTGCAGCGCTGAGGCTCTGGTGAGGAGGGGGAGCATGAGAAAGGGACGGGAGAGGCAGGAGGGGACGGGCCAGGGGCTGGGTTGGGGGAGAGGAAGAAAACAGTCTGGCTTAGCCTGTAGGGCTATAAAAAATAAAAAGTTGAAGAGGGTAGAGAAAGACAGTGGGGGGGGGGGGGGAAAGAGGAGCAGAACTGATTTTTAAGGGGAGCAGCAAGGATAGCTGCCAAGTCAAGGAATGGGGGAACAAAGTGAAGGCACTTTGGTAAATCATATAATAAATAGGTAAGAGGGGAAGGGGCCTTAGACTCTTCTTTGAGACCACCATGAATCGAACAACTCAAGAAGTGGAAAAAATTCAGGGCAGAAGCAGAGCAAAGAGAGGAGATGAAAGGAAAGGGCAAAAGGGAGAGTGTGTGGAGGGATGGGAGAGGAGGAGCATGAGGCTAAGTGGGTGGGTGTGAGGGAGGAGACCTGGGGGGAAAGGGCTGTTTGAGACCCAGGATGGAAAGAGCATGCTCTGGGATGCACAAAAAAAAAAAGAAAAAGAAAAAGAAAGGTTTAGGCAATGGGGCAGTGAGAAGAAATCACGTTCCTGATTTCCCCCATCAGTGGTCAGGGACCAGCCCCACCACAGAGGGAAATACCTCATGGGAGTTTCTGTGGGTCAGGTCAGTGTCGCCATGGGGAGGTGCCTCACAAGGATCAAGGATCAGCATTCCCCCCCATGCCTACTTACTCAGCCTTCCTCCTCTCCAGCCTGGGCCTTCCAAGCCGGTGACTGTCCCAGCCAGTCATCTGGAGATGTCCTACTGAAGGGGACGAGACAATTCTTGGCTTTTCACATCATTGTCTGGCGGGAGTCTGCTCTGTGATGTTGTGGGAGGTGATGAGCATTGGGTACTTCCACTCAGCCGAGGTACTTTCAAGACCTCCACGGTACCCTAACCCATCTGGTCCTTTTATAGGTAGAAAGAAATAGGTTGATGCACGTGGGCTGGTACTTTGTGGCCACCAACTGTGCCTTGCAGGAACCTGTGGGGAGAAGGCTATTTTGTAAGATTTTTTTTTTTGTACCTCACTCCCTGGGTTGCATTAAAAATCACAGCCAAGTGTCTGCACTAGAACGTTCCTCTGCTGTTTTATGCCCTCTTGTTGTACAGATCTATAACGTACCGTGCACTATCCAGTAGATAATTGTGCAAAAATCTGTGTTACGTTTTGCACAGAAGAATACCTAGCAGAGTGCAAGGTCATTAAGCTTGTTTCTGATGAAGTACAAATCTTTATGGCTTTCCCCGCAACGCGCTTTATTGTACTTATAAAACAAAATAAGAATAAAACGTATGCACGAAGTTTGAAAATGAAGATATAGGAGAAAGGGAATGCAACTAAGTAAAACTCCCCAGAAGTTCTCTGGGAGGAGTGGAAAAATCCCCAAACTTTAAGCCAGAGTAGAGAAGCAAAAGAGATTTGCTTAAAATAGCACGAGCTCTTGTGATGGAACTGCTGAGTAGCTAATGTCCTTGGCTTTTTTAGCTAGCCGGTTATTTAAAATAGCTCCTGTCCGTAGTGTTTGCTTTATGATCGTCTTCTCCTTCCTTCCACCTATTCTCTTTCATTTTCTCCAGAGAGATATTTTATCAGATCTAGCCACGGAGAGTAGGAGAGACAGGGATAAAATGAAATGGTTAGGAGGCTAATGTTTTTGGTCCATGGGAGGGATTCAGAAGCTGAAGAGGCTTCTTGTAGTTCAGCCCATGCTGGAGAGCTGGAGTCGCTGCACCACTGATGTTGAGGGAAATGCAAAGTAAGAGTTGGAAGAGAAGGTCTCAAAGGGTCTGCCCGTCTGGGCTGGGTTCTGGTCCCAGCCCTGCTTCCAGTCTCACCACCTTGGGCAAGTCAAAGACCTGTTCTGTGCCTCTGCTTCCCCTCTGTACGAGGTGATAATGACTTGATGGAGGGTCCCGTGGATCACTCCGGGACCCTTGAAGAGGAGGAGATCTGCTGACATCTAATATTCATTTGGATCTTGTAGCCACTGTAGGCTTTGGGTCTTTAATAGGCAGCAAAAGCTTTCCTCTGACCTTGGTGAGGATTTCTGCTGGGTGCTGTCCTGTGTTTCATGGAGGACTGGTGGGCCGGGGCAGGCAGAGCATTAGAGAAAGCCACCAGTGGGAATCCAGTGCCTTGGTGTTCATCCAGCCCAGCTGAAGCCGGCGACCACGCTCGGGGCTCCTGCCGGGTTGAGATTTCACCAGGCCCCCGACTCTCCTCTCGTTGCGACACCCGGCTGGCTTCATGGTGGCCCTTTCCCAGCTCTGCCACGGGGCCCAGCACATCGCCCTACTTCTCCAGCCTTCCCTGCCCTCCTCTTCCTCACCCCCCCACCGCCCTTCACCCTGCCTGGCTGTCTACCCTGCTCCTCCGACTCCCTCCTGCCTTTTCCCTCTCCTCCCACGCCCCACTCCTCCTTTTCTCCCCCTCTTCTTGTGACTCCAGCTCCTGCTTCCTTTTTGTCTCGCACGCTTCCCCTCTCCCGATACCCTCCCACATCCTTATAGCTTCCCCCCCCACACTCCCGCGCTCTCCCTCTCATGTCGAGGACTTGCCTCTACTCTCTGACACAGAAGCCTGTATCACTTCCAAGGCTCCTGCTGTCAGCTGGGGAATAGATAAAGATAAATGATATTATGTTAAATTCCACTTAATGACAAATTTTTAATTTTCTGAACATGGTCATTTTCTGGCTAGTGAATCAAGTGTAGGGAGCTAATTACATGAAGATCTGAACAAAAATAACTCCTAATTTTCAAGGATAATGGAAGAGAAATGTTGGAGATTAATGGCACTATTTATCTTTTTTAAATTTCTATCTTTCTCTGTGATAGCACTGCTCCCCAAGGAAAATATTCATAAAATGAAATTGAAGTCGTAACTTAATAGGTTATTAAAATTTTTGAGTGCATATCACTTTCCTTCCGCCGCACTGTAAATTTAAATTGAAGTTTGCGGCTCCTCGAGTCACCAGCGGAGTTTTTTTTATGATGGCACAATAGAGGGAAACATGCATCTTTGTCAGGAGGTATTTGCTATTCTAATTTTATGGCAGGCCGGATTATCAGAAAGGAATGTCAGAGCACGGGGAAGCTGACAACACTACAGCCTTCAGCCATGTGTTTCCATTAACGCCCAAAGCCGTCCAGGGGTTTCTCTGGACTGTTATTTTCCATTTCAGTCTTTTATCTTGATTTAAAGTGAGGGCGCCGAAAATTCAGCTCCTGTCATTTTTCTCACTCTCTCTCTTTTTCTCACTTTCTCCCTTCCCACTCCTTTTTTCTTTTTTTCTTTCTCTGCCTCTGCTCACTGCCTCTCTTCCATCTTTTTTTCTTCTTTTTATTTTTTTTATTTTTTTTTTTTAATCCTCCTCCCAGTCTCCGGCGGGAGAGCCTCCCTCCGTGTCCCCGTCCCTCCCTGACGTCTCTGTGGTCCTTTGGGTGTAAAGCCCCAGGGAATGATGTCTGGGGATGGGGGCGGGGAGGATGTTTTTCCTCTGTTCTTTAGGAAAAGGGCTTCCTCCAGGGTTTATCTATGAGCGTGGCACACAGGGCTTCCTAGGCAGCGCATCGGGCCACGCTTTTAGTCCAGTATAAATTTGATGCCCATCTTGGCCGTGTCAGATGCCAGTGCCAGGGATAAGGCGGTCTGTGCCCAACTGCTCAACTCCACTGCGAGTCAAAGCGCTCTTCAGCAAGGGTTTCAATGCACCAAGGATGGGGCTGCTCAAACCTGGGCAGCTCTGTTGGTGCGTGTTGCCTCCATGGAGGTCTTCCTCACCAGCGTGCGGCAGGCTTGACCTCTTCCTCTCTTCCTCTTTGGCCCTATCCCTTCTCTTTTTCCAGCAAGAACATATTCACCTCTGAAGGTTTTAAACCAGGGGACAGCACAAAGCCAAGACTCCTCTTAAATGAAGGTTCAGCTCTCCCCGAATCACCAGCCTGGGACAATTCCTCTTGGCATGTACCAGGCCATCCTGGGAAATGTGCCTTGGAGGCACGATTCCAGTGGAACCAGTGTCTGTTGGACGGATGTCACCATTGTCCCTGGTGCCCAGCCTGCATGGGAATGTATGTAAATTCCCCTATCCCACCCCTTCCACTCCATCCATGGTCAATGACAGCCATCCAGCCCATGCTTTCTTTACCAGATCAAATGCCCACATCTCTCCAGTCTGTGACACGTTTGATGGGAGTGAGAAAGTATCGGTTCCTGCTGGACTCACTGCTCTTGGCCAGAAAATCATTAAGTTTTTTGGAGGCCCCGAGTGAGGAAGGTGTTGCAGAAGAATGAGGGATGTTCTTGAGTCCTACCAAGAGGCAGAAAGCTGGAGGCTTGGGACAGCTGGCAGCAGAGGACATGCTTCCTCTCTGCCCTGTGAAACTGGCACTGCTCCATGCTGCGTGGTATGCTGTTAATTCAAGGCAAGAGAAGAAGCTCTAGGATTCAAGTATTTTCTTGGCAGCTCATCTCTGCACCCAAGAGGGATGTTTCCTGGCTGCTGTGC
The DNA here is from genome assembly GCA_025774025.1 of Xenus cinereus. Lineage (NCBI taxonomy): Eukaryota > Metazoa > Chordata > Aves > Charadriiformes > Scolopacidae > Xenus > Xenus cinereus. Next base: position 18,929,719 of record JAOXJK010000002.1, read on the forward strand.
ACCTGTGGGCTGGAAAGGCTGGACCATCTGTGTTTCCCTGCACATCCTGCTCCCCCCACTCAGCACCAGAGGTGGGTTTTCAGGAGGAGCTCTGGAGAGCATTCCCACAGATCCCAACTTCTTCCAGAAACAGGGAATAGGGGATGTTTTAGCAGGACCTACTCTTGCCCCGTGACTTAATGTGCTGGGTGTGTGCCTTCTACCAGAGGTCTCAAGTTTGCCGTAGAGGTGAGTGGTGATTTGTAGTTTGGAGATGGGATATCGTGCAGACCCTTCTGGACCGAGTGTCTCTTCTGTGGTGCCTGTGAATGGTTTGCATTTGATGCGTTTCCTCTCTTCTGTTCCCTTGTTCCTGAGCTGGTGGCAGGTGTCACGGTGTACCGAGGAAGACAGGCAGCCTGGTGCTTAGGGGACCCTGCTTCTCCTGCCTCCGCTTCTCAGACACAGCTCTGAGAGGTTTTGTAAGTGGTTGTCAGGCTTCTCCCCTGCCTCAGTTTCCTCGCCTGCGTGATGAGGATAAAGGATGCCTTCCAGAGGCACCTGAGGCTTTTACCTCTTGATCTCTGGGGGACCTTGAGTCCCCTGGACCACGATGGAGACGTGCTAAACCAAAGTTAGACCTTCAGCATAACAGTGTGTCCTTCTTTTCCTCGCCCCCACCTTCTTTGCTGGTGCAAGCAGCTTTGGAAAACATGGGTCCTTAAGGGATGAGGAATGAAATAAATGCTTTTACATTTTTCAGCTTCTCTTATTTTTGTTGCCCACAAGGATTCTGAGCAAATGAAACACGACTGCTATCTGTATGACTGATCTATTTGTATAATTCCGTCTGTGGACTCAGACCCCAGAAGACACATCCAAGGAGGGAGGGTGTAGGTGGGAGGGAAGCCATTTATCCCTGATAGAAACTTTTGTGTTGGCGTTGATGACAGCTCTTTTCCAACGTCTGGGGAAGGCTGGGACTTGGCTGTTGGAGATGCGAAACCTCCTGGGGCATCAGGGCCTGCGTGGTGGCAGAATGGAAGTGGAACATGTAGGAGAAGTGTGCTTTTGGTCCCTGGGAAAGCACCAGTGGATCAGATGCTGGGCTGGCATGGGAAGATGCTGGTGGGACAGGGCCTGGAGGTCCCTGCTGGTGTAAATGAAGGTGGCCCTGTTGTGTGTGGTGTAGATCAGCAACGTGCCTTTTGTCATCACTGGGCCAGCCAGTCTTGCCTAGGCAGGCGCCGGTGGCTTTCTGAGCTGCCTTCTTACAGCTTTTCCTCTCGCTGCCTTCCTCCCCTCACCTCTTGTACTTGATTTGATCTTATTAAATTGAGCTGGCCGGGCCATAGTAAAGCAGCCCCGACCCTGGGAGGGAGAGGAGCATCCTACCTCCCTTTGCCAGACGAGGAGGCCGGTCAGCCCTGGGTAATTGAGCTTTAATAGACTCCGAGAAGGGTGTAGCTCTCCGGGGAGCGGTCTCAGCTGGCAGCCCAAGGCGGGGACGGTGCCTATTGAAAAAGGCTTTCGTGACAGCGGGGAATGGTCCTTGCTCCGTGCCGACGGACAAGGCAGAAGAATTATCAACAGGAAATCACTGGATGCTCATCCAGTGCTCCTGCTTGAGTGAGTGAGCTGGGAAACCTGCATGTGGAAGTCTAAGGTCTCCGAGTATGGATGAACACTGGCATTATTCGGTGGTTGGTTTCTTGGGTCCATGTGCTCTGATGACTTATGCCTGTTTTCCTCCATCCCCTGGGACGTTCTCACCCTAGGGTGTTGTTTTTCTGTCCACTCTAAAGATATTCCTTAAGGTTGCCCCATCTCAGTGAGAAAGTAAATTCTCCCTGAAGGCTGAACTTCACGCGGTGGGATTGTTTCCCTAATGGGCAGGTTAGAATTCTCCAGCTGAAGATGTGGAAGGAGGCTCAGAAACTGGATGAACCAGACTCCAGCACTGCTGACCTCTCCCAGTTGAACTCACCCTCGCACACATGGTATTTCTCTCGTGTCTTTGAAAGAAAAACAGCCTGCAACATTTTAAAGGAGTGAAAGCACCAAACCAGGTGCATCTGGCAGCTGCTCTCATTTTCTGGTGGAGCTGGAGGCAAAATGTTGATGCCAAGCTGAGCCTGGAACCCAGCAGCAAAGGGTCCTTTGTATGAACATTGTCTCTTCTCTTTGCAGGCTCTTTCATTAGAAGGATAAAGTTTCTTCATCCAAGTGTCAGTAAGATCCAGAGAAGTGGCACAGATTTATCTCGCCACCAAGACTGGCTGTTTCTCAAGTCTATGAATTCTTCTCAGGTGAGTTAGCAGGTGATTTCCAGCTGTGACTCCTGCTTATCAGACATGGTTGTTGTTACCAGATTTCATGTGATGTTCCATGCAGTAAGAGCAGCTTCGGTGGGGTTTTATGACTTGGCACATGTGTAATGCATGTTCCATAAACAGCACCACCTGTATAATCACATGTACCTCCTATGCCACTGTCCTGTGAGTTCACCTGGATTTCCAGGAGTGCTTCCTGCTGCCTTTACGCATATTCCACGGAAGAGTTTTTGTTGGTTCAGAGGTCACACACGCACTTTCCAGCTCATCTGGTTTGTGTCTTTCACCCAAAACCACATCCACTCCTGAATGAAGTCCACAACCACCATGAGCAAGCCCAGGTCCAGCTTGGAATAAGGGAAAGACGTGTGAGTATTTGAACAGCAATGAGATGAAGCATATGCAGGGGTTATTTAGGCTGGACCATATGGGCAATGGATGAAATAAATGCATAAAATAAGAATAGTTAGCACATACTTTCTCATATAGAGAACTTTTGCACATAGCACAAACATCTCATATAGATGGAAATTGGATCTAGGCAAGAAATACCTTTTTTTTTTTTTCTTTTTCTATGAAAATTTGTAAACTGCAGTTACTTCTGCTCCAAAATGGGGTAAGAAGTAAAAATATGTAATGCTTTCACAAAGGGATAATTTGAATCTCAGCCTGACCCTATCTCCCTCTCCCTATATCCTAGTCCTAAAATTCTGTATTGGATCAAATGAAATATTTTGTTCCCAGTGCAACTTTTTACCATTTCAAAGTCCCTTTTAAGCCTAAATGGTCTAGAACTTAAAAATGAAAAGTCATTTTCAATCATAAAACAAATGTTTTTGTTTAGAAAATGTCAGAACTGGATGTTGCCATGGTTCCGCAACTTTTTTTCAGTGAGTTTTTCTTTTTTTTTTTTCCCCCTTTCTGAAATTGCTTAGGGAGAGACAGTTGTTTGAAATTTGCCCCTCCCTTTCGCTCTAATGAATCAACACTTTGGGAAGTAAGAGGTTTTCATGGAAAATTTGCACATCCTCTATAGGAAAAAAAAATTACTGTTACTTAGTGTTACTGGAGATTATGATTTTTTTTTTTTTTTTACGCTATCCCAATATCATGTGGCCAAATGAACTGGGAGTTTTAAGTTCAGGAAAAGAAAGAACCTCTTTTTAAATCTTGTAGAAACGCGTGGAAACTGGAGTCCCATAGAACTGGGTTCTCCGAAGGCGTGTGAGTCCTCCTGCCTGTGGCCCGGTCCTTCTTGAAAGTGTCACGATTTTTTAAACCAATCTTATGATTTTGTACTGGGGACGTGGTCTGATTCATCATTTTTAAGTGCTTTAGTTTTAACAATACTGCATTATTCCCAGATAGCAGATGGGGAAATGGAGAAATGTGGTGAATTGCCAGCAGCGGAGCCAGAAATAGAACCCAGATGTCCTGGTCTTGTGTCGAAGCTCCCCGGTCTCTCCAGGAGGGCAATGAGCAGGCTGCAGTGCAAAGGGGATCTTCCTCCCAGTAAAAGCAAAGCCCTGACGGGCGGGATGAATCCCTTCCCACCCCGGACGCTGGGATGCCGTCCGTCCTTCCATCCCGTCGGCACAGCCCTGCGCTGGGGGAGTGAGGAGGTGAGGAGGATGGGGGTCCGGTGGGTCCCTGCCAGCTTTGTCATCCGTGACCCCGCCGTTCCGTCGCAGGGAGAGGGCAGGTCAGCTCACGCGTGGCTTTTCCACCTCGCTGCGTGTACGGCACAGGTCAGCTCGCCTGTGGTTTAGCCCCGGCTGTGGGAAGCTGTCGGCTCCCGTCTTTAGCTGCCTTCAGGCCTAGCTAAGCCGAGGCGGTGTCTGGCTCCCCAGCCACAATCTCTCGTTAGAAAGAAATTAAAAGCCACTCAATTTTGGCTAATATCCCTCTGTAGGCCTTTAACTCCACCTGTGACTAACCCATTCATAATAGCTCTGTTTTAGTGGCTTGGGTTGATGTATCCTCGATTAATTTGGGAGGAGAGCGGCAGGGCCATATCTCTTTGTCTCCCCCTCTCTTACTCCCTGTCCTGCAGTCTGTCTTCTCCCACTATTTCATCTCTGCTATCATTTTCTCCATTCATTCGCCTTCTTCTCCCTCACAGCAGCCTTTTTTCCCCTTCCCTTTCACTTTTTGGCGTTTTCTTCCTCAACTCCTGTTTGTCTGCCTTTCCCCTTTGTTCTCCTCCTGTCCTTTAGCCTTCCTCCTCCAGCTCTTTCCTCCTCCTCTTTTTTTTTTTTTTTCTTGGCTGGCATCGCTTCCTTTTCCTTTTTTCAGCTTTCCTTTCCCTTCTCATCTGTTTTCTCCCTCATTTGAGCCCCTTCTCTGATCCTCTCCCCCTGCACCTCTCCTTTCCCCTTGCTGCCTCTTCCTCCTTCCCCAGGTTTCAGATGCTCAGGCGATTTCTCTCCCTCTTTGTTTCAGGCGCCCCCCACCCCGCTCCCCACTCTCGATTATTATTAATGATAAAGGCTAAAACATCACATCAGTAATTTCTGAGTGAGTTTTGCAATGAAGCTGGGGCCTTATCAGCCCCTCCCGAGTGCCACAAATTTTACTTTTGCAATTTCACGCCTTTGGTTATTATCACGCTGCTTCGTCCCTGCTCTGCCTCGCGCTTTCCCTCCCCCCCTCCTCTGGAGAGAGTACTTAAACTTGTTTTCATTCCCTTATTCTTTATTTTTTTAATGTCCACTCTCTCTGGAGCCAGTAATGTTCTTCCTCTTTTTTCCTCTCCCATTTTCTGTTAATTCTGTGCCATCTGCCTTAGCATCTGTTAAAAATAAAATTTCCCTCACAATGAGAAGCCCTCCCTGCCTTGTCTCCCTCCCCTCCCCCACAGCCTCAGCCCCCCTACTTTTCCTACCAGGGTTGTTGGAAGCTGCTGCTCTCCCTCTTGGGGTACCTCTCTATCCCTCTTCCCAGCTCTGCCTTTCCCGGGCCGGCTCAGCAGCATCTGCTGGGCCATGGGGTGGGAGTGGGAGGAGAAGGGATGGAGATGAAGGTGCTGGGCGCAGCTGAATTGCTCTCACCCCACACGTGTGTGCACGTACGTGGGTCTCTTGCAAGTGAGTGTTTCTGTGAGTTTGGGCACCGGTATGGTGAATCAGCGCTGGGTCGAAGGGTGAGTTATCTCCCTGGGATGAATCGGGGTCACCCTGGGAACAGGAGAGAGTCTCCTGCCTCATAGTGCACCAACTCCACCATCCACGCTCAGCGGGTGAAGGCTGTTTGGACCCGAGCTGTGGTCAGGCCACAGGATTTGACCACTGTGGAGCAAAGCTTCTACCAACCCGGTTGACACGAGCACGAAGAAAATTTCCTGCTCCAGACAGAAGGAGATTTTGTTGAGTTTTTTTCAGAGTCGTTTCCTTTTACAGCCAAGCTTAGAGTAAGAAGCGGGCCAGGCCTCTGGGACTTCCCACTTTGATCAAGGTCTTGGCTGTGGGTCTGATACACGTGTGAAACCTCCCTCTGGCAGTGTCTTGGAGGAGCTTTGGTTGGTACTTCCCTTGAGCAAGGTTTTGGGGGTAAGGAGATAGAGGCTTTGGTCCCCATTAGAAGTTTCTTTTGTGATTTCATGTCTGATGGCTTGGTCCCCACAGCAGGAGGTTGGATCCCTTATGGAATCTGTGGGACTCGTTTTGCCAGACTTTGGGAACGAGTCAGGCCAGAGTTTGGACAGGGATCTGGCTCTCCCACCCTGCTCATCCTGACTCTGGTGCTCCCTTGGGACATGTCCCAATTTCAATACCGGGTCCTTCCACTGGTCAGTCAGGGTTTTTTGGAAGGGTGTTTGAAGCACAGTGTTGTGGGACACTCTTAGTTCATGACACGCAGCATCAGTATCTGGAAAACTGCTGACAGCAGCCTCCTGCTCTCAAGCCCCTTCCTGAGGCTTTCACTCCCCAGGGACCTTCAGCTTCTCCTCTCCTGGGCTGCAGGTGGAGCTTTTAAAACAAGGTGGCTTAGCATCCCTGCTGCTAACTCCACCGTGGGCTCCTGAGCTCTGAAACGGGGCTTTGAGACTTTCTCATTTGTGAGAATGGCAGGAAAAACGTGCTCCCATGCTGTCGTGCCTGGGTTTCTCTGACTCTGTGCCTTTGGGTTGCGCCCAGATGTTGAGGGCGTGCAGACGGACATATATTTTTATGTCCAGCTGTAGATGCCTTCAGCGACGAACTGTTGCCTGGATGGGCGTGTGTTTCTCTCCGAGTCCATGAGTGGCCGGGAGGTGCATCCGTGCATGCGTGTGAACTCGTGTGTTTGCTCTGCACACCCCTGAGCCCGTGCCTACAGCAGGTGCCTCGGCGAGAGCCTACGTGAGCCCGGCTCCCTCGGCAGGTGTCTTTGGATACCGGTGGATACGGCAAAGGAAGGGTGCGGGGCCATCTGCCACCCACCCCTTCCCCTCTTTCCTCCCCACATGCCCCGCTCTGAGCCCAGAGGGTGCAGAGGGGGAGAGACCCCGGTGGGTTTACACGGAGCAAAATCCCACCCTCCGTCTCCCCGCCGTGCCTCCATTAACCAGCCACACTGAAGGGGCTCAGAAGCAGCGTGATTCTGCTCCGGCACAATAACCTCCGCGGCTTTGATAACAACAAGCCCCCTTAAGCTTTCTTCTTCCCCCAGCTCCCCCTTTTCTCTCTCCTGCTCCCTTTGAGCCCTGCCGACAATAGGCAGGCCTGCTGCAGTGCTGCCCACAGCCCGGGCAGGCACACAAAGCCGCCGAGAGCTTACAGGAATTCTTTGGCAGGCTGCTGGTTGCTGCGGAGAAGAAGAAGGGCCCTTCATACTCGGAAGCTGTCTCATTGCCCCCGGCCCTATTCTCTTCCCGTGTTTGATAGACACTGAGCCACGGTAATCTCTCTCTGCCCCGAGGGGAACAACAGCTTTTGTGAAACAGATTTTTACAAACTGTTTTGACCCCACATC
>JAOXJK010000002.1:18955736-18976011 GCA_025774025.1 Xenus cinereus
GGTAGAAAGCTGGAAGAAGGTTGCAAGTCCTTTGGAGGACTAAAAATAGCTTGATATGCTGGAGAAATAAACTAAATTTAGGCAAGTAATATTCAGTAGAGGGAAAGGCTGTGTGTGACTGAGGAATGGAGGAACTCAGAGGTCGGTGCTGGTCTCTTCTCACAAGCAATTAGCAATAGAACAAGAGGGAGTGGACTCAGACTGCATCAGGGTAGGTTTAGACTGGATATTAGGAAGAAATTCTTTACAGAAAGAGTAGTCAGGCATTGGAATAGGCTGCCCAGGGAGGTGGTTTAGTCACCATCCTTGGATGAGTTTAAGAGTCACTTAGGTATGGTGTTGGGGGATATGGTGTAGGGAAGAACTTTTTAGAGTAGGGTAGATGGTTGGACTCGATGATCCCAAGGGTCTTTTCCAATCTGAATGATTCTATGACTCTATGAACTGGTGCGCTCCCAGGGAGGTGCTGGGAGGGAGGGCAGGTCTCAAACTGAGTGTGAGTCAGGAATATGTTTGGGTCTGGAGTATGGAAACGCCAGGGTCACTGCTGAGACACAAGAGGTCCCTGCTGCTCTCTGGCGTACTGCAGTGGAGTTTTGTTCAGTGTTGAAGGCTGCGTTTCCATGGCATGTTGATCTGTTGGAGAGTGTTCATAGAGAAGACCAAGGAGGAAACATAGAGCTGGAAACCAGGGCCTGTGAAGAAAGGTTAAGGAGTTGCTTTATGGGATAGTAGAGGAGAAGACTATGGGTGTGAAATGCTCACTTTCCCAATGGATAAATGAATGATATCGAGAAGCAGGTAAACAACCATTTTGTGTGCCCACCTCCTTAACAAGCAGAAAGAAACAGGTATCCCCTAGAATGGAGGGAGACCATGTAGTAACAGCTCTTGCTGACTCGCAGAGCATGGAAACACCAGGAGAGATTGCCATGTACCTGCTGGGGTCTTGGCTGGAGGTCTTTCAGAATATACATCAGCCGAGGGTGGTCTTGGGTGTCTTTGTCACAACGGGGAGGTGCCTGGGCCAGTGCATTGCTTTTTCCCAGCCAACATTTATGTATTTCTCTCCAAGCTTCTCATCTGCTGAAAAGCTGACAGGGCAGTGGGAACTTCAAAGGAATTCAAAGGTACTTTGAGGTTTTTCCTTTTTCCCCAGTGGAAAACCTCTAGAATCAATGAAAACACATAGCACGTGCTGTGTATTCCCCCAACAGAAAGCAAAGCTGGCTATCTAGCTGATGCGAAATGCTTTGAAATGTCCTGGTTGGAAGATGATTGATTATCAAACAACTATTACAGAGTGAAACAGAGATCACAGCTCCTCTCTGGTGCTGGAAAAAAGAAGGGGGTGGGATCCTTTGGGACAGGCATCCCCTGCGGAGAGGCAGCGCAGAAAGCACATGGCTTTTTCACTAGCCACCAGCTCCTGCGTTCCAGCCCGTGCCCTTCTCTCTCTGTCTGCATCCCTGGCATGTGTGTGGCTCGTTAGCAGCAGCCTGGCAATCGGGAGAACCCGCTATGGCAGCAGCTGCTTTTCCGGAGCCATCCCACGTGCAGTGCGGCGCGGGGGGCTTTTTGCCAAGGTGGGACACCCCCTGCAGCTGGCCGAGATGGAGCCCGTGGGACAGGGGGTGGTGGGTTGGTCTTCACCAAAAGCAACCGGCTGGAGCGAACTTTGCTTCCTCGTGAAGGGCTTCCACCTTGCTCTCCTGCCCGCCCAGCGGGTCACCCTGCTCCCCGATGTATACGCAGCCAAGTACCAGGGAGCAGATGGAGGAAGAGCCATCTGGTTTCTACAGAGCTCATTCCCAGGTTGGAGCTGAGGGAGCGGCTGGAACAAAGGATGGCATTGCCTGGGAGCGCCTGGACTAGGGAGTTTGTGAGTTCTGTAGGAGTCTTAACCTTTGGGTCTGCCAAGCTCCTTGGCTTCCCAGCGGCAGGTTTCCCGAGCTGGAGCGCTCGCATGTGTTCCCCAATAGCCGAGCCATGGGCTCCAGCCACCTCTCCGTGGTTAGGGAACCTCTGCTGGACTCACAACCCACTTTCTCCCTCCTCAGCCCACACTGCTGCCCTTGTGGTGGGACCATATGGACCACAGTCATGGTCAGGACACCCTGGCTTTCTTTGACATCCATAACACAGCCAGATCCGGTGGGTACCAGCTGAGATTTTCCCGGTGCAGGTTCTGCTTCGTTCCAGGCTAGCTCCACACAGCCGGGCTGCGTGGGGCTAGTCACCAGGGAACAGGGGCTGGCAGAGATGAATCGAGGATGTGAACAGTTCCCTTGGTGCCCTTTTCCCTCAGTCTTGTTTCCCTCTCAGCAGGGGGAAGCAGTCTCTGCGCGGTCCTCTGCCGATTGCATCGGGGAAAGTCATTAAAAAGAATTAAAAAGGAAGCAGAGAGAGTGAAGAGGGGGGAAAAAAAATAACTGAACAGCCCCAAAGAGTTACAAACTCAAACAAAAGAACAACAGGATCTTCCTGCTCAAAGGCCTAGGTCTGCCCTTGCTTGGCAGCAAAGGGCAGCAACGCTCCAGTGGTTTACTGGGAGAAGGGAGGAAGGCTGGGGCAGTGGTGACACGGGTTGTGGGGCTGGTTATGGAAGCTGTCATCTGATTGTTCAGACAGGCAAAAAAAAATGGAAGATATATATATACAGAATTAAATTAATTAAAAGGATTGACTCATCCGTCTGCTGAAATAGGCAATGGTTCTATATCCTGGCTTTTGGAGAGGGGATAGTGTAAAAGATACCTGTCCCAGGGGAGAAGGGACTCCCCTCCCCTTTGCTCTGGGGAATGATCAGCCTCTAGTTAGGAAATGCTCTAGCTGGGGAGTGAAAAAGCGGGATGGAGCTCCGGTGCTGCCTCCAGGGAGGGTTTGAGCTCCAAGGGTATGGATGCGTGTCTGGGAAGATCTGGTTTATAATCCAAATTTGGTACTGTAAAGGTTTTCACAAAATAATTGCCTAAATTTTGAGTCTGTTTTGAGATGCAAAAGTCTGGGTTCTTTCAGATTTCAGCCACTCATTTGGTCTGAATCATGACTGGAGATGGGTAGTCATCTTTAAAAGGCTCCATCTTTGAGTTCTGGATGAAAGCTTGCAACCTGGAGTCTGTAAAACACTATGTAGGATTGTCCCAGGATCCTCATGGTCTTTCCATCTTTCCTTCAGGTTCTGCTTCAACACCAGCCTTGTACCTACCTGAACATGTCTTTTTAGGACTCTGGGGCAAAGGCAGAAACTTTAAGGTAGCAGTGAGATGGGAGAGCATGGCAGAGCACCAGCTCTGGAGATTAGCTGTGTAGTCTCATTCTAAAGTCCTATGGGCCACTCTTGCCTGGATCTGACACAGTCTTGGGTTCAGGTTCCTTCTCAAACTGTCATAGAAACAGCAGCATCACCCCTGGGTTTATTGGGATGGGATCTGGGATGGGGCTTTGAGCAACCTGGTCTGGTGGGAGGTGTCCCTGCCCATGGCAGGGGGTTGGAACTGGATGATCTTGAAGGTCCCTTCCAACTCTAACCATTCTATGATTCTGTGATTTCTGCCTTTTGGAGCTCTGCTTCAAATGGGTTGGATTTTCTCACCCAAATATTGGCCCCGGGAAAGTTCCTGGACCATTAGCCCTCCTTGCCCGAGTTTCACTAAAGGAGTTTGCACGTTCCTGTGCGTTGGTTACCAAGACTTGGACTACAACCGTCACGGTAATCCTTAAATGCGGTGTGGTGGCTCCCCACGAGCATCGTGGATGTGCTCGTTTGCATCTCACCTGGCGTACCACAAGCTGAGGCGGAAGCCGAAGGGTTTGGAGCAGATACTGAAATAGGTTTAGCTGCTGCGCAAGGGATGCTTTTCGCTGGTGGTGCGTTTAATGGCTTGCCTCAATTTATTTACACGTGTATTCTGGCATCTACGGCGTATTCATATGGGTCTCCGCATTTATATGCCTGACTGTATTCTTCTAGGTGTAACCGTGTCTGTGCTGTTACAAATTGCAGGTTTATCTTTGTACAGATTACCAATTTTGGGGGTGAAACGTTACCGCTTTGATGTAGTTGCCGTTGATTTCTAGATCGGTGGGTTGATCCCGTGGAAAGACGCGGTGCCCAGACGTAGGTCAGGTGCGTGTATTTAGGGGTGTGTTTCTGGGGTGTGCTGTGTTGTGTGCTGGATGTGTCCCTCCCCAGGGGTGTTTCTCAGGGGGGTATTTGTGGCGTTGGCTGTGCACATCACCACGGGGACAAGCAGGGGGAAGGAACGCGATTTGTATTTCTTCCCATCGTGTGGTTGTGCCCTGGCAGAGTGAAGGTGCGGGATGAACTGTGTCACTCCGTCCCGTGTGTTTCCCCGTGACAATAACACACAGACACACACATGCACACACATCCAGGCACACCCCCTCCAGGCTCCAGTGAGTGGAGGAGAGTGTGTGTGTGTGTGAATGCTATTTAAATAAAAAAGAAAGGAAGTGAATCAGGGTCGTTTCCATTTTAATTGTAAAACAGATAAGCACTAAACACTTTGAAAAAGTAAATGACTTGAGAATAATTACTATCTATTACTCTGCGTCCCAGGGGGGCAGTTGGAGGAGCCCAGATGGCTACAAAAATGGGATTTAGCAGAAAATTGAAGACATTATTCACCGTAACACATTATCAATTACCTTCATATCAATTACAATAACCTTACATTAGAAGAAGGGCCAGGAGACTATCTTCAGCCCCCAGCCTGAATAGTAATTGCACTACCCCTATGGATGTTGTGTGTGTGTGTGTGCGTGTTAGAGGGTGGGGGGCACCACCGGGTTGTGAGGGGCTTCTGGCAGCTCCCACTGCTCGTGGGGGAGAAGATAATAATGGCCGGGGGTAGTTTTCCCCTTCCCTCCCTACAGTCACCTCACGGAAGGTTTTTCTCTGTCCTGTTTGTGTGGTCTGATAGCTCGAAGGGCAGCTGAGGTGGCTCCTTCCAAGAAATTCTGCTTGGCTTGTCATTTGGGAAGTTCAGAGTCTCTGCGCAGAGGCTGCTGTTTCGCACCAGTGTCCTCTCTGCTCTCCTCTCCTCTCCCCCCTCTCAGCCATTTCAGCCCAAGCTGCTCATTTTATTTTTATTAACGAGGGGCTGGTACGCAATCTGAGGTCCTTTCTGTAGGACCTGGGCTTCTTGGTATAGCGGTCTGGCTCCCTCCCACCCCGTGCAGGAGGTGGGGAGCTGCTCCCTCTGCCAGACCCAGATGGGGCACCAGCTCAGCACTCACAGAGAGGTCACACAAGGCCTTGGATGAGATACGGAGACAAACCAACCAAAAACAATTAAAAAAAAATAATAAACAAATCTCTCCTCCTCCTTTTCTCCAGGGATGGTGGAAGGTGTCTCAGGCAGGAGCGGTACCAAGGCTCGTTCAGCAAGCTGGTAGCATGAAGGTAGCTCTAAGGACATCTTGTTGCCTGTGGCTGTCTCTTGTTGCCAGCTGGGGTAGCCCTTGGAGCTGGTGGTGGGTCAGTGCTTCTGACTGTAGCCGGCCAATGCTTCTGGCTTGCCACGATGCTCTTCTGAAATTCCACCTCCTGGATCTGGGCTTGATCCAACTCATCTGAGTATTTACACGTGCAACACCCAGGTCTAGCTGTTGCGGTCCCGTTCTCTGCTGCAATCCAAACAGGTTTTGCTTCCACAGCCTCGTGGCCTATGTGCAAACGTGTGTGTGTGTGTGGAAGACAAACGGTTGGACACATCAGGGCACTTATGAGTTAAACCGTTGGTGACACTCCCTCCAGCCTCCCCCCCTTTCCCAAATATGCAGTGGAGTGTCCAGTGGGTTAGTGCAGAGAGGACTAATTGCTATTAAAAGGCTTTAATCTGGGAGATTAGTGCTGGCTCCAGGCGGTGTTTGCACACGAAGGAGACGTTTCCGATGAGATGAACTAGAATTCGTCCCTGCTGTTTTGTTGATAGAAAATCATCTTCCCCTTGGTTTTTTCTCTTTATCTCTGTCTCTCTTGCTTTCTCGCTCTCTCTGATCATTTGCTTTTGCCTCTTCCTTGAAGTTGAGCTGAGAGCTTTATTGTTTTTTTGAGTGGGAGTCCTCTTTGACCTTTGGGGTCAGTTATCTTTGGACATTCATATAGATATGTGTGCATGTGCGCATAGATGTGACCAGAGTTTCCTGCTCCAAAGAGTCCTTCAGGAAATAGATCCTGATCAAGAGAAGTAATGATAAAAAATTTTTCCCTTCCTTGCTGTTGAGTTTCTTGTGGGTCAATGCGGAGCCTGCAAAACCTTTCCTATAACATGGGTCAGGTCAATCCCCTTCTCCTGGACAAAGACTTGATCCAGGGAACGTCAGGAAGAGGTGTTGCAAGCTGAACATCTTTAAGCTCCCTGCAGAGGTAATTAGAGGGAGGTAATTAAATGATTACATATGGGAAGGTATGGAGCATTACCGGACCTCTGGCATGACCCAGGAAATGTCACTATTGACTTTGATGAACATTGGATCAAGCTCAATGGAAATTAATTTGATAACATGCCAGATGTGTCCAGAGAGCCTGGCCATGAAGGAGACAGGTTTGACCTGGGAGCACAGAAACCTTTGTGCTACCCTTGCTGGAGGATCCAAAAACGGAGGTGCTTATTTTGAATGCGCTATTGTCAGAAATCCAAGATTGTCTTTTAGGTATCACTCTCTAGGCAGACAGTCTCTGCTGCTCCTAGTGTCCAGCTGGAATTTTGACAACATCCTCAGGAAGTTAAGAGCCAATTCCCTTTGAAAAGCACAAAGAAATAAATGGACAGTGCTTGCGTGTAACTGGAATGGAAGGAACTGAAGACATTGTATCCCAAAAAGAAGGATGTGTGAAAACTTGAGGAGAAAAGGAGGACCCGGGTAGAACCACAAACTTGCTGTGGTCCTTCTGGTCTTGAGGGTGGCCAGCCAAAGCCAGGAAAGAGAAATGGTAAGAGGGAATGAGTGTCCTCAAATCAATGAGGCCAAGAATCAGGGGACGGTTGGGCAGGGGTGGGGAGAAAGTTGGTGCAGGATCTAGGTCTTCCCTTCAAAGAGGTCAAGGCTTCCGAGGGAGGATGCACTTCATTTGGAAAGTGTGATGCACCCTTCTTCTGTGCACTGTCTGAACACTGCGGGCTTTCCTCTTTTGCAGGGTGCTGCTGGAAACTTCCATGAGGTTGTACCCATAACTATTTTCAGTATAAGTAGGGATTTTAGAAGACGTAAACCAGGGACTGGGAGCAAAGAGGGGAAAATCAAGTTACTTCTGTATCCCTGGGGGCAGCGTGGCTCTCCAAAGGTGGATGTGGAGCCTGTTGCTTGGCAAAGTGGTGTGGTAGTTTTTGGTTTTGTTTGTTGTTGTTTGGTTTTATTTTGGGTTTTTTGGATTTTGTTTTGTGGGTTTTTGTTGTTGTTGTTTTTTGTTTTTGTTTTTTAAAGCATCTGAATCAGGTACAAAGTGTCACAGCATGGGTCCTCTTAGGAAGGCTTCGTAATGGGCTGAAATTTTGTATAAAGGTATTTATTTCTCTCTCTCTCCCTCTCTGCCTGAAAATCCAAACTGTTACTGGCAGCCAGCAGGAGGGCAGACCTACTGCTCGTGTAAATTGCTCTAGTTCTGGTGTTTGCCCTTGTTCCCTTAAGTTTGCAGATGATGCTGGTGTAACCAACATAAGGATCTGGCCTCTAGCATGTGTTTGTCCCATCTGCTGTCCAGCATGTTAATTTTCACGGAAGACACAAACTTGCACGGACTGTGATTTTTAAGGGGGGGCCCTTTTTCTTTTCAGGAGCCAACTGTGAAGCCTCGGGGGCCAGATTCTGAAAGGCAGTCAATGCCAAGAGCAGGAGAAGCTGGGAACTTGGGTCATGGCAATTTCTGGCTTGTGGTCCAATACTGGCAAGACCACAGGGAAGGAAGCATTTGTGTGTAAAAGCAGAGATCGAGTTGAAGATTTTTTGGTAGCAACATCATTGGGTGGTAGGGCCAGGCTTGTGAAAAAAGGACCTAGCTGAAGTGACCCTTGGAAAAATCCTAGAAATAGTGGGAAGGGAGCATATTTCCACCACAGTTGTCAACCAAAATAAAAATGATAATTTCTTTTAAAAAAAGTGCAACAGGTAGGAGAGAAAGGGTCTGTTTCTTTTGCTGATCCTCTTTATCTCTTCTGTTTCAATAGGAGCAGAAGTATGTCAGGAAATGGTTCAAATGATTCTCCTTCCCGGCGTCCGATGCTGCAAATATTTACAAATATTAATAGCCAGGCTTCTTAATGTGCCCGGTGATCTGGAATGTCTTGTGTTTTGGGTGCGAGACTGGAAATACGTGAGATTTTCTAAATGGTCTGGCGTGATCTTAAAAAAAAATAAAAAAGCCAACCCCCAAACCAACAAGGTGTTTTGAAAGTGTCCCGAAACTGGGAATATAAGTTCTATCTCAACTATTGTTTACTCTTGTTAATATTTGTCAGGATATATGTCTTGATTGCTACTGATCTTATGCAAGTGCCTTATTGTGTGTTTGGGTGGTAGCGTTAGGAACTCTTCTATTTTTATTACAAGTTTCATGAAAACTGCTGAGTTTCTGAAACTCCCTGCTCTTAGAATCAAGTGAGCGTATGGCAGTGTCAGCTGTCCTTTCAGTTTGTTATCTTTTCAATGTTTCTGTGTCCAAGGTGGGCATTAAGTCACGATAAATAGCCTCAGAAGTTCTTAGAAGCTTAAAATTTGGAAGGTACTTGGGATCTGTGATTTTATAAAGTATTTTAATGACTTTCAGTGAACCTTCTGGTTTTAGCAGATACGGCACACCATTTTTGAATGGCTTATGTTGGAAATGTCACAGATGGGCTTCTGGTCTCTTCCAAATACTCATGGAAACTGATCTTTTATCATATTCACTTCATGATTGGAGCTCCAGGGGTCTGCATCTAGGGCGCTTGGAAGGAGTTGGCCACTCAGTGTGGAAAAGTCCTTAGAGGTCTCCATGTGCTGAACCTCTTCCACCACAGTGGTAAAGCTTCAGCTTGACTGCAGAGGAGTTTGAGTTGTGTCCCACATCCAGGACTGCAGGTCCAATCACTGTACAGAAGTACCCCTGAAAACCGTGGAAGAGCGTGTTTCTGCAGAGGGGGCTGCAGTGGTATTTAGAGAAAGCGGGAGAGATGGTGAATGGTGCAGGACCAAACTGAGGACAAGAGACTTAGAAAGGGGCATGTGGGAGATCTCTAAAGGACCATTGCGGGAGGCGGATTCCACAAAGAAAAAAAGACAGACATTGGAATTGGAAAGCTCCATGGACACAAGGCAGCAGGGAGCTCACTCAGCAACTAACTAATCCCTTTTCTCTGAGCTGGAGCTAACCAAGGATGGAGCTTGTCTCTTCTAGCCTGGCAGTGGCTTTAGAAATTTTAAGGAAGCCTAAATTAAACCTGGCCCCTGATGGGTGTTCTGCCTTCCCAAATCCAATTAGCCAATCATGACTTTTCACTTAAGTGCAATGACTTTAATTGGATCAGAATAACAACAGGAAGGATAGAAAATTACAGGAATTTATTTAGCATGCAGGGCGGAGCCTTGCAGCCGGGATCATCATTACCTCTAGCACAGGCTGTAAAACTCGTCAGAGAGGTAAAAACTCCATGAAAAGTCCAGGATACTATGTATGGAGTTTTTCCATCTTCGTTTAAGCTACGGGCATCCGCATGGAAAGCTCTAATAGGCGTGGTGGCCCAGCCTGATGTTCCCCTGTGTGTGTACTCAAGCCAGCAAAATTTGCTTTTATGCACTTGGTGGTCTGAAGGGGCTTTTGGGCAAGTGAAGGGCCTGTGAATGGCCTCCAAGTCCTTAAAAAAGTTGAGCACAAGCTTAGAACTATGTGGAACTGAGGTCTTCGGGCAGCGTTTTTTCTTTTGGACTGCTCTTCAAGAGCGCAGGGGCTGTCGTGACACACAATAGCTCGGAAATGTGCGTTCCTGTCCTGTTATGGGATGTGGGGTAGCGCCACCAGATGAGCTTTAAAAGCTGGATCCCAGGGTACCAAGACAACGACGACAACGCATTAGCACCAGCACAAGACTTGGCACTGACAGAGATGATCCAGCCCTGTCACTAATAAGATGTAAGCCTGTAAACAGATGTGTCGTTGGGTTCCTCGCTGGGATGTGGGAAAGAGTGGACACGGCTGGCACATCCAACATTTTTCGAGCATCATTTGGAATGAGGTTTTGGAGACCAAACAGATGTAAAGAGATTCCAAGTCAGTGATTTCTTTTTCCTCCCGCGTTTTACTGGTGGGTGATGAGCACCATATGATGAAAACAGCACCAAGCAAAACTTAGGGTTAAAAAAACCAAACAAACAGGAGGAGAAAGACCACTCTTTCCCTGCTTTCTACGCAACTTAAGGGACCTGCTCTCTACCAGAGGAAGTTTCGTGATGCTGGCCACATTCCACGCGCTGCTGATGCCACATCACATCCGAGGGATGCCTCGCAAGCCTGAATGAACATTCATCTGGGTTTACACGACGTAACAGGGATCGGATTTTTTTGTTCCCCCCCACCGGCCCCGGGAGCTGTCAGTGAGTGCAGAGTGTGACGTGGTCCTTATCTGTCCCGTGCACGAGGGACCCTGCTGCAGATCAGGAACCACTTCCCTAAACCCAGCGGAGCTGAACCACCATAAATGAGCAGAACGGGGCCCAGGCGTTATCCCGGGCTAACACGCTATCTTTAACGGGCCCTAATGAATCCAGCTGCAGCGCGTAGTCATTAATCCCCAGCGGAAGGAGCAGCTCACCGTTATACCGCCCGGGATTTCAAGAGTTTGCTCTTAATGCACCGGGCTGTTGTCCTGATCCAGAACCCTCCGCGGCTGCAGGCTCTGGGGGAAACGTGCATCACCCTGGACCCGGCCAAAATTCCCAACGAGGCTCTTTCCGTACAATTTCCAGTCCAGATTAGCAGAAAGGCTGGTAAGAAGGGAGGAAAGGCCGGGGTAATAGATGGCACACAGGGCCCTGAAATTGTTTATGATGCAAATATGTTTAAAAGCACCGCACTGCCTCCTCTGGGAAAAGGAGCTTAAAATTGAAGTCTAATGATAACAAATGATTGTTAATGAGTTGTCTAAACATAATAGATGGAAAGAATTAAAACCCTAGAATAAACAGGGTTTCATTAAAGCACAATAAAGAAACAACACAAATTTCATATCTGGGAATAAATGGGCCATTGTGGGTCTCGCTGGGAGTGGAGGGGACGGAGGTGGGTGCACGGGCTGGGGAGAAAGTCTTCTCCTGTCCCGATGCTCTCCCTGGGCTCTGTTTGCTGGGCAGGGGATGCTTCGGGATCCACTTCTCCACAGGAGAAGCACAGGAGGAATTCACCGCTCCTCGGGTGCTCGAAAGCAGGCGCTTGCTCAAGTGTCCTGCTCAAGCACCTCTCAGTGCTGCCAGCGCTGAGACGGAGTTGGAGACAGGTTTTCAGAGGTGTTTACAGCCAGGGGCTGGCCAGCCCCGGCACTGGAAAACCTCCATCATTGCAATTTGGGCAGCAAATACCGATTTCGGGGTCCACAGCATCCCCTGGGGACCTTGGGCTGTTTCCTAAGTGAGTCTGCAAAAGTTCCTGAGAAAGGCAAGTTCATACCAGCTGTACAACAACCTACACGTTGTTTTTGAAGCCCTTCAGACTGATTTTTTTTTTTTTTAAAGAGACCACAGATAAAATTAAGGTTGAAAATCACTCCCCTAGAAAAGCGCGCTACTGAGAATGTGAAATTCTGCCGAGATTTCACAAATGGTTCATCGGGGTGTTAGATGCCAAGAGCACACACCATATTTCATCTCAGTGTGTGTCAGATGGCATATTGTGGATAGATTTTTAGACCAAGATTTTATTAAGGACACACGAAGAGCTGATCAATAATTCCTTGGTGGGTTTGTTTCCTAGACTGTCTGCGTTTGACACGGTGACATTATTTTTGTTATTTGTGTGTGGTGGGAAACTTTG
Organism: Xenus cinereus; assembly: GCA_025774025.1. NCBI lineage: Eukaryota > Metazoa > Chordata > Aves > Charadriiformes > Scolopacidae > Xenus > Xenus cinereus. The sequence goes on from JAOXJK010000002.1 coordinate 18,967,762, forward strand.
AAATTTCAAAGTTGTTTTCAGGCTTTAGAGCAGACCCTCTATTTCAGGTTTCATTTTAAATCACCCTCTACACATGAGCTGTTTTCTGCAAGTCCCTTTTAGACTCTGGGAGACTGATTTAGCTGTTAGAATTTTTCATTGAAAGGAAATCTGGGCCAATAGGCAAAACCTGAAAAGACGTGGCAAAAAAGCATGTCAAGATTTCCTCAGGAATTATTGCCCTTTTTAAAAAAAAAAATTAAAAAGCCTTTTTTTTTTTTCCTCTAGGAATTAAAAATAAAATAAATTAAAAATCTCAAGACTTTTTTCCCCAGGCCCTCTTTTATTCTGGGGGGGAGGTTGATTTTTTTTTTGGCTTGGAGATCTTGTTTGTGTTTCGGGAAGGATTGCCTGCTCAGCGGAGTGTACGGGAGAGCAGGAGTTTTCGCTGCGGTGACGTGTCTGTGTTTCGGAGTGTGTCCGTGTCCAAGTGTAATGTACTTGTCTTTATCGATGCGCTTTATGATGGATGGATTGTGGATCTGACAGGTTCTTGCTGTGGGTTTGTAGAGCTCCATGGAGGCTCTGCACCACGAGGTCCCAGTTCTGACAGAAACCCCAAAACGTCCCCAACATTCAGCCAGGGCCAACCCTTGCTCTCTTGATTTATTCATATTAATTTCTGTTTTACTCAGTGACTGGTTTTCCTGAAGCTGCTGGAAATACTTGTGAACTGTGCAACACGAATGCAGGACAAACAAGGCTTGAAAAAAAATCCAGGCAGGAATTAGAGCTGTGCAGTGTTTCCCAGTGGGAAAAGGGCTTTCTAGTAAAAATATCTCTTTTTATTGATTAAAAATCTGAATTTTTTAATTTTTTTTTTAAAGATGCTATTTGGAAGTTTCTGTTGAAACTGGAAAATGATGAAGTTTTCAATATGGGTTTAGGGATTTTTTTTTGAGAATGACCTAAAAAAACTATCCCTCCTCTCTCCAAATGAAGGCAAATCAAAGTTACAGCTGAAATGAGATTTTTCCATAGGAACAAGTGTGTTGCTTAACGTTGTTATTAATAAGAATTAACACTAGTATTATTGTTGTTACCCTGTTTTTGTTTGTAGTACCAATTAATACAGGTGTCTGCTTGTGTGTTTAGGCTCAATGTAGTGCACTCTGCTTTTCTGAGGGCATTTGGTCCTACAGTTGGATGCGTTGGGTGAGAATTTGGGGTCCTTCTGTGGCTGTGCTGCTCTCGGTAGTAAATTCAGCTGTACAAAGGCACTGAAGGAGATGGGGGGAACCTCTGGCTGTATTTACATTGAGCACTGTGTGTGACCATGTGGGAAGAAGGCACATCTGTGTGGATATGTCGCTGGTCCTTCTGAGAGAAGGGGGTTTGGAAGGTTCTTGTGGACAACATCAAAATAGAGGCTGGGGGTAGTATCTGAGCCCCTTGGAGCTTGCAATGTTCTCAAGAAAAACTTGGTCGGAATGGATCCAGTACCTCAAATAGCTCAATTTTGGTAACACTCAGTTTGATTAAATGAAATGATATTAAAATATTTTGACTGGCTCTAGTGAAGGGGTATCCCGAATGGCAGCTTGAGAGCTGGTTTTGGGGGGGTCTCACGTCTTGGAATCAGGGAGAAGCAAAATCCACTTGGTGATTTCATACTCAGGAATGAGTGGATCCACCTGGGCGTCCGTGTGTGTGTGGAGCCTGCATCCTCAGGAGCTGAGCAGCATGTGTCACCCCTCGGGAGCCTGCACCTGTGGGTGTTAATCAGTTTGTCTGGGTGTATCTACGGGGTGTTGTGCAGCGTGGGTGCAAGCAGAGCTGTTGGTTTCCCGGCTGGCGTGCGGGTCTGGGAGAATCACAGAATGGTTGAGGTGGGAAAGGACCTTCTGGAGGTCATCTTGCCCAACCCCTCTGCTCAAGCAGGGCCACCCAGAGCTGGTGGCCTAGGACCACGTCCAGGCATCTCTGCTGGTCTCCCTGCCTGCGGCTGCAGCTGCAAGGAAAGTTATAAGGCTCTGTTAGGCAGCACTGGCCCTGTCAGTAAATCATTGTGCAGTTCAGGCTTTTTTTTCCCCCCCCAGATTGGACTCCATGGAGAATCAGACAGACTGTGCTGAGCTGGTCCCATCTGCACCCAACCTGGACAGCAGCTTTATCTTGCCTTGTAAAACTGCAGAGCTCTGTGACAAAAGAGTTAATCTCTGCCTTTGTTTCTCTTCCTCTCTCTCTTCTCTCTTGCAGCGGGGACTGAAAGGCAAGATGAGAGCAGATCCATCAGTGTCAGCTGCTTTCAGCACATCAGCACTTTTGGGGGGTTTATTGGGGACTAGCCCATCAGCAGCGCTTCCAAACTGCAAACGCGCTCCTGCCCAGCGGCCGGGCTGCCTGGGGAAACGGCGCCAGGACCCTGGTGCCACCGGCCAGGGGCTTGGGTGATAAATGACCGCGTGAGGCATCTCCGTGGCTAGCGAAGTCCAGCGGGTAGGCCAGAGCCAAGCTCCTGGGGGAGGCAGGAAGGGAACCGTATTAATTTCTGGGCGCGCGTCCATGTGTGTCTGTGTGTCTGTGCTGCTGTCTGGCATAACGCGCTTGACGCGAACACACATGGTGCGCTTCCGACACACGGGGTAACACGGCAGAGGGGTGAAAGAGAGAAAGCAACCTGATTGACAGGTTAATGAAGCAGTTCATAATAGCAATGTATATTACAACCTTAGAAACAGCTTGTAAATACCCAGTTGCTTTACATGTATAAACACACTCCCATGCCCAGGTCTGTGTATATACACTTGCCTGTATATGAAATGTACATGCCTGTGTATATGCATATCTAGAAGTCGCAGGAAGGCAGAATCAATGCTCTGCAGTGAAACCGGAGAATAAACGAGAGCTGGAAAAAAAATTAAGAAGCTTCATTAGCCTAGCAGCTACATATATCCATTGCTTTTTATTTTACTCCTAGGGCTGGAAGTCTGCCAAGGCAGTAGAGGGACTTAGGAGCACCCATCTCTGACTTGCACTCTAGGTCCTCTTGAAAACTCCACCTGTGGTTTGTTTGTTGGTTGGGGGTTTTTTATTTATTTATTTTTTTTTTTAATCACAGGGTCTTGAGCAGAGCAGCCTCAGCCCATCCATGCAACATGAGGGGGGTGGAGTTTGAACCCATATCTAATCCAGGGTTTTGACTTAATTCCTCATCACATTGGTATGTCACGCTTTGAAAAGCTAGATGTATCTTTTACCGGGCAGATATTTGTATGTCTTTGTTTGCTTCTGTATTGTGTATATCCGTGGGAATTTCCCAATGTACTCTGGACTGGGGCAATGACTTACACAACAATCCTTTCTCTCTTTTGTGGGGCCTATTAGCAAATATAAATAGTGACATACTGAGCTCTTGTGGATGGGCAACAACCCCAGGAGCTGAAAAAGCAAGTTCAGCATGACTAAGGACCTTTAGCTTTTCATTTCATGACTCTGCTTTTACTTGTAAGCCTCAATTTTACAGTAAGATAATTCCCCCGACTTCTTTTCCTAGCTTTTCTTAGGGGGGAAAAAAAAAAAGAAGATTAAGAGATTTCTCGTCCACACAAAGGAGTGTTAAATTTGCCAGTTCCCAGTAAAAGCCAAGCGGTATTTCTAAGTGTCACGACTGTGGATGAAAAAATTCAAAGATCCATGTGTACTGGGAAGGACCAGAACCAGAAGGTTGATAGAACCCAACCTACACAATGGAAGGTTGACTTTATCACAATGAAGTTTGGCTCAGACTTGAACTCTTGCGAAAATCCTCAGCGAATTCCCCTCCGAGAGTATACAGTTAAGTTCCTGGCCTCAGGTCTTCTGGGAAGGGTTGTGCCAGGTATTTTCTTCCCTGATGTGAGTTTCAAGATAACAGCACTTAAGAGGTGGGGTGGATGCAGGGATGGATGGTGTGACCCGTGTGGCACCATACAAGGAGCATAGATGCACGTGTGTGTCTTGGCCTACGTGCAGATGACCATACCTGCGAGTCTGTAGTCACACGTCTGTGCTTTTCCTACAGCAGTGAGGGATTATTTTATGACAAGGCAACTTAGCACTGTCTTGGTCTAGATCTTGACCAGAGTTCTTGATGAGGTTGAGATGTGAGGAGGCTACAGGCAAAACAGTCAAGCCAAGTATTTCTGTGTTAATCTTACAGCTGCGAAACGGAGGTGACTTGTCCCTCATCGCGTGCAAAGCTGAAGGCAGAGATGGGAATGGGACTCAGATCTCCAGCACGGTAAGCTGCTTCTGTCCGTTTCTGTCTAGACTTGTCAATTATGCTACAGCAACACCGGCTCAACTTCTGCACAGAAGAAATAACTCTATATCTTAGTCTTTAGGAGCATCATAGCTCTGTAACTGGGAATCCTCTGGCTTTGGGTGCAATTTGAACCATTGTCTAAAAATATTGCTATGCCTAGCATCCCCTGTCCTTCTCTAAGCTCCCTCTTCCTTTGTCCCCTAGAATTAGGATCTGTAGTTGCTCTTCACAAGCGTTTTAACCCTTCCCTGTAAGATGGAGGAGAACAAGTTGACTTAAGACAGGATGGGAGGAGATTAGAGGTGATAGAAGTTTGACCTGTAGCCTGGAGAATTAGTGTCCTTGCGTCAAGACCAGGCTGGATGGGGCTTTGAGCAACCTGGTCTGGTGGGAGGTGTCCCTGCCCAGGGCAGGGGGCTTGGAACTGGGTGGTCTTTAAGGTCCCTTCCCACTCTAACCAATCTATGATTCTATGATCTGACCCTTTTAGTTCACCTTTCACACTAAAAAGACGAAGAAAATGTTGCACCTCAGGTCCTGGTGCCTCTTGCCCCCGCAGCCACCACCACCACCACCTCCTCCTCCTCCTTCTCTTCTCCCTCTGAGACACTTCACACCATGCAGGTATAAAGAGCGAAGGGGGAGCAGAGGCAGAGGGGACCGGGGAGGGACGAGGGGCTATGGATGCCTGGCAGCCCCCTCAGCCCCGCAGGAGCTGCTGTTCAGCCTCCATCAGGAGCTTGTTGTGGGGAACCCGTCTCAAGCCAAAGGGGGACACGTCCCTCGTCCGAGAGGCCAGCGCAGCCCAGCTGGTGTTCTCCAGGTTGTCGCTGTGCCTCTTTCTGCATGAACATCAATACCATCAAGCAGAGGAGTCTTCCGAGCCCGATTTTTGACGGATCGAAGTTCTGCCGTACATGCAAACTTCTAGCACAAAGGTTTTTCTCAACTTATCCCCTTGTTCCTTTTTATTTACCTGTTCTGAACGTGTAGCTGCTCTTTGATCAATACCATTAGTTCCAGCAGCTCCGGGTGCTTCGAGTCCATCACTGGCCACAAAGGCACTTGTATGCATTCCACTGCTCGCCCGCTTTAAAATTATAATTCATGGTCCAAGAGTGGCACAGTAAGTAGTGCTCTTTTCAATCCACTACAAAGATGTTTCTCCCCCTAACTAAAAAGCAAAACCAACACACTGCAACTCAGCTGGCTATATTCATGCATTTTACATCTTCTTGAGGCAAGCTTCAAATGAATGCGTAATATTCAGGCAGCTGCCAAAGTTAATGCCTTTTGGTTAAATTTAAAGCAATGATGACCATTTTGTTGTAAAAAGCTGAATAAGCATTTTGAGCACCATTGTGGAAAAGCTGAGGGAGTTACTGGGGGGTAGAAATCTACTGCCCATTCAGCTACTTCAACAAAAATCATTTAGGCACCTCCTCAAGTATCTGTAAGGAACTGCAGTATCGAAAACAAAAAAAATCTCTTCCACGTTCTCTTAAAGCATTTGTAGTCCGGAGGAACGCTGAAAGCAGCAGGACTAACCCGGACTTACAGAAAGCTTTAAATTTAAATCCAAATTTTCTTCAGCACGTTAATGGAATGACCGGTCTGTTTCCCCTGACACAGTCCAACACACAAACCACTAAGACACGAGCATCGCACCCGAGCTGAGCCGAGGTGGAAATCCAGAGCCAGAGGTGGAAGAGGGAAGCCTGCACGCCTCCAAAGGCCAAGGCAGATCTGCCAAACACTACAGGTACCTTCATGCAACTTGTAAACTGAGAAGCCATTCAGAGAGCATTCCTTCGAGTAAAAAAGGCACGTACGTTTTGATTTGAATACACAAACGGCGTTCGTGCTACCTCGATTAAAATCGCAAGAGACTCTGTTCACGTCATGCAATAAATGCTATTCTGTTTACACCAACAGTTTATGGCATCAAAATGCCATTACTACCGAAATGATTACTCCGCATATATTAATGTTACACACCTCGTTTTTCAGCTTAGTGCCATAAACATCCCTTAGCTACACTCCAAGAGGTCTCCTTTTTATCTGTGCTTATGCAAAGTCCTAACCAAAAAGAATTATCAGAGGCACACAATGAGAAAACATCTCTTTTTATTCTTTATGGATTTAAAAAAAAAAAGTGATTGCCGATTACCTTTTTTTTTTTCATGGCTAGTGATAATTTTAGAGAAAACCTTAAGAAAAATAACTAATTGGCAGCCACGCTGCAGCCTCATTAGGAAAAATAGCTATTGCACTTCAGGACAGAAAATCAAGCAATGGAAGTTTTAAAATAGGCAAAGGCAAGCAACTTCTGCCACATACTCCACGCCACACATCATCGACACAGGGTTTTCAGCTGTCGTTAATTACGTACACACAGAAAGAGACAGGCAAGATTGCTACACAGCACGGGGATTTTATTAAACTCGTTAATTTCCACGAGTGTCTGAGGGCCTTTCTACAATGTCAAAGACTTACCAGAGCCTCCTCCCATGAGGAGCGCCATGCCAGTGCCTATCTACTGGGATTTGGACTGTTATTCTCAGCTGGCAACTCGGGTGCTCTCTCTAACTTTCCCTCACGCCCAGCACCAAAGAGCAACCAGCCCAGGTCTTCTTGCTGCGAAACCACCAGCAGAAAGCAAAGTGGGAAAACGAGGAGGATGTCCCACCTACGCCACCGGCACAGCCTGCCCCTGTGCACCACGTTAATACCAACGCACGTCCGAGATGTGCCTCCGGGTCAGAAGAGGACTAGGAATTCCTGTCCTAGCACCGCTTCCCAGCAGGAGATACCTGGGCGTAAACAATCGCTGATGATTAACCAGCCGGGATCTGCCAACGTGGGCATCAGTCGTGCACCTTCTGCGGGCACCTTTCCCATCCAACCCTCACAACTGGAAAAGTTTTCCAAAAAAAATTAAAAAAAAAAAAAATGTAGTTGTCGAAGCCCAAATTCCACAGCAGAGTTGCCCAGGAATGGCACCCTCTGCTTCTGCGCCGCATTTCTGCAAAAGACCTCTAAATATCTCGACGACCACCCTTATCTGCGAAATCACCAGGGACCTTTCTTGCCCACTTGACAGCTCCGGCGTACATCTGCCTGAACGGCTCGTTCCAGCGCTACGGAGCAAACCAGGAGGAAAACCAAGACCTATGATCCTGATTTTTCAATCCCTCCATTTTTCCAATTAGTCACGGCTTCCTTCCATTTCTCACAGAGCGGCTTCAGAGCAGCCTTTGAAGCCGGAGGGTCAAACGTGAGAAAACGATGCTGAAAGCCCAGGTTCGAGGCACCGCGGGGAAGTACGACACCGATCCATTTTCCGGCACGAGTGCCCAGATCCCAGCGGCGGGGGGCGGGCACCGGCTGGATACAAAAGGCGACGCAGGCTTTTAAAAAACGAACAAGCCGAAGTGGAATTTTATTTCTACCTGCCAGATGTAAAAGACTCCTCCAACACGGCTTCCAGGCTGTTGCTACAACAGCCCCCCCCCCGCCCCGTAGACAACAGCCCAACACACAACCTTATCGTTTTATTCCATCCATCTCGGCAAACGCAATTATCTCAAATTTCAGTATTTACATACCTGAAGGAGTCAATTTACCCAAGCACCACCACCCTCTTCAAACTGCAGAGCATTCCACCATCTACAGCGGAACCTCAGACAATTCCCAGCTTGGGAAAAAAAAAAAAAAAAAACAAACCCCAAAACAAAACAACACAACCCGCCCTGTTTCTACCTGGAGCCCCAGAATCCCAAATTTAAAATATGCACAAGTTCAGCGACAAGTTCCGAAGTCTCCGAAAACGGGCTTTCATCGCGAAAACAACGGGCAACGGCTTCCACAAAGCGGTTAATTTCCCAGTCTTTCCCCGCATCCCAAAGAGTGGTTCTAATAAGGTTGGCATCCCCGCCTCACCTTTATTGTTAAAAGAGTCGGGG
>JAOXJK010000002.1:19008307-19022307 GCA_025774025.1 Xenus cinereus
GGAGGTGGTGGAGTCGCCATCCCTGGAGGGATTTAAGAACCGTGTAGACATGGCACTGCAGGGCATGCTCTAGTGCCCGAGACTGTTGGGTTGTGTCTCTTTGTGGGTGGTTTTGGGTTTTTTTTGTTTGGTTGGTTTGGTTTGGGTTTTTTTTGTGTGGTTGGACTCGGTGATCTCAAAGGTCCCTTCCAACCATGAGGATTCTTGATTCTGTGTCATTGCATGTCACTGCTCCCCAACTGCTCCACGTGACACTGCCATCACGTGTCATGCCATGTCATCATGTGTCATCTCATGTCATTGTGTGTTGTCATGTGTCTTTGTGTGTGTCCCTTCCTTGCCTTCAACTGGAAAGGAAGACTGGAAGTGACGGCCTCCCATCAGATGGTTAACTCTACAAACGATTTGCATGGGTGTCCAGCTGGTGGGGACAAACAGGGACGGGGGTTTTTGGAAGGGCTGGTTGCTGTGCAGGTAGGCTGCCCAGCAAAACCCATGTCAGTGCCACCTGCAGGCACCTGTGTGGGAGCAGAGCGTGACCCTGAGGTGGTGCCGTTTTAGCTGCTGGTTGCAATAATAATTAAAAAAGAGTGTAAGCACTAAACCAAATTGAAAGTCAATTGCCCTAATCCCCCTACATTTTTTTTTTTAAGTAACAGTTTCTGATGCTCAAGGAAGCAGGTCATATCAAATCTTATTCTTGTGATTATATTTTTTTATTTAAGCTTCAGAAACTGAGGTAAATGGCTCTTTTTACACACCTGTAATAACAGAGTAGGAAATCATAAATAACTTTGATTATGCATGAGACTCCACATATGATTGCAATTCCAGACACCCAATAGACAGACTGTTAAGTGCAAAATTTTCTTTTAAGTCCGATTAAGATATGCTCACACCACGCTACCAAAGTCCTGAAATATAAATTTATTTCAGTTTTCATTCTGCGTTCAACCTGTGCAGAACCATCTTCACTTTCCTGGGGCGGAGCACAGCCCCACCAGGATGAACCAGCTCTTGCTTCCAAGCTCCCTCTCGTGTTGGTTGTGCCCAACGACAAATCATGGAATCATAGAATGGTTAGAGTTGGAAGGGACCTTAAAGACCATCAAGTTCCAACCCCCCCCTGCCCTGGGCAGGGACACCTCCCACCAGACCAGGTTGCTCCAAGCCCCATCCAGCCTGGCCTTGAACCCCTCCAGGGATGGGGAAGCCACAGCTTCTCCGGGCAACCTGTTCCAGTGCCTCATCACCCTCACAGTAAAAAATTTCTTCCTCATATCTAATCTAAATCCCTTCTCTTCCAATTTAAAACCGTCGCCCCTTGTCCTGTCACTACACTTCCTGACAAAGGGTCCCTCTCCAGCTCTTCTGTAGGCTCCCTTCAAGGGACACTCAGGGTCTGCCACGCTCCCTGGCCATCGTGCCCCCTCCAAGATGACGCTGACTTGAACGTTGAGAGCGAGTGGTTTGGTTTTAAGCGTGGACGAAGGGGCTGTGACATTTGCCGCTAGGTTTGGAGGTGCAAAGGATCCCAGCCCGGGCATGGCTGTCGCTCACATGCCCGCTGGCATCCTGAGGTGTCTCCCTGCCAGCAGAAGCCGGTAACTCTCCCAGGTCAAAGTTGGCACGGGCAGAGGCAGTTAGCGCTGGCAGCCGCTCCTGCCGCTTTGGTCATTTCTTTTCCCCTTCCTTTTTTTCCTACTCTGGCAGCTCTTGGACTGGTCCGGGGCTCCCCTCGCCGTTGGGAAGGTGGGGAGCCGGAGCCCCTGAAAGCCGGCAATCAGGCAGCAGGAAGAGAGAGAGACTCTTATTAAGGGTAACCCTGGCTCTGGCTGACAATTGCTGACATCGTCATATTTAGCGCCCGCACGCAGCGAGCCTGAGAGACGCCTCGCACGCTGGGTGAGCCAACTGCAAATTAATCGTCAGTTCATTACGGCTCTGCGCCTTTCATCCTGACAGCAGCCTTTCAAACGGGGATATAATTGGAAGGGTCCATGCGGCAGGAATTTGGCGAGGGCGGGGAGGGGGAGCTGAGGTCTCTCCCTCTGGCTCCCCCTCTCCTTCCCTCGCTCTCTCCCTCCCTTTCTCGGGCTGAGTTCTGGGAACAAACAGCAGGCTTAGGATGGGCTGAGGGAAGGAAATTAATCTCTCCAGCCCCTGGATCTCGCCCTTGCCACCTACACCCCTTGACATACGTGGAGGTCTTCGTACCAGGAGATGTGTTTGCATCCAGGAGGTTCCCTCAAGCCGTAATTACCCTCAGCTCACAAAAAAAGCATGCCCCGAGTGGCGGGGTCGCCCACGAGAACTTGAATATGTGTCTCGTTGTCCATGGCTGGTGGTGGGTATCGGTGGTGGTGGTGTTACCACTGTGCTGCTGGGAGGCCCCGTCGCTGCACAGCCGGGATGGAAGGGGAATCTGCAGCCTGGGAGGCTTTTACAGGCAAGGACTGAGGCTGAGGAGCAGGGTTTGAGGTGGGAAGGGGGACAGAAGTGACTTCCAGCACCCTTGGGAGAACTCATTCCCTGAAAAAAGAAATGAGCCTTTGGAGTCACTTAGATGTGGTGTTGGGGGATATGGTGTAGGGAAGAGCTTTGTAGAGTAGGGTAGATGGTTGGACTCGATGATCCCGAGGGTCTTTTCCAACCTGAATGTTTCTATGATTTTATTCATCATGGCATGGCACGGGGCATGGTCCTGCGCCTCAGTTTCCCCTCTGGTCAGGGTGATGTCCTCATCATGATGTCCTCATCGTGATGTTCCTCATCCCTGTCGTGGGAACAGGCACCCCCGGGACACTGCAGAATCAGCGTCTGCTCCCCCTGAGCCTGTGGCAGGAGGGGGCTGCTCTGACATGGCCCTGGGGAATGAAATCCCACCCCCGGGGGCAGGACTGGGTTTTCCTTTGCCTTTTGACTGCTGTTAGAAAGTGGCATTAAAAGAAATAGTTGATGCGATCCCGACGTCCTGTTGCCACACTTAAGAACAAATGGAAGGGGTTTCTCAAAACTCTGGTTTTGCAAAAGGAAGCCACGCTTGCAGGCAAGTGATGGAGCTGGCAAGGGCCAATTGGGGAAAAGGGCTTTTTTGGGAAACCCCTTTGGATGGAAATGGCCTTGGAGCACTTCCTCCTTGTTTTCCTCCTTTTTTCCAACTTTTTTCTGCTAGTTGATGTGCAGGCATCTTCCTGATGGCCTGCTCTGGAGCTCCCATCCTCTCCGAGCTCCTTCTGCATGAGGGTCTGGGGATGGTTGGGGGATGTCCTGGGGGATGCAGCAGCTGAGGGACCACGGGGGGGACCTGGTCACAGATGGGTGGGGAGGGCTGGGGATCTGTCCTGACCAGGTCCTTGCTGGAAAGGACCCGGGAGGGGTTAAGCACTTCCAACAACCTGTTCTGTGGCTTCCTGAGTTGTGTTAATTCGCTTCCCTTGATGGTCTAAAGGATGAAGCTGTGGTTCTTCTCCAGGAGACGGAGGGAGTCATGCCATGGGGACTCCGGCCCCCCCGCCTTCACCGTGTCGTGTCCCCCCCCTCCCCTTCCTGCTCCTCCCGTGCAAAAGTTATTGTCGTCTTCGGTGGAGTCTCAGGTAGGCAGATGAATGGGAAATGTTCCTCTCCATTACTAGCTGCACTTGACTGGAGTCTCATTACATTACGATGGCGCTTTAGCAGGCGAATGGGCCTTGCGTCTGGGTTCCCAGCACCCCTCATACCTCCCTGATAACGTAAATTACCCTCCGCCTCATTGCCTCAAATGATCAAACATCAAATTGCTAGTAAAAAAAAAAAAAAAGAAAAAAAAAAAGAGGAAAAAAGAGAGAGAAAAAGAGAGAGAGGAGGGAAAGGAGAAAAGCTGAGCAGAACCATGGGTTGATTCTAGATGGTTTGTCAGCAACAGGAGACGAGTCAATGGCTCTTAAACACTTGCTAAAGATGAATCCATTGAAGGCTCCCGAGCACAGTAATTTCACTGACATTAACGTACACCTGTAAAACCCAAACAATGCTTTATAACTCCAAATTGTGCCAGTCAAGGCTTGCCACTACAGAGCACCAACATATTTATTTTGGCCCAGGGAGGGGGGTACCCACAGGTGACCTCTTTCTCCATCAACAGACTTCAGCAACGCTCAGAGAGGCAGAGATGCTCTCACGCTATAGATTTCTTGTTGATTTGGGGGGGTTGAACAATGCGCCAAATCCTCTGCTCTCCCTTTATCCCCCACCCCTCCTATTCCTGCCCCCCTTGGCAAATTTTTCCCAGCCAGAAGAAGGGCTGCAGGATGAAAGAAAGGAGAAGGAGACCAAAAAAAAAATAAATAAAAGAGGTGGAGGGGAGGGAACAGAGCAGGTAAGCACAGGGCTGGTCGGCTCGGCGCGGGAAAAAATATGGATCTCGGCAGGGTAACGAGGCGCAGTGGGAAGAGGAGGCTATACGTCTTTTCTCAGTATTTAAACGTGTGCTTAATATGGCGCTCAGTGGAATGGTTAATCTGCTAATGCCGGTAGTGTTTGCTGTAGTACTCAGAGAAATGTTTACTGCAGTATTTCATGGGGATTGTGTTCTGGATGGCACAAAAGGAGGAATCGCTCTAGCGTACCGGGAAAATGTTCATTGCAAAATATACTGGAATATTAAGAGGTTTATTTAGTGGCGTACTTAGTATAATATGAAAAGAGTTAAGTGCAGAGTGTTTTATTAATATTTTTGGGGTGTGGATGAATTTCAGTGCTCGGGAAGGTTATGGAGAAGCAATTCCAGCAAAGGCTGGTTTTATTCATAGATTTATAGATCTGAAGACCATAAAGGACTCTTTGATCAGCTAATCTGACCTTCTGTATAACACAGGTATATACAGTGTGGACATACCTCCTGATTCAGCAAAGCACTTTAAGCACTTGCTTAAATTTAAGTATTTGAGTTGCCCCATGGAAGGCAGAGAAAATAACCCTATTGAATCAATGGGACTATTCATGCCCTTAATGGGAAGTGGGTGTTTAGGCATTTGCTGAATTGGGCCCACAAGCAGATAATGCAGCTAAATGAGTAATTCATAGCCACCCATTTATTCAACTGCTTTTGCCTTCTTTTCTGCTTGCGGATTGCTCCGGAGCCAATCGCCATTTCCTGCAATGTATTCATTGTTTGAAGCCATTCACTGAATAATTTCAGTGAAAACTCTTTCTTGATAGCTTGCTCATAAACAGTTCATTGTGAATCTAGGAATATATGCCCATACCTTTTGAGAATGTGGGGGTGCCCCCCCCTCCGTCCCCCCCGTGTGCTTTTGCATTAAATACGGGCACACCCGCACGCGTATGCACACGCGAGTGCGGGGTCAGGATCTTCAGCCACAATCAAGGACACGGTTCCCTGAGGCCGGTGAGGTCACCCCGATTCCGACCAGCTCCCTCACATCCCCGCTTCCCACTTTCAAGTTGTCCTTGTTTAGAGTGGTCCCCTCGCATCCCTGACCCCCGGCTGCGGGGAGTGATTCTCCAGGTCCAGTTTCCAACGCACATATTTACCTAGCCGAATTTTAAAATGTGCTTTTGCCATTTTTTTTATTTTTATTTTTTATTTTCTTCTCCGTTTTGCAACACCTCCCTCGCCCCTAAAGCTGGGAATTTTTTGCAGAAGGTGAAATGGAAGAGGGTACAAAATCAGTTGGAGCGAGCTCAGCAAATTATCATCGGCGTGGGTGTACCCGTGCCAGGCCCTCCGTTCCCCCTGTTGACACAACCCGCCACGAATCAGTTCTGATTTATTTTGAATGCCTTGCTTAGGGATTTTCCAGATCAGCCGGGGCGTATCTTCTTCAAACAAGTGTGTTTGCAAACCGCTTGTGGCACGGAATCGGTCAATTAAGTGACACATTTTTTTTTTAGTTTCTTTCTTTCTTTCTTTCTTTTTTCCAACAGGAACAGAATTGAAGAACAGGTACCTATGAATGAGGCTGGAAGCTTTCGCTGGCGGAATTGTGTTTGTGCAGTGGGCAGCTCCAATTCTCGTGCAGACCTTAGCGTGCATTATGCATTACAACATGGGAATAATTTGTTTCTGGTGCCGGCTGCCAGAAATAAACTCTTTCTAAAAGTCACAACCGCTCTTAGGGTTCTCTTACATTTTCAGGGAATCAGAGGAATCGCCGTGATATTTAGGAGCGGCGTACAAATGGCTACAAATTAAGAACTGAAGGTGGTGTTTCCTGCGTTTCAGCTTATTTTCCTTCTTTACGTTCCCCTCAGCTTCGGAGAGGGATGAGATGGAAACTGGATGTGAGCTGGGCAACGGGCTGGGGCAGTTTATTTAAGTGAGGTTCACGTGTGTGAGATAAGAAAAAGTTTGGGATTTTCGGCAAGTGACGTGCAGAGGGGCCGAGGCTGCTGCAGGACGCGGGCGCTGGGGATGCTGCAGAGCTGCTCGGATGCTCCCCGCTCTCCTCTTGGGCTCCCAGCATCTGAAATTGCTTCTGGATGTCCCTTTCGTTCATTTGCTTTCATTTGTCCAGCTGAAAACGGAGAGAGGTTTGGTTTCCCCCGGTTAACCTAAGGTGGAATTTTTTTCTAGCTATTTCAGTAAAACACAAGGGTGCTGTGATTTTCCCAGTCCAAACGAGACGTGTTGTTTACAGATAGCCACTGTCCTCTTCAGAAAAGCAGTTATTTTACGTTTCACAAGGGGAAGACATTTCAACACGAAAAATCAATCGTAACGATTCTTTTTTTTTCCAAAATAGAAAATGAAATATTTTGACTTTTCAAAATGACCTTTTCCTTTTCTGTTTTTCCCCCCGGGGGGGGGATGATTGGCCAAATTCAGCAGGAGCTACTGAACAGCCCGAGTCAGCCGAAAGCCCGATTTATCCCGCCGATAAACTTTTATTCGCTGAAGTAAGAAGAGAAACCGCCAAGTCCTGAGGCCGCCTCCCGAAAACTTTGGTGGGTGTTGCTGCGTCTGAGGTGTCTTTAAAACGGAGCGTACGTCCTTCTGCCAATATTTGCGTAGCATTTGAAGGAGCTGAGAGCATTTGGAGCTATTTAATAAGGAGGGGGGGGACAGGTTCCAAGCCTGGGGGGCTGGGTGTTTGACAGGGCTGTGTATGGGTCCTGGCAGAGGTTTATTTACACTGTGGCTCAGGGGTAGTCCAGCCTCCCTCTCTCAATGCAGCTCTTTTTTTTATTTTTTTTTTTCATGGAGAGTTTACCACTTGTACATGCCAAGTGTCATCTAAGGTTTTGGTTTTGTTTGCCAGTGTAGGCTGTCCATTAGTTATCTTAATCCTCTCTCTCTGTCCTAACAGGCTGAATCAAAAAACAAAAAAGCTAAAAAAAAAAGAAAGAAAAAGTCCATCTTAGATATTGTTGTAGAGGAAAGAAATGCCCTTCCCCTCTTTTTTTTTTGTTTGTTTGGTTAGTTTTTGTTTGGTTGGTTGTTTTTTTGTTTTGTTTTCAAATGCAAATATCTTGCTTTATTTAACTTTCCCCTTCTGAAAGTTGATGTATTTTTCACTGAAAAACAACCAAACAAAAAAAAAAGGACACTGCTCGCAGAGAATTTGCGAAGGGAATAAACCCACCGACTTCTTTCGATGCTTTGCACAGAAAAAGAAAACAGTTTTCAGGAGGCGTTCTGGGCTGAACTTTCAGCAGATAGGGGGATGAGCGGGACGAGTTTCTGCTCATCCTACTCATCGACTTCCCAACGCTGTTTTGGATGAAATGCAAAATCAAATCCTGCAAGATGTGATCATTTAGGGTACTGTGGCATATTTTGAAACAGTAGGGCTGTTAGCCCCAGCATCTTGGCCAAATTCCAGCCTGGATAATTACATTCTGCCGGCCTATATTCCAGCCTGCAGTTCAAATAGGGGAAAAAAAAAAAAAAAAAAAGAGAGAGAGTTATCATTTCTCCTCCGAGAAGTCCTGCTGTGTGATGACTGATGCTTTTCCACCCCAGAAGTGGCTGTGTTTGGGGAAGCATTGCCTCCATCTTCCTACTTGTCTTGCCCATTGGATTAAAAAAAAAAGAAAATAATGCTGTGAAGATGCCCAGGGCAGCTCTTTTGTGGGAATAAAGGAACAGAGCCGACCTGGATGGAGCTGTGGTGCTTTATGCCAGCCCTTTCATTACCACACAGCCTTCTCTCTGTAAAACCCACAGTCCTACGTAAGGTCCAGATCCCCCGCAATCTGGAGACTGGGGTCTTTGTCTTCCCAGCAGCCATGGGCTGGGGGCACTGGGAGGATGGAGGGTGGGAAGACAGGAGAGGAGAGGGCAGGTTGGCATCAGATGGGAAGAGGGAGGACTCACTGGCGGGCTTGACCCGTGCCTGTAATTTGTAAAGAGCATTTTTACACCAGATCAATGCTTTCCTCAGCATTTTAATGCACCCCATTGGTGTCCTTAAACTCTAATGATGCAGTCTGCGAGAAGCTGCCATTTATTACCCACAGATGGGGTGATAATTATTGACAAGATTGTAACTAATAATTAAACCCATTTGCTCCTTTAAACAAGTTGGTGTGAATTATTTGCAGGGAGTTCTTTAGCAGGCCCCTGGTCACTCCTGCCACGTGGTGACACTGCCCAGGAGAGGGACCACCACTGGGGACGAAGGAAGGCTGCTCAAATCCGTGGTGGGACTCCTTCCTCTCCAGTTCATGGTAGGAGGTGGGCGAGCACCACCACGCTCCCACCCGCTCCCAAGGGCTGTGCCTCCCCAGCCCCAGCTCCTGCCAGGGCTGCGGGCTGGTCCTGGCTCTGCTCAAGGGACATCACTCAAACGTAGAGCCAGGGATAGAAAAAAACCCAAATCTATCCAGGAGAACTCTCCTGATGGTTTGTCCTTCTCTTCCTGAGCATCTTGAGCCAGTGGAAAATCCATAGTCACATCTTCTGCCAGTGGAAAATCCATAGTCACACATTCCCTGTTGTTACGTTTATTATTCCTCGGGTCAAAATCCCATTCCCATCCCACAGCAAAGATGATGGGAGGGAAGGGGGAAGAACAGGCATAGAATTGCCCAGACTTCGGATGAAATTCTAAGAACTGTAGTTGAACAAGAAGGAATTGAAGGAGAATTTAAAAAATTATGGGTGATGGCTGGTGATGAAAAAGAAAAGATACCATCTATATGGGACCCCAAAACAATTACAACAATATCAGAAACAGGTGGAGACCAATTGTCATTGGAATGGGAGATTTCCAATCCCAAAATAACCTATCCAAAACCTTGTAACTGGCAAAAAAGGGAATTTAACAATTGGATGAAGTTATTGACACAGGGCTGAAGTATTGTGAACTTTGAAAAAGATAAAATAAGTACGCTTATTGTTTCTTTGGGGAGCAAGGAGATTGTCAAAGGACCGTTTGACCCTCTGTATGATGGTGTGGTGCTCTCACGATGCTGAGGACCGAGACACCAGCCGCTGCCCAGCGTTCATGGTGGGGTGGTGGGTACACGCAAAGGAGTGAGCCTCTGGCGCCGGGGGTCAGGATGGGAGCGCCCAGGGGGACAAACGCTCTGCTCGCCATCGCCGTGGGGCAGGGGAAAACGTGAGGGGTCCTTCTCCGCTGGCGAGGAGGCCGGTGGGGACGAGGCAGGGCGAGCAGAGAGCAGCTTTCGCAGGCACCAGGCCGTTTTCAGAAGGCAGCCTGGGGGAGCTGCCTTCCCCCCGGTGTACGTTTCGAGGGAGGGTGTAAATCTAATCTCAGTGCTAGGGTCCATTAGCATTGGAGGGGAGTGCTGTATAGGCATTCATTCCCCGCTCTCACCCCTGGATGACAGAGTATCCCCCCCTCTGTTGTCTGCTTCAGCGCAGGGAGAAGGCTGCCCATTAATTCTCCAGCAGCAGTGGATAATGCCATCGTAAGTCTTAGGTGCCTATGAATTTTGCGAGCATTTTACAGTAATAAATACCCCACACGTGCATATAATTAGTTGTATATCTCTCGGTTGTTCCATCTGCCCTATGATCTATCTGTCCTTTTACGGAGGTGGGTCTGGTTCCTCCCCTTGCACTCCTGGTTCAGGACTGGTGGAGGTTGGCCCAGCAGCAGGAGATCAGGACCTGGCAAAGAGATTTGTGTTAAGGGAAGGAGCGAGGAGCTCATGGACTCGGGGATTTGAAATGGAAAGCTGAGCTGAGAAGCTACGTGCAAAGCAACCAAGTCATCCCAAATAAGTCTCGGTGTATCTGTGCCATCATAGAATCATAAAATGGTTTGAGTTGGAAGGGACCTTAAAGATCATCCGGTCCATGGCAGGGACACCAGGTTGCTCAAAGCCCCATCCAGCCTGGCCTTGAACCCCTCCAGGGATGGGGAAGTGCCATCTCACCCCCTGGGGTGTCCTGCACGGACTGCCCAGCTGGTGGGGTTGGAAGAGGGTTTTGTACTGTTCAGAGTACTGGCAGCAGTATTTCCCTTATTACAGTCCTCTCCCCATGTGCACCAGGTTGTACAGGCTATGAAAAAACAGTAAACATTTATAGCCACGAAAGTTTTTTTCTGCTTAGTTGACTCTGTCTTCGGTATCTTGCACCTTCCCCTTCTTCAGTGAAAAAGAGTATGGGAAGACGAATAGCCTTGCGTCTACATGTTGTAGGATTTTATCCCCCTTTTCTGAAAACTCCGCTAAAGCCTCACAGCAGCAGAACAGACTGTGCAAAGGTAAGCGACCCTGAAAATGACTTCTGACTGTCCTCCAGGAGGTCAAACAAAACTACCACCCCACTCAAGAAAAATTACTGATTTTAAACTTTTCCCAACTGTTTGTGAGCAGAGCTTTTTCAGCTACTTTTCACGTAAGTAACACGGGCGATCAGACATTTGAATTCTCAGCATTTTTACATCGCAACAGATTTTTTAAAATCTCAAACCTGCCCTTACCAAGACATGAACTTTTAGCTGGGGGGCAGAATTTTCACCACCGATGGTTATTTATATTGTAACCAGCTTTCAAGAAAAGCTGTACTGACACCAACCTTTTATGTTCCCCTCAGTTTTTGGCAGCCTTCTCAAGAGGGTTAGGACTTCATATGCCTGCGTCTGTGGGAGCGGGCACGTCTGGTTAATGGTGGATCAGCCAGAGGAGTTAAAGGGAAATGTGCTGGATGCTAATAACTGGTCTAGAAAATGCCACTAAGTCTTATTATACTGCACAGCCTCTTGGAGTATGACTTTTGATAAAACCTGGGGGTTGCTACAGACAGAGGTGGCTGCCAGGTACCTTCAGAGGTTGTATTTCTCTTCAGCTGCACCACGAGAGACGCAGCAGCATTCCAGATAAACAAAGTCCTCAGGAGCTCGTGAGAAAAATACTGATAGCCTGGTAATTTGCACTATTCTATTACTCAGCTACAGGATAATCAAACCGTAACCGGTGCGAGTTTATTCAAGAGAGCAACAAGTTAGCTGGAAAGATAGCACTGCTGATTGGAAGAAAGCTTAAGCAAACCATGTAAATGTTAGTTCCAGGCAAAAATTGCCCAAAGGATTTCCTACATTATACTAACTTGTTCCTGGACGAAGCAATAGGCGAAATACAGTGCAATATGTAACACTTAGGGAACTCCACAGTCACTGAGAAATTGCTTAGAACTTGACTGCATTATGGCACAACCCTGCCTCATCTAGAAGCCTAACCCTGCTCCCGTAAGAGCTGGGAAGCTGTGTAGCTTCCCCTTTCCTCTCCCTTACCTTGGCTGTTGCATTATGACACCTTTTTTTTGTTGTTGTTGTTGTTGGTCACTGCTGTTAAAGAATCACTGATGAGGGAACTGGGACTCTCCTCCATTGACAAAAGACTTTTTATTGACGCTTCTTAATGAACTGATACACTTCTGTGGAACCATGGAGGAAAAACTCATATAGTACAATCCTAAAAACTCTAGGTATTTATTTTTTGTTTTTCAATAATGCTAATAAAAGTAACAGATATACAGTAAGAATAAATTTGGTATTTGAATTTTTGCCTTGGAGAGACGATCCTAATGTGGGAACAGAGATATGATATGAATTTTCAAAGTTGTTAGCGTAGTGGGAATTTTACTGCTGTGCACACCTTTCTGTAGCTCACCAAAAAACCCTGATTCTGAAACTTATCTCAAACTGTATGTACTGGTCATCAAATACTATTAGACAAGGCAAATATTTACTTGCACTAGCAATGAATAACACTGTTCAGAGAATAGCCACGTTTGTACGAAACTCCAGGATCAGCAAACTCGGAGGATCCTGACTCCTTTAAAACCTGCCTGCATTCTTTCTTATGCCAGGAAGGTATTCTAAAAAGTTACCACCACTAAAAAGTAGAAAAATATCTAGCTTCAAATGATGAAGCAACTGCTGCATAATTACTTACATATTTAATTGGTAAAGGTGGAGACAATTGTTTTCCATTGACATAGAAATACTAAGCTTTGATTTTAAAAAATATTTTACATTCACAGTATAAATACACGCAACCGCCTATGGGGAAGAAATCAACAAATCAACCACTTCAGCTTGTTTAAATAAATATTTGCTTGTCTTTCTATTTTCTAATGGTTTCACCTATCGCTGTTGCATAAACTTTGAGTCAAAAGCTTGTTGCTTGTTATTAAACGCATTAAAAACTCTGTAAGTTCAAAAGTTCAAGTATCATTACAAGGTTTGTTTTATTTAGAATAAATCAGTAGAGAAAAAAAAGGTAGGATGAAGAATTAAACTCTAAGGAAACTTTGAACACATGCACAGAGAAAGTGAACTGAGAAAAAACTTTGTTTAATTTTTAATGCATATATTATGTTAATATAAATCTGAGAATCGAGCTTTGATGAAATAAATGTTTCTTTCCTCCTAATATACCCCCCCAAAAAAAAAGTGGGGAAAAAAAAAACCAGAAAAAAAGTTTTTCTACACCTGAAATAACCTTGAAAGGAGATTTTAAAATCATGTGGTTTTGCAGACCTTCAGTAGAGCTGCAAGGTCATAAATATCATATTCTCCACCGTTTGACAACTTGTAAATGAGCCTCACACTCTGGGATGGGGATTACGACGCAGTGTTACATTAGCAGGTGTGTCCTAGAACAGCTATGGAGATGATTCTGCCCGGAGAACAGAAAAGGCTGAATTGAAAGAAGTCCTGATGCCATGGGATCTGTAGCCTGAAGGCGTTCTCACCTTGACCACCCTCAGCATAGAGCAGCTATAATTTTAGCAAAAGCGACTACGTAGCTATTTCTCTTTGGCACTACAGTAGCCGAGCAGCTCGCTTGCAGCTCCGCGTCCTCGAAGGAGACCCTGATAATTATTCTGTAATAAGTCGGTGTTTTCTACATTAAGGAAGAGCAAACACGCCTCTTGTTTTCTGGATCAAGGAGCAGCAAACACGCTGCCAATCGCTGCGCACCTGTATTACCAGAGACCTTGGGCTACTTGTAGCCGCCGGCAGAAGCAAAGCAACTGTTGCCTTACCAGGAGATGTGGTAGGCACCATGAGATGTGGTAGGCACCATGAGATGTGGTAGGCACCATGAGATGTGGTAGGCACCAGGAGATGTGGTAGGCCCCCAGCACCCCGACAGGGCGCCTGAAGCAGCCTCCCGCGAGCGCTTCACAGCTGCTCTGAAGGATGCTAGTTTGGATCCCGAGCTGGACGCGGAAGATTTATTCAAGTGTACACTCCTTCCAAAATGCAAGCCAGTTAAGTTAAATGCTAGACTACGTAAGCAAGGAGTGCAATACAGCGTAATTCCGCAAAAAAAAAATCAAAACCAAACCAACAACAACAAAAAAACCAAAAACCAAACAAACAAAAAACAAAACAGAACAAAAAACCCCAACAAAAACCAAAAAACCAACCACCTCCGAAATGAAAACCAGCCGACAGCCAAAGCCAGGCATGTCCCCCTCCCTCTCCCAGCTCCCATCCCTCCTGTTGCGGGGAAAAGGTGGGAAAAGGGGAAGAAAGGGTGGGAAAAGGGGAGGAAAGCCCCGGACA
>JAOXJK010000002.1:19169341-19195060 GCA_025774025.1 Xenus cinereus
AAGTGAACCTGTAACTGTCCTGATGTCCAGGGCAGCCCAGAGAGGGATTCAGCTGACCTCATGGAGTCGTGTGGCACGGGGACAGCTGAGTCTCTCTCTGTCTGGCACTTGTCTCCTGTGCATCCCTTCATTGCCTCACCTAATTCAGGGCAGCTGAATCTTAATTTAAGTCACCAATTGAGGCCTTTGTTGGTGTCAGACATGCCAGGGCTCTGCAGCACAACTGCCTGCACCTGCCATGGACAGCATAGGTCCTGGACAGGAACCCCGTCCCCATTCAGACCAGCTGTGTGACAGCCATCACCCAGGGCATCTCAGACAGGGTCAGGGCCTTTGGGCCAGTGACGGAATCCCACCACTGCAGTGACACAAGGGCTGTCCCTTCTCTATCCAGTAGATGCTGGGCAGGGTGTAAACACCAAGGACATCACACCAGGGTCTCCACTCGTGTTCCTTCACCCTCAAACCGTTGGTTATTCTCTCCTCCGGTGTTCAAGAATCCCCTTGATGGTACCACCATGGATCAGGCCGGTGATTTCCACAGTGGGCCTGAATCACAGGATATCCACACCAAGGACTTTTTCAACATCATCTCTTCCTGCCTGAGATCAGCTTCACCTCCGCTACAGGCCCTCAGGGCTGCAGAGACACTACAGACAGCAAAGCCCTCTCCATCTCCGACTGCACAGCCCTGCTCTTTTTTTCTTTGGCCTTGGGGCGAGCAGGGTTCTCTCTCTTTGTGGGCATCTCATGTCTTCATGCACAGTTGAGGTCTTGGGTACTTGCAAGAAGGTTTTTCCACTGCAAATGCCCAAATGTGCCACAGCTTCTGCCCAGACATGCCCCAATACCCTCAGCCTGGGGCACAGAGAGGAGGAGTTGGAGCTGTGTGTGCAATCTCTTCCTTCCACTTGGAGGGAATAACAGCTGAGGGGTGTTGGGATGGCTCACATGCCTGGGTTCTGTGATGAGTGAGTACAGGATGATCAGGAGGCCCGAAAGACAAGGAGGGGGTTGCCCTCAGTGTGAAGGAACTTCTCAGATGCCTGGAGCTCCTCTATGGGGTGAACAAGCTGAGTGAGCCCTTGTGGGTGAGGGTCAGAGGAGAGGCTGATGTGGCTGACATTGTCATGGGAGATGAAGAATCTATTAAACTCCCTTTGCTGACTGTAACGTCCCTGGCGTTCACTGGAAGAGGACCACAGCAGTATGCAAACTGTCCTGGAGGTTTCTGGAGGGTCTTGGTCATGGCACATCTTTCGACAAAGGTCTTTATAGCAGAAGTGCCAGACTGGGCAACAGTGGTGATGCTCATCTGCACCCATTATGCACAAAGAAGGAAGAGCTGGACACGGATGTGAAAAACAGTGTCAGCCTTGGCTGTCATGATCATGAAATTGTGGGGTCTCACCTCCCAAGGGAAAGAAGAAGAGTGCAGGTGCCAGACCTCAGAGGAGCAGACTTTGGCCAAGTCTTGCAACTTGGAGTGGGGGAGCCCATGTGAGCAGCAGAAAGGGATAGCAGAGCTCAGTAGAGCTGGTCTGCAAGGGCAGCATCTTTCAAATACAAGAGTGTGGTCACACCAGTACCCAGGACAACAGGCAGAGGTATCAGGAGAGAAGCTTCAGGAAATAGGAAACTCGTGGGGAAGCCCCACAGAAAAATAGAAGTGTGCAAGAAGTGGATGTAAGGATTGAAACAACAGAAGAATTCAGAAGAACGGATGGTTTTAGAAAAGCCAAAGCTCCCATGGATTTGGCACTTGCAAGGGAGTGCAAGGGCACAAGGATGAGCTGTTACTCCTTCAGGAAAAGTTAAAGAATCAACAAAGATAATATGTGGTCACGGCTGAATTTGCAAAGAGTAGCTGTAGACAGCTGTGAGGGCTTCGCCTTTGTCTTCCCCAGCAAGGTCTCCCAGTTCCATGTGCCTAAAAGGTAGAAAACCACGTGAAATCCAGCAGTGGATGGTCAACCCTTAGTAACCCATCGGACCAGAGAGGATGAGTCCAAGGACATTGTGAGAGACGGCAGATGTCAGAGCAGGGCTGCTCTGATCCATTTGGGAAGGCCATCATGACTGGAGAAAGCAAAAAGCAAACCTTGCATACATCTTCTCAAAAGACCCAAGGACTGAGCAGGGCAATTACAGGATGCAGTGACAGAGGCCAGGGCAGCAGCTCAGTGGAGATGGCCCTGGAGATCCTTGAGCTTCATCAGACAAAACACGAGCCATCAGCAAAGGTGCCAAGAGTGTCCGGGGTTGTTTGAGCAGGAGCACAGCCAGAAGAAGTGATTGTCCTCCTCTGCTCAGCACCTTTTACACCACACCCTGCCCAGTGACAGTGAGACAATGGCAAACAAGAACCAGCTCACAGGAAAGCCAGCAAGGTGGTAATCCTTCTGTTATCCTTTAAGTCTTTCTGTGATTTCCCCAAGAATATCAGCATCTACAACAACAGAAAACACTAAATCAACAAAAGCATTCACCTGCCTAAATACAAATACCTGCAGTGGAGCAACCTGTATCTGAGGTAGCCCCTCTGGGCAATGCCAACGGCATCAGTATTTCAATAGACAGCATGACACCCAGTCCACAAGGAGCAATCTGAAGTGATTCAGATGAAGGCTGGTCTTGCCAAAGTCACTCTTTGTGTCCCCAGGTGCCATGGACACTGCTCATTGGACACCCTCTCCTGAGAGTGGCAGAGGCTGGATCCCCTTCTCAGGATAGTCTCCATGTCAGGATGTCACAGGCATGGGGGGAGATCACCTGGTTCTTACTGGCACTTCACTCAGCATCAGTTTGGATACTTTTCTGAGACTCCTCTTTCTGCATGGATAATCATAAAAAGAGAACCATTTCCTAAGAAATGATCAAAGAGGCCCTTTTGGGGCTAGGAATGGTCACCATAAGCTCAGAGGAAACAAGGACGATTATAAAAAGCACCAGGAAGATCTAAAATGCTCAAGGCCTCCTCTGAAGAGTGAGTGGCTGTTTGTAGGTGTGGGCGAGAGGGTTGGGGACTGTCAGTGAGAAACAAGGGGATGGCTGATGGATTTAGCATATTCTTAGTGTATGTCTGTTGGTGGAGGTTGAGGAAGAAGATGGTGGCAAGGAAGGGCCCTCCTCTGCAAACCGTGTGTGCATTCCTCAGTCTAGGAGGTGGTGAATGCCCACTGCTTTGGTTGGGTGTGCTCAGTCATGTCCCATGAGCTGACCCTGTCCTTTTCTTCCTTCACTCCCCACACTCGGATGGACTTCAGGAAACACCCATGAGCCTGGAGGATGTACAAACCGCCTGGGCTCAGGTCGTGTGTGTGTGTGTGAAAGAGAGGAAGAAGCCATCCCTTGTGGGAGGGTGCCAGGTTAAGTTTTGAATTTGCAGAAGAAGGAGAAGGGGGATGTGCTGTTCAGTGCTGGGATATAGATGTAAGTAGATGATTCAAGCGAGTCTCTGGGCTGGGACACCGTAGGTGATTGAGGAGCGTTATCAGGGCTTTGGAAGAAGCTGCACAGGTTATTGGTATACCCAGCAGGGTATTCCATCCCGTCTGCTCCATGCTCAGTATAAAATCTGTAGGATCAAAGCGGTCAGTCTCTTTCTCAATGGCCAACGTCCGAGGAGGACTCTCTCTGTTCACCTGCCTTTGATCCCAATCCTTGCATTTCTGACTCCTCCATTTCTGGAACCCAGTTCCCCTCCACTGCTGAGTCCAGTCTGGGACTTCCTCAGAGCCTGACGGTGATGTCACCCTGGGAGCTTGACACAGTTTTGGATATATTATTGTTGTGGTTTCAGCCGAAATCACCTCAACCGGACTGACAGATGGCCCTTCCCACACCCCCAAAAGAGGAGAGGAAGAGAAAAGGAGATTCAAAAGTTTAGAATGAACTAAAGTACTTTAATGAAGAATTAATATCAAAATAAAAAAGAAGAAAATAATGACATAGATGCAATAATATACCAAACCGTATCAGGCTCCCAGGATGACAGTCCTGTCACCGGCAGGCACTGGGGAAGTCCCAGACTGGACTCAGCGACGGATGGGAACTGGTTTGCAGCTCTGGAGTCAGGAACACACGGATCGGGATCAAAAGCAGATGAACAGACAGGGTACTCTTCAGACGTCGGCCATCGCAGGACCCTTTGATCCCTCAGCTTTTATACTGAGCATGGGGCAGATGGGATGGAATACCCCAGTTGGTCAGGTTTGGGTTACCTCTCCTGTCCGTTCCTCCCCACAGATGTGACCCCTCTATGTTTTTCCGTTTCTGACCCTCTAAGGGGCAAATAATGAAAATTGGCTGACCTCGGTTGTTACAGCAATAAGTATAAGCAAGGGCCTCTCTGCACACCATTCCTTGGCATGGAGCACAAACATTGGTCTTACCAATCTGAGAACGAGCAGTTTTCTCCACAATATGCCATTAATTTCAGAGAGTTAGGGGAGGCCTAGCTAAAATGTAAAATTACGGAACACAAAATTGGTTTGGTTTTACTTCAGACTGGGACAGTGGTGTTTTACAGGTACTCACAGGCAGACTCTTTGTGTGGCAAAATATTTGGGATCTTGTTTGTATTATTAGAAAGTCCAGTGACAGGACAAGGGGCAATAGGCATAAACTTTGAATATAGGAAGATCCACATAAACACGAGGAGGAACTTTTTTTGCTTTTTTCAGTGGTGCCCAGTGACAGGACAAGAGGTAACGGGCACAAACTTGATCATAGGAAGTTCCATCTAAACATGAGGAGGAACTTCCTTCCTGTGAGGGTGGCAGAGCCCTGGAAGAGGCTGCCCAGAGAGTTGGTGGAGTCTCTGTCTCTGGAGATGTTCAAAACCCACCTGGACACGTTCCTGTGCAACCTGCTCTGGGTGACCCTCCTCTGGCAGGGGGTTGGATTAGATGATCTGCAGAGGTCCCTTCCAACCCCGTGTCATTCTGTGATTGGATTTGCATGGGGAATCATCTCTCTTGAACAGGATGGCCAGGTCTTGTCTAGGTGGCGACAGGTCTCCATTGCAAGAGTCATTGCAGTGGTGTCTTCAGCTGCATCGGATGAGATATGCCAAACTGTCCTAGTGAATTTTCATAATCCAGCTGGCCCGTGGTCCTGTGAGACCACTCCAGCACATAAAAGTTCCGTTATTATTGATTGTCTTGAACTACAAACCAAGCTTCTGTACAAAAGACTGTCCCGCACGACCACTTCCGCATCTGCAAGAGCAGTTTCTAGTGACTGTTTACAAGTATCTTATCCACGTACAGTTTGACCAGTTCTGTCGTAAGAACAGCCTGGGACTTCCTGAGACAGACAGATCCTCCTCGCAGAATGTTAATCATGATTAAAGCATACAAGTAGCGCCTGTCAGTTAGGCAGTGTGGGAACCTCTGGGACTGCCTGAAATCCCCACCCAGGGAGCTTCTGCAACAATTAGTTAACTAATTTACGCGAAGCCAGCTAGGAGTTGAGGCAGACACCTCGTCTCCGTTTTGTCCGGCCTCAAATCAGTTCATCTCTCTATGCAGAGATTAACTTGGCAATTTGTAGACCATCCAGGAAATTAATGACCAAGTACACCAAGTATGCGTACAGTCATAGCCCTGATACGCAGTTGTACCTCAGTTGTAACTATGTGACCGACTTAAATTTCACCCTTTTATCATGACTTTTATCACGACTTAAATTCCATAGATTTTCCCACAGTCGTCACTAGGTGGACTTGTCATAGTTGAGCTCCTTATCTATAAACTGCGCTCTAAACGAAGCTTTGCAGAAGCAGCCAGTTGTTGGCAGGGTGTAGGTGTATGAGATTTTACATGTTTTCTTGTCTTTTTCAATATCCTTTGGGACTCAGGTGAATCTGGAGCAGGAGTCCAGGACTAAACTCCTCAAGCTGCTGGGATACAATAAGGAGGATCTACAAAAGAAGGTAAGGGATCTTTCTAACAGAGAAAAACCTTTACCGGACTAAAGCTCCTGCGGGAGAGTTGTAGGGTCCCTGCTGGAAATGAGTGAGTGATCTCACAGCACACAAAAGAGCAAACTATGACGTTTCAGCAGAGGCATCTCAAGTATCCCCCATTAAAAAGCAAATGCGGGCATTTTTTAAGGGTGTAACTGTAGCTGTACTGCATGAAACCCAAAAGCTGGGTCTTGAGCCCAGTTATCTCATTTTGAGTTGTTGGCGCTCTGGGAAGCGTATAACAACAGTGCAGTTGTGAGAGCTTCTTCCTAGCATCCAGCTCTCTGCATCTCAGGGGATTCCTCAGCCAGGAAGAAGGTGACAGATGAAGACAGGTTGGCCATAGCAGTGATGGAGCTGAAGGGAGGGAAACTCTTGCAGCAGCACGGACAATCCTCTGAGAAGGATAAATAACCTCTGATAGGCAGCCAGCCAGGAATAGGGAAAGGTGTGGAACTTTTCCAAACAGGTGAAAGAGCTGGGGGAATTGTGTCTGGGGTTTGCCAGTCACTTGGTGGCTTGTAACTTTGAGAGGGGCTTCGCTCTGAATGTCTGTTACTTTCCTAGATTGCCTCATGTCTGAGGAATGGAATCCCAGATAAACAGCCCCTTCCCGAGGCAGATGAGACAAACGCCGCGCAGCCGGATCAGGTATGTCCTGAACATCCTGCCAATCTGGGAGAACAGGGAATGAACGGGAAGGTTTCGTTCAGACCACAAGTTGTTGGGCTCAATGCAGGCGTCGCGGAGGGCAGTTCACAGGCCTGTCAGACCCTCGCAGGGTCAGACCAAACGCTCATAGCGGTCCCTTCTGGCTTTAAAACAAATCAGCGAGTGATGAAGACGGACTCCTGGCTGTTAACACTGCGAGAAGGCTTGCTTCACCAGCGCTGATTTCTTCAGCAGTAGAATTAGCCTCACCCCAGCTTAACTTCATGCTACAGTTCTGGATTTCCTCTGTGAAGCTTCTGCTGTGGTATTTCTTTTGCATTTCTTTCCCTTTCACCTCTGTCCTTTGAAACGTATTCTCATGGAATTTGGGGATGTCCCTCTTCGGATGCCTCCCAAGGCCTGATTTCACCACACGCTGTAAATTTTGCTCCTTCTAAGGTATCTAAAACTGCTATGCATAAATTAATAATCTTCTTCACAAACCTTAAACACTCGCTGAGATATTCTAGGGATAGCAGTTATGTCCTGCATTTTGATAGAGCACCGAGCATGGCTGTGATCCCACCTCTTAATTCCAGATGTCACTTGTTGGGCTTGTCTCTGTTCCATCCATAATGGTTCAGCTTTGCTCAAGAGCTGGCAGTTGAGTTGATGAACGCTGGCCACCGACACTGTTGACGTTGCATGGTGGATTTCCAAGTTGGAATCAGATTTATATAAGCATGCTCAACCCAATGGAGAGGAGCCCCATCCCACCCTCTAGTCCATTAAACCATTTTGGACAGGATCTGTGTGTTCAATGAATTAATTGACTTCTTGCACTCTTTGCACAGCCTTTGGTAAATTCCAGTGATGATGTAGCTGCTGTTTCCTCCTCTTCAGCCTTTTTCGACAACCTCGTCCCACAGAATATGAGCACATTGGAGATTCCTGTCACAGAAGGTACGTTGCATGAAATATGTTTCTGCCTTCTTAGGAAAAGGAGAGAGGAGGGAAAACCAAAAAATCAGAGAGACTGAGGAGAATCTGGTCCACTCCAGCAGATGGATACTTCTAAAAGACACAATCTATCCCAGTGTCATCCAGCATCTCTCAGCATCATGCAAAGAAATACTCTTTGCAGATAAGAGACCTGTTAAAAATATAGACGCATCTTCAGATGATGGAAGACTTCATGTCAAGTCAGGGGATTTTTTTAAAGTGCAAAACCTGATTTGACTTTCTAAATCTTCTTTTAGCTGGGCTTCCCTGTTTTTTTACTGCCTAGTTTTTAAAACGAGCAGCCTCAGCACACCTGGGTGATGCCCCTGTGGGTTGACTCTGTTTCTCACCTCTGTAGATACGGACGGACTCATCAGCCAAGCCCTGCTGTTGGGGAATTTTGAGAGCGCGGTGGAGCTGTGCATGCGGGCGGAGCGCTTTGCTGATGCCATCATCTTAGCTATAGCTGGTGGGGAGAACCTCCTGAAGGAGACCCAGAAGCGCTACTTTGCCAAGCGTAAGACAAAGCTCTCCCTGGTAAGTGACAGTTTTGTGTACCCTCTGAGCAGGGGAAGGTGTGCCATATCCTGGCGGGTGTTTGACTGAATGTGTGTAGAAGTACTTTGGCAGAAAGTAGAATGTTAGCAGAGTCCGTGCATCTCCTCTTGGCTAGACATTTACTCTCATTTCTTGGTATTTTTATGACAACTTCATGTTGCCCATCTAGTATGCCTGTGTTTTCTGTTCCTTTCTTTTAATCTTCTGCTTCAGCTCCCGATGCTTGTAACCTTTGACGCATATTACCCTTTCACACCTCAGCTCAGAAGGTCCTACCTTATTAATTAACAAATGAGGAAGTGTAACAGGGGTCGGGGTATCAACACTATATTCCCACTATATTAGCTGCTCTGTAACAGGGTATGTGTTAGATCTTTAGTCTTGCCTAGTGCAGCTGTTTCCATATTCTTTTAAGTGCTCTCTTTGGGCTTTTTTACTTTGTTTAGTGGAACTTAGTTTCAATTACTGTTAATATTGGGATGCTGAGATTAAGGGACCTCAATGTACAGTGAGGTAGTTGCTGCAGAGGGGGAAGCGTGCCTTGAAAGTGAGCTCTCCCTCTGGGTGCCCTTAAACATTCAGCTTATCTTTGTCTTCAGTGACCAACAGGCCTTCTCCTTCCCTTACAGCTGCTTTCCTCCATCGTGCAGCAGAACTGGCAAGACATCATTTGCACCTGTGATCTACAGAGCTGGAAGGAGGCACTGGCCATCTTGTTAACATACTCCAAGCACGAGGACTACACTCAACTCTGTGGTATGCAGCCTCCTACGTTCTGATACGTATGATTTGAGGGTAGATTTAGACTAGATATAAGGAAGAAAATTTTCATACTGAGGGTGGTGAAACACTGGAACAGGTTACCCAGAGAGGTGGTAGATGCCCCATCCCTGGAAACGTTCAAGATCAGGTTGGATGGGGCTCTGAGCAACCTGATCTAGTTGAAGATATTCCTGCAGGTATTCCTAGGTGACTTTTAAAGATCCCTTCCAACTCAAACTATTCTGTGATTGATTCAATTTCCCTTGGTGGAGGGCAACTTACAGAAAGAAGTGGATGCTGCTGAGGAAGCAAAGCACTCCTTACTCATTACGACTAGCTGGAACTTAATTAATAATGTTGAGTAAGGAGAATGATACGTGCACATGCATCATGTAAAGTTATATATGCTATTTCCTGTGACCTCTATCAATAGCATAGAAAAAAACAGGGTAGGCACAAGGCTCACACGCTAAGAAGGGGATATTTATTATTTTTATTCTGGGGAGAAAGGAATTTCCTTGGCAGTAAAAGGTCAGGTGGCTTCACTCCATCTGAAAGAGTTTTACCATTCTGGCATATTCCCCTCCCTTTTAAGCTCAGAAATGGGGGTTAATGAATGTTTGATGGCTTCAGTACTTTCCTCAGTCCTGTTAATAGTCCAGCATGATTGTTATGAGAGTCAGAGTTAGCCAACGATCTAGTGACTGAACCTGCTAAAGTTACTCATGTTCCGTAGCTGGGAACTAGTTCCTGGCGGATGGGAACAGCTCTGTGCTGTTGGAGAAATGCCAGCACTTTATACAAGTAAGGTGACACAACTTGAAATGCAAAAAAACATGACATCTTTTACAGACCACGTTGTAAGGGTGGAAAGTGGCAGTGGTGATAGTGAGACAGCTCCAGCTCACCTTTAGCTCCAAGGATTTGCTAAACATTGGCAACTACCAGATTAATAGCTGTTCCTGATACTGGACACTACTGTTGCCTGGAGATTACCACACCTCTTTGGGAAAAAAAATAGGTGTTGGATTTTTTAATCTGTCATTTTTAAGAGTTTTTCTTTTTTATATGTCTGGGCAGACGTAAAAAAATTGGCAGGTATATATAAAAATTACTTCTTTTTTCAACCAAGTTGGCTTTGGGATTCCTTAGTGGTGCCCATTTCTCTGTGTTATCCAAGAATTAGGTGCAGATCCAAAGCTGTCAACACCTTTTTACGCCAAGGCGGAGTAGGATTGCTAAGAGATGAGCACTGGGGTTAATGAGCTCCTCAAAAAGCGTGTGTAAAGTGTTGGCTGTATTTCTTCCTCTCTAGACATGCTGGGTGCCCGCCTGGAGTCAGAGGGAGATGCAGCCCTGTCCGACGATGCCTGCCTCTGCTATATCTCATCGGGCAACGTGGAGAGGCTGGTGGAGTGCTGGGTGAAAAACCATGAGACCTCATCACCCCTTGCCCTGCAGGTACGGATGCTATAATGTTGGTTTGAACTTCTCTTTAGGCCAGCCTGGTAGCCCAGATCTGTTTGCTTTAGCCCATCAAACACGTTATCTGGCTTCCAGCAGACAGTGGAGACCTGTTTGTAGTCACCAACCTGTCTCCTTCTAGCGTAGATGAGGGGCTAAAGGAGATTTGCACTCTTAATGTTAAGGGTTCGTGTGTTTAGAGAGTACTTACTACATTGCACAGTAATGGACAGGAGTTACAGCCTACCTGCTTGTCCTTGTACACTTATGTCATCTTTGAGCTTCCTTTTAGTCACAGAAGTTCGGCCTCTACCTGTTTTCTTACTGGGAGTTGCCTGGGAGTAGATTTGCTGCTGTGCTTCTCGTGTCTAACTGTAATCTGGCTGTACCTTATGGAGTAAGAACCCTCAGAACAGCCTCTGGCAAAATAAAATAAAGTCTATACTATTCCCCCTGCAAGGAGAATGATTTCACATTGGAAATCCCAGCTTGCAGGTGAATCAGGGCTTCTAAGTCAGTTTTGTTACCTGCCTGTTTCACTCAAACCAGTCCAGGCTAAGTCACTAACGCCTGTTGATTTCTCCAGTCGCTAGAATAAACCAGGCAGGTCTTCCACTTGGATATCTGCAGACAATGCCGTCTGTTAAAGAGTTCCCTGGTTTTGCAACCCCACTAGTGAGGAACAGCAGCAAAGAAGCATCTTCAGCATTCCTGGTTATGTTTGAAACTGGCTTCCTCCCAGATATCAGCCAATGATGCATAAATCATTCTACAGATATAAGCATTGCTTTGATTTCTAAGAGTTGAAGGAGCTTTGAATAACTAAAATCCTTCTGGTCTGTTTCTCAGCAGTAGTAGTTTTTCCCTAGTGAATTTCTCCTAGTATAATTTTAATCCTTCCTCTTCCAAGCTGATAGCTTAGAACTCCAGGATTTAGTAATTTCCTAGTAAAAAGATCACAGTTGATTGGAAAGTCCTTGTGGCTTCTGATTTTCTATTTTTTCCCTCACTGTAAAAGTAGCAGCATCAGGGTTTGCTTCCTGGTTCCTGGTTTTTCTCCACAAAATGCAGCTGAGGAAATGGTAACCAGTGGTAGGATCTGGCCTAGAGTGGAGTAACTTCGGTTCGTGCTGGACCCATTATCAGTTGAAAGTGGGGAAAGCCACCTCGTGGTGTCTCAGGGTGAGATGGACCAGGAAAGCAATTCAGATTCTGAAAAGTCTAATTTCTTCCATCCTCTTGATTTATTCAGGACCTCATAGAGAAGGTGATGGTGCTGAGCAGGTCCATCGAGATGCTCCGAGGCACAGCAGGACCGGCGCCGGGCCCTGTCTTGGCAGAACGAATCACCCAATATGCCAGTCTCCTGGCGTCACAAGGATGCTTGGCAGCTGCCATGAATTACCTGCCCAGCACCTCTAAAGAGGTGAGTGAGAAATGGGTGGTCGTGGGAAAGAGAAACGGGGAAAAAAGTGATACTTTGTACGAGAAGAGCGCTTGAGTTTTGACATCAGGACTTAAGGTTTCACCTTAATTATGGTAACTTGAGAGCAGAGGTGTGGGTGGGGTTTTTTTTTTTCTAGGACACAGCTTTTATCTTCATTTGGTTTTTCTTTGTGCTGCATTTGATTCAGGGAAAAGGAAGGGAGCTATAGAACTAAAACGGTTCCTGGAGAACAACAGGGAGCATCTCTCTGGGGAAACCACATCTATTCCTGAAACTAGCTGGTAGAGGAAGGGAATGGGGAGGTCACCTTGTAGTTTGAAACAATCTAGTGCCCAAATGTGGTCAGAGGCTGGGGAGGGAAAAATCTAAAGATTGGGGGAAGGATCAGTGCAACTTCGTCTGCCTGGGAATGTGGCAGGTGACATCCCAGATTGTCACTAACTGTTGTTTTTTTTTTTCCTGGTGGCTCTTGGGGAAATGGTGAATTGTAGAGGTTGATGCTCAGTGCTTTGGGTCAGGGTCTGCTTTGAATGCCTCCCCAGCACCTTCCGTCTGAGGCTCTAAAGGCACTTCTCCTAAAGCCTAATTTGTTTCAGCTCCTGATCGAACAGCTCCGAGACCGGCTTTTCCATGCTCAAGGAGAGAATGTGGGTGATCAGCAGCCACCCCCTTTTCCCTACACTCGTGTCAACGTAGGTGTTAAACATGCATCTCCAGCAGCCAAGGGTGGCTCCACCCCTGAAGGAGCAGCCCACAAAACAGGTCCCAGACACCCAGAGAAGGTAGGTCTTAAGCTCAGGTGTTCATGGCTTGGGGAGAGGGAGGAAGGGTGCTGGGTGTGGTGTGGAAGGCATATGAAGTAATGTGAGATGGTGCAGGTTGCAGGCATTGAGGAGCCCTCAGTGATGTCCTTCACTGTAGCCAACACAAGCTCTGTGATTATCCAAAAGTAGGCTGTCTGGCATCTTTTCACAAAGCCCTGTCCCACCTGCAGTCACTGGAGGAGTCACTGTTACAAGTGATCCACTGAGATCTCACATTACTGAGGGAAAAGGGGGGTATGGTTCACTCTCCTGTGCTCATCTCACCCTCATGTCTCAGTAAAATTAGTGTAGTGTGGCTTAATCTCAGTTCTTGCACAAGAAAACTCTTCAGGAAGTTTTGCTTCCACGCTGTATTGTTCCTTCGTTATTTCCTCAGGAGTCACTGGCTCCTGAGGACTAATCCTTGTGAGAGCTGGAGAACATCCTGAAGAGTGTGGTGCCCGGCTTGTTGAGCAAGTGATGTGGTGGGAAAGGTCTTTAACCCGGTCCATCCAGGGTGCTGAGAGCAGCAGCATCTTCTCTGCT
Organism: Xenus cinereus; assembly: GCA_025774025.1. NCBI lineage: Eukaryota > Metazoa > Chordata > Aves > Charadriiformes > Scolopacidae > Xenus > Xenus cinereus. The sequence goes on from JAOXJK010000002.1 coordinate 19,182,546, forward strand.
GCTAGAAACAGCCTCTGTATGTGCATGGACATGACTGTGTCGGCCATTTGCAAGTTTTTTTGGTTTTTTTTTTTTTTTTTTTTTTAATTGCAGCCCAGCTATCAGACATCATTCGCCCCTTCAGCACCTTCTCAGCCTTCAGTGCCTTCCCTCTTCCCGCCTCAGCCAGTGCCAGCGATGTCCATGACCCCTCACCACGTTCCCCCTCCCCAGGCCAGCACGGGTCCACAAACAAGTGTCTATTCCAGAGGGCCACCGTACCCACCATACAACCTGGGCTTGGTTCCAGCAACCGTCTCAGGGCCAGGTGAGCATCGTCTGATGGTCGTATCTATTCTCCAGGTTTTCTTAGGCTAAAGCCTTCAGCATGGATGGCTGCTCTACTTTCTTCCTCACAGGCCTGTTGTACTTGCAAAGAGCAACTCAGCTGCCTGAGGAGCTTCTCGGTTCTTCTGGCATGTCTACTTCTAGCAACTCTTGCTGTGCATCCACTGACAATAAGCTTATATAGGGGTAGGGAAGCCACAGCTAACTTTGTGGCAGAGTTTGACTCATGTAGCCTGGGTTACAGAATCACAGAATGCTATGGGGTTGGAAGGGATCTCTGGAGATCATCCAATCCAACCCCCTGCCAGAGCATGGTCACCCAGAGCAGGTCCCACAGGAATGTGTCCAGGTGGAATTTGAATGTCTCCAGAGATGAAGACTCCACCACCTCCCTGGGCAGCCTGTTCCAGGGCTCTGCCACCCTCAAAGGAAAGAAGTTCCTCCTCCTGTTTAGATGAAATTTCTTATGTTATGGAGGATATGTCTGGCATCGATATTCTAGGGTATGGATTGGAGAAGGGCAGACTTACAGGCATGAAGGAGAGCATCAGGAGTAGTTTGCAGAGAAACAAGTGATGCAGATATGCTCTCTTTCTCATTTGTAGCTATGCCACAGCCTCAGCCGTTTGGACCAGCGGGAGTCAGACCTGTTGGTCCTGCTCCCTTCCCCAGCCAGTCTTCTCTGCCAGGACAGTCCATGCCCATGACATCTCCTGCTGTTCCACCACCCGGACCTGCCCTCTTCACTCCAGCCTCGGTCCCATCATCTCAGCTTCCTCCAGCTTGTCCTCTCCCTGTGGCAAGCCAGTCTCCTCTAGGTTTTTCATCAGCACCTTTTAACTCTCCCATGAACATGGGTTACCCTCAGGGAGGTCCTGGAGCTCCATCTACTAAGCCCCTGCCAGCAGTGAGCATTCCTCCTCCTCCCACAGGTAAGTACTGCTTGTGTGGCTTGTGTCTCCAGGACACTCCTGGATGGACATGGACCTTCTGAGGTCTGGTCTATCCCCATAAAGGCTGGATGTGGTGCTGAGGAACATTGTGCTGAGCCTTGCTGTAGTGGTGAAACACAGCAACGATGACAGTTTCATTCAGCCTGTCCAGCTGCTCTGTCCCCCAGCTTGTGGTTATAAGGTGCTGCATCTCTTCAGTTCCCCAGTGCACCCTGAGAAGTCACCCAGTCCAGAAGCATCTGCTCTAGATCATCTGGTGATGGTTCCCAGGGGATGCCTGGTGGAATCCTTGCTGATCTCGCCCCTGCTTAGTGTAACTTAGACAAGAAATGTATTTGAAATGCTGGGAGAGCAGGATACTGCTTCCCTGTCCATGAGATACCCCTTGCTTAGCCTCAGGATAAAATTCCTCTGTCTGCTGTGCTCTGGTTCTCCCCCTTTTTTCCTGTTGCCATAAAGTGCCTGCCAGGGAATCGCTTCTGGATTCCTGGTGTGCTGCGATCCAGACCCGGAGCCTTTCCCCTCTGGGTCTGTAGCTTGAATCCAGCCCAGCCTGCGAGTACTGTGAAGTCCTTAATAGCGTGATGAAGAAAAAGAGTGGTGTTGGACCTAGTTCCCAACGGATGGGCATTCCCTCTTTCTATTTCCCACAACATCACCACATCTGGAGCTTGTTAATTCTTTATTTGCCGTCTCAGGGGACGGGTTTAGCCAGGCTGTGGAGATCCCTAACAACAAGGCTGACAATCCTTAGATATTTTTTTTTTGAGCAGAAGCTTCTCCTAGCGTATTCTGAGGGTGAAGGAACTGAGGCTTTGAGGTTTGTCTCCACCTGGAATCCTTTGCTGAGCTGTGTTTAACCAAGGATAGCAAATCCCACTGTGTGAAGCCTGTGGGGACTACACATACAGGCTCTAAGATAAGGGTGGACAAATTCCTTCTGAAAAGCTATGAGGAACATTACTCACTGTGTAAAAGCTGTTGGTGATGATGACTCTCCCAACTTGCCTTGATTTTCAGGTTTCTTCCCTTGGCTAGATCCCCACGTGGATCATGCAGGTAGTACCCAGAGAAGCCTCCAGACCTGTGGGGCAGGCAATGTTGCTCCTTCCAGTGAAATGTGGGGCAATGTTGCTGCTTCCAGTGAAATGTGGGGAATGTGTGCACGTTTTGCTGTGTGTGCATGTGTGCATGTTCATCGCTCTCTGTTGCTTCCTTGCATGCCTGGGGAGCTACACAGCTGGGGTAGGGGACTTACTTGTTCTGAGAGGTTGTTGAAAGTAAAATGACAGCACTGTGCTCTTACTGATGAGTTTTGGGTACAGAAAGCAGGGGCTCCAGCTTCTTCCTTCTCTACTTTCTTCCAGGCCTGGAGGAATTAGAGCATTCTCAGTCTCTGTGTGCCTTCAAGCAGTTGCTGGGCCAACAGGGACAGGGAAGCAGCGCCTTTTCCTTTCTTGGTTCTCTAGACAAGGAACAGGCTGGTGGTTGAAATTCATCTCTTGTTTTCTCCCTGTTACACTCCCAGCCTTAAGCACAGCTTTACTTGTGCTTTTGCTTTCCCCAGGTGGTTTGGAAGAGGTGGGTCCCAGCATGGGCAGTGGTGAAGTAGAGCTTCCCGAGGAGACTTTGGGGAACTGGAAAGCCCTTTTGGCTTTAGTTAGAGGGCAAGGTTTGGCTTTGAATCCCAGTCCATCTGCTGGGGAGGACGCGGACTGTGGAGCTTTTCTGACTGATGCTTTGTACTGATTTCTCCCCTTGGGATTCATTGACGATGGAGAGAAGGCTACATTGTCAGTGGGGTTGGCCATCTCTGCACGGTGACTGCTACTTGCACCGAAGACCATCTCCCTGGGCACAAAACATTAGCTAGAGAGTCTCACCTTTATTTAGAAAATCTGAGTACTCGGGAGCCACTTACACCACCGAGCAAACCTTGCTGTGTGGAGTGGGACTTTGAAAAGGGGGTTGTCCCTTCAGCAGAGAAGCAAAAGATCCCGATGTTTCCCTGTTAAAAGAAAGATCCCTTGGAAGTTCCCTTCTCCTGACAGCACTTACCCCCAGTTTTAATGGCAGCATAAGGCATGCCCAGGTCAGCGGTGCAAACTGGCTTTCTTCCCTGCTATTATTGTTCTGGTTTTGCTGGGTGCTTTTCTTTAGCCTGGAAAGGGACTGTATAAGATCACTCAGTCTGACCGGCCAAACTTGCTCGTTTTGGAAATTCCCGAACGTGATCCGAACAGCCCATGAACACATTTTCACTAGAGCAATGAAGAGAGATCTCCACTCGTAGAAGTCCCACGCTCCCCACGGGGAGTGTCAGGGACAGGGTGAAGGACAGCAACCTGTCCTGATCTCCTTTCTGCCTGGGATAATCCCTGGCTCCAGCCTGTGATGGTCTTAGTTTTTTCTAGGACAGGCATTGCTGGAGACTGCTGCCGTGGGGCGCTTCTTTCAGGGACGGTGAGAAATTCTCTTTCACGAGTAGCATAGGGGGGGGGAAAAAAAAAAAAAAAAAAATTGCAAATTTCATCCCAGCAAAATGCAGCAGGGTCCTCTTGTCTCGTGTCTGGTGATGGAGAGCCTGCCTTACAGACTAGCTGTTTTCCTGTGAGGATTCCAAGTGCCACTGGGTTGGAAAAGTGCCAGGAGCTGCTAGGCCACGGGCTCGGTGGGGGCCAGCGGAGTTCTAGGGCACAGAATCCCCAAGCTAGAAATAAGTGCCAACTTAATTAAACTGCTGATCCAAACTCATCAGAGAGCGAGTCTCGAAATCATGGGAAAAGGGAGGGCGAAAAGAGGCTGCCAGAATTTTAATAATAAAGGTAATTAAAGTAATGAAGCACCTTTTGCATCTTCCCCCTGTGATTTTTAAAGCTCAGTTCAGGATCAGTGGCTCATTAAGTGTGTCACTGAGCTCCAGCAATTCTGATATTGCCCCTTAGAATTATGCCACTTTCTCACAGATTATTCCTGTCTCATGAGCGTGAGGTTATTAATACTGGGGTGACAAAAGAAGCACAGTCTGAAGGTGCAGGTAGCCCTACAGGACAGCAGCAGACAAGGCTGTTTGGAATTTGACCTTCGCAGAATGAAGTGTGGCCGCAAGTCTTTTGATGTCACGTTGCCTGATGGATTTTTAATTACCTGGGGTGAGGTTAGAGGCCAGGTACCACAGAAGTGCCTACTGAGACACTCCTGTGCTACCAAGGCATTTACTGGTTAAGTCTATTCCCTTCTAGTTGGGAAGCCAGCAAATTTTGCTAAGCTCTGCTTCTGAACGTGATTTTTAAAGGGAAAAATTTCAACCAACCCCTAAATTTCCCTCCACTTTATCACAGCAGCCTCCTTTGCTGTGGCTGCCACCGTGAGGCATTCCTGCGAGGGCTGATGAGAAACCCTTTCTCACCCATAACAGAGCCCTCGCTGCGGTACCCCAGCGCCAAATTCTCCGTTTGGGGAACCCCAGGAGCTCCTCGAACCCTTCTGTGCACGCACCCAAGCAGGTCCCAACCAAGGTTCATGCCTGACGCTGGTTTCTGCAGCCTCTGCAGAATGTGAAAAGATTCGCGTAGTTGCGAAAAAGCTTTCTGCTTGGGAGTGGGTGTGCGGCAGCTCCATCTGATCAGACATCACCTCGTTGAAGCCTGTGCACGTACTGGGATGCTAAGAATGTAATTAAGAGACAGAAAGGGAAGCAAGAGCAGTTCTTGGGCCCTTGAGCCGGCCCTGAAATTCCTTGGTTGAAATGGTCTGAAGGTGCAACGATGGGGGAATTGGAGCCACGGGCCATTTTGTTGAGGGAAGTTCCAAACCGTGCACGCAACCATGAATTGTTGCTGTGGCCACCTTCCCAGTGTCTGACATCTGTGTCTTGTTCTCTCTCCTAGCAGCTCAGGAATCCTGGACCGATCCTTCTGCTGTAAGAGGAGGCCCTCAAAAGAAAAAGGTAAGCTTTCAGCCACGGTGTGTGTCAGTTGCTTTTTAGTCAGGGGGCTCCATGCAACGGTTGTGTTCTTATAAATGCTCCCTGTCACACTCAGCAGGTCTTGGTCTGTCTACTTTGGCATCCCGTATCTAGCTAGGGCTGGACTCTAAGTCAGCTTGGCCCTTTGCCATCCAAACTCGCGTGCCGTTCGCCAGGGTGGCCGTTGTCTGACGCGTTTATCGTCTGTGATGCTGCATCCTCTGTCGCCGCTTCCCAGGCTGACTGCAGCTCCCTAGTTGCTAGAAATAGGGATTTCATTTTATCCCCTTGCCCACATGGTTTTGGTTTTTTTGGGGTTTTTTTTGTTTTTTTATTTTTTGATAGAGGCTAGGGAGGTCCCGCTCATCCACACCTGACAGTTGGGGGCAGCATTTCCCCTCACCAGATGCTTATCAGAAAGCTGATGAGGCATTTCTGCTGAAGGAAGCTGGGAAAGGTGTAGCTGTGAGCTGCCTGCCATGCAGAGGACCTGCGAGCTGAGCATTTTTGCAACAAATGCTCTCAGTACCCCATTTCTATCACCGCTGCCACTGGCAGGTGTGACGAGAAGCTCCTTTGGCACCATTCCCACCCCCCTGCTCCTCTTCTTTTAGCTTGGAACAGACTTCTCGCCCTTTTTCTGGCAGCGTAGCTGGGAACCTGCTTCAGGCTGTGCTCACTACAACAGGATTAGCCTCTTGTTAAAGCCATCTCCTTTTGATCTAGCCCCGTCGGAGCGAATCTATCCTGACTCTCTGGCTTAGCAGGGGCACGGTGAAGTGTTTGCAAGAGGATTCTCCCCCCATGTCGTGGGATTTTCCCCAACACTTGCTCTGTTGGACACTTTACTGCTGCTAATCTCTACATTCAGGACTCGTGCCGTCGCAGAGCCAAGGCGGCTTTCTGAGGACCGGTGCTTTCAGGGGCAACGGATCTGTTTGATTGAACAATTCCCGAGGAGTTTTCTTGCTGTCTCTTTGACTGTTCATCTGGGATGCAAAAGGAAGGGCCCCATGTGGGTCAGGGGGCTGAAAGAACAGGGATGTGTTACGCATCATCTTGAGAACTGGGTGCTGTGCAATTTAGAAAGGAAGCGGAATCTGACTGCGGAGATTGTAACCAGCTCTCCTTAGACTTGGTTTGCTTGATTATTTATTGACTTTTTTCCTTTTCTTTCTTTTTGCTGACAGCTGCCTGATAAATTTACTCCTCCAGCCCCCATCACAGCTCCAGTAATGAGCCTGCCTGCTGAGCCCCAGGGAATCCATCCTCAGCTGTCCAGGGTGCAGGAATCTGGCCAGTCACCCCCAGGAGCTCCCAAGGAAGGCAGCCTGCAGGTACCCAGAGAAAATGGGGTGTTCCGCAGCCACCACCTCCTTGTCAAGTAGAAAAAAACAGCTAAACTTTTGAGATTCTCGTTACTTGGCAGCTGCAGGGCTTGTGTTGCTCCCTAGTCCTTATAAGACATCTCTGCTTGAGTGTTAGAGGAATTGCCAGGGTGGAAAATGATACCTGGGTACAGATGGGGGAGAGGGAGGGAGGCTGTCAGCCTGCTGGGAGCTGGGAATTCACAGAGGCCTGAAGCTCTACCACGGTGTGAAGGTGATAATCTAACTCTGTGCTTCCAGGTGTTCTCTGGGTTTGCCAAGGGATGAAATTATTTCCGTTCATAGTTGCAGGAGGGGAATCAACCTGCTCCAGCCTTTCATGCCCCTGTTACATTCATTCAGCTGCTTCTCTCTCTTCTTCTTCTCTCAGTATCAGCAGCTACCCGTGGAGAAGGTTGAGAGGAAGGAGGTGCCCCCTGAGCACCAGGCTCTGAAGACCACTTTTGAAGGGTTGGTGCAACGCTGCTCTGCTGTGGCCACTGATCCAGTAAGTCCTCCCTTCTCTGATCTTTGGCTTTTTTGCCCTCTTAGATGTTTGACTGGTGCTTCCTTCTTTTGGTTGGGTAAAGAGAGGAAGAGTCTTGTCCCTATAACCAAGTTAATCTCCATCTGCCTCCTTCCCTTAGGCTTGTCCATCTCTTGGAAACTGAGATGCATTCTCTAGCATTTATCCACTGCTTCATTTCCTCTCTGGAGCAGTGATTCTGTCCTCTTGGCTCTTTTCTCTGAGGAAAGTAGAAGAAAGACCCAACTAATTCAGTTTCCTTTCTCACTGGCTTGATCTGTAGATAGTTCCTGCAGAGCTGGTGTTACCAGTATCCTCAGAGCTCAGAGGGGAAGGCTGAGATATCCTGGCTGGAAGAGAAAGCCAGACAATCTTTGTACCCAAGTCACTGTAATTCCTCCACCCCGGTCCCTGGAAAGCTGTTGCCATACATGTCACGTTGCCTGAATGTATCAGGCCAGACTGTCTGGAAGCAGAAAAGCAGTGTTTGCAGCATCGTATTAGGTTTCTAAGTCTTCCTGGAGCTTGGGGGCACCATAAAGCCTTCCAGGATTCCTCTGCTTAGTGGGTGTTGGGATGAGCACTGAGCCCAAACTGCTGTCCCAGAGTCAGACAACTTGTGTGTAGCAGCAGCAGCTCCCACCAGAGCTTCTGTACTCAGGCCTTCTCCTTGCTGACTGCCTAGAGTGGGAAGGATATTCCCTCTTTTCCTCAAGGAGACAGGGAAGAAGCTGTTGCTTGGGTCAGGCAGGGTGAAGCTGTCTGAACGTGGATGTTTTTCAAGCTTTGGAGGCAGCACTCTGTGCTGTGGGCTTCAAGCACTGGCAGAAGGGAGGAACGCTTGGGCCAGGAGATGGGGAGAAAGGGGCAAATCCAGCTTTTTGTCTTGGGGAGAGAACATATATGTAATGTTCACGTATATATGCGCAGTGAGGGCACGGCGGGCTGGTAGCACAGTCCCTGCCTGGCAGAGGCTGAGATGTGGCTGAATTGTAAGATGCTGTGGGAAGAACAGAGGAGGGGAGGGACTGTGAGCGAGAACAATGTGGTTCTGGGAGAGGTGGCTTTGAAGCTCTGGCAGAGCTAGCCATACCTGTTTCACTTCAGAAAACCCGACGGAAGCTGGAGGATGCGCTGCAGCGGCTGGAGTGTTTGTATGAGAAGCTCCGGGAGCAGGCGGTAAGTAGATGGCCACCGTTCTCTGTGGGCCAGCTGGGTTCCTGATCCCACCTTTGCACTGGGTTGTGGGCCTTGGTCCCAGTGTTACCAACACATATCCTCTTGAGAAAGCTAGGGGAGGGCCAGGCTTTATAACCCACCTTGAATCCAGCCAACCTTATCTCATCTTCCTTAATCTTGGCCAAGACATAGTGTAAGAAAAATCTGGGGAGGTGTCTGGGGGGTCATTTTGCCCCCAGAAATTATACTGGCTGACATGTTCCAGACTGGAATGGACAATTGGGGATAGTTTTTAAGTGTGAACTTAGTGTAACCTCTGGCTTGGAAACCTCTGAAACTGCTGATGCCACTTGCTGGAGGGACAGCTGTCAAGGGAAGAATCCTTTTAACACATACCCTTCTCCTGAGTGTCCATATTAGGCCTGAACAGAGACAGGATTCTGTGCTAGATGGACCTTTGACCTCAGATACATCAGATATTCAATTAATGCTGAAATGTCATCACTTGGGATCTGCATTCACTGTAATCCAGTCTGGGTATTAGATTAGTGTTGTTTGTGGCCTGGGAAATGGAAGGAAGAAGCAGGGTAACCTTCCTGCTGGTGCTTGACTGTGTAGGTGCAGTTTGGTGAGGATGAGGTGGAGAAGAGGAGGTGGAGAAGAGGAGGGAAGGGTTTGGAGGGAAGCCGGGGGCTGTGTTACAGTTCTGAGCACGCTGACTCATTTCTGCTCCCTCCCCACAGCTCTCTCCAACCATCCTCATGGGTCTCCATGAAATTGCCCGCTGCATCGAGGCTAGGAACTACCAGCAGGGTCTTCTGGTTCACACCCAGGTGGTGAGCAGCAGCAGTTTCAGCGAGGTCTCTGGTTTCATGCCCATCCTGAAGGTCCTCATGACCATTGCTGGCAAGCTGAACGTGTAAAGCGTGGAGCGGCTGGAACGGTGCACGACGAGAACTGGTGGACTCCCTCACCCCTTGTTGTGCGGCAGGTTGTGGACTCTCCTTCTGACTCTGGAGAAGTAAGTCCGTGCCAGTGCCTGGAATTGTGCTGGCCCCATCCGCTCTCCAGATAGCCAACTGGGGCCTGGGACTCCTTGGAGACTGTTCTTACTCTCTCTTCATTTTTTTCACTAGTCTGAGGCTGCTTCCCAGCCCAGGGATCTCAATTTCAGGCTGTCCAGGTTGCACAGAATCCTCCCTCTTTCTTGTTTCCCTGGCACAAAGGGGAAACGCTTTCCTGCCCAGGCTGACGTTGCTTGTTTGGTTTTTTATTTTTAGGAGACAAACAGGGCTGTGGCACCTGCAGTGCCACCAGGCAGAAGAGCCTCAGTCTCCCTTCCCTGCTGCAGTGTAAACTGCCTGAGTGATGGCCTGATGGGGACCTAACGCTGGGGTGTCCCCGCTCCCTTGGGCTGCAGTGACCATCTCTCCTCTGGTTCCTCCTTTCTCTTCATTCTCAGCCTTGGCTCACCCTCTCACCCCTCTGCCCCCAGATCCTGCTACAATTAGGGCTAATACCAGCTTGCTCTGGGCTAGCTGGGGTTCTCTCTCTCTTTTTCACCCGAGTCTCCAGTTAACTTCTGTCTCCCCTCCCTTCTATCTTTTCCTCCCATACGCTGCAGGCTTGAGCCCTTTATCTTTCAGGCCCAGGGCTGGATCCTGCTTCTATCTCCGGGCATTCTCCCATTCAGGAATGCTCGAAGGTTGGACTCCTCTGTGCGCTCCAGAGCCCGTCGCATCCTGGTTTTGGGCTAAAAGTCGCCCTTTCTGGCTCCTGGCCGTTTTCTCTTCCTTTATGTTAGCGCAGCTGGCCTTTTTGCCCACTGGTGTTATCTAAAGGCTTCCTCCATTGGGCTTTTTGGGCAGTCTAGGGGCTTTAGGAGCAGCAGGGATTGTTCAGGTCCCATAAAGAGTCCCCTCAAGCCACTCTGACCAGTCCAGGCTGGAGCAAGGGGAGACAGCTCATTGATCTGAGCGTGGTGCAATCGTTTTGCCTACAAAGGTACACACAAAGGTGGTTCTCCAAGGCCCCTTGGCACTACGGTGGTAGGAATATGCTGTCAGGTCTTGAGGACATGACTGCGCTGAGGTTTTTCATCACTGTGGAACTTCCTCTGGGGTAAAATAGACGAATGAAGCGTATCTGTCCTGGGGAAGAAGGCTGGGTAGGAAGGCAGGTAGGTTTTTAGGGCACATCTCTCTGTGTGTGTGTGTATCTTTCCCTCTTTTCCTCTGTCCTTGCCTTCCTCTCCCTCTCACCCTCTTCTGTGCTAACCGGGCAGCGTAATGGTTGGGCCCCAGCTGGGAGCAAGGCTTCTTCCCAACATCTGGCTCCAGCCAGCCCCTGCTTCCTCCGCTTTCTGCTTGAGCGACAATGCCGTTGTGGGGCTGTGGCTCAGTGACTTACACAAATCAGGAGATTTGCTCCTCCAGGAGACTTAGGAGGGGAGAAGAATCCGAGAAGGGAGGGAGAGGACGCGTCTCATTCTCTCCTTTCCAGGTCAAAGTGCCTCCTTGTTGCTGCTGTGTTGTTTCTATTGCTGCGGTTTGATGCACTGAGAGATTACAGAACAGTAAAATAAAAGCTGTGTTTTGTGATGCTGCTGGCTTTTTTTTCCATAGGTTTGTCACCTCTGGCCCCAGGGGACTTTAGGGGCTGTTGCTGGGAAGGGACAAGAGTTTATTAGAGTTTTGGGGTCTTACTCTCACATCACACGCATTCAGGGAAAACCAGCCTTTGTTAGTTCTGCTTCTGGCAGGGGCAAATACCGAGTGTAAGGCAGTCTTAGAGAGCTTTTGCGGCCCGGTCTAGGAGCAGTTGGTGACCAGTCTGGCCTCCCAGCTGTCCCCCATCAGGGAGGTACAAGCTGATTTTTCAGAGGCAGCACTGGTGTAATGACCTCAGGTAGCCCCAGAGGCGTAGATTTGGTTAACGAGTTTTCTGACATCATTTAACAAGCCTGGTATTTCTTAGATTGTGCCTTTCTGGATCCAGTTACAGTACCCTGTGTGGGCTCTCTCTTTCTTTAACTCAGGCCGCTTGCACGGCTGAGAAATAAGCACGGATTCTCCATGAACTCCTGCATGTCCCTTTGTCCCACCGTTGCTCAGTTTTCCTTCGGGTTTACCCCAGCGAGCACCATCCCTAAAACTCTTGGAAGGGAAATCACAGAATCTTCTAGGTTGGAAGGGACCTTAAAGATCATCTTGTCCAACCGTCAACCTAATTCAAATCGGGCAGGGGGGGCAAGAAGCGAGGTGACCCGCTCCAGGGTCTTTGAGAGGCTTGTGATGGAAGCCCCATCTCCGTGGCCCCGGTGTGGGCAACGTCCTCGCGAGTCCCCCTGGAAGGTGCTCCTCCATTAATAGCACTGTCTCTGCTGGCTGGCAACAATTTCTGCTCCATGGGCAAGCGGCTCCTGGGCGTTTCCTCCTCCCATGTTAGCCACATGCCACCGCAGCATCCCTGCACCGAGAGAGAGAAAGCCCTTTCTGTTGGGTGAGAAGGTCTTTGGGGGTTGACAAAGAGTTGGGGTAGGAAAAGGATCCCCGGGCACAGAGAACAGAGCTCTAATCCTGTGGCAGATAACATCATGTCTGCAGGCTGAGGCTTGTGTGTGTGTGTTTGGGGGAGCTGGAGGGGCAGAGATTGTTAGGCAGTATTTGTTTGTAAAGCCACTTGCTCTGAAGATAATGCTTGCACTAACTTCTATTGAGGGAGCAGTGTGAGTCCCCACAAAGTCCTTTCCCAAAGTGTCTTTGAAGCCAAGAACCCATTGAAAGGAAGAAAGGCCCGGAGAGGGGATTAGTTTGTTCAGCAGCTGTGAATTTCAGTGGGAGGCTGATGAACTCCAAAGTCTTTGTTGAGATGGTTTTTGTAAGGAGCCCTGCTGGAGGGAGAGACCCACACGGGGGCCGCGGCCTTAGACAAGAAGGAATCCGAAGCGGCGGGGAGCTGTAAACGGGCCACAAGGACTTTTCCCAAACACTTTTCGGAAAAAAGGTGTTGTGAAGAGAGCGGAGGGGGATTAGCATGTGAAATGACACTTTCCATTGACTCCACAGAGGGGAGGGGAAAAAGGGCCGGCTGGGCTGATTTATTAGCATTTTGTTCCCTTCTCTATTCTGCTCCCCTCCTCCCCGAGCCCTCTAAAGAGCTCTGGATTGGAAAAGGGAGCCGGGAAAGGGGGGAGG
>JAOXJK010000002.1:19204384-19215393 GCA_025774025.1 Xenus cinereus
CCCCCGCCTTCCCTCCCCGGGTTTAGTGGAATCAGGGACAGAGATCAAAGGGATTTCTCTTACCTTGGGGCCCGTCATCAGGAAATTATTCACTGACCTGGAAGACAGAGACAGTGTCAGCAGGGAGGGGGTGACGGCGGAGGGGCCTGGGGAATGCCAGGCATCCCAGGGCTCTCCTCTCGCCCCCCGCAGCCTGCCTGGCTCCTGGCTGCAGGCACCTTTGGTCTCTCCCCCCCGCCGACTCCATCTCATCTCCCTGCTCCTCACGAGGCAGGAGGATGCCTTCTCCTTCCCCCCACCATCCCGCTCCCCCAAACAGGCTGTACCTGGGGGGTTGCAACCCCCTCACCGCTCCCTCCTTTTTGCTTTTCCCTGCACGACTGCCCTTCATTTTTGTAGCTCTTTTTTGTACCTCTCGTTTCTGTGGCTCTTTCCTCTTCCCCCAGCTTTGGTTTTTTTTGTTTTGTTTTTTTTTCTGCCCAGCTTAACTCAGGGTAGAATTTCCCCCAGGAGCTGGACCATGGGCCAGCATCACACACACCCCCCGCAACAACGGGGACCACGCCGAGGGAAGGAGGTCACATCGCTGCTCCTTCACAGTGGGTGTCCTGACAGCATCACCCCGGATCACAGTCCCTTCTTCTCCCGTGGTGCCAGCTCTGGCCGCCCACACTCCCCTCTTGGTGACAGTGAGGTGATGGCTGAGCACAAACACGCTCGTCCTCCCTATCCTGGTGGCACTGCGTGGGGAGGAGTGGGGACACTTAAACTTTCTGCAGTTTTCCAAGTGAAATATGAAAAAAAGCAACCAAACGAGCTGTTTCCAAAGGTGCCAGCTTGCAAGTATTCCTGTGAAACACCTAATTCTGCTGCTCTTCATGGAGAAATGTTGTACTGAAAATGCCCAGGGTCTGGTTTTAGTAATCTGAAATTGCAGGCTCCTCAAACCTTCTGCTCTGGGAGTCTCATGATCCCCGTCTCTGTTCTGTAGGTCAGTAATTCCTGCTTCTTGCACAGAAGGGGAAAAACTTAAAATAGCTTCCTAAAGCTATTGCAAGGCAAATGAAAGGACCTCTACTGTTTATTTTTGAATGTAAGGTTTTCATAGCCAGTTTCATACTCTTCTGGCCCCTGGTTTTCCCTTGCCTGTGGCTTTCCCTGGCGTTAACCCATTCCTCCCACCTCCAGGTGGAAAAAACCGAAATAGCAAACTCTGGGAATGCGCAGGGAGGAGGCTGCTGAAGCAGAACCAAGGATTTTAGGAGGTCTCTAAAGGATCACCAAAGAAGCCCTCAACCTAATTGCTCCCTGGCCCAAACCCTGTTCTGGTGGGACGGCAGACAGGGCTCTTGCAGGGTTGTAGCAGTGTGGTTGGTCTCCATGGCTCTCTCTGGGGGCGTGCATGCCGGCCAGCCTGAGGCTCTTTCTCCAGCAAGAAAAGCTCATTTCAGTGTAAATGGTCAGCATTAGGACTCCACGTGGTGCAAGGACCACCATTAGGTATTTGGAGGATGGCTGGGTGAATCCAGCTTAGCTGTGCCACGGTTTTAAAAAGACCCAAGAGCCAACCCAAGCTATCCCTAGCCAGGAATGAAGCAAGAGGAGGGAGGTTTCTCCTACAAACACCTCATTCCAGTCTCTCAAGGCTTTGCAAAAATAACCCTCATCACTATTGCTGGTGAGTCTCCGGGGCATCTTCCCTGCTGGAACCCCGGGACCCCAGAGAGCTGGGTGAGTGCTGTTATCCCAAGGGAAGAACGCTGAGGCCAGAGAGGTGACAGGACTGGGTTGAGACCTTGCAGTGATTTGGGAAAAAGCTAGAGAGAGAAACTGGGCTCTTCAGCTTCTTCTCAAGACACCGTTCTGCTTCAAATGCTGGATGTCTCCCAGTGGAGGATGCCTCTCCTTTTAAGTTACCCCTTGCAGAGCCTTAACCCTCGCTCTGTCCCTTGTTCCACCCTGCAGCTGGGCCATCAGGCATTCAGGGATGCTTTCTGCATTTCTAGCTCCTCTACGCTCCCTGAAAATCCCAGTAGCGGGGTGGACCTTCACTGGAGGTGGGGGGAGAAAGGTGCGAGCTATGGTATGGTTTTTCCTCCCTGTGTGTTTCCAAGCGATGCTGACTGGAGCCAGAGGTATCCCTGGCTATGGAGAGACACAAATTCAGCTACAAATTCACCACGGGGGCATTCCTGGGTGGGCTCAAGCATGGCCAAAAGCAGGCTTTGCCATCCCAAGCCGGGGGACAAAGTGTGGCCCTGCCATGGACACTGGGGCAGACAGGGAAACCTTGGTGGAAACCTCCAAACACCTGGACTTTGCTATTACTCATGGTTTAGGAAGAGGTGAGAGAACTATTTTGCAAAGTTTCGCTCTGTCAAGTCTAACTTTTCTCTTTTTTTTATTTTTTTTGGTGGAAACGCGTCCATATTGATGAATCTTGCGCTGGGAAAGATTTTCCCGGGTTAAAACCAGAGGGAAAAGGCTGTGCCAGGGCACTGCGAGAGCAGGAGATCCCTTCCCTTTGTTCCAGGCCTGGGATTCCGACCCGGCTGTGCTCCAGCCCCCGTGGGTACTTTAGCATGAAGTCGACGGCTGGTTTTGGGGTTTTTTTGTTGTTGTTTTTTTTTTTTTTCAGAGGAATTTTCCTTTGGGAGCTGCTTCTGCATTGTACAGCTAATTAAATATTTCCTGGGACTTGGAGAGACGGCATCTGTAGCCGGGTGATTAGAGCATCGGGTGACCTGAATCACACAGGGCCATGAACCTGGGGCTATTCAGCCTGTGTAAGCTCCGTGGGTCCCCGTCCCAACCCAACTGGGTAGCGGCACGAACAAGTCATTTTTCCATCTGGTTTCCCTCCGGTCCTTTGCCTTGACCTGAAGCGCTTTGCTTTGGGGACCACGCTGGGGGTGGCGTCGGTGTGAATCCGAGCCCCTGGCAGCAGCCGTGAGAAAACGGGTAAAACACCCCCGCGTAGGGAAAATCTAGAAAATTTGCAAGCCCTCGCTTATCTTGGGGGTTTTATTGTTTTTTTTTTTTCTTAGCGTTGCTTCCCACCTGGGTGGGAAAAGCCAAATTCGCCGTGCGCGAGAAGGGTTTGCCTCAAACCCTTGCTGAGGGGTTGCAGGGGCGGCTTGAGGAGGGGGAGAGTAATCCCCAAGCTCAGGGTTTTTCAGCCAAAACAGCCCGTGGACATCACTGCATTGAAGCAGAGGATTCTGCTCCTCCCGGGATAAACCTCAAAGTTCAGAAAAAGGCCGAGTTCAGGATATGCCAGTTCACCCTCCGCGGCTGAGCAAATGGTACACTAGCAATTTCCCAGCGGGATATTCTAAACATTTTTATTAAGTCGGAGAGGCAGGAGGCATTTTCCCTCGGCGGGCACGCTGCTGGGCAGGTTTGGAGGACTTAGACAAGGAAAGGAGTCATTTAGATGGGTCCACTTGACCCCCCCTCAAATTTAACTCTTGCAGCCACGAGTGGATTCAGGAGAAGGGGAGATGGGACAGTTTGAATATCAGGGTTCTCCCATGTGTTTTCTTATTTATGCTCCGAGGGAAAGAAAGATAACAATGGAGACAAACTCTGTGCCTTCTGTCTTTGCCCATAAGATCTAGCTAAGAACAACAACAAAAAAAAGTGTCTCTATTCCAAATACAGTTTCCAGCAAGGACAGAGAGTGATTCAGCCGCTCGTTCCTCGGATGTAGTGACAAAGCCGCTACAGTCACCTCTCTGCTGCGAAGGGGAATCACTATGAAAACGAATCTCTCTTCGTTTTTGCCTCTGTAGTGTGATTTTTTATTAATTTCTTTATTTTTACTAGCTTTCCATATTATTACTGTAAAACCCTAAACTACCTAGCTGCATCCAGGATGGGTGTAAACCAGCCCAATTCCCACGACTTCGGGGTCACACACCCCCCCCTTATTTAAAACTTTTTGAAATCACGCCCAGGAAAGGAAACCCTTGAAATTATTTCTCTTCTCCAACAAAGCTCACAGGGTTTTCTAGCTACCTAAACCTCTTTCCCCCCACCTTCAAACTCCAGGAGGGGGTTACACGGACCGAAGCAGAGCAGAGAGAGACCCGTTGAGGCTCCTCCAGCCCCTTCCCCAACCCGTGGAGGGTCCAGGGCAGGACACGCTGCTCCCTCCCTGCGACTCTGTGCAACCAGGTAAAAAGCAAATCAAGGGTTTCTCATGGCACCCGCTATTAGGAAATTCTCTCAAAGCTGATGAATATCTACAGCAGGAGTTCTCTACCCTGGCTTTATTGAATCCAAAGCCAAATAACCCTGCCAAGCAGCCCTCCCATTATATTTTACAGGTATCCAATACTAATAAAACTCTGATAATTTCTGTTCAGTTACAACTATAACAAATAACAGCACCCCGCTCCTCAGTTCGATATGCCCCAAGAGCCTTATCAAATCCCCCATTAAAGTATTTGTTTGATACCTTCTCACCCACTCATGCTATGGTGCTGCTGGTTCAGCTCTTTGGAAAATGAGAAAGCTTTTACATTTTACATTTACATCTTTCCCGTCATTATTGTAAATACAGAAAATGGATACATTTTCACGTTGGATCTGAGTTTGTTTTCAAGTACAAACTCCCCCAACTTTTTAGAAAACCAGTGACACCGGAAAGGAAAGGCAATCTCACAGCTGAAGTGTAAAAGAAAACATTGAGAAACAAGCTGCTGCATTAGTGATTTTTACATTATTCCCACAGGATAAGAGACGGGGAGGAGACGGGGAGGCAACTTGTTAACATTTGGAGCTTTGATATTTTTTTTTTCTTCTTCTATTTTGCTACATTTATTTGTTTTTTAGGTCCTGAATGCCACCCTGACATTTTGCTTATCTGGAAACACGCTGACCACTCAACCTCGCTGACACGGCAGAATCTAATCCACACTCAGAGAAGGGAAGTGGCCACATATATATATATATATAAAAATAATTATTGTTAATCTATATTGCCCCCCACTCACAATTCTCGTGATTAAATCACAGAAAGGAAGAATCTTGTTGCGTTTTAAGCTGTTGGATCAGATAAAGAAGACCAGCAAAAAATGCAAGCAGAATTTTTGCCCTATTCCCACACACTTTGCTTTTTTTTTCTCCTCAAGAGTTAAGGGGCAGGGTCTGTAGTGCGATTTTTTTTCAGAAAGTTTGCAATTTTCCTTTCTCTCGGGAAATTATGACCTATGAGCAATACACAGAGAGAAGCAGGGCTGTCTCAGTCTCTAAACTTTTCTGTTAGATAAAAACTTCTAAAAAGGAGGTAGGGGGATTTAGACATCCAACTTCCATTGAAAATGCTTGGGATTTCTGTATTTAACTGTAATTTGTGTCCTGAAATTTCTCCCCTTTCAACCGTTTCTTTAGAATATTGATTTTTTTTCCTTATCTTTTAATGTTTTCTAAACCTGTGGATATTGAGGAAAGTGAGACACATACACAGGAAGAGCAGAAAAAGAAAAATAAAATCAGCATGAGCTATTCCTTAACCTCTCCACATAACATAAATATCCCCCGTGTTCCAGAAGGGAGATTTACCTTGAGTCTGTTACTGTATAATATTTAGACATATACAAGTTGTATGTTCTTCTCATGAAGAGAGTAGAAAAATCTCTGTAAGAACAAGAATTTCACTCCCAGCCTAACAGGACTGAGTTCCCAATTACCCCCGAGTTTCTCTTTCTGGGATTTTGGGTTTCTCCATCCCTGGTAATAACCTCAGAGATCTGCTGGGGGGGAGGCAGGGGATTTTAGTCATTGAACAGGAAAAGGCTTTCCTCGCTGTTAGAGATAAGTCTGTAACCCACTGAGCAGATTCCGCGGGGTATTACAGGAATGGAGAATAAAGTTGGGGTTTTCAGTAAAAATCAAGTAGGAAAAAAATGCCTACGGAGCCAGGTCATTTGAGTCCATCTCCGTTTGGGCATGGGATAGACACACTCTGCAAGGAATGAGGCGGGATTTGATGCAAGTGTAAACTCTTTCTTCTCGCCCTTATTAAACATTTCTGGAAATCAATGTAAAACCAGCCTTAGGACAGAGCAAAAAGCTCCCCCCCTCCCTCCCCCAGGAGATGACAGCACTGGGGGGACTGGTCTGATGGGACCCAGGTGGTTGGGAACTAACCAAGCCGTATCAATCTCCGTACCAAAAGCGTCTCCCCGGGAAATCCTAATACATGGATTTCAGACGTGTAATCCTGACCCTGCGCCTGCCGAGGAGTGCGGGGTCTCCGGCTGCTCATCCGGAGTGATGCTCCTGTGGATCTAACTCACCCCTGCTGGCTCTGAGCTCTTAATCAGGGACTGTCCTCTTCGGGGAGCACGGGAGAAGCCTCACTTGATTTGATTAAGACGAGAGACAAGCGGACTGTGAGCCTTCGGGAAAAAACAGAAAGCCCTGGCTCTGCCATTGGGTTATCTTCCCCGTTGGAAATGAGGGGTTAGATCTTTCACTCTCCTCTGTTTTTACCCCAGCTCAGGATATGGCCCATGGAGTTACTGCTGGGAGGCGAGGGGGAAGAAGGGGAATTTCTCTGCTGGCATCTAACCTCTCTTGCCAATAAGTGTGTTGGGACTTAGTTAAATGTCTGGTCCCATTAAAGACCAGAACTAAGCTAAGTGGAAAAGAAGGGACATTTAGGAAGGCGAAGAGGAATTTCCCTAGGGTGTCCGGGAAGAGCACCTGCCTGGGACACAGACTGAGGTGCTCTCGATACTCACCAGGCACAGCAGGATTGGAAGAAGGGAGTGAGGAAGAAGATGCCCAGATAAGGGTCCATGTGAAATATAAAATCCAAATAGAGAGAGAGAAAGGATATCCTAAAAAAAAAAAAACACCTTGGGGACCAACACCACCAGCGAAAAGAAATAAAATTAAAAAAAAAAAGAAAAGAAACCCAACAAAATTAGGGAAGGGATGGAGTTATTTTCCACCCGGCGCTCCTGGCGTGATGAAGAGGTGTATGCCCCCTGAATCCCAACTTCTGCAAAGGGTAACCAATCCCAAAGTAAGAGCTAAAGGGGGTTGGTGAAATGGAGCCGCAGAACTTCCTAAGAAGAGATTATCTACTTAATTAAAGATTTTTTTTTTCCCCTAAGTCCTTCAGCCAATCAGGACTCAAGTGCCAGAGAGAGATTGAACTGATGAAAAGAACACCCCAGGTTCCTCGAAGACAAATGCACCACGAAAGGGATAAGAGGGAGGGAAAAGGGGAAAACAAAAAAAAAAAAAAAAGAAAGAAAGAAAAAGAGAGAGAGGGATAAAGAAAGAGACAGCAAATCCCTTAAAGTAATCACTAGGTTCAATCTCCACCAGCACTGCCCTGCCTCTCCATCCCCCGCCAAGGCAACTGGAAGGGCTGCTTTTGGTGTGCCCTCACCTTCTCCTGCCTTTGGAGACACCTCTGGGGCTGGGGTGCGCTGGGTGCCCCGGGATGGGGGGCTTGGGTTCGGGCCACCAGACCCTGCTTCTTGGTGGCCATGCAGCGTGGTCCAGGGATAAGGCTGAGAACCAGATGTGTGAACATCACCTCTGCCTCAGACCCCCCCAGGAGTTTAAGGGGAACTGGGGCCAGTTCCTACCTCCATCTGCTCCTCCTTCACCATGGTGACCTGCTCTTTCCTTCCACCTCCTCCTTGCCACACACCACCCTCACCCCAGAAGAAAGGTCTCTGACTAAACCTTCCCTTCCCCCCTTAATTTTTTGGCTTTTGGGGTTTCCTACAAAGTTCAGAGGGGGGAGTCTGATTTGGGAGGGTCAGTGGTCTCTCAGTGAGGGTATATCCCAGAGCTGCTGGAGCTACTTAGAAGTGCATCCAGCCTGTGCCTCCTGGCCATGAGGGACATCCCAGTTTCTGTCACACCACCCACCACAGCCACTCTGACCAGCCCCAGGTCAACGGGACCAGCCACGCTGCCCTGTCCCAGAGCCATAGGAGCATCTTCTCCTCACTGCACAGCTCATTTTCGTGCTGCTGTGGACATAAACAGCTAAAACACAGGCTGAGACCCATCCAACTCATTTCACCCAGGGTGCAGCTGCCGGGCAGAAGAGCTGGACCAGGGCGAGACCCTGCAGCTGGGCCATCAGGAGGCTCTGAGCTTCTCTCAGGGCCACCTCAAGTGGATGAAATGTCCTTTCTGTGTCATGGAACCTCGAGGAGGGACACCTGCCCAGCAGAGATATGTTCTCAGCCGGACTTTGGCCGTGCCAAGATGGGCTCTGGCTGGGCAAAACTCCATGGTTGCCCCATGCGATGTCCTCCCAGCCGGCAAGGGTGGCCAGGTGGTTTGCAATCATCGAGGTGAGGAGAAAATGCAGCCACCATCAAGGGAGCCCAGGGCTCAGCTGTGCCTCCCAGCTGCATCCTATTACAGCAAGGCTGAGGGCATTTGCACTAATTAAAACCCCAGCTCCTGGAGCCGTGAGCATTTTAAAAACCGAGGTCTTTAACAAGTGAGAAAAAAAGTTCAAAGATTTTTCTAGTAGAAGATAAACCCCAAGAACTTGAAGGTGAGGGAAATAAGCCTTTATTTATTTTAATTATTCATTATATTGAAATAGAATTTCGATGCTGTGATGTTTAGCACAATGTGATAGTTTTGGGGGCTGAATTCAAGTACAGGGGGTGGCGGTGCCCCCCCTAGCCCCCTGCCAGAAGAGGCTGCCCGGGGGGAGCTGAGGGGCTGCTGGGAGCTCAGCCCTTGTTGGGGGGCACTGGTGGGACACGGGGGATGCTGCCACCCTGCACTTGGCATTCATTTCCCATGGTAGAAAGAGTAATAATTTTTCTTGAAAGTCTCCAAATGTCTGTTCCAGGACTCTTGAACTCGAATTTTCTCATTCCTCGGGCCCGGCAACGACAGCGTTTTGAAATCACTCAACTCTTCAGGCGTGCCTTGACCAACTGGGAAGGAAGGACACCACTGGGTGTTTGCTGGGGTGAGCTATTTTTGTTTACTCCGAGACAAGTTAAGTAAGAGGATTGCAAAAAAAAAAAAAAAGAGGAAAAAAGATAATTGTAGGCAGATAAAGAGGAGGAATTTAATCTTTTATTATTAGTTGTCACAAGAGGCAGCCAGGCCTTCCTCCAAGCTTGCAGAAGCACTACCAGCACCGGGGTGTTTCGGAGCCAGCAGCCTCCCCAGTCAACTTCTAATTTCAATTAAATGCAACAGTCGCTTTCCTGGAAGCAGGCGTGTTTTCCAAGCCAAAGGGGCTGGAGGCGAAGCCTGCAACAAAACTGTCCCAAACATGTTTCAAAGCACTTAATTACAGCTCTCAAAGGCTGTTTAATAGGCTCTATGAGGTACTCGCTAAAGAAATGGGATGCAAAATTGTTTTATAATGCCCTTCAAATTTTGTTATTGTTACCGACAAAAGCTCTGTAAATTTTCTAAAATGGGCCCAGAGAGCATTAAATTTTTTTTTATGGCCAGAAGGACTGGTAAATTATCCCATCTGACACGTTGGCCAATACAGCTCTCTCCTGACCTTTGCATTGAGTGCTGTAATGTGTTGACTATTTGCTCATCTCCCAGAACGGCAGAGAGGGTCTAAGGACAAGAGGAGATAGGGAACCTACCACCATCTGAGGTAATTTGGTTTAAAAAAAAACCCAACCAGACAAAAAACAAACCAAAAAACCCAAAACAAAACCCCAAAACCAAACCAAACCCCATGAATATAAGGTGTTGAGGTTTAATTTCCAGAGTAGATCTGAACTGTCCTTAAAGGTCTTTGTATAAGTAATCACAGAAAGAGTATAAAATAAAACCTCTAATGCTTTTGCTGCCTTTTGCCCTGGTACCAACACAACTGATGGATGTGAAAAATTAGGTTAGGAAGTGGGTGTAAAAATTCCAAGCCTGGCTCCCAGATATCTCAAAAGTTTCTTGGTGTCAATGCAAAAAGCTCAAAGAACAGTTTTTTTTTTAAAAAAAAAAACCAAAAAAGCCATTAAAAAGGTTAAGAAGGAATTTAAAGTCTCTCATTTTAAAAGATCTGCAAAAGGTATGAGATCAAAATAAAAAGACATTAATCTTGTCTAGGGAATACATAGAACTCAACCCTGAAAGAGCTGATAAGGTCTCAGGATGTAGATTTCAGCTGACTGGACTGCAGCTTTGCCTTTTGCACCAGCTATGTATGGTTTCAGTAGTATTTAATGCCTGTTAAAACATCCCCCAGCACCCCAAAAAAAGTGTAAGTGTTGCTTGCAGTCCCATACAGAACATGCCCTGTGTTATTCTCCTCCTCCAGTCAAGTGGTTCCAAAAACAGAGCCAGACAAAGGCCGGAGAAATTTAATATTTTTTATTAGAGCGACTGATAGGCATTGGGAAAAGCAAACAGGTTTTTTGAGCGCTTTGGCTCAGAAAAGGCAGGAAAGGTGCTGGTGTGCCCAGAAGCCTGTCTGTTTATTTTTATTTTAATTTTTTTTAGCTATATCTGTCTGAGATTCTGCCATTGGAGGTGGTGTTGATGCAGGGGGGGCATGCAAGGGGCTGGGTGACCTCTTTGCCGTCACCTTTGCGTTCCCTTGCGCTGCTCTGGGCACGGGTGACGCCGGTGGAGCAGCCTTCCTCGAGGTCTGAGGTGCTTGAGCAGTGGGGAACGTACTCTCACGTTGGCAGGTTCTCCTCGTGGTTCACGCGGGGACACCTGGGGAAATCCTCGCCTCCAGACGGATGCATCCAGTCCACCCAGTGAAAGCTATTTCACATCAGAAGGGGCAGAAGCGTCGCAATGGCCGCGGAAGGTTGGTTCAAGGTTCAAGGCACGGACACGTATCTAAAGGGTGGGTCGAAGGAGGATGGACCCAGACTCTTTTCAGTGGTTCCCAGTGACAGGACGAGGGGCAACGGGCACAAGCCGGAACATGGGAAGTTCCATTCAAACATGAGGAAGAACTTCTTTTGGGTGAGGGTGCCAGAGCCCTGGAAGAGGCTGCCCAGGGAGGGTGTGGAGTCCCCTTC
>JAOXJK010000002.1:19218044-19230116 GCA_025774025.1 Xenus cinereus
TGGTGGAGTCTCCTTCTCTGGAGACATTCCAAACCCGCCTGGACACGTTCCTGTGCAACCTGCTCTGGGTGACCCTGTTCTGGCAGGGGGTTGGACTAGATGATCTCCAGAGGTCCCTTCCAACCCCATATCATTCTGTGATTCTGAGAAATGGCTTGTATCTGCTCTGAAGTTTTGGGCTCCCTGTGCTTCAGGCAGCTGGGACTTCCCTTGCCTTGCAGTAACATAATTTCAGTTCGTTGATCTGTGCTGAACTGGAGCAGCACCCACATCCCTGTGCTCCATGTGCCCCAGAGGCAGGGTTGTTTTTGGGCAAGCATTGCCATTACAAAATACTGCTGATCAGCACACCTGAGGTAGCAAGAGGCTTTAATCCTGGGAAGAAGTCCCATGGAGAGGAATGGGGGAGCCGGTACCGAGGGTGTCTAGGAGGGGAAGAAGATCCTCTCTTGGTGCCTTGTGCTGCTCCATCCTTCTCTGCGTTGCTGACCCTCACTCCAACCTGCATTTTCCCATTACTGGGCAGTCCTGGGAGGGAGCACAGCTTGACCCCTCCAGGGTGTGAGCCTGATCCAGGGGGGAGAAGCGGGCTGGCAGGGTGCCGGGGCAGTCAGCCGCACACACCGCAGGACGCCTGTCAGTCGGGGCCGTGGGGATGAGGCACAGACGGAGGGAAATTCAGCCTCCTGACAGCTGATGCGGAGCTGAGAGCTCTGCAACAGACACCAAAAGTAATTGTTAGGTGCAGCTTTGTGGAAGAAAAAGATCTAAGGCTGAGGGAGGCACAAACTGTCACACGGAGAGGAATGTCGGTAGCATCAGCTGTCCCGCCGTACAGCTCTCTTCTGAAAACTTTGCCTCAAATTCTATCAATCCATTATTTTTTTTTTTTTTAAAAAAACCCCACACAACAGATAGTATAAATCGGGAGGGAGGTTCCAGGTAAATCTGAGTTCATCTGTTGGAGGCTGAATCGTAGCTGAAAGACTGTCAGGTGGAGAAAACGGTGGAAGAAAACCTGACAGCCCAAGTCGTGTACCTGCTTAGAGAGGCAGAAAAACCTGCTTGTGTGGAGAATGGTCCTGGGCAGTGGTGGGATGGGAAAAGCAACCCTCAGACTGGCTAGGCACAATAGAGATGTGGAAAGTGGGGGAAGCTCCTATTTGTTGTTATTTTACTGACAAAATGGGGTGTGTGAACGTTCAGTAACAACAGAAATGGTTGTATGGTTATAGATTGGTGTATTTAAAATACACTTTTCATAGGAGGACTCAGATTAATGTGCTGTTCAGTTCAATTTCTCTTCTTGTCCTCTGACCTCCTTTTGTATAATTTTGTGGCTCATTTCACCTTGTTAAGACTGATTTTTAAAAAAAGACAAACAAAACCCAAAAAACTCCAATTTACATTAACTGGGCGAATAGTACCGGTTCAGGGCTCTTCCATGATCTCTACAGGGATGGGCATCTAACTCCATTTTAGGCTGAAGATCCTTAACAGCTAAAATCTTCACATTTTTCTAAGTCCACATTTTCTAGGTGTAAATTTCTGATGTTACACAAAGAAGAATTGAATTGTGGTGTTGGATGTAAATTCCATACTTTCTCGACTAACCATTTAGATTTGGAATTACTATTTGACTACCTCAGAACAGGAAGAGAGAGAAAAAAATGGCAAGACCTGGGGTTGTGAATATAGAGTGATGATCTAACTTTAGGTAGTGCTCAGGTCTGCAATTCTGGTTTGGGAAACTTGGCAAATGTGCATCTTTTCTGGATGTACTCAGATCGGAAATTTTGGATAAAAATACAGAATGCGTAACTTCTTGTTAGGAATCTGTTAAACCTTATGGCTATTGATCCACTGCAGTTTTGTTTAAAGTAGAAGTGTACATAAAGGCAACAGTTATGTGCAAACAAAGAAAATTAGGCTTTTTCAAAACAATGAATCTGAATTGAATTTAAAAATATCGATCAAGAAGTTGACATGATTTTCAGAGAAGTCTTCCGTGTTCTCTCAATGTTTATCCTTCCTCTAATCCCTGGAAGAGTGGCTGCAGACTGTATATGTTTTATTTTCAAAATGTGATGAGACCAAGAAGTTTAGAAGCAGAATAGTTATTTAGAATAGCTTTCAAATTCAACACATTTGTATGCTTCATACAAAACAAAGAGTGCTTGGATCAGTAAGAGGGAGCTAAAACAGGAGAAAGGGATGGTTTTGGTGAAGGACTGAAGCTGAGCAATATTGTTCACTCTGTATTTTTTTGGTTTATCACATCTTCCTGTGTGTTGTCTGCCTTGATAGATAGCAGGATGACAGATGACATCTGCCTGCATCTGAACACAATGTTCAAACACGCAGATGCACTCAGAAAGGATCCATTGTCCCAGTGATGTGCCAGCCCTCGAAAACCTAAAAAAAAACCCAAATCCTGGGGCTGAAACCAAATCTTTAAAAGTTGTTTTTAATGAAATATCTTAAATTATACAAATCATACATCTGTACAAGACAATCTATGAATTTTTTGTCTGATGATTAGACATGCTGGAATGACTGGATGCCTTGCCAAAAGTTTAGCACAGTGTTTTTTACAACTATTGGTTTCAGTGGTTCCCAACCCTTTTTTATCTGGCCCTTATTATCACCACTTGTTTTCCTTTTACCACTTTTTTTCCCCTGAGCCATTGCAACTGTTTTCCTCTCCATTTGTTGAACTCTGGCCTTATATATTCTTGTTCTGTTGCCTCACTGTTTATCATGACATATATTTTCTGTCCTCTGTTTTGAAAATGTTCTCAAAGAAAAAACAAACAAACAAACAAACAAAACCCACCCAAACCCTTTTCAATCCTCAAAATTCTCTGCCTATCTAATGAAAGTAGCTGTAGCATTATAGCTCTTGAATGGTGATAGGACAGTTCCTAGGGAATAGTCTTTAGTGAATAAATGAATATTGTATCATCCTGAGCTCTCCATAATCAAGATGTATACTGCCAAATGTATGAAATTAAATGGATATATTTTCTACATGGGATAAACTTTCATTTTAATTGCCCATTTGGAGTCCTATGGGCACTAATAGAACTTGCGTTATTGAATTATTATTGATGCCAGACTCATAATTAAATGATTATCATGGACTAGATGGACCCAGGCAAGGGAGACAGACTACATGCACCTTCCTCTTTTAGCCCTATTTTCTATCATTATACAACCTGTGCAAATCAGGTAGAAAATTATTAAACCTAGGGAAGAACACATAAGGTTTCTATGCAAATGTTGATCCAGGTGCAGGATTTACGCTATTACGTAGCTCATAATTTCTCTGAAAATAGAATCGAAATATCATGCAGGTTGGAAAGGATACCTGGAGGTCATCTGGTGCAACCTACTGCTCAAATCATTTTACAAGAAGTAAATAAAATGACTTGTTGCTTGAACACTTCTAGGATGGGACATCCACAGCTGCTTTGGGCAACCTGTTCCGGTGCCTCACCACCCTCACAGCAAAGAATTTCTTCCTAAATATCTCATCTAAATCTCCCCTCTTTCAGTTTAAAACCATTGCCCTTCATCCTATCTCTCCCCTTGCTGATCAAGAGTCCCTCCCCATCTCTCCTGGAGCCTCTTTAGGGACTGGAAGGGGCTCTAAGGTCTCCCTGGAGCCTTCTCTTCTCCAGGCTGAACACCCCCAACTCCCTCAGCCTGTCCTTCTAGGAGAGGTGCTCCAGCCCTCTGATCATCTTCGTGGCTTCCTCTGGACCGGTTCCAACAGGTCCATGTCCTTCCTGTGCTGAGGACTCCAGAGCTGGACACAGTGATCCAGGTGGGGTCTCACCAGAGCAGAGCAGATGGGCACAATCCCCCCCCTCGCCCTGCTGGCCACGCTGCTTTTGGTGCAGCTCAGAATGTGGTTGGCTTTCTGGGCTGACCAGGACATATTGCCAGCTCATGTTGAGCTTCTCATTGCCCAGCACCCCCAAATTCTTCTCTTCAGGGCTGCTCTCAACCCATTCTCCGCCCAACCTGTGTTTGTGCTTGGGGTTGCCATAACCCAGGTGCAGGACCTTGCATTTGGGCTGGTTGAACTTCATGAAGTTTGTACTGGCCCACCAGAACACAGAACAGCACGGCACAGCCCACACTTTTGTGCTGCAGAACACTTTGCCATGGCCCAGCTACTGTGGCAGCCGATGAGTCTTCTGCCAACACCCAACCTTAGCTCGGGAAGGATCGTGTGCTCATCAGCCCTCGGCAGGGAGACGGATGTAAAGCCATCAGCCATGTGCACAGAAGATCTGGATCCACGTTTTTTCACTGCTGTGCCCCCTAACGCCTCCGAGGATAAACCCCAAGCTCAGGGACCTGCAAACCCGGCTCCGTTCTTTGCCCGAAAACAGCGGTAAAATCTGCGCTGGCGCAAGTCCAGCGAGGTCCTTCCTCTTTGCCTACGGATGACTAACACGACTAACCCTCGGCATTTACCCGGCGTGAGTCAGGCCTGCAAAAATCATGAGACCAGCTTGAAAATAATACACAGTGGGAGCTATTTGTGTCCAAGCCTTTAAGGTACTCTTGGGGCTTGTTTCCTCTGGAATCGGCGGAGCTGGGAACATGCTGTTCTCTCGCATGAAAGGCAAAGCTGCGAGCCTGGGGCTGCGGGCGATGGAGCTTTCCGACGAGCACTGAACGTCAGGAGGCTTGCCATAAATCACAGGAGGTGGCGAGGCTTGGGGAGGCACGTAGCACCTCTCTGCGTTGCCCAAAAAGCTCGCTGAGCGTGGGTCCTGGCTGTTTGCCTGAGAGATCTCGCGCGTTGGGTGTTGGTACGTTAAAAATACCAGATCTTTTATGCTCTGTCCTTGGCCGAGAACTTCTCTTGGCCTTCAGTGAGTTGCTTGTTGCTACTCTTCACCTTGGGAGTGTCTGCGTTTCGGTGGCGAGCATCAATCAGAGCAGCCCACGGGGTGCTCTGGCCCCCAGTGGAGCTGTAAGGAAAGCTGAATCATTTCCCAATAAAACCCTGGGCTGAGGATCTGGCTCCAGCTCCAACGTTCCCCGGTGTCGTCTGCACCGGCTGGGACCATCTCTTCTGCCAAAACAGTCAGTCATTCCCAATAAATGGTGATGATGAGGAGCCTGGAGGCTGAATCAGACAGCCAAGATGAAGAAACAGCTTCAACGCGGTCAGGGTAAGCTGGCACCACAAAATCTCTCACCAGTCCTTTGCAAAGGCCATCACTGGCAGAGCCAGAATCCAGTTTCCTGCCAAAATCTTAAGCATGAGCCACTTTTATTAGTGGTCGTTGGAAAAATGTTGCAGATGCTCTGCTGTTGGACGACCCTGACCTCTTTTTTAAGTGTCCCAAGAAACAGGCTGCTGCATAAATAGTAAAGCAGCACTTTTGTTGGCCTGTTGGGGACAAGCCCCTTGGCTTTCCTGCTGTGAGCCTGGACGAGGCTTCACCACCGGTGAGGCCCACCACAAAGAGGTGCTTTATTGAAGCATAACGCTCTCTGAAGGAAGTGGTTCTCTAAAAGGATCAGACATTTTCCTTGCAGGCTAAGAGCATGGTCTGTGGCCTCATCAAGATTTTTCACTGAGCCTTAAAAAAATAGAGACCCAGAGAGTGAAGAAAGAACCTCCATCACTGCAGCATCCCAGGACACGGTCTCCTGCAACTTCTCAGTACACTTACAAAGTGTCAGCTGTTGACTGATAATGATTTGCCCAGACCCAGACAGTGGGATGGTTTATTGTATGATATATCTGAGCTGAAAACACACCAGAGCATGGCCTGCTACTGGGGAGAGGAAGAGGGGGCTGAGGATACCCCTATGACATGTCAAGGCTGAGAAGGAGGGTACCCGACCGAAGGAGATGCAAGAACATCCTGGCTTCTGGCCAGAGGTTGCTGGGGGGCTGAGAACCCAGTGCACTGGGATGGCACCACAGCAGGAGCAGATGAGGATCCTGTGTAATGTCAGCTCTTCCCGATCTCCAGGGTTTGTATGGTGACCCGCGTCTGGTCTCAGGATGAAAATCAACAGCGAGGTTTGCAGTGGTTTTGCATTAACATGTCCAAAGTAGGAATGAGCCCCGTGTCTAGAGGACAACGCGCTCATTGCCACGCCAAGAGAGAAGGCAAAAAAACCCCCCTGACTGCCACCACATTAGAAGAAACTAACGTTCATTTGAATCCATCGCTGGGCGGTACCTTCTGGAATGATGTGCTTTGGGTAGTTTTGCCCTCACCCGTTGCCACTGAGAAAGACGCGCCAACTCCCAGGCTTTCTGCTGTCAGATTCCATCACGGTGCCTCTTTGGAGACAGAGTCCCACCCTCCCTCACCTCAGTTTTCAGAAATACGGCAACGTGAATCAGACCTCGTGCCATCGGGGTGAGCAAAGAGGGATACGTAACGCACGACAGCACCGAGGGCACCGTGTTCTTCCCTGCAGCTCCCTCTCCGGCTCGGGGATGGCGATGCTGCCTCGTCTCTTACTTCAGCCAACAATGTGCTCTCTGTGAAAGGTTTTTTTGTTTGTTTGTTTTGTTTTTTCCTTTTTATGAGCACCACAGGGTGTGCTGATAGATGATGGCATATGACAGGAGTCATTCTCACAGCCCCGGTCCGCCTGCTGTTGCTACGGCCCAAGCCTTGCATGCAGCTGCTGGAACAGCCCTTTATCCCGCCCGTGGTTTGTAACCAGAGAAAGAACAAAATGTCCTCGGGAATTAAGTGTGGCTTGTTTCTGGGAGGTGTTTTATTATGAGTATTTATGACTGTATCAGTCATTGGTAGGTGGTGATACTAAGAGGAGATAGCAAATGGGGCTCAGGACATAGGGGTTTCTAATTCCAGCTCAGCCTTTGACTATGGATTAATTATTCTTCTTTCACGTGCCTCAGTCTCCCTCCCCATTCAAATGTCCACTTAGACTGTAAGCTTTTGGAGGCAGTGGGTATCTCCCAGCACAATGGAGACCTTGATCTTGATGGTAGCCGTCACTCATTATCTTAATAGAATCATCAAAGTCTTTATCTGAATTAATTTGCCTGAACAATCCTTTGGCCATATTGACTCCAGATCACACGTGTGATAAGAGGTGACAGAGGAAAGTGTGTGTGTGTACACAAAACCACTGTCTGGGTTTGGAGCGACTGGAGGTGTAACCTCTGAGCTGTGAGTGGAGGTGAAGACTGCCCTCCAAGTGGCAGCACTGCACCTCAGACGTGATACGTAGCCTGCTAGAAGCTTTCTTCTGCGTGGGAAAAAGAAGTCAACTCCTGCTCTTTGATCCCAGAGTGCGATTTTGGGTGGTTCTCTGCAGAGAGCAGCTCCTCAGAGAGCAGGGCTAATAGCACGTTACCACCAGAGAATGAGCTGGCACCTCCATTACAAAGGGACGCCCTTGACAAGTCTGAAGAGGGAGCAAAACCCAAAGGTTTGAGGAGACTGGACCCCCCTTTCCCCTTTTTAACCACCCACTGGAAACACCACGGGAGGTAGGAGTTATCAGTTCATAAGGGAAACTCCCTTTGGACTAAAAGAAGCCTGACAAACGACATTTTAAACAGGATTTTTTTGTCCTTTTTTTCCATAAATAATGTGAGGACCAACAGTCATTAAGAGAGTGAGCTTCCCATCTTGCGTGGCAGAAGAGCAGACCCCACTGTGCACCTCACCTCCAATGGTCAGTCGTTCAGCTTTGCTGGCCACAAGGAGCAGGTCTCTGTGCAGTCTGTACCAGAGAGAGCCTGTTTCATTGATGTTCTACCTCTCTTCACCAAGAGGACATCAATCAGTCACCCAAAAGACCTGGTGGTGTTTTCCACTGGGCTTCCTCAGGCCACTCTAGTGTCTCCTGTGTCTCCTCTGACCCCGCTTAGCAGACCCTCATCACCACCGTGCACGATCTTTCTGGTGACACGGGGCATCTTGAAGCAACAGGGAACCTCTGTTCCTTGTCTGCCAGCTGGTTTCTAATCCAAGCCTTGCTATTTTTATCCCGTTAGGATTTCTTCACTCCCTTAATAAATATATAATGTGGCACTCCATCAAATGTCTGGCCAAAGACGGTTTGCAATCGTTTCTGGCCACACCAGCCCAGAAAACAACTGACTAATCAAATGGCATCTTGTTTGCTGAGCCCAACAGCAAATGCTCCTCTCCAATAGCGAAGCCTCCTCTCAGAGGAAGGGTCTGGATGTCAGGACTCTCATCAGCATTTCCACCAAACTGGGGGTCTCTCCTCCTTCTCTCCCAAAGCAACCGCATTAATGATGTAGAAGAGGAGAGTTCAGCAGCGTCCCACCAAGGCCACCGTCTTCCCCACGCTTCATGTCACAAGGAAGGTTGTAGGACCTTCAATAAAGTCACCCCGTCCCCTGAGATTTCTGCCCTCAGTGTCCCAACAAATGGGAACAGTGTATGGGTCACTGCCATGTCCTCTCATAACCTCGGCCCCGGCATGGCCTTCATGGGCTATCTCTCATGCAGAGATGACTCTTTTGTTTGGACCCACAGCAGACGTGGCTGGGGCTTCACCTGAGCCGAGCCAAAGCAACACACGTTCAACATGCAATAAGCCCTATAAAAACAAGAAGAAGTTTCACCCTAAATATGTTGCTTGTAGCATCTGCTACATGGTAATTTGGAGCTGTTCTCCCTCTCCTGGGTGGCTGGATAAAAGCCAGAATTCCCAAGGAACTAGTGATTACTAGCAAGTTTCTAAGAGCAGAACTCAGAAACATCTAAGGAAAAAAAACTCAATCATAAAACCCTCTTGAATCCTGATTTCCAGAAAAAATAGAGCCCCTGCCCTCTAAAAACTGGGCATTTCACGGTATTTTTGGCAGGATTTCAAAAATCACCACCTCCATATGTAAACCTCAGGCTGGTCCTTCTCTGTGCAAGCCTGAGAGGTGGATCATTCCCTTATGCTCACCCAAATAACCTTAATACATTTCCTTCAGGTATAGTTAGAGGTCGTTTGGGGGGGTGAGAGCATGTAGGGTGTTGCTGATAGTCTGTGCTAGGGAAATGATGGGCTGCAGCGAAACTCTTCGGGCAGGTTTAGAGCTTAAGCTTCAGAAATTCTGGCTGTGGTTTAGGCAGTTGTTTAAGGCCAGTAAAGCAGCTGCTAGAGAAAAGGGGAAGCCGATCTATTTGGAAATTACCTATTACAGCTGGTGCCGTCGAGGGGAAGGGGAGCAAAGCAACGCATGGTCTGCTCTCAGGGGAGAAAACATGTTTTGTTGAGTGGAGAAAACATGTTTTGTTGAGTGGTGAGTTATCTTTTTGCAGTTCTGCCTTGTTTCCATGTTTCTTGTGAGGTTGGGCACGCTCTGGGTAGTGTCACAGAGAAGCTCTTAGGCTCTGGTATCAGGAACCTGAAGCAATCATGATGCTCCAGAGCTTGTGTTTCCAGAAGTCTAGAGTCCCCTGTCCTTGGTGAAACCAGGGCCTTTGTGTCCCTGGCCTTGTGTGCAATCACGGCTTCTGAAAGTCGCTCTTCTGATGGTGATGTGGCAGTCTGACCTCCTGTGTGGCATTTCTCTGTTTGTTGCTGGGATATCATTAGGGTCTGGAAGCTTATGAATTAGCTCTGGGGACACAGCACCTTTGTGGCCTCTCCCAAGGGCACGGAAGATCTTTGTTTCTCAGGTCTCTGAACAACTTAGTAGTTGATCTGCAGGCTCTTCCCTCTGCCAGAGGGGTCTCTTTGGCCAAACCAGGACTATTTCTCAGCTGATGGCCTCACAGATGGTGGGCTGGAGGGACAGAGCTCAGGAAGTGTCGCCTGAGGAGCTGGAGGCTGAGACCTCGATGAGGTCTGTCCCTGAGCTGCTATCTTGGTTGGGTGATTTCAGCCCCTAGTGAGCATTTGTGTGCCCGATCAAGTCATTTCACTTAAGTAACCCCTTGCTCCTCCCACGTCGGAGATGGCGGGGTGCGCATCAGTCACCGGTTTCCTCGTTGCCCTGACATCAGGCTTATCACCCATGAAGTTTACTGTTCTCGGGTTTCTGTGGTCAGCCAAAGATGCAGCAACTCTCCGGTGCTTGCAGACAAACAGAAAATCTGGCACTTTTCTCCGTGTGACCATGTCCCTGCGGTGGTTGGCAGGATGTCCTGTCTGAGGGAAAATTACAGATGTTTGATCTTCAAACAGCGTCCATGGGGAATGTTACTGGATCTGAACAGCTATCATATCTCCTCTGACCTCTGAAGAGCAGATAACTTAGCTGAAAGGTTTCCAGTGCCTATGTTTCGCTGCTGTTTCGTCACTAAGCAAATAAACCTTTATATTACTTAACTATGTCAAATTTTTAAAAGCATTTTGTCCTGAAATTGACTTTTTTTTTTTTTAACTCGATCTGCAAAAAGATCTTAGGCAAAAATGAATAACCAAATAGGTAGTCCTTGGGATGGTTCAGAACGAATTGATTTGCTAAGCCTCTGGCCATCTAGGATGGGTCCAATTAATCCTTTAATGGGTGCAGGAATATCACGTAAGCTGCAGGA
The DNA here is from genome assembly GCA_025774025.1 of Xenus cinereus. NCBI lineage: Eukaryota > Metazoa > Chordata > Aves > Charadriiformes > Scolopacidae > Xenus > Xenus cinereus. The sequence continues at coordinate 19,228,580 of JAOXJK010000002.1, forward strand.
GTGTGTTGCACAAGGCTCAGCGAGGTGGGGACCATTCCTTCTCCTGAAGAAGGACCAAGAGGGCCTGGCCGAGATTGCTCAGCCAGTCAGTGGCAGAGTGGGAATGAGCGTCCGAACTTCTTGAGCCCAAGTCCAGTTCATGTTTCATGCATCAGATGAGGAAAAAAACCAAACCAAACCAAACCAAAACATCAAAAGACCACAGTTTTATCCCCATGAGAATGAGGGAGGGAAAGGGGAATCAGGAATTTCTAGCCCATTGGTGGAGGAGCTGGTATGTTCACCTTGTTGCATATAGGTCCAGACTTGAGATACTTCTCTGAGCGGATGTCACCGGGGTTTAACTTGAGTAGGTGTTCTGCTTAATTGCTTCATACAGGTTCCCTCGCCCACTCCATCTGCACTTTAATTAATTTAACTACCAAAGTGACGGGATTTAATCTTAAGGTTCTTGCTGGCTCCTCTCTAGCAAGTCTGGTGATACAGCCCCAGAGAACTCTCACTTGGTACCCGAGCAGATGCCACCTTTGTCTGGCAAGGTGGCATTTAGAAAGCCACGGGGGTACGCTGGCAGCAGCGGTTTGGAAGCTTTAGAGGGCACTGGAGCCATGCCATCAGCTATCCAGGGGGACGTAGAAGGAAAAGCATGTTCCTTTCTGGAGTAGGAAGGCTTCTGCTTGATGCGTGGGGTTTTGACAGTGTTTTGGCACCGGCAGAGAGGACTGGAAAGGAGTTCCTTTAGCTTTATATACAGCTGCTGACACCCCACAGGCTTTCCTTGAAGTCTGAGGTGGAGGCGCAAGTATCAAAGCTAAGCAAAGTTTTCGGGATTGTCTCAGCAGGACTGACATCACCTGTGTTTCATGCAGATTAAAGAGATAAGAGGGGGGAAAAAAGAAAGCAAGCTTTGGGAACTTTGAGTGAGTAAAAATTCATGACTAATATTATTAAAAGCAGAGCTGAGCCAACTCATTTTCCCCCTGTTCTTCGATCACACCCAATCTGCCTTCTTTTACGTGGGCATTAAATGAATCTAAGAATCTCGATAACGTGTGGGCTTGGGAAGTCCCACGGGCTGAGGGATCTTCTTTTGTCCTGGGAGCAAGGTGCTGGGCACAAAAGCAAAGGGCTTCATTGTCTACCCGAGCTGGCAGGTAACAGTGGCAGGTAACAGGCTGGCAAGTTTGCTGATGATACCAAACTGGGAGGACTGGACGACACTCCAGAGGGCTGTGCCGCCATCCAGTGTGACCTGGACAGCCTGGAGGGTTCGGCAGAGAAGAACCTAATGAGGTTCAACAAGGGCAAGTGTAGGGTCCTGCACTTAGAGAGGAAGAATGCCAGGCACAAATACAGGTTAGGGGTGGATCTGCTGGAAAGCACTACTGAGAAGAAGGATCTGGGGGTCCTGGTGGAGAGTAAACTCTCCATGAGCCAGCAATGTGCCCTTGTGGCCAAGAGGCCAATGGAATCCTGGGCTGCGTAGGGAAGAGTGTGGCCAGTAGGTGGAGGGAGGTCATTCTCCCCCTCTGCTCTG
>JAOXJK010000002.1:19295960-19315466 GCA_025774025.1 Xenus cinereus
GGGGGGGGCTCGGTTGGGTCGGGTGGGGGCGGTTGGTGGCTCCGGTTTAGTGGCGGAACCGGCCCCTGGGGGCGAGGGTCCCGGGGACACGTTGCATGTGGGGTGCTTCTGCTCTGCTTGGTCCTACCTGTAGCCTCTGCTAAGCCTTCCTCCTTCTCCTCCTCCTCCTCTCATCCTCGCACACACGCACCCGCAGCAGCGGTGGAGCTTGCCGGTGCTAATTAGTAACTTTGCCAAAAAAAAAAAAACCAACCCAAAAAAACCCAAACCGGTATAGCAGCGTTTTTGATGGAATAACTAAAGAACCCACCCAAAAGAGATGCGAGGTGTACAAGCCAGCTCAGCGTTCAAAAGTTCTAACCAGGTCTTTGTCCCTGGTGTCACTGTCATCCCGACTTTTTTTTTTTTTTTCCCCCTTCTCATCTGTTGTGCAACCTTTCGAGCATATAAGCCTTCTCTTGCTGATGTAACCAGGGTATCCTTTCGTGTTTCCCATAAGCAAGGCTTTCCCAGGGGTGACCAGCCTTAGAATTCAGGATGTGTCCAAGCTAAACAACCCTTCCTTCTCCCCACCGCTTTTAATTTACTTATACAGGGGAGAAAAAAATCCACCTCCTACAACTTCTTGAGCTCTAAGTGAAGAGGTGGAGAGGAAAGGGCAATTCCTGATTTTTTAAATCCGGCTCTTTTAGTTCCAGTCTCTTAAAAGGATGGTCATCTCCCTCCCGGAGAAATCCACTTCTTCTGCAGTGGTGGATGTTGTTGGTCCTACTGGTTAGCACTCCCTCGGTCCTGGGAGGAAAGAAGTGCAGGTGGTGGGAGAAAGGTGATGTTGGGAGGCATTTACTTTCCCACAGAACCCATGTGGATGTCTTTGCGGGCAGTTCTCCGTCCTTGCTCTCTGGGTGAGCCCGGTGACCGCTTTCTGCAACATCACAGTAAATTTTTAGCTTTCCAACAGACACGCTCGTGCCAGCAGCTAGAAAGGAAGTAAATGATTAGACTAACTTGTGTTAGTCTGACCTGTCGTGTTCGATTTCTGGAAGGGGCATGTAGTAATTCCCCTCTTCCTTGCTGGAGTTACCTGGGAAGGGGGTAGGAAGGTTTACGTCTGCGGGGGCACCCGGCTAAAAGGCAGGGTACAAGCCCAGACCTTGCACAGGCTGCAGAACTCGGGGGTTGCAGGGTTTCTAAGTTCTTCACGTGTGACATCAAGGCAAGTACCTTATACTTTTTCATTTTCTTTTTTTTATTTTTTTATTTTTTTTTTAAATGAGTTAAGGGATCCAAGCTTGGTCTCCATCAGTTACAGCAACAGAAATGGAAGCAGCCCCTTGACGAATGACCTCTGCTGCTGTGACTAATAAGTGAGTCAATATGAATGGTTATACCCATATCGATGTATTTCCTACTGTGTAGACTCTGATCCATGGGCAGGGAGAGCAGTTCCTTCCCTTTGTTGTTCACGTGTCCTCCCGTTTCAGGTGCTCCCATCCTGAGCTGCAGGACAGCTTATCTGCTTGAACCACAAAGCTTTATAACTTTGTGATTGCAAATAGATCAGAGGTCATCTTCCCCCTCTGCTCTGCCCTGGTGAGGCCCCATCTGGAGTCCTGTGTCCAGTTCTGGGCTCCCCAGATCAAGAAGGACAGGGAACTGCTGGAGAGGGTACAGCAAAGGGCTACAAAGACGATGAGGGGCCTGGAGCATCTCTCTTAGGAGGAAAGGCTGAAGGGCTTGGGTCTTTTTAGCCTGGAGAAGGCTGAGGGGGGATCTGATCAGTGCCTATAAATACTTAAAGGCTGGGTGTCAGGAAGATGGGGTTGGTTTTTTTTCAGTGGTGCCCAGTGACAGGACAAGAGGAGACGGGCACAAACTTGAGCATAAGAAGTTCCATCTAAACATGAGGAGGAACTTCTTTCGTTTGAGGGTGGCAGAGCCCTGGCAGAGGCTGCCCAGGGTGGTGGTGGAGTCTCCTTCTCTGGAGACATTCCAGAGTGTCCCACCTGGACACTTTCCTGTGGGACCTGCGCTGGGTGACCCTGCTTTGGCAGGGGGTTGGACGAGATGATCTCCAGAGGTCCCTTCCAACCCCTATCATTCTGTGATTCTGTGAAATAGATACCGTATTTTATTTTCCTTATGTCCCAGTTTATACCGTGTTTTTCTTATTGTGGCATGTCGCAGATCTCTTCCTGTGGGAGGGGGAACTCCTGCAGTTTTTCAGGGTACATGGTGCCTGCAGACAAATCCAAATTTCCTCTTCCTATTTGTAGCCGTGAAGTATCTTGACACTAGTGTGACTGAAACACGATAAGCACCATGTGTAATTGTTATTTTAATCTCACTGGTATCTCTGAAACAAACTTGTGCCAGCAAACGAGGTGCGTGTGACTGGCCTTCATTTTCATAAGCACAACCATCTGTCTTCCTGTGGTTCTCCAGACAGATTCATTAATAGGTTTTCTCTGTTGGCTTTGGGGTGTGTGTGAAGCATGTCATGTCTGAAGGAAGGGAGCTTGAGTCTCTTTAGCTTAAGTGGTAGCAGCTTCCATTTGTAGTCCTCGCTGTGTTGAGCAAGACAGTGACCATCACAGATGGGCTTGGTTTGGACTTCGTTAGATGCTCTTTGAGCTTGCACCACTTCAAGAACATACACGTCTTGTTCTTAAAGGCCGTGTGTATTGTTCTAAATCTGTGGGTTTCCGTGCCTTTGGGGACTACTGGATGCCTTCCAGTGCGGATGTCCATCCTATTGGAAACTTGGCACGGGTGAGGACTGGCGTGGTGTGCGTGAACTTGCTTTTTCAAGACACTTTCTGCAGAAACCTTTGCTCACGTGCCTCCTTTCCCGCATGTTGTCGTGTTTCTTTGTCTCAACAGATGGGAACTGCTCAAAACAACAGTGACCTTAAAAAACTCCATGCAGTGGAGCTTGACCTGTCTAACAAGGACATGATGGCAGACACATTTGACCACAGCATTATTTCTGTTGGGGAAGAGGAAGGAGCGGGCAATTTCCAACGTTCTCTTCCAACGCGAGAGTCCCTCCGATCTCCTCGGGGCTCTGTTGTGAGTTTCCATAACATCCAGTACTCCGTTAAGCAGTCCAGTGGATTCCTATGTAAACGGAAAACTGTGGAAAAGAAGATCCTTCATAACGTTTAGTAAGTTATGGCTTAAATAAAATACCGGAGGGTAGGAATTAATCTGCTGCTGTGAATCAGTGACCTCAATGTCACCTTCCAGATCCAGCTGTGCTGGTAAAGAAATGAGTACCCTCCTGCCAGTCCGCAGTTCATGCGAGCACTTCATAATTTGCTTTTAGGCAAAGTAACCAGGATTTAGCTGGAGCAGTTTCAGATACTGATCTGAGCAAATTAGGACCAAACTTGTGTGAACTCTTCTGCCAGAAGATCTGGGGGTTCCCATAGCTGTGGTTCAAGCTGTAGTCAGAGGAAATGAGCAGCAGAGAGAAGTTGTGTCTTGTTTTCGAGACTCAGCTCAGTAGGAAAGATGCTTAATTTTTGCCTTTTGTCGATCGCTTTTTATGTCCAGCTCTGGTTCTGGCAGTCTGGGACAAGAAAGGAAAAATGCTTATTGATTTCAGATTGAAGGAGAAGTTTTTAATAATCTCTAAGTTTTCCTTTCCAACAGCATTTTGTTCACACCTTACCTCTACTATGAGCTGCATGTGAACAGTCCTCCATTGGGAAATAACTCTTTCCTTCTTCCAGTGGCATTATGAAGCCAGGCTTGAATGCTATCCTGGGGCCAACAGGGAGCGGTAAATCTTCGTGAGTACTTTCTTCTGCTCCTCCGGAGGGACAGTGAGCTTCTCAAAGAGGGTTTGGGGTTCTGAGGGCTGGGGGAGATGTGAGGCTCAGACCTTTGCATGCCCATGAGAAACTGGGTGGTGTAATCTGACCTGGTGGCCCGTTGCTGTCACCTTTGCTGGAGTTCTTGCCCTGCAGGGGTGTCACACCCCGTATCTGCTGTGATTTATGGTCCATATTGCTGCAGTCACCTTGGTGGCGGCCTGAGTTAAGATACTGGGCTGACTGGAGCTCGGATGCAGGCTCTGCCCTAGATCTGTAATGGGGTGGGGAGAGGGGTGTAAAGTCCCTTGGGGCAGGAGAGATCTCATCCCTCGTGAAGTCACTGCAGCAAGACTTCCTTGGAGATGCAAGGCCAACCCCCTCTCTGACAACTGGCAGGAATTGGTGTAAAGTCAGCCCGTGGGATGCTCAGGCTCCTCACCCCAACTTGGCTATGGCCTGGTGGTGGTGGTGGGTGCACACGTGCTTGAGTTCTTTGGGTGAAAACACAGAGCAATACCATGCAGGCTGCCTCCAGGCAGTGCTGATGCTGTTTTCCCCCAGTATAACCAGGGTAGGAGAGCTCTTTGTCACTCTCTGCCTTTGAGAGTGTCAGAGACCGGGCAAGTACAGCCAGAGTTCACAGAGGTGTATCTTTGTGGTGACCCTTGATATTCCTCTCTAAGGAGACTCCTGGCTAATCAGGATGTTTTTGAGAGCAGCACTTCATCAGGGCTGGCCTTCGCTTTGGCGGTGAGGGGAATCCAGTGATACGTTAAAACCGAATTACTTTTATAGAATTAGTCCCAGCTCTGCCGTCTTGTTTATGCCCATTTGGATTAACTTCCCTGAGATCAAAGCGGTTGCTCCTGTGCTCCCCTGGCTGGAGAGCAGACTGCAGGGGGCTTTTGTCTGTGTGCATTTGAGGTCGGCTGTTAATTCGGAGGCTGAGTTTATGTCTGTATGCGGTGAATCGGGGGTCTGTACACTACCCTACTGCTGGGGCACACCTTCTGCTGGAAAACCCTGTATTTTTTGTAAAGGCTTTCTGTGCAAAGAGCTAAAGCTCCCAGAGTAGAGGCTGCCGCCCCTCTGGTTTGCAACATGCGGAGAGCAGGCTGTGGCCGCAGCCCAGCCTGGTGGTACTTGCCCAATTAAAGGTAAAAGCAGCTGTTAACGGCAAAAAAACCTAACGCCTGGTGTTTGTCTGAAGTCTCCTAGATGTGCTGGCTGCCAGAAAGGACCCAGCAGGCCTGTCTGGAGAAGTGCTTATAGACGGCATCCCGCAACCGCCGAATTTCAAGTGCATCTCGGGATACGTTGTGCAGGTGAGCAACCGCCTTCGGCGGAGGCCTGGGGGCCCTCGGGAGGGAAGAAGATGAGCAAAGCATGAACTACTAGGTTAGGTAATTTTCCACGATGCCTACAGACTCTAATTTGATAGCTCAGATGTTATTTTTCTGGGATATGGAAGACAAGAGGTTCAAACCGTTACTCCAGCCACGTCAAGCAGGGAGGGGTTTGTCTTCCCAAAGCCACATGGATGCCCAAACCGTGGGGCTACCATGGCTTATTCTTTGGGCTCTGCCCTGATGTACTAGCAAGAGTTTAAAAAAAAAAAAAAAAAAATATATATATAAAAAGATGAGGAAAAAACCCACAACGCCCAAAAATCTCTTGTTGTAAAACTCAGAAGGAGTTCTGGCTGGCAGAAGTACCTTCAAGCTATCAGGCAATAATTCTAGGAAGTAAATAGATCCCTGCTGTTCTTCCTCTGATTCTGGCTGGCTGGGACAGAGCTTCGTTCCACGCGGAGACAGGAAAAGCCGGCTGAATCTGCGGAAGTGGGTGGAGGCCGGGACCAATAATAGACCCTCAAAGCCCTGGGGGAGCTGAGGAGAAGGGGATTTTTGGCAGCCCTGTGAGCAGCCCAGTCTGGAAACCATCCAGGCTTCTGACTGCAGGCAGATGTGAAATAGGCAGCTTTTCCGAGAGCTTGCCAGCTGGGGGGCTCTGGGAGGATGCGTGTGAGGAGAGCGATGCCCAGTCGTGATCCCGCGGGTCAAAGATCCCCCCGAATCCTCAGTGTTCCATGAATGGCCAGGAAGCTTCTTGCGGGTGGTCCCAGTTTGAGACGTTTGTCTCTCAAACGCCCAAAGCAACCAAACTTACCCTTAAAATGATAGGCAACGAGGCAAGACGTTAAATGGTCTCCCCTCCCAAACAACCCTCGATGCCTAAATATGTAAATACATACTTACAGGGTCAGTTTTATGCAAATGAGCGTATAGACATGCTAAGTCATGTGCTATTCCTCTGAAACTGCCGGTGGTCTCTCCACTCATGCCTTGCAAGTGAGGGCCACAGTTTCTTGCCTTTGGTATGAAAATAGCTTAAATTCCCAGTTTAGTTTCCAGTGTGGTTACCCAGCGGTTGTATTGGTGGATCTGAGGATGGTCAATTGGAAGATGAGGCAAGAGACCAAGGGGGCTGTGAGGAGGGAAAGGAGAAAGGACGGTAGGAAATGCCTAAACCAGCTTTGGCAGCAAAGCCAGTTTATCACAACGCTACACCCTGAGTAATCTCTCACATAAATCTCGCACAGCAGCACGTTCAGTCTCCCTCTGTTAACTCCAGTGCCAAACGCTGTTGGTTGGCACATCCTTTGTGCTGCTGATCAACCACATCTGATGTGGAAGGAGTCCCAGAGCAGGCAAGAATCCGCTGTGGGGCTGTGTCTTCTTCCAAAAGGCCATCAGATTTGAAAGGTGCCTGATTAATGGGCATGTTCCCCGGCAGCTGCCCAGTGTTGCAGCCCTTCTGCCACCATACGGTGGGATGCAGACTTGGCTGGAACATCAAAGCAGGGATGCTGGAGAGGGATGGACTCTGGATGGGCCTCACCTCAGCTCTGTTTGGCTCGTGGTTGCTACAGGTTGGTGTAGGCTGCCCAGATGTTTGTCAGCTGGATAGATTTGAGTCTTACTCAAAATGCACCCGACTGTTGAAGATTTTCTAAAGTGGTAGCCCTTAGAATAAGGTCACCCTTAGAATAAGGTCTTGTGCCCAAGCATTATAGATAGTTGAGAGATGGAAAAAATCAGGAGCATCTTGGTGCAATTCTCTTATTTCTCTGAGGAGCTGCTGCCAGCTGCTGACTTCTTAGTCTCTCCCTTGAATTCTCAGCACTAGCAATCTCCTTTGGCTTCAGCTGGACTGGTAGAAGTTTAACTCTTTACAAAACCTGCTCCCTTTGGCTTGTAAGGAAAGTCCATGTAAGGTACAAAATGGCACCATCTGCCCTTAAACTGAGCCTCAAAGTGGGCTGAGGTGGTGCTGGGTGTAAGCTGGAAGTCTCCAGAGCTGCCTTCTCCCCTTCACTGCTATCGAGTGACCTGGAAATTCCTGTGATGTAAGTTTTGAAGCAGGGGTCGTCCCTCAGTCCAGCTTCTATCCTGGTCCACAAACAGCTTATCCAGCAACTGCTACTACAGGGACTCTGGTGCCCGGTCAGGTAGCTGAGGTTTCCAACTGTCCCCTTGTACTGCTTTCAGGATGATGTTGTCATGGGCACGATGACGGTGAGGGAGAACCTGCACTTCTCGGCTGCCCTGCGACTCCCCAGCTCCATCAGCGTGAAAGAGAAGGAGGAGCGAGTCACCCAGATAATCAGCGAGCTGGGATTGAACAAAGTGGCTGACGCGAAGGTGAGTGGTGACAACATCTTTCTCAGAAATCATACGGCCTCTGGAAACCCGACTGCTTGGCTCTGGGCCATACGGCGTACGTAAAGCAGTGACACTAAGATAAGCAGGGACCCGATTAAACCATACCGCGTACGGTCTCCAGCTCAGGAGACAGCTTGGAAAAGAGGTATGAGTATTTGCTATTAAAAGGGGAAGATTTTTTGGACCACGTCCAGCATGTTGCATAAGTTCAGACCCGGGGCGGGGGGGGGAAGTCACCTAGTCATTGCACCTTGGAAAGCTGCTCGGTCACTTCCTGGCTTTGTGGGACAAGACAGGGAAATTGTTTTGGTTTTTTTTTTTTTTTTTTTTTACAGTGCTGAAAGCTGTGAGGGCTGGAAAGCTGGGCTGTGATGGAGAAGTTCTGTGCAGAACTTGTTCCTCCCAGCAGCATTTTTGCTCTGCTTTTACTTACCCCACTGTTACTTGAGCAGCAGGTGAGCTACCAGCTCAAGGCATCCCTGAACATCAATGCCACCTCTGACTGCTGTGGTGTCATTTGTCCCTTCTTTGTCTGTGTCATCTGTGTTCCCTGAAGCCATAAGGTGTCTGGTACCTCTGAAAAATCAGGCTGTGCTTACTGCTACATGGTCCCTCTCGCTGAGTCAGACCCATTGTCTGCTGCTGGCCCTAGAGCTCACTTGTGGGGCTCTGAAAATGAAAAGGGCTGCTGGGTGTGGAGAGCCCTCAACTCCAGAGCACGCACTGACTAGGTCTTGTTGCTAATGCCCAATTTCTTCTCCTTGTAGGTAGGAACCGAATTGATCCGAGGAGTGTCTGGAGGGGAGCGGAAGAGAACCAACATTGGGATGGAGCTCATCACGGAGCCACCAGTCCTTTTTCTGGACGAGCCAACGACTGGCCTTGACGCCAGCACAGCCAATGCAGTCCTCATCCTCTTGAAGAAGTAAGAGTCAGTTCTTCAGGGCTCTGCTGCAATTTTGTTGTCAGCTCATTAGTTAAAAAAAGGAATGTGGTTATGACCGAGTAGCTACATTGCTCCTTTTTTTAAAAAAAAAAAGGCAAAAAAAGCTAGACAAATAGGGTCAGAAGTTGGTAGTAAATTATTTGTCTGGGTCTTGTCCAAAGCCTTTTGAAGTTGATGGGAGTCTTTCCACAGCAAGCATTGGATTGGAGCCCAAAAAGCAGATGGAGCTTGGACAGCTTCCCTTTGCCACAGAGAGGGGTGGACTGGGAGGTCAGGCCTTGTAATCATAATTTCTTGGCCTTCCAGCTGAGTCAATTACAAAGTCTCTTCCTCCCCTCTGGCAACGGCCTTGAACTCAATTAGACTTCACCTGCGGGTTTACCCTCAGTGTTTACCTTCATCTCCCGTGTTTTGGAGATGAACTGTCTTCTGGTACAAAGAGGACCAAACAAAGCTTATTTAATGAGTTCCTAACCCGCCTCCTGGGTCTTGTTCTGCTTTTGGGGATGTGTATTGTTCTCTGCTGTTTGTGGATAGAGGTCTTGGACGGGCAAGGATTCTTGTTGGGCACCATACTTTGTCTACACAGACTGCTGCGACAGTCTCTTGTAATGATGGGTGCTGTCTGGAAGGTCTTGCAGGCAGCATCTGACACAGCATCTGAGAGAGAACGGGGAACTACAACTTTTCTGGGTCGAGACCCTGAGAAGTTGACAAGTAATTGTCTTTGATTCAGACGCTTATTTTTTGTTTGGGTTAACCTGACCTTTGCGAAATGCAAAGCGCGGTGTATTTGGGAGATGTTTCGTTTCTCTTTCAGGCTGTCAAGAAGAGGGCGAACCATCATATTTTCCATCCACCAGCCCCGCTATTCCATATTCAAGCTGTTTGACAGTCTGACATTACTAGCTCTGGGAAAGGTGCTGTACCATGGTCCTGCGAAGCACGCCCTGGAGTACTTCAGCTCTATCGGTAAGTCTTCTGCGCCAGGAGTAAAGGCAACTGGCTAATGAGTTTAATCCGTGGGTAGACTCTTACCCTACCACTGGGAGACAGTCCTGTGCTGGTCCAAATTGTGTCATGTTAGAACAGGAAAAAAACCTAAAATGATAAAAATGACAATTTTGAGACAACACAGAGCATGGTGCTCGCCTGCCTTCGTTTTGCCTTGCGTCGGGACAAAACCCCCAAATTTCTTGGACATTTAGAAGCGTGATGCACAACGGACAAGATGGTGCTTGTGGTTCTGCCCTGGCCTGGGCGGCAGAGCCAGTGGGTTTTGATGTAGCAGATTGGCAGCAGTTGGTAGGGGCTGATCCAAGAACCTGCTCTAGTCTGAGTGCAGGTGGGTGACCAGGAGGACAAAATCATGGTGTGTCTTAAGATGGGTTAATAACTGCGCTGTTGGGTGGCTGCCCCCGCTCCAGGTAAGCAGGGTGAGGTTTTCTGACTATAACAGACAGAGAATGTGGAGTGAATTTCTAATCTAGTGTAGGTGCAGCAGTGGACACATTGGATTATAAGGTTTCCCTGGCTTTAAGTGAGATGCTTTAACCAAGCTCACTACTTCTACTCCTCCTCTTGGTGTTCCACCTCACTTCCTTTCTCACAGGAATGCTATAGGATAAGCATCCTTGCTTTTTTTTTTTCTCTTTTTAACCTCCTTGTCCCATAGCTAGAACTATATTATAAGTAGTTGCTCTTGGACGGCTCTTTCTCTTCCTTGTCACCAAGGAAACACAAGCAAGACGTGAGCTTCAAGAGCAAACATCTGAGGCTGTAGAGCAGACATCCAGCAACCTCTACTGAGGAACTGTGTATCTTACAGAGTGGGATGTGGTTGAACAGATACTGAGGAGGAAGCAAGAGTTGTCTGTGCTGAGCTGTGTAGAAGCAAGTTAAAGATTTCTCCTCACCTGGAATCAGTGGAGAATCAGAACTTTGAAGCTCTGTATAGATACCTCAGATTCACCATCTCCTAAATCCTGTCCATTCTACTGCTGTAAACTAATGCTCATGGAAAGCAGTGAAGTTTTCTGGTAACAGGCTTGTGCATGAGTGATATAGCATCATTCCTTCCAAGCTGTGCTCTGTGCATTACAAACATGTTGCACGTGTGTTTTTTGGATTTGTGGTTGTTTTTCTTTAGGGTATGAATGTGAACCCTTCAACAATCCAGCCGACTTCTTCCTTGATATCATAAATGGTGATTCAACTGCTGTGGCAGCAAGCAAGGAAGATCACGGACCTGTGGGCACAGGGAAAGGTAACTTGTGAAGGAGAAATCCACTGTTGGCTGGTGTACAAGGGAATTTGTATGTGGTGATGGCAAGCTTTTATTCTCTGGGTTTCCTCCAGTCTAAGGGCACTTCATTATCTTTTTATTTTTTCCTCCTAATAGCTATATTTTTGCTTTGGGCTTCTTTAAAAGGCTCAGAAAACTTGTAAAAGGGGTACTTTTTTCCTTCCTTTAGTAATATAGGAGAGCAGTGATAAATGTCAGTAATTTACAAAACCCACGTGGGAAAGACTGAAAAACTAGAAGTGCTTAGTCCCAAGAGACAGCTGGCAGAAGCTTTCAGTCACATCAGAAGCTGCTGCAGAGAAGACAGAGTAAACAGGCTAAGGAGTAATGGATTTAAGGGGCAGTGAGAAAGACTGGAACTAGATTAGAGAACAAACTCTCTAACAATATAGTGAATGCAATGTTTGGGAATGTTTGGGGATGCTGTAGCACATCTGTGACTGAAGGGTTATAAGGGAACTGTTTTCATAATGATGCTTTTTTGGGGATGGGGAAATTGATCAAAGCAAACGTTGATTTCCCCCAAATTCAGTGAAACAAAGGTTTTCTGATGCCTCATTTTAAGAGTAAGGCCATTTTTTATGCCACAAAGAACAGGCAGATTAGGTAGGAAACTGTAGGGAAAGCCTCTCACTCAAGCTCACCTCTTAAGCTCAGAGCTAAGGCTTGAACAATTCAAATTCTCTGGTCATTCCTGCTTTTTTTTTTTTTTTAATTCAGCCTCCAAAGTGGCTGAGCACGTTGATGGGCCCTGTCCGAAGGCAGGGTTGGTGGGGAATCACAAGCCATATATTGTCTTTCTTGTTCAGAGGTGAGCACTGAAAATGGAGTGGCAGAAGATAACGTGGACAGCAGCGTGGTAGATGTGCTGCACCAGAAGTATCTCAACTCCAGCCTGTATCAGAGCACGAAGGAAGCCCTGGGGAAAGTGGAGCTCGGACGGGGAAGCAAGCAGAGAGTGTCCAAGCAGGGCCATGAGATCACCTATGCGAACGGATTCCTCACCCAGCTGTACTGGGTGTCCAAGCGTTCCCTGAAGAACCTCATCAGGAGCCCACAGGCCTCCATTGCACAAGTAGGTAACGACTGCTGAAAATCTCAGGCTCCCTCTGCTCTCAGTCCTGCAATCTGACGTTATTAGGACAGACTTTTGCTTTCAAAGGCAGCTCGGGAATCAGAAAATCCTGTGCCACTGCCATTTAAGCGGACTGAGATGCCCAACTACCTTTGTATAATTTCCATTTCAGTTTAGGACAAGGACTACTGCACTGAAGACTGGGGAGACAGGAGGAAATGCTTCATTCTCTGGTTCACATAGGGAGCTTTTAGGCTGACTTTCTATCATGATTCTATGAATCTATGATTTTCACTTGAAATTTTAAGCTGGGTTAATCTTTGAGTGTGCCTCTACTAACCTCCCCCAGCCAGAGAAGCTCAGAGGAAGAAGAAAAGTGAGGAGGATAAACCCGGAAGATTTGCCATAAAGCTTTTAATTGTGTGTCTCATAGGTATATATTGACTCACAACAGTAAAGTTTTAGGCAGATGTAAATCTTAAACCCTGCATAAGCCTTAATAATAAGTTTATCCCTATTTACTTATCTGAAGGGCTCCCGTTTCCCTTTCTTTTTTCCACTTCCAGATTGCAGTGACCGTAATTCTAGCCTTGGTCGTGGGTGCTATTTTTTTCGGTGTAAAATTGGATCGAAGTGGCATTCAGAATCGGTAAGCTGGTGAAGTTTTGCTCTTTTTTTTTTTTTTTTTTTTCCTGTCTGTAGCAGACAGGTTTCAGCCGCGGGAAGGGCCTTGGGATCCACTTGGACCACAAAGGAAGGAGGGTTGGATTGATGTGCCTCAGGGCACTGCAGGATGGGGTTTCTGGATTCTTTAAGTTCTGTGCAAAGGAGATGTGAAAGGGAAGATAAAGGAATAAACCTGGTTTTATGGCTAAGATTACAATAGCACAATTAAATATCTCCATTCGGTGGACAGAGACAGAAAAACACTGACTTGATGGTATGATGACGTCTGAGGCTGCCCATCTGAGGTTGATCTAGGCTGTTTCCTCACATTTTGACTGTTCTGTTTCGCCTTCTAGGGTTGGATCCTTGTTTTTTGTCACCACAAACCAGTGTTTTTCCAGCGTCTCGGCAATTGAGCTGTTCATCAGAGACAAGAAACTATTTGTGTAAGTAGTGAGGTGCTTAGACTCTTCTCATTCCCTCGAGTGAGGTGGCGGGAGTATTATCTTACAGGCTAAACAAAATTTTTTTCTACCAAAGACTTGATTGCTCCCTTGCAACATCAGATTGTAATTTCACTGAATTTTTAGAGTTGGAAGGGACCATAGAGATCATAATGCTAAATTGGCTTGTAGAGCAGGGAGCTGAAATACTACAAGGTGGGGGAAGGAGGGGAAGAATAAAATGCTTTTAACTTGCTTGCCGTGACAGAGTTTACTGAGAAGTGCTTTGCCTTCTGGTAATGGCTATTTTTGAAGTCTGCACGTGAATCCTGCAGACACCAATCCCTGCCCGCCCCCTCGCTGACGGGGCTGAAACGCTGTCTCGTGGTGGTCCTAAAGTGGTGAAACTGTGCCAGGATGAAGGGGGAGTTCTTGGAAAAGCTTGGCAAGGGATGCTCAGATGAAGAGGGCTGCTGGCTGGTTTACAGGAGCTCCTCAATAATCAATCAAGTGCATCTCTTTATCTATATCTGTATATGTGTTTGCGGGTATATATATGTAAATTTGTGTATATATTATATACACACACATATATATACATATATGTTGAAAATGTAGTTTGGAATAGCCTCCAGCTCATGGGATGAAAGAGACAGATTCTTGCAGTAAAGAAGAAATTAGGGATTTGTGCCTGGAATGCACATGTCCACCCACAGGTTGCTCAGAGCAGCTTAATTTTGCCCCTCGTGGCTATCTCCCCCACGGTGATGCTTCTTGCCAGTCTGCCCTGCTCACCAGCTGTGTCAATGGGCCTTTTGGCACCTCCCCAATTAAGGCATTTTTTCATGAGCTCCATTAAGCAGCAAAGCAATCATAACGACAGTTAATTGCCCTGTGAACTGGAGGCGAGTTGATGTCCTAAAGGTGTTTTTGCACTGTTGGGTATTCCCCATTCCTTCTAGCTGTGGATGAAGTGCTCCTCCAGGTAATAGCAGTCTAATACTTTCCCGTGCTCTCGTGTTAAGGATCCTTCTCTTTGAAAAGAGATTTAGGAGCTTTTTTTTCCAATACGTTAGGTAGCAGTCATGTAGCCTTTGATTCATTTTCCTCGGAGGGCTCTCAGTATGACTGCAGGGCTTGGGAGATACATCAGCCCTTGCTTTAAAGAGTGGGAAGTGATAACACAGAAAAAATAAGCAACTTGCGTATAGAGGAGTCGTCAGTGGTAGAGAGAACAGAAACCAAATGAGGATAAACCAGACACAGAAGCTGAGCCTGCTTCCTAGATAACCTCTAAACCTGTGCAACTCCCCTCCTTCCTGTCCTCGCAGCCATCAGTACACCAGTGGATATTACCGTGTGTCTGCCTACTTCCTGGCCTTGATGATAGGAGATCTGCTGCCCATGAGAACTGCTCCAGCCATCATATTCTCATGCATCACTTACTGGATGATTGGTAAAGAAATCGATGCTTTCGTTGAACCTGTCATCTTCCAACACGTTTGATTTCTGACTTAGCCACAGTTTAGTTCCTGTATCTATAACGTGAAACTAGCTGAACCTTCAACTGATTTAAGTGCTTGTCATCGTAACT
Organism: Xenus cinereus; assembly: GCA_025774025.1. Taxonomy (NCBI): domain Eukaryota; kingdom Metazoa; phylum Chordata; class Aves; order Charadriiformes; family Scolopacidae; genus Xenus; species Xenus cinereus. The sequence continues at coordinate 19,310,536 of JAOXJK010000002.1, forward strand.
TCGGAGGACTCTGGGGCAGGGGCAGAGACACCAGCAGTCTAAGACAGGGATCTGCTTGACCAACATCTTTCAGTGGGCTCTTTGGGCCTTTGGAGCATGCATAGTTCCGGCCAACTCCAAATTTGGTCTGTCTTCCTGCTTTCCCTGTCTCGCATAGGAGTCCAAGGGTACCTCTCTGAGATCCATAAACTGGTTGTTTACTGGCCTCTTTCCTTTCTTTTTTCTAACAGGATACCAAGCTGTTGCAGGCCGGTTCTTCTTCTTCATGCTGACCCTCATAATGGTGTCCTACACTGCCACGGCCATGTCTCTGGCTATAAGTGCTGGGATGGATGTGGTGGCTGTGGCCAATCTGCTCATCACGATTTGTTTTGTCCTGATGCTTGTGAGTATGTCAGGGTGTGGGGGCTCCTTGGGTGGAAGTGAGGAAGCAGCTGAGATGGGCTGAGAATCCACAGTCCAGTAGCATGTCAGCCCCATTTATTGATTTTATTGTCACTATAGTCAAATATCTACTTCTGCCAACTTCTAATCTAAGGGTCAAATCATGGCTTAGGTGCAGTTCAGTAGGTGAGATGCCACCAGAGTTTTGCAAACAGTGTGTCCCAAAAAAGTGTGTGGTGGGGTTTTTTTTTAAATTTTTCTTACAAAAATTTCCTTTAAAAAAAATCTTGCATTTCCAGTAATAGAAATCTAAGTCATCAACTAGATCATTTTAAAGGAAAAAAAAAATCTTGAAATCTTCTTTATATTGATTTTATTGCATTAGTTTTTGTTGCCCAGTAGGATTAGCAGGAGCATACCCTCTCTTTATTTTACTTCGTTATTGCCCTTGGGTTCCAGAAATTACTTCAATACTCTTCTTCAAGGAATTCTGAGGAAGGCAGCCAGTGAGAGAGAAAGGAAGTTTTACCACTCATAGACGAGGGATGTGAATTTTTTTTCAAAGAGATGATGCTAGTGATGAAACCTCTTGACTCTGAGGCCTATCAAGTTACTTTAGAGTAAAAAGTACCTTCTGTAGGTGGTTCCTGGTAGCTGTCTGCCTACATATTCTGAGCCCACAGCGCACCCCTTATTCTTTGATTTGTGACTTAACCTGCTTTTTGCAGTAAGTTAAGAGATGGTGTATCGCTTCAAATGCTTGCTGTGGGTGAGGAGTGCACGTGTAGTGACGGGCAGCTGATGTACATTGAGTTAAGTCATGGTGTGTAAAGAATGGCCTGTGCACACCCTGAAGGACAGCAGGGTGAGCACAAAAACGATGAAGCACAGCCTGAAGCATCATATTTAGCTATAAAGTCGGATTGTGCTAAGGAGTAAAAGAGCAAACCTTGTTCCAGGCAGAAGAGAGCACAGATAAAAGACTGTAGGTCAGAGGAGAAAGCTGAAAGGGTAACAGCCCTTAAAGCTCCCCACAGTTTCCTTCTTGTTTCTCCACTTCCTCATCTCATTTAAGTGTGGCCAGCAGGGCGAGGGAGGGGATTCTCCCCCTCTGCTCTGCTCTGGTGAGGTCCCACCTGGAGCACTGTGTCCAGCTCTGGAGTCCTCAGCACAGGAAGGACATGGACCTGTTGGAACCGGTCCAGAGGAGGCCACATAGATGATCAGAGGGCTGGAACCCCTCTGCTGTGAGAAGAGACTGAGAGAGTTGGGGGTGTTCAGCCTGGAGAAGAGAAGGCTCCAGGGAGACCTTAGAGCCCCTTCCAGTCCCTAAAGGGGCTCCAGGAGAGATGGGGAGGGACTCTTGATCAGGGAAGGGAGCCATAGGAGGAGAGGGAAGGGTTTTAATCTGAAAGAAGGGAGATTTAGATGAATTACTAGGAAGACATTCTTTCTTATGAGGGTAGTGAGAGCCTGGCCCAGGTTGCCCAGAGAAGCTGCGGCTGCCCATCCCTGGAAACATTCAAGGTCAGGTTGGATGGGGCTTTGAGCAACCTGATCTAGTTGAAGATGTCCCTGCTCATTGCAGGGGTTTGGACTAGTTGACCTGTAAAGGTCCCTTGCAACCCAAACTATGATTCTGTGATTCTGTGACTGTCATGCCAAGTGAGTCTTTATCATCTTTATCATCTGTAGAGCCACACTGGTCTCCATATTTGCAGCAGTTCTTACAGATCATACTGGTAGGAATGGCTGATAAGGTGTGAATGAGGGAAAGTAGGACTTCCTGCAGGTTAGGGGCTGGCTTGCCTCTGGGATCCTCCTGACATTTCATCTCATCCATGCCTAATTGCTCCCGGATTCCTGGGCAATGGCTGGCACCGTGGTTTCTCCATTTTTTCTGAGGGTGGCGTTGCTGCTGCTGTTTGCTCAGGGTCAGTCTTCTGAAGACTGAGTGTTCATCAGAACCAAGTTCAGTGCAGAACAGATTCAGTCTTTAGGCTCAGTGTGAGTCTGTGGGGCTCTATCTACGTGTTTGCAGCAGAAATGACTGGGACAGTCGCTTGTGAAGTCCGTGCTTTGGCTGTGTCTCACCACTGCCCGGCAGCTCATGACTCCCCAGACTCAACGGAAGAGAATGCAGTTGTGTCCATTCATATAAAGTGAGGGCTTAAATCGTCTTTGTTAGTTTAACCTAAGTTGTTGGACCTTCACCTGTCTTCACTGATGTGCTAAAGGTGGGCAGAGAGGTTTCATTACCATCTTGAAGTGGGTGCAATAGTCTTTAGCAAGAGGTGAGGGGAGGAAGGGGAAATCAGCATCACTAGGCAACTTGAATTATTTGACTGATGGTATTTGGAACTTCTCACATTACACTTGCAAATCTTGTATTCCTTGTAAATGCAGACAGATGTTTGGTTTTTTTTCATCTCTTCTTGCCTAAGTAGAGTTGGGAGTTCAGGATCTTTAATAACAGCCTCAAAATCTTGAGTCTCCCTCTTGCCACAGCGTGAGGCATTGGGTGCTGTGGTGCTGGAGCTCAGATGTCCTGTCATACCTCACACCATCCCAGCACCATACAAGGCTGTGTCTAGAGCACAGCACGGCACAGGACAGGTTTTCCATGGCTGTAAAAAAGGTGTACACATCTCTGCAGAATATGAAGGTGGGTCGCTCTTCATTCATTAGAACCCATGGACACCATGGTTCCACCTCTGAGATCCTGGGTGAGCCTTGGGAGATGGTGACGAGAGCACGGCTGCACACATGGCCTCCAAAAGGCTCCTGACAAATATTTCTGTTCTCTTTTTCTTTTTCATTGAAAAATCTGACAACGTCTTTGGCCTTTACATTGTCTTGTCCTACGTTAACTGTTTGTCCATGTTCATAGAATCATAGAATGGTTAGAGTTGGAAGGGACCTTAAAGATAATCGAGTTCCAACCCCGTGCCATGGGCAAGGACACCTCCCACTAGAGCAGGTTGCTCAAAGCCCCATCCAGCCTGGCCTTGAAAATGTTCCAGTGATGTACAGATGTTAAGATTAGATGGTTGAGTGTGTCTTTACAGCCTTAAAGTTTATGAAGTATGTAAAACCCAACTATATCTTAAAGGGCTAAAAATAATCAATGTTGGCTGTTATTACTTATGTCATTAAAAATGTAATTAAGGCAATCAAAGGGTAGCACAGTGACTGCTAAATGAAGTTTCAAATGCTACATTACAGCAATACTTGTACCACACTTATTCCATCATTTTTATAAATGCTTGTGAAGATACAAGGTAAATTATCAATTATGTTTTGCAAAGCTGTCTGCAAATCCAGTTTTACTGAGAGGAAATAATTAGCTACATTCGCAGTTTTGACTCTTAGGATCTCTTGACATTAAAGAATTACACCAAGCTGCTCCAAAGAGATTAACAGCTTTTCATCAGTATTTCTATAATGCCTGCCCTTGCTTGGGTAGGGAATTATAACAGCAAGCCACAGCTAATTCTGCATTAAACTGGGTTAGTTTAAGAACTTTTCACAACCATCTCAACCTTCTTTGCTGTACAGACAGCAAATTTCAGGAAAAACACCCCTGAAAGTCCCTCCAGCTGCCTGGGATCGTGTGTGTGTGTAAGTAATATTGTTATGAATTCTCATTTACAGGATGAGATTTTGGAAATACTGGGTTATTTTTCCCTATTTGTAAAGACAAAGTAAAATAATTGAAGTCAGAGGAAGTTTGGGGCAAGTGAGAGCATGAACTTTGACCCCAGTACATGGGCTGAAATAACACAAATTAAATGCTCCTGGCTGGGGAAAACAGAAACAAAAGGAACAACTCCAAATGTTCAAAGAACTACAAGAGGAATGCAGAACAAAAACGTTTTTTAAAGTTGCTTTATAGCCAGGAATGTTAAGGGGCTCCTTTGTGCCAAGCATGTCTTACAGGTATTGCTGGTTTTGACCAAACAGCAATCAAATTTTATAGAATTTCAGCATAATAAAAGTATCATAGAACACTGTTGGAGCTAACAGCTTTATTCAACATAAGCAGGTGGTAACAAAACAGGGGTTTTATTGAAGTTTTTATTGACAGTGAATTCTTGCTTGCTATTTTCCTCCTATTTTCTGATACTGTATGGTTGAAGGGCACCCTTACGTCTTTTGAAAGCAACAGCAATAATAAACTGCTGGGTTCCACAGACTTCCAAGAAAGAAAATAAAGCATCTTCTTGTACCTGCCTGCTGGATCCTCTCCTGGCAGAAAACCAGCCCTTATTTTATAAATATTGTTTCAAATACAACGTGCAATTGTTCTGGTGAAACGTCCCATGTTACTGCCACTGTCAATTAGCAAAAAAATATTTTGCATTCAGCCCTTGTTGAAGCAGGCGATGAAGCCATGCTCTGCTGAGCTGGTGTCAGAGAAAGCCGTGTTAGAGAAGGGGGCAAAGGACTGGAAGCATCGTGGTAGCTAGTATAGAATCATGGAATGGTTTGGGTTGGAAGGGACCTTAAAGATCATCCAGTTCCAACCCCCTGCCCTGGGCAGGGAC
>JAOXJK010000002.1:19320051-19330501 GCA_025774025.1 Xenus cinereus
GGGCGGGAGGGCCCGGCCGCCCCCTCCTCCCGGCGGTGGGGTGGGGACCGGTTTGCGGGGCGGGCCCGGGCCTTCGCGTGTGCCGGCCGGCCCGGCGGCTCCCTTGGAGGCCGGCGGTTGCACCCCGCCGCTTCCCCGGCGGGAGCGGAGGGTCTGGGCCCAGCCTTTAGAGTTCGAGCCGGCAAATGCTGCCGACAAGAGCATAGAGGAGCCCGTCGGGCTGAGGAGGAGGTGCCGAAGTGTTCCTGAGAGCAGAGTAAAGGAGGGTTGCGATAGAAAGGGGTGTGGAGGAGAAAAGCGGTAAAAAAAAATACCGCTTTCCATAGGTGGGAATCTGTTGTAGCTGCTCGTGAAACTGACAGGGAGCACGGGGCTGTGCTCCTATTCTGGATCGGTTACTAGAAATAAACATCGTTGTGCACAAAGTTGCTCAGAAGTTGCTTCCCGGATTCCTCTCCTGTCTTCTAAGCTCAGGAGGGGGCTGATATTTGCAAGCGTGGTCAGGCCACTGTCCTGTGAGTGTTCCCTAAAGCATTATTTTGAAATAATCTTGATGCTGCTTTAAGGAAACTGCCTAGGTTCGTTAGCCCTTAGTGTAAAGCAGGCAAGTTATATGGAAAATAGGTGTAGTCAATTTTTATGGTGTGTTTCTGTACCTACTAACTTTCCCCTAACCCTGTAACTTCTCTACCCTGATTAGAGGATCCTGCTGTTGAAACAGCGGAGGAAGCTAAGGAACCAGCAGAGGCAGACATCAATGAACTCTGTAAAGACATGTTCAACAAAATGGCCATCTATTTAACGGGTGAACTGACAGGTAAGTCGCTGCAATACTGACCTGCAAGTAAGTTTCTGTTTCTTTTAAAGAAATCTGTTGTGTAGTTTGTCTAAACTATACCTATTTACACAGAGCGTATTTAGAGCATGTCTGGCATGTTGCTTGGCTGCTAAGAACACTGAGGTTAATCATATTAATGAAGTCCCAGATTAGCACAAATACTTTCCAAAATAATTCAGTCCAATATCAGCAACTTCAAAAAAAAATAATATCTTTTTAGTCTTGTGGAAGATTGTACATGGAAAAATGAACACACAAAGGGGGTGTAGGTTAAGAAAGACTGGAAGAGAAGCACAACTGAGAGTGGAACGTGTGCAGCTGTTTTGTTTCTGAGGGAGAGCAAGGATCGTACACATATTTTTCCAACATTAATGCTTTAGAATAAACTGCTGTGCAACATTAACTGCAGCAAAGTAAACTGCTCAACAAGTTGGTGGATTCCATGGGCTCTAATTTTGAAAGCACTCCACAGCACTCCTGATTGGCATGGACTTGAAGGGTATATGGTACAGATTACCATCTGGATTTGTGCTATCAGTTTTGTAAACATAGGTGTTTAACTGACAGAATAAGAGTAGAAATGTGAGGAATTAGTCAACTTTTCTCGCTCTCAAAAATAAATTGCAGTTGAGTAAGTATTCATCAATTCAGTTGATTTTTACAATTCACAAAATATCATCTCTCTTTTTGTAGAGCATTATACTAAGTATACTTAGTAATACTGAGTATTACCATCTCAACTATTCTGTTACTTTTAGCTATTGGTTTTAAATCTCTTGTCCTGTTGAAGAGTCTGCACCCAATTCAAACCAGATCACCTTTGAATTAAAATAAACTCTGTTCTTTTTAAGCCACCAGTGAAGACTACAAACTCTTGGAAAACATGAATAAGCTGACTAGCTTGAAGTACCTAGAAATGAAAGATATTGCTATAAACATCAGTAGAAATCTGAAGGATTTAAATCAAAAATGTAAGTAAATCGAATAAGGTAGGGTATAATGAATGGTAGGCTTGTTTGGGAAATGAAGCGTCTATGGGTTGGATGATTCATGCTCCATTAGGTGCTGAAAGAAAGAAGACTCACGGAAATGCCAGTCTTGTGTATTTCTGTACAGCTCTAGACTATGTAGATAGCACAAGAGAAAACACAACTCGGTTTATGTGCTGTCTTAGCTCAGATTTTGGATCTGTTAGGAATGAAATAAGACTTCTTTTGATTCACGTTGCATTGCTACTTGTGTTGAGTTTAGCCAGTACTCTCTAACATCTCATACTTTGCTGTAACATGACTATTGATATCACCACTTGGTTTTGGGGCAGGGGAAGGAATGAGCTTTTAAAGTGTTTTATCTGAAGAATGTAACGAGAAATACTTGTTTCAAGTGTGAACTGTTTCTTGGAAGTGAATTGCTAAGAGCTGACAGATATAATTTTTCTGCTTTTTTAAGATGCTGCTCTTCAGCCATATCTGGAACAAATCAACCTAATTGAGGAGCAGGTTGCAGCGCTCGAGCAAGCCGCTTATAAATTGGATGCATATTCCAAAAAACTTGGTAACTATCGTCCTCTAGTGTTATTACTGTGCAGCATAGTCCCTTGCAAGGGGATTTAAAATGATTAAGTGAACTTCTCCTTTATTTAACAAGTCTGAGCTGCAGAGTTGCCTGTGCAGCGTAGTGTTGCCCTGCTTTCGAACAGCAAACATTGCATGTGAAGTGGCAAGTATTGGGAAAAGATTAATATATCAAGTTATAGGGAGGAGGACTAGTACAGGTATTGCTGAACTACAGCTTATTAGTGAGGCTTGATTTCTCTTTTACAATGTGCGCTGACCCGGATTTAAAAGACAGCTGTTTAATCTTGCAAACAGAGGGATTCGCAAAGTTCCACCAGACACCCAATTCCCCTTGACTTAAATTAATATTAGTGGTCTGATTAAAAAACTTGGTTCTTAAAAAGGTTATTTTACAACTATATTTGCCTAAATGCTTCAGGAAAAAACATGACCTGGAGTGATCCTGTAAATTAACTTGAGTTTTAAGATGTATAGCAGCTTACAAGATTCAAAGCTTTTACCTATTTAGTCCTAAAATATTGTTGTTTTTCCTTCTGCAGAAGCCAAGTACAAAAAACTGGAGAAACGATGAAATTACAACACTCTTTAAGCTGAAGTTGGCCTATGAGTCAGACTGATCTCTGTTGAAGCTGCACAACAGCAATTCTGTATGTTGCTGAGGATTTGGTTACAGCTGACATCAGGACTGGTGACTTCTGGCTGTTGAATACGGTAGACTGTATTCAGGCTTAAAGACTGAACGGTATTTTCCTCTTCTCAAGTGGTTCTGTTGCCTCAGTCGTTCTGCAGTGAAAAGCTGAAACCTGTCCCTAACCCGTACGTTGATTCTGGCTATCTGTGTGTTAGTCCTGCGTCCCAAGTGAAATACTCTCTAGGAAAAGCCCTCCATAACCTATAAGGATGTTTTACTTAGTAGCAGCAGGACCTAAACGTGTTTTTTCCTTCATTGAACTCTGCTTTGAGAAGGTACCTGGACCTTTGGAGCTATGAGCATGGTATTGAAAACACTTCAGTTTGGTGTCCATCTTTATCTGTTTGAAACAGAGAGACTAGTTATTATAAATTTACAATAAAACAACTTGTTGCATTTGTCTCTCTGGGATCTCAAATTCCTGTTGGAAAAATTATGTGAGTTGCCTTTTTATTTTTTCAAAGCGTCTGTTAATAAAGACAAAATCCTTCCAGCTACTGGAGATCATAGAAGAGAACGTGCTTTAAATTCTGCATCAGGTATTCCTGCAATTATATTCTTTGAATGTCTGGACCTCAGGTGGAATTGCAAGAAGTATTGCTTTATCACATGCTCAGTTAAGTTAGCAGATCTTAGAGATACTGTGTTATATGGCCTTGAGGTAGGATTTAAGAGAGAGAGTTGTGTTCACTCAACAAAAGGCCTTTTTGGAATGAGCATCTTTAAGGAACAGGGTTAAGTCTACCAGAGGTATCCCACCGTTTGCATCTTTTATCCATAGTTAGTCGCTGATGACTTTTATATCTGTGAAAGCAAATCAGACATTTTAGTACCGTTATCAAAGCAACATCCTCCCACCTGACAGGAAGAGGTACCGACAGATGAGTTACCGTTTCTGTGTTGCAGGAAATTAGACCACGTAGAACAGCAGCCTGGTTTACAATCTGACAGATTGTCGTCTTCTCGGGATTCGTGGTGTGTTTGCAGCTCGGCTGGATAAGAGGATCTGGGCAGCCAGGCCTAAAATCTTCCTGCCTAGAGACTGGACGGTGTCCTGCTTGGTGATCTCTGGTGCTGGGAAATGTAATACACCGAGAGCAAAAAGGCAAGGTGGAAGACAATCTAAAAGTCCTGCTTCAGTGTTTCATGGTAGGCGTGGTTCAGCCAGACCCCATGGGGGTTTTGATAGTACCATCCTTTCTCTTTGCCATTATGCAGGAGGGTCACAGGTGTCTGGCTGTAGAAGCTTGAGGATGCTGCTCAGAGCTCCTCTGTTCCCTGGAAAAATGTAGATTTTTGTTACAGTATAAAGCACTTGCTTTATGCTTTATATGTGGCTGGGAGCTTAGTCCCTGATCCCCTGGAAGCCCCCTGTCTGACCCCAACCCATAGAATCATAGAATGGTTTGGGTTGGAAGGGACCTTCAAGATCATTGAGTTCCAACCCCTCTGCCCTGGGCAGGGGACACCTCCCACCAGACCAGGTTGCTCAAAGCCCCATCCAGCTTGGCCTTGAGAACAACCCTATGTCTAAGAACAGAAAAGTTACTAATTCATACCAGATTGGAAATGATTCTGGATATGTGGGCATCATCTAGAGCTGCTTGGCCAATAAATCCTTACCAGGGCTGGTCATTTCAGGATTGAAACAAGACCGTTTTGCTCTTCCAGTACTGATGATCTCCAGTTCCCAGCTCTTCTGGGAGGATGGTGCCAGAGGCACAGAGTGGGTGGTAGGACACAGAAGGATTGTTCTCCACTGACCCTGCACTTTGGCTGGGTGCAGGGGCCCAAATGAAGGGGTGACAAGTTGCCACCCTAAGGAGATACCGGCCATCTGCTGTCTAGAGAATTGTGATCATCTCCATGTGATAACTATCAAGCCCAAAGTGCATGTGACTTGTCCCATTGCGTGACAGCAAGCCAAATAAGTTCTGCTCATGGCAGATGGCCTGCAAATCAAGTATTGAATGTAGAATGGAGCATGTCCCGGACACACTCAATACTCTAATGCCAATCTAGTTGCAATTTCACCCCCTTATTGGACATGGACCATATTCTCAGATCCTCAAGGGGAGACAGACTCCACAGGTCCAAGCTGGGTGGGAACTGTCTGCCTGACAGTCCTGCTCTGGCTTTAGGATGCATCCTGGTCACCATCCTATTTTCCTGAACACATACTGCCCGCATTCAAAAAACCGTTTGGCATTTAGGTTGCCAAAACTCATAGTTGTGTCCCACGAAGGATTCACTGTCGCACGGATGGTAACAGCAGCCTTCCTGTGTGAGGTCCTGAAGTGGCCAAGAAGAGCAGAGCAGCCCTCATCTCTGTTTTGTGTTTACATCCTCTAGAGCTTCCAGCTGGAGTTAGATACAAGGATGGTCAGATTGTTTGGGCAGAAAGGGCTGCATTCAAGAAGAGGCTAGTGAGCATGAGGAGCACGAGGGCTAGAGATTGTCTTCTGCTCAGCAGAGGACTGGAAATTTGTGATTAAACGGTTTGTGACTGTACAAAAACCCACCCTGCAGTACACACGTGCTAGATGTGAGCCCTGATCAGCGCTTCTCACATCTCCAAAGACATGTCGGAAACCTGAAGATGCTGTCAGTGTCATGACTAACATTGGAATGGTGCCCTCTAAAACAGCATCCATGCAGCTGGTGTAACAGGTATTGCTCCGTACCACTCAAGGTGAAGGGGATCAAGGGGACTGAGTGACAGTGGACAGGTAAATACAGTCACACACAAGTGAAATTGCAGTATCTTGTTCCTTCTACGTACTTCATCTGGGGAAGTCTCAGTTGTGATGGAGCTTCCTGGCCTCCCCCATCCCACCTCTTCATAGTCCAAGGCCTGGGGTCTTCTGGTTTGTGTCTTTATAGCAAGGCAAGGAGCAGGCTCAAAAATAGGTTTAAATACGCTCCTATTTGGATCCACTTTTGTAGGACAAGTGACTTAGCCGTGCCTCGTTTCACTCGCAGGTGCATTTGACAGTTGCTTTGATGAAGAGATCTACTCCCCGCGCGCAACCCAGCCTGCTGTTGGAAGGTTTGGGAACCTGTGTCATCGGGGCATAAAAAATTTCAAAGCAAAATAATAAGGGCATTTCTCTGCTCGTTGTCTTCCCGTGGCAGGATGGCAGGAGGCCCGCAAGAGGGCGATGTCTCAGCAGAGAAATCTTCCACAAGATCAAGCCGTGGAGGCAAAGGACCACATCTCGTTCTTGATGAAAACCAGATGCTTTCCTACGTATAGAAAATACAATGATATTTTAAAGCTACACAGACAAAAACCTCCAGGAACGCCGAAGGTGGAAATCCATCTAGCATGGATCTACCATCCAGGCATTGCCAACAAGCGCTTGATGTTTTCTGGTAAAAAAAGCTAAGAAATAACAAATGCCTTCACAAACTCTTGAATATCCCACCTCCAGGAAGCAGAAATGGGAAGAGGAGCTTGTCCCACAAGTGACTCTTTGTTGGAAGGAAATTTTAGGGACTGACCACCTGATTGAGTGACGGTGGCATCCCAATTAGGCCAAGAGTTAGCAGCTGTTTTTCTCAGTTCTGTCTCTGAGTAACCATTCCCCTCTCCAGCTGAGGGCCCTCTGTGTGACTGGTAGAATCCAAATCATGGCAAGGATGGCAGATCCTTGGAGGGCAGCACCACAGAAAAGACATAGCATTGTACTGGGAAAATGCATAGTCCAAAAGCAGAGGTGCAACCTGGTTGCTGCTGAAACATTTCTCATGGAGAGCCCATGAGAAGCTCAGGGGGAGACTAAATCTCTATTTCTTCTGTTCTGCAGCATTTTCTGGTGGAAAAGATAATAAGAAAGTAGCAGGTGCTTGAAGGGAAGAACATGGAAGAGAACAGAGGAAAGGGCAGGCTGATGGATGAGAGTTAAGGGGTGAAGGATCTCATCAAAGTGGTCTATGCAACTGCTTTGGAGAAGTTCCTGAGGACTTGGACTGAAACAAACCAGGGTGTGAATCAGCCTTGCAAATACAGCTCTTTAAGCAGAAACAGAAGAGTTCAGTTCCAGAGAAGGATCTTTTTCCCCCGGCACCTCGAGGCAGTTCTGCCCTGCTGCTCTAACAGGTTATTCTGAAATCATCCGACTTTCAGAGCAGAACTTTGTGGAGATGTCCAGAGTCTTCAAAATGGGCTCTTAAACCATTAGTGAAAACTGCAACATGTTCAACAGCTGAAATACAACTCTTCTAGAATGGAGTTTACTTTTTAAGCTGGAACTTGGTGTTCAATAGAAATTATATTCAGTGGGATGTTCATCACAAGTGTATATAATGGCCTGAAGGTAAATACATTGTTGTATTTGCAGCATCCCATCAGAGGACAAATATATGAACAAGAACAATAGGCAGAAGACAAGTGTGCTAATAAAGTGTGACAGGGTTTGTTAATGAAAGGTTTGTTAATGGTTAATGTTTGTCCCTGCTTTCTGATATTACAGTAGAACAAGGTTGACCTTTAAAAAGGTCACATAGACTTAAAAATTAAAGCAGTTCATCCAAGTTTGTTGGGAGCAAGTAATTTTTTTCTCACCAATAAGTCTAACCCAGAAGAAACGAGAGCAGCTATTGGTTAGCTGTTCGACACAGCTTTTGGGCCCCTTAGCACAGTTTAGTGGTCAACAAAGGTTACTGAGATAAATCCTAGTCATTAAGCATTCTAATTTTTTAAAATCTGATACTTAGTCTTCCAGAAGGAAGACTTGTTGTTAAATCAAGTTAACCCAGAGGTTCTTGGTTATCCATTTGTACCACAGGTGACACAAAGTGAGGCTTCCAGGACTCAGCTTTAGCCCTCCTCTAATCTCAAAGCCCCACTGTGTGTCACGGTGGAGTCTCTGGGAAACAAAGCCGTTTTCTTGCTGCTTTGCATTGGGTACCTCTGTGTCTTTCCAGCATGGGGGAAGATGTCTGGAACAGGGAAGTTGCTCCAGGGCCATTCGCTTTGCCTATTACAGTTGTGGCGCAGCTGGAGAGGAAGCAGGGGTGCTTTCTTCTTTTTATCTGGTGAGAAGACTTGTAATAGTTGATCTTTTTTGGGATATGGCGATCAACTGGATGATATTTTCATATAACTTTCATTCATTTTTCTGTGATTCTGTGGCATTTGTGGCTTTGGCCTTTGCAATGCTGTGCTACCAACTCGTGGTACATCAAGCTTATTAATACTTACTAAAGGAAAGACGTTTTGCCTGTTTCATATAAATAGTTAGTGCTGTTGTGGTAATATTACAGTTACTGTCTTTTTCCACATAGCACAAATTCGGCTCTCTGCCTTCACTGTAGCTGCTATAAATGATACATGGCAGGGAATGTCATCAAGCTGAGAGAGGTCAGTCCTACATGTGTACAGGTGTGCTCCGCAACTCATGTAAACTCTTTTTTTTTTTTTTTTTTGCCTGATTGTTACTTTAGCGATCTTTCCGTGCTTCATAAAATAATGGGAAGATACCAGCTGCCATTCATCTAGTAAATGGCACTGGAGGGCATCCCAGTATTATTTGGCTTGTCTTCTTTTGCCACAACAGGCAGTTGAGGTTCTGATAGGTCTCGTAGGGTCATTCCAGCCTTCCCCCACATTGGTACCGAGAACGGAAGTTTTATGGATGATGGACCAGCTCATTCTTCTGTCCATAATACATTTCATATAAATGAGCAAAATAAAACTGGCAGATATATACAAGTCCTGGAAAATATTTGGGAGTGTAAGCATTGTGGTGGCAGGTTTTTCACGAAAAGGTATTCTTCTGGGATCTCAGAAAAAAAACAACAATTCAGTGTACTACTTCTTTATTTTGCAATTGAAATTTTAATTTCACAAACCTTCATTATGATCACACAGGAGAGGACCCATCTACTCAGTCATCAATAGACTCCATCCCCACCACAAGAGACAACATGTAATGGGGCAAGAAAACAGTAGATTATCATCTTCTGACAGAATTCCTCTGACACTGTTTTATGCTTCCCTTTACAAATAGGTCACAAAAAAACTGAAAATGCGGAGGAGAGAGGCTCCTCAAGCAGAGTCTCTGGAAAGTCATGATTATGAGCATCTGTACAGACCCTGAGCCGTCAGGACATCAGGAGCCAGGTAGGAACCTGAGGGAGGAGAGGTAGGTGCAGAGGAGAGCCTGTAGATATAATTTTGCACAAGGACCTGTCTCCTTCCCTGTGCAATTGCCTGCTCTGTCTCTGTTTAGAGCTGGCTGTGGTGATTATAAAAGCACCGTACAGCTTTCTTTTCTAAGTGAATTTCTCTCCATGAAGTATCTAGCAAATGATCCAAGAGTTTCAGTCTCAGCAGGCTGGGAAATGGCTGGCATTCGACCTGAGTATTCATGAGTGTGGGAGCTGGTGACTGCCTTTGCTTGGCTAACGTGGAATGAAGGAGACTTCATAAGGTCGGGGCAGATTTGCCAAAGTGCTGACTAGCGGGGAAATGTCAATGTCCTTGTGATCCACAACAGGTTTCAAAGTAAAGTTCTGCAGGATGGCTGTAAAAAATATGAATAGCTCCATCCGGGCCAGGCCTTCTCCTGCACAGATGCGTTTTCCTGCAAGTGAAAAACAATAAAAAGTGAGGTGATAGTGCAGTATTTTGCTGGTAACTTATTTTAACCACGGTTCCAAAAAAGTTGAGACATCTCAGAATGGACAGGCAGCACTATAGCATTTTGAGAAAGCAAATGAATAAAACTAGGAGCTAAGTATCTAGAACACTGAGAGTGCAAAGGGCAAAGGCGGTTTGAAGGCTTTGGTTTCTCATGTTCTGCTGCGGTTTGATGGTGAGTTTGGAGAGAGACAATTTGCGTGAGTCCCACTTCGTACATCTCTTCTTGTGAGATGCATTGGAGGAGCTTTTGCGATGGCTAAAAAATGGAATAAATTGAAACTCTAGTCCTCTAGGGTTAGAGCTGCCCAGAAATAACTCGAGCAAGGATGACCATGAGCCAACAATGTGCCTTTGTGGCCAAGAAGGCCAATGGCATCCTGGGATGCATCAGGAACAGTGTGACCAGCAGGTCGAGGGAGGTCATCCTCCCCCTTTACTCTGCCCTGGTGAGGCCCCATCTGGAGTATTGTGTCCATTTCTGGGCTCCCCAGTTCCAGAAGGACAGGGAACTGCTGGAGAGGGGACAGCAGAGGCTACAAAAATGATGAGGGGCCTAGAGCATCTCTCTTATGAGGAAAGGCTGAGGAACTTGGGTCTTTTTAGTCTAGAGAAGACTGAGGGGGATCTGATCAATGCTTATAAATACTTAAAGGGTGGGTGTCAAGAGGATGGGGCCAGTCTTTTTTCAGTGGTGC
>JAOXJK010000002.1:19380792-19394936 GCA_025774025.1 Xenus cinereus
AACCTTGTAGAGTAGGGTAGATGGTTGGACTCGATGATCCCAAGGGTGTCTTCCAACCTAAATGATTCTGTGATTCTGATTCTGTGAAAATGAATAACTGAGTACTCACAAAAAAAATTGGGGACTTAACTGCATGCATACATGTGCAGGGATGTATGTGCGTATGATACCTTGCACTCCTGTACTCGTACCCTAAAGCCACACCAGCTATGAGTAAATGAGATACTGACTCTCTAATGATGATGGCCAGTTCTGAACCAGCTACTTAGAGGTAAAAGATAACACCTTTAGCGCAACGAGGCATCGGTTCTGTGTGCCAGTTTCTCCGGTGGTATTAGTTATGTTTGCTCTTTAGCAGAAAGGTCAAGAAACAAGGCAATTTGTGGGGGTTAAGGGATAAAAGCACGTACAGAACCATGAAGAGTAATGAAGATTTGCAGAAGGGTTTATTTACCTTGTCAAAAAGGCCACATTCACAGATAAGCTGTTCGCGGGCTTTGGTGTTGATGGCTATCGTGAACCGCATGTGTGGCACCAAGAGCTGCAAAATCGGACAAAAAAAGTGAAAGAAGGCAAATTCTCTGAATTCAACAGCAACCAGGCATAAAGTCTCAAGCCCTGGAGGTCCTGGTGGCCGAGCTGCACGTTGCCTTGCAGGGCAGCCAGCCAAACTATCTCAAACTGTTCTTTGGGTTTGTCAAACTGATGTGATAGCCTCCCTTCACGCAAGAACCAACCTTGAAGAGGGGATGTACAGCAGGCAGCTGCCGGAACATGGCTATGCTGAACACCTCGGAGACCAAGTGTGTCCGCAGGAGGTGGGTCACTGTCTGGTGGATATGAAAATCAGATGAGCGAACCCAAATTTTAGCTAGCAGCCAGTCGTAGGTGGCGTCCGAAGGAAGGAATATGGGATTGTCTGGCCCAGGCTTTTGACCAAGCTGAAAGGTATCAAAAGAACGCAAAACCCCAAGTCATTTATGTTTAAGACGAAACAACAAATGTGTCCCCTTTAAAGACGCTGACACTGAGCCCACCTGGATAGCAATGGGTACAATTTTATTCTCCAGATTCTTATACAGCAGACAGATGGGCGCAGCCAAGTACTGTATCGTGCACGGGTCAGTTTTGTTGGCATCCACACCGTCCAGCAGCTCATAGTCCACAATGAAAATGTTTCCTTCCTGGGGAAATAAAAAAAAAAAAAAAAAGGCAAAAAAAAAAAAAAGGCAAGCATGATGTGTTTTAATGGAGTGCAAGCAGCAAGGCTTGGAACAAAGCAGGTTGTGAAGTCTCGGCCAGAGGCTGGCTTGTGCCCTGTGGTTACAAGCGGCCAATGGCCCACCCTTGCTCATGGTGGCCCAGGGATGATGTCACTGAGACAGGAAGGACCTTTGTACAAACTACTTGACCTGTGTCTGCTGAGTCTGACAGCGAGCCTTCCAGCAAAGACTGACTATGTCTTTGGCATTGATGCAGTGACACTGAGATGCAAACAAGTTTCACTCTGAAGAGACCTCCCCCTGCTCATCATACAGACCACCCTTGCCAACCCTTCTTCAGCATCTTAGTCTAACTCTGCAGGTAACAACAGGGCAAAACACCATCAGGAAGGGGAGAGGCACTTTTCCCCTCTGAGGCAGTCGGTCAATCCTTAACCATTCAAGGGAAGCCACTGAAAAAGGACCCTTCACCTCCTGGTGACACCTCTTTAACTGGACCTGGAGAAAGATATGGCCTGCAGCTTCAGGAGAAAACAGTCAACAGAAGCATCACCAGTCTGCAAAGACAATGAGCTTTGCCATGACCAACCACGCAGCCTGAAGAGAGGACATGTGGCTGAAAGCAGCTGGAACCGGGTTTGGAGGTTAAAGGATATGAGAAAGAAGAGATGAAGTCCAACCTCGCTCAGACCCATACCTTCACTTCCTGCTCCAGGGTCAGGTTCCTCTCCAGACTGCATTCTACCATATCCATAGTCACGGGCAACTTCTTGGGTATCTCTGTGCATCTCCGGATCAGCACAGGATTGCATCCATTCAGGAACTGGTAGCCAAACATAAAATCTTCCTTCCAGTGCTGCATCACGTACTCTAAAGGAAAAACAAGGCTGCAGCATCAATATCTGCCCTGCATCAATATCCTACTGTGTTGTAGGATTCCTCCCTTTCCCCCCACATTCTGTTATGCTGCATGGCAACTTCGACTAAAGAAAGTAGCAAGAAAGGCATTCAAAAGGTGCCACAGAATTTTAAGAAAAATCACTTAAAAGAAACAACACAATCTTTGTTTTTCACTTTGAAAAGAATTAAATTGATAATAATTTGTTTCTCCACGTACAGAAGCAACGAGGAGTAAAATATTCCACTCCTATGGACAAAATACTCTCTCCATCTGCAGACCAACTTCTTGGGTCTTCCACGATATTTGGAAATCTCACTCTTCAAATTCTCAGGGTATGCAGTATGGAGAGATGAGTCAAAATAGATGGCACAGGTAGGAGAGGGGAAATACAGAGCAACGTGGGTAGGGAAAGAGCAGCAGTGGTTGGAGCAGTTCTCTTGGCTGGAGATAGATGAGGGACATCTGGGGAAGGGTTTTGGCTTTCACTCAGTGAAACTGCTCATTTTGATTGTTTAACACTTTTTTCCCCTCTGTTTATTTTTCAATTGCCAATACAAACCCAGATTAACATCACTTCTTAATAAAATGTCCCTGCCCGTGGCAGGGGGGTTGGAACTCGATGATCTTTAAGGTCCCTTCCAACCTGGGATTCCATTCCATTCTGGGATTCGATGAAAATGCTAGTTTTGGGTACTCCATCTCTTTACTATTACATATGTAAAGTATGTAATATGTACTTTACATATGTAATAGTACATGTTATGGATGCTTTCCCCATTTGCAGTGTATTCTTTCATAATGTCATGTTGCTACTTCAGCCTACAATTCCAGAGTCAGAAAAAAACATGTTTAATGTTAAAAATCCCATTGGTGTCTTCAGGGGAAAAAACGAAGTAAAGTTTTCCACAGTTGCCTATTTTCAGACAAGACTGAAATTTTTCTGAAAGCAATTTATTCTTCTACAAAGAGTGAAAGGATGAAAAAGACAGGCCTGAAGGAATGCAGTGATAATTAAAAGAAAAAAGTCCTAAAACTCACAATGCTTGTTAACGGAGCGGAAAAAAGTTAAGTTTACTTGAAGTTGACATCTACATCATCTCTGTCAATTGTGTAATGAGTCTGGAGCTGTATCTGAAGTCTAGACCAAGCCAAAAATGACTAATCGCCTTGGACAGAAACTGGATGACTGAAAAATGCCTTGAACCACCTTCTCCACTAGCCCTGTTTCTGCCCAGACTGGCAAATAAGCAGATTCAGAGTTGCATTAATATAACTGAGACTGATGTTTATCGTTTAAAACTAACAGAATTGGAGCTTCCCTCATGAGCATGGAAACATTATCAATGAAATTAATTGTAGATTATATCTAATTCCTGTGTTAAAAATACTTTAGGAAGCAATCTTATTAAATGTAACAAATTGCTGTAATTAGTTTTTAATAGCTCTGTCCAGCTCGTGTGCTTTATTTTATACTCGAGACTGCAGAAATTACTCTCATTTCTGTTAACTGCTCCTTAGGCAGCCTGAAGAGGAGCAAGACTTCAGAGCAGGAAGGAAAAGGATTTTCCTTTGCAGAGTCTGAACAGGCCATTCATGCACATTGGAAGAACCACACAGTAAACAACTCATAGTAGCTGTGTATCCAAAAACACAGTAAAATAATGTAACCGTGGGCAATAGTCGAAGGTTGGGTCTGGCTCACAAAACAAAGGCTTCCCAGAAACCATGAACTTCAAAAACCCCATGTTTTTCTGCACTTCTTTTATATAACTGCTAAGAAGTCCGTATTGAAAAGGGTTAAAGAAAATAGTATTTTGTCTTTGACATCTTCATACTACATCGGTGGAGTTTTTAACAGCACGAGCGACCCTGCAGAAGCCGAATGGCCGCGAATACAAAAGCAAAACTCTCATTCTTAGAGAGGGATTTTTGTCTTCTAGCAAGAAGATGTGAGTACGAAATGACAAGCCCAGCAAGACATCTAACGCAGCAGGCACAGCTCATTCTGACACATTTTTGAAAAGAGATGGCTTTTTTGGATAAATGCCACAAGCCTTTTCAGGCCCAACTCGCGCTAATTTCCAATTAAGAACCAGGGTTCCCCGCGTTGTGGTCTGACAGCCCGTCCTGGCTGCAGGTGAAGAAGAAACAGCTCCCAGGTCATTCCCAGCTCTTTGCCACCCATCCCCAGATCTGCTGGCCTGGCAGCGTGCATTTTTCCCAACTTTTGACAAGTTCTGTCAAAACGACCCTTATTAGGAACCATTTACCACCAGAAAGCATTTGAGCTGCCCCATGGCATTGACAGAAACGGCCCAGGAGAACCGACTGAGAGGAGCTCCAGGTGAGGTCATGAGAGCAGAACCGAGGCAGTGGTACCCTCCCCGTGTCAGGACAGGGTCAAGGAGCCAGGACTCTCAGCAGCAGTGCCACCAGGACTGAGGACACAGCTGGGATGTCAGGATCTGACCTGATCTCCGTAAGAGGCCAGAGGCATCACCCTCCTACTTGCCTTTAGCAGAGAACATTCTCAAATGTGCCTCTTTGGAGATTTTCCACGTATTTAGATGGCTGAAGCGGGAGACACACGATCAAACTTTCAAAAGAGTGCCTTAACAGCTTACGTGCTCTGAAAAACACTCCCACTAAGCCATCTCTACATTTAGGTGGGAAATAGTTATGAAAATTTGTCCTTTGGGACTTGCACATATCTGAAAACACATTTCTAAAAGCCAAAAGGGATTATGATGCCCAACTGGCCTGACCTCCAGTAGAGGTCAGGTCAAAGAAGGTCACTGAGCAATTCCCAGTAATTTTAAGTTTGTGTAAGATCGTAAGCTCTGTTTTTTGGTCTTGCGGGACGCTGGTGTGATCAGCAGCCTGAGATAACAGTTTATTTATGAAAAAACACGGTAAAGCAGAAGTGCAGGTCAGCCACTTCCATCCTAATCAGATATGTACAAGACAACTAATTAGTCATTTTAAGACACAAACATGAACACATGCTGATAAACCCACCGGAAATTGTGTTGCTGATTCTCACAAAGATCCTCTCAAAATCTGCAAAATCACTCCAGGAGGACTGGAACATGTGCATGAAACGGTTGACATAAAGATTCTCCATCCTAAAAATAAAACAAAACAAGTCACCTCTGAAAAAAACCCAAATCATCACCAGCTTCCTCAGTACCCTTCCCCATTCTTTCCCACCTTTTTATACACCTACACACAATAAATTTTCCAGTGGTGGAATGTGAGATTGGTCACCCTACAGAATTAAATTTGCGGGCTGTACCCTTTATTACCCTTTATGCGGAAGCCTGAAAGGTGTCTCAAGGGTCCAGTCCCTGTAATTGCATTTACTGACCTCCATTTTGGAGTTATTATCAGCAGCCTCCAATGGCAGCGCTTTAAGATCTATGTCATAGAAAAACAGAAAAGCGTCAGCTGAGAGTGCTAAGATCGTTATGAGCACTGGTTCAGAAAGGGGTTTGGTGACACCAAAGAGATTGAGTGATGTGCACAAAGTCAGAACAAACACGAACCCAGGATCAGTCCAGTCAATATTCCCAAAGAGAACACCTCCTGGAAGTGTCTACGTGACCGAGACCAGACTGGATCCGTACAGCATGAGACCTGAGGTTTTTTGAAAGCTTTCTACTTACTTGAGCTGCTAGTTAAACTTGATGCTTATCTACAACCCCAGGAACCGAGTCACTTGGCTGCAGACATGACATGAACACGGTGGGGTTGGGAGCCAGAAACATAGAATCATAGAATGGTTAAAGTCCTTAAAGATCATCGAGCTCCAACCCCCCTGCTCTGGGCAGGGACACCTCCCACCAGACCAGGTTGCTTAAAGCCCCATCCACCCTGGTCTCAAACATCTGTCTTAAAGTGCTAATTCAGCCAAGTATTCTTTCCACACACAGTCAAGCAAGTTCACCTCCTAGGAGATCACATATCCTAAATTGTTACATAAATTCTAAACTGTTGTTATAAAACGGAAATAACTTCTTTTGTCTAGAAAGCAAATAATGAACTTGAAAAAGAAAGCTGGCTTTCCACTACCACTTCAGAAGCGCAAAGAAAAGCAAACACATCAACCAAGATAAGAAGGGCAGATAATGGAGGAAAGGTAACAGTGCCACCAGAAGTCCTCCCAAACAGAATTTGTGGGAGGAAGAATCCCAGGAGGGTGGATTTACAAACAGTAAACTGAGACTAGGCACCTTAAAAGGCACCTGGTTTAGAAGTGGCTGAAGAGCACCAAAAGCCTGGAAAAACTGCAGGTGATCACCTGGAGGAGGGCTCTAGACCAGCATGACCATAACCCAGACAGAGGAGCTGCTTCTGCCCAGATGGGATGCACATAGACTGGATCGTTTCTGCTGCTGCTCAAGGTAGAAGATGCCTGGAGGCATGTTAAGAAGCAAAACTCATGCAACCTTCTAGCCTGGAACAGGAGATGACTTCTCCAGAGATCTCTCCCCACCTGACAGGGACGCAGAAGGACCGCACAAGGATCAAAGGGAGGGTTAACTACTGGACAGGACTTCCTGGACAGATATGAGGTGTCTAAATCACAGATGAACTTCTAGAGGAAGCATGGCCACGTGCCATTGGGTAAGCCTGGGGGCAGGAAGCATCTGTCTGTCGTTTATACCATTAATGTAACTCCTTGTGTGACCCCACAGCCGCTTCTCTGGCGTAACAGCTAATATTGCATTAGAAAGCTACAACAGCACATGCTCTACAGCCTGTTCCACCATTCTCCTAACACCCTAGTTTGCATGAGACAGAAAGCTGGAGACCCCTGGTCTTCAGAGCTATTCAGCTGCCTTATTCCAATTAGCTCTGAAATACCAGATGGGCCATCTATGCTGCAAAAACACAGCCATCACCCTGTTCATACCTCCTGAAGATTTGTTATGCTGAGAAAAAAAGATTTGCTGATGTTAAAAAGCATCAAAACCAGATACTAGTGTGAAGGAGAGAGGAGGGAGGGAGAAATCTACGGCAGACTTAACGCATCCAGAAAAAACATGTGTTCTTTGAAGAGTTCTTACAGATTAGAAATTTTCCAAATTAGAAAACAAACAGGTAGATTCTCTTAGAACAAGGCATGGGATTTGACTCTGTGTTGGCAGCAGAAATGTACCACCAAAATGCTCTGACGTGTGAGGGTATCAGCCACTGTCAGTTCCGCAGATGGACTCAGATAAGCAAATATTCACTGTTATCAGAAGCTGCAAGTTTCTCAGTGTGGCTACTAAACTCCATAGTTTTTCCATCAGCCTATGCTTGATGACATATTCTCTCTCTGATCACCCGAATGCAGGAGGAACACCTTTCCAAAATAAATTTCTGTTAATACCAGCATATTAACAGAATCACAGATGAAGAAATTGTGGGCGATCTTGGGCCAGTCTCTTCTCTTCTCAGACTGTCCAACCATCTGATAGTACAGTGGGATGTTTGAGATAATACGATGTGACCTGGGACGTGAGACAGCTCAGAAGGGGACTCATGGGCCAGAGAGGTCCCGTTTGAAACACTGCAGGGTTAATGAGGCTTAATTGATTACTCAGGCTCATCCAACAGCCAGGACTCTGGTTTTTTTCAATGACATGACACGTACAAGTGGGTGGACAGTGACTTTGTCTCCCCAAGCAGATAACATTCAGGTGTGGTTAATTGATGAGCTGCTCAGAACAGCTTTTCTTCAGCAGGTTCTCATGGCTGCACTGATAACATCTTCTTTTGGTACGTGACTAAAAGCCTAAATTATGGTTAACAGTCAGGGGAGAGCAGTATCTCTAAGGTCAACTCTGAGAACTAAGCCAAAAGCCTAAGTTATCAGGTGCAATAGTCCTTTTTCCTATGGTTTTCCCAGTGCCTCCTCCAGCTGTCTACAGCCAAAACAGTGTCTAATGAGAACGCAGAGGGTCAGTCAGTTCCTGCTGGGAAAAGCTTAAAATATTGATACTTTAAAAGAAAAATCCCTTCAATTCTTTCCTACTTTAATTGGCTGTGAGAAAAGAATCCAATTTGGAGATTTCAGTGAAACCTAAAAGGTGATGAGATCCCTACCCTGCCCCAAAAGAGATTTTGCAAAACTCCTGAAGTCCCCCACGCACTTACGCTTTAGAGTAGTTCAGAATGAAGTCAATTCCTTTCTCGTTATCAAACTGGATATCACGAGGCAGATCACTGTGAGAGTGGGCATCGATGCTCAGAGGAAAGCCTGGATGCCACTCCTTCCAGCTGAGAACACAAGAGAGGTTGGATTAACCACATTACCCCACCACCAGGAGAGCTGTGTCTGCCTACCCTGCTTTTGTGACTCAACTCTACAAAGTAAAGTGGCATCAGACTCATTTGGGCCAAAACCAGTGACTTACAGCACATCAACACCCACCAGTTCCCTACAGAATCCTGAAGTACAACGTAAGGCATCTACTTGGCCACCCACCTTCCCAAAACTTGAAGTAACTTAATATCTGTGACGTTTCCAAACTCTTGTCACATTTGGTTGAAACTGGGAGTAGCTTCAACCGTACTGGGAGGGGGGAGAGAGACAGAGATCTGCCCCCCCGATGCACACTCATTCTTGGGGCTACATTTTTGCCAAACCGAGATACAGCAGCTAAAAGTACTCAGACACATATTTAGGTCCCTCCAAACGGCAGCTCTTCGATGGAGACACAGGTAGCCTTGATTCCTAGCGGTCACGGCACACACGCTCTGCCACGCGTGTTCTTGCACTGTGCCCCATTTTTACCTCGAAACAGAAGACGGCGATTTGTAAAGAACACTGTTTCGATGGCATTTCCAAATTGCCTGCCACACACAGACAGCATTGTGCGTTATCAGTGATGCATTGGAATTGTAAATAGCTATTTCCCTGGAACTACAAACGGTTTTGCCTTCCTTTTTGCATACGTAAGTAAAATTTTGTGCCATGCCTCATTTTCAACTGTGTTTCCCTCTGCTCTATTTCCCATCTTTCTTAGTCAAATGATATCAAAACCAGATACACCAGCCCCCCATCCATCAACTGAAAATGGACCCTCTGTCCTTCTGATCCTCACGCTCACAATAACGATATGCCAGCACAAGAAACTTTTGTTATTTTAACAGAGAGTACAGCTCTAGGAAAAGGAAATGTCCAATGCCTTCTGGAGCTACCCATTGATAAAAGATAGCACTTTCTCATTGTGACCTTGATTAGGAAAAAATGCCTATGACAGTATAAAAGTGGGTATCACGCTGTGTCCTGGTAGCACATTCCAGGGACAGATCTTTCACTACACCCCAGTGCAGGAAACAAATCAAATTAACTCTGGTAAGAGCTGACACGTTCAGGTTGTGTTCCAAAACTGAAGTACCACTTGTAAAAGGAAAATGAAATGTGCTTTTGAATCTTCCTTGAAAGCACAACTGCGTGCCAGAGGGCCCACGCAGAAATTCTGACTTAACCCTTCCAGACAGGCTTATCTGGAACTCGAGTATCTCATAACGCCACGTGCACCAGGATGATCATCACTTACAGTGAATTCCATTTAAGTAAAAAAAAAAAAAAAAAATCTATGGCCAACATGGTAACTTATGCTTTCTCTTACTCAGCAGTCCAGTAATGAGAGCAGTATGATAATCTGAACATACTCTGCCAAACTCTGACATGATGGGAACGGGCCCTGGACCTTCTGGGGAGCGATGGGCAAACTCACCGGTACATTTTTTGACGGGTCTCGAGCTCTTTGCGTCTGTGCTGCTTGAGAATCTGGGTCTTGTCATCCCGGGGGAGCTTTGCTGTGAAACGAGGCAAACAGACAGAGTTATGAGGTTTCTCTACCCACCAGTGTGCCCAGGGCTTGGGAAGGACAGCCAAGTTTCCAAACCTTCAAACTTCTGATCTGGCCTTAAACGGTCTGAATAGGGTCATGGATATTAAATTTAACCAAATTTTCATCTATAAGAGACATCATTGTTCCAGCTAATCTTTTCTCTGCCCTCTCTCCTTGAGCTGTGCTCTCCCCTCTCAGCCTGGGGCGATAATCATATCTTCTCATCATGAGAACGGGAAGAAAAACCAGTGAGACTTTGTTTCCAGACAACTTGCTTTTCTGACCACCATTAAATAGCACCCAGACTTCCTTAGTGATGAGAGAAAGGGCAAGGTGCATGACTCAATTTACATATGCAAATGAGAAGGCAGATAAATCCAGCAGGATTTTCATGGAGATAGCTGCTTAGGTTGGAGATATCAGAGGTAATTCAACCGATAACAGACATGGCTAACGGTTTCCAGCCGGTTGTGTTCAAGCAGGGTTTCACCAGCTTTTGTCCGTCGCCTCACTGTCCTCCGGAAGCCATGCAAAGCCACTTTCCATGGAAGTGTCACAGTTGTTATAAATCAAATCATGAAAAATGGGAAGTCCTTCCGGAAACAAAAAAATAAAGTAACGCATAGTTGTGATTACAGGACAAAAGGCTTCCAGTGAAAAATTCCTCAGCCAGGAATAGCCAACAAACTCAGTGGAAAGATAAATATTTATTTCCTACCACGTCCTATATTGTTTCAGCTGTCTCAAGGCATTCATGCTGCAGAGCACTACAGCAGCCAATTTGCCCTAGGAAGCACAGAGAGGAACAAGCAAACATCAGTGACAAATATCTGCCCCAACCCTGATCACAGCAAGCTTGTAGTCAGGACAGTTAAAACCCAAGTTTTGGGTCCAACAGGCCACTCCGAACAGAGTTTTCTCACTTGGCCACCACTGCTCTTGTGAGACCCCACCTGGAGCACTGTGTCCAGCTCTGGAGTCCTCAGCACAGGAAGGATGTGGACCTGTTGGAATGAGTCCACAGGAAGACATGAAAACGATCAGAGGGCTGGAGCACCTCTGCTGTGAGGACAAGCTGAGGGATTTGGGGTTTTTCAGCCTGGAGAAGAGAAGGCTCCAGGGAGAACTTATAACAGCCTTCTGGTACCTGAAGGGGGCCACAGGAGAGATGGGGAGGGATTCTTGGTCAGGGAATGTAGTGATAGGACAAGGGGTAATGGTTTAAACTGAAAGAGGGGAGATTTAGATTAGATCTCAGGAAGAAATTCTTTCCTGGGAGGGTGGTGAGACACTGGAAGAGGTTGCCCAGAGAAGCTGTGGCTGCCCCATCCCTGGAGGGGCTCAAGGCCAGGCTGGATGGGGCTTTAAGCAACCTGCGATCTGCAGAGACCTTCATTTCTGATACCCTGGATGGACGCCAATTATCCAAAGAAATTTCTTTTTTTTTTTTCCCTAAATCCTGAATTACTCTGACAGGTTTCCCTTGCAAACTGTCCATAAAACACACAACCAAACCCAAAAACCTGAAAAACTCTCCACAGAAAACAGCAGGAGTAAAAATAAGATTTTCAACTTGAAGGTTGTCACAGCCCGACAACTTTTAGTCAAGCACTAAGGAAAGCCAGACCCAGAGCCCACCAGGCGCTGTGGTCCCACTGGTGATAAGGGGAGGGGGGAGATAAAGAGAGGTCAGGTCAACCCCAGCGTATCTTTAAAGGGGCAGCATCGACTTAGGAAACTGAGCGTGGGCTGAAAAGATATTAACCATTATTTTGATAAGTAAAACCAAATATTCTTGTAACTCCAAAGCGAGAGAAAATATTTTGCTATTATCTCTTGCAGCTGATACTGCGGATTATATCACCCCTTCCACTTGAGGACTGATAAGGTGGAGTTTCCTCACACCATGAGGAAGGGAAGAAATATTTCTTTAAATTATTATAGAAGATGAAATTTGTTTGGGGAAAGTCACAAAGTCACAGCAAACACAACTGAACAAGTAACTTATTCAAATGATCAGGCTGGAAATACGTCCTTTAAAGCAGAATCCACTGTGAAGAATTAGAATAACCTTGTGATTAATCCAAATAACTCAAACAGATAAATATTCACCGCAGCAGGAGGTTAAAGGACATGTTCTGTCCTGCAAAAAGTAACATAAGCAGGTGACTTGCAGTGAATGGACCTTCTTAAATTATCTGTGAAACAACCAGTACAGAGCTCTTCATCTACTACCAGACTCACAGATACAGGCCTTGTTATACCTTTCAAGGCTGGCATAAGAATTTTCCAAATATTCAAAAGTAGAAGAAAAAAATGAATTTCAAGCACTTTTAAGCAACAGGGATGAACAGAACCAACATAAACGTTTGAAATAACATTCACCCATTATTAAAACTGATTTTTAAAACAACTTTCTTCCAATAAAACCTCTGAAACCATTTGAAACTGTTTTCCTAGAGAATTAAATCTAAAGCACTGACCTCTTACTTGAAGGAGGGACATAGTTCCACTTTAGTCATATGTAGGAGCCAAAAGTAAAATCCTTTATTTATGTGTCTTTTTAGAGAAACATGGTTTGCAATGGAACAACTTTATTTGCATTCCTACCCTAGCTATAGCGGTGGAGTTTTCAATTAGATACTACACCCAGCATTTGTGAAACTGTGTTATGGTTTCTGATCATTACAAACAAAAAGTTGTCCTGTAACAAACCCAGCACCGCAGGTGCAAAGTGCTTGGCATTAAAATTAATAAAATAAATGGTTTTAGGAATGGGCTGCCATTAAGTGAGGATGAAAACAAATACAATGAAGTCATGAATTAGTTCACTTATCTTTTGTTTGCCTTACTCTTCAGACCAAGGGCACAGAAAGGGCAAAATCTTTTTAAGAGCTGCTGTAGGTCAAGAAAGGAATCTGTAACCAACTTCTCCGAATTCATTCAGGAATTTCTTTGCCGCAGAAGTCGAACAAAGAGGGAATTCCTGGTTGTGAGGGGAGGACCCAAGTGTATAGAGGCTTACCACATGACAGGCAGAAAACTAATTATCTCAAAACAGGGGCTGAGGGTCCTACATTTCAAGAGACGCTAGAGTAGAAATTCCGAAGAAAAAGCCTGGAAAAACAACAGGCAACCCGGTCATTTCAATCTGCTGCTAAAAGACCTGTGTCTTAATAAAAAAAGTCATTGTTTTGCAGGGGTTGTGCGCCAAATTATCTTGGATTAATGGATGCAACAGGGCTTTACTGAAAAGGTTTACTATTAAAAGAAAACACAAGAAGTGGGGGCACTTCCATTGGCCCAGTCGCCTGTGCACGGCTCCAGAAAATCGCTGCAGGTGTGCCACAGGCTGACAGGAGCTTGCTCCTTTGGGCTAGTGCCATCAGTATTTCACTAGCCCCTGGTGACAACAAGCTGCTGAGGAATGATCTGATTTTACCCTGTTATCATCCAGGTTTTAGGGCTAGAAGGCAAATCACACCACACAGGCTCAGATGAACAAGGACCAAAGCACCGTTAGGCATCATCCCACAGGGGAGGAGGAGAAAAGAACAGGTTGTTTCACAAAATACGCACCAAATACAGAGTAATGGTCTTTTATCGAAAAGCTCCTCAAGGCTGACACACACCAAACACCAAGAAATAAACAGAAAAATCATTTTCTCCCCTGACCGAAGGGGCAGGACCGTGCAGAGATGCCATCAGTGCTGGCTGGGGGCCATCTCCATTCACATCGTCCACAGGCTTATCTAACGGGCCAGAAATAGTTCGCTGAAATACGGAGCTAAATCCAGCAGTACTTCGAGCAGGTCTCTTTGGATTTAAAGCTATGGGCCAAAACACACCCAAGTCCTTGAAAAGGAATGACAAGGACTGGCACTGGGCATTCGCTGCCCTTGGGGTGGCAAACTGAACCAGGACTCTCAGCATCACAGAATCACATAATATTCACGGTTGGAAAGGACCTTTGAGATCACAGAGTCCAACCACAAAAAAACCTAAAGAAACAAAAAAAAAACCCAAAACAAAAAAACCCCAACACACCCAAAACCACACCACACCCACCCACAAACAGACACAACCCAACAACCTTGGGCACTAGAGCATGCCCTGAAGTGCCATGTCTACACGTTTCTTAAATCCCTCCAGGGATGGTGACTCCACCAC
>JAOXJK010000002.1:19465082-19476940 GCA_025774025.1 Xenus cinereus
ATCAGATTCAATCTACACTCAGGCATATAAAATAAAATAAAAAAAAATATAAGCAGGCCATGTTTACTCATTTGTATCAACATCAAAGTAGTGCTTATTTTCAAGAAAAGAGAATTGGGTTGTAAATAAACTTAAACCTCCACAAACAGGTGATCTCATTCCTTCCCTTCAGCTTTGAAGATGTCAAATTGACTCCTAGACAATGAAATTCTGAATTTCATCCACTGACCTCAACGAACACACATTTGGGCTTCCTCAGTAGTAAAAACGTGCTTGGAATTGTGGCTGTCATGAAAAATCTCCACAAGCAGCTCCTTAAAACAGGAGCAATGTCTGCTACAAAAGAGAAACCTGTTTAGTAGCAGATGAGAGACCATCACTTCTGGGACCACAAGGAGCTGAATAGATCCCACAGGTGGATTTTGTTTCCAGCTGCGAGGACTGTCGATTCCAAAGGCTGTAATTCTCAGAGACTAGATTTTAGCAAAGCACGGAGGAGCGATTGCTAAAGAATAACTTCCCCTTATCCCCATCTTTAATTCTTCATAAATAGCCTAAAGGCCAAGCAGAATTACTTAAGTTCAGGGGTGCAAATCTAAGCCTATATATAACTTCTGACTCAGAAGTTAAACCTTTAAACTGTCTGCGTACAAGGTTTAAAGGGAAATCAGCAACTTGAAGTCTAGACAGTTGTA
This sequence comes from Xenus cinereus, assembly GCA_025774025.1. Taxonomy (NCBI): domain Eukaryota; kingdom Metazoa; phylum Chordata; class Aves; order Charadriiformes; family Scolopacidae; genus Xenus; species Xenus cinereus. The sequence continues at coordinate 19,465,778 of JAOXJK010000002.1, forward strand.
AAAACTCTGAAGTCCAAGTACTTCAGGGTACCACACCACAGCATGCCTGCCTGCCAGGATTGTTCAGATTTGCTCTTCTTTCAAAAAAAAAAAAAAAAGAAAAAAAAAAAAGAACCTAAACAAAACTCCCCAAAAAGCCCCAAACAACCCCAACTCCAACCTACTTTAAGTATTTCATGAAGTAGAGAAACACACCTGTCTCAAAAAGCAAACCAACAGTCACTCGCTATGCATCAATGTCGGAGGGAAAACATTCCATAGGAGAAAAAGCCCTGTACTTCTGGTGTCTCTCACTTAGAGAAATTACCTTTAAAAAAACCAAAGAGCTGTAAAAATCAATTTTGCAGGAACCCAACAGCATCACTTTAAAGCAACAGTATAGCCACTGGATGATGGAAATCGCTGCAAAGTTTGAGTAGGACCTGGACCTGTGTCTGTGGAGCTGACGAATTCAGAGGTGCTCTGTACCCACACAGATATTTATACGCACATACACCTCGCCGTGGCATCACACACACTTCTCATGCAAACAAGCAAATACGCTTTTGCTAGGGGAGAAAAAAATATAAACTCTAAGATAACGAGCTCAGATCCAGGGCTCCCTTAATAGAAAAGCTGTTGCACCTTCACATACACCAGAAACATCAACAGACCCGCGAAACACCACCACCAAAACGTACTTGGGTATCACATAATTAAACAGCACCAGCCCTTCTTTCAGAAAATCGTATTTTTCAAAGAATGACTCTCAGCTTGTTCAAGGGAACTGCTAGTAAAAGCTAGACAGAGATTGTGTTAATCTCAGAGAGATGGTTTAAGAATTCAGGTTAATGTAACAGCTACAGATCATAATAATTAACTCTAAGTTTTTGGTCCTGAGACACCAAAGCAATAAGCAGATGGTATCGAAGCAGAGATCGTATCTAAATGAGTCTGATTACAGACAAACAGCAAAACCCGAAACTTCCAAAGTTTCTTCTCTGAAGTGTAGCTGCATGAAATGAAATTCTGCTGCTCTATCAGCTGCTGGTAGTTTTTATCATGTTTACTGCATTTTTAAAAGAAAGGGTTTTCTCCTCTTCTCCTTCAAATCCCTTTCAGAAACCACTTCCCGCAGTCTGAATTATGAAAGTCATCTCCACTCAGAAGCCATCTGCTCCTTTCCTCACACACACACGCCGTGCCCGCTCCAAGACAAACATGATGCAGAATCAAACAGCGTGATCCCACTTTTTTTGGTGTGTTAGGACCACTCAAGCGGGAGCAGCTCCCCCCACCCCATCCTCATCCCATCCCATCCCCTTCCTCCCTCCTCTCTGCCCCCTTCACTGGGGTTTGCTGGGGAGCACCACGCTCTGAGCTTCCAAGAGCACGACTTGAGAGGACCAGCTTCCCATCCTGCACGCAAACACACACACAAAAAAAGACGAGTTTGGGAAGGTGACAGCATTTTGCACATTCGCCACGGCCGAGATGAAGCGATGCCTACCTCGCAGGGGGAAGAACCCTCCGCTCTCCACGCACGCCGTGCCCACCACGTTCTCCAGCAGAGCTTTGGGCCACCTCAGCAGAACCGGACGCTGGCAAAACGTCACCTCAAAAGGTCTAGCGACAAACCCTTCCAGCATCCGTAGACCTGGAGCCCTTCACAAATCAGTGCCAGCCCTCTTTGACAGATGGGAGGAAGGATGGCGCTGGCACCCGAGGGACTTCCCAACACCGTTCTAGCAGGACAGTAAGAGACAAAGAAATTAAATCCCAAATTCCACCGGTTTAATCCCGGCCTGGCCGCTTGCTGTGCGCTTCTGGCCAGCTCTCCAGGTACCACACGGAAGGGGAGGGGAGGGATGCTCTTGCCACGAACACATGGGAGAGAAGCAGAACGCCCCGAAGATGGCGAGGGGTGGGTATGCTGGCAACCCAGGAGAAGACAGGGGCAGAAGGAGCACCTCAGGCATTGACACCACCGCCAGACGCCAAGATTTTTATAGGAGTAAAGAAAAAGGCAATGCCCTGCAAGAGTATGTTCACAGGAGCACCCGACAGCAATGGCAAAGTTCTGTAAATTGGTGTAAAGCAGTTTTTCAAGCGATTTTCCTGTTTACTCAGTGCTCCTCACTAGACTGTTTGACCTGCTGAAGGTAATCAGAGTGAGAATACATTCAGGCACCTGCTCCTGCACAAGCTTCTACTAAAACCTCTGTTTTAGCATAGAAATCAGCCATGGAAATACCACGCTGTCGTGGTTTGGGCTGGTTTAGGCTGATGCGCGACAGCATCTTTGCAGGGACACAATTCAGAAGGATGTTACAACCTTCCCACTCATTTGGTGTATCCTCGGATACACTCGGGAGATATTCCCACCTGCTCCCAGACTTTAGAAATTAACGCATTTTCCCTGCAGCTCTTCAGGGGTGCTTCTGTCACAGGTTGTCTGTTCTGTCAAAAAATTGTCTAATTGATACTTTATAAAAAGCAGGAAGTGCAACACCAGTGTTTCCCGAGAAATGCTTTATGATCTATTAAAAAAAACCACGCCAAGTAAAAACTACGGTTTGAATTGTCAGGAAAGGACTTCACAATTCCTACTTTGCGGCCAAGCCTATAAGCAGCAGAGCAAGGGACACGTTCCGCTTCCCACGGAAAAGTTAAAGGATACTCAGACAAAAATCCTTCAGTAGTTAACCAGTTTCCATACAAAGCCAATTTAACAAAGGAATAATGCCAGGCACGGTGTTAATATGCTACATGGCAACACATAAACACAAAAAACCTCAGTATAAAAATAAGAAAGGGTGAAATTCTCAAAGGGTTTGCAGCCCAACTGCTTAATGAATGATTTGGTTCAGTGGGCAAGCAAAGCCAAACACACACGCAGCCTTACAAATGCCTGAGTATTTGGATCAAGCTCAGCCAGTCAGAGCCCACGCTCACAGCACAAAGTCCAAAGAAGTGAATGAAAAAGGTCACGGAGTGCTTCTGTACCTCAAAAAGAATGTAATAGCTCTCCAAGTGTCACGCTGGATTCAACAACGTAAAGCACGCTCCTTTACATCAATGATCTTTACTGATCTATGACTAAAAATCCTTGCAAATGCATCTATTGTCTTTTTTTTTTTTCCTTGTTTTTCAAGTAAGTCCTGCTTTTCCAGTAAGACATGCCTTATTTGAATCAATAGGCCATACTGCCTTTCCCGTTACAGGATGCAAGAGACCATTAAGAAGGCAGAAGAAATTTAGCAAGACGAAGCACAACGTACTTCTCTCAGTATAATTTCACCCAGACAAAAATTAAGTAGTCACAGTATCTCCAAGATGACAGCTTTTAGAAGCACCTAGAGGTGTTTGAGATGATCACAGCGTCCCCGCTGAGCGCACGGCAGCCGGTAATACTACACAGCGCTTGGAGACAAGAAGGTAGTTCCTCTAGAGCAGAAGACAGGAGGGAGTTTGGGATGCTAAGCGGAATTAGCAAGTTTAAAATTGACTAGAACATTCATCTGCTGCTGTGATAAACGCTACATGATCTTTGATGACAACTCAGTGTTGCCCTCCAGGCGCAGGCCATTGAGAAGAAAGAGCCCCACGCATCCAAAATGACTTGCACCAACATCTCACCCTCCCTCATTCAGTCACTGATCCCATCCATTCCTGATCCGCTCATGAGATCCATGGAGATCACGGCACAGGAGGCCACGGTTGTGAAGTTCTCACCCATTTTTAGAAGAGCAGCAGAGAAGCTTTTGCTCAGGGAGCTGCGCTCACTGCAGTAACGTTTACTGAGAACTCGTGGTACCCATCAGTTCTGCTTTGGCAAGCGAGGCACAAAGCCCTCCAAAAGGCAGTGCCATGACAAAACCAAACCAGAGCAACATCTCAGCCACGTGCCAGTGCTGGCTCCTCGTTTCCAGTCCAAATCTTGAGAGCTGTTACCTTCTGGATACGTTAAGATGTTAGGAAACGTTTCTGCTGGCATGTTACCCACCAAACAGGGGTGGAGGGATGTAGCATCTCGCAAACAATAGAGTGACCCCCTCTTAAATTAGGTAAGTACGAGGCTATTCCTAGTGAAGGATAAGTAAGAAGCTAATGATGATTATTAATAGCCCTTAAAGCTAACGGTTCATCTGAGTTAAATGCAAGAGTAATAATCCCTTTGTGACCTTCCCCATTTCTACTGGGGAAACGTACGAAGTCCCATGAAAGACTGTCAACCCCACTTCTCAACTGTTTCAAATCTTGAAAATGACACTAACCTGAAGCAGAATCTACCAGGCTCTGCTATTTATACATATCACCGAGGACTTAAAACAGAAATGGTAGGCAGGACCTTTGCCTTTTACCACCTCTTCAAATTCCGTCGGATTTTTGCCTCGGACTTCCACAGGTATTTAATCTACATGTTAATCTGCTATGAGCCCATGCCCAGGGATCACCCAACCTGAGAAACTGGATCGCAACGACAAAGGTGATAAGGATTCTTGCTGTTCTTCACTGTTAGTCACAAATTATTGCCCCAGAAAACTTGCTCTTGTAGCAAGAAAAATTATTACTAAATTCAGTCGAGCCTTAAGCTGAAACCCAAGAGCTACATCTTGACCAGAAGCGTGGAAGAGAAGAAACAGTGAGAGATCTAAACTGCTCAGCTTGAGAATTTTTCCTCTGCACCTCTATTTCAAAAGTGGACAATGAAACACATCCATAATCACAAAAGGTAAGATATAAAGGGCATAAAGCATCTTCCTTCTGGGGCGTAGGAAAAACACTGATTTTTCACAGAATGGCAAAATTCCCTCTCTACACACACTGGTACCGAGAAGCCACTGAGCTTCTTGAGGCTCTCCTCGGTAGGACTTCTTCTGACGCAGGTACAGATGAGCCAAAGAGCTAGTTTGAAACAGCAAGGACAAAAGCAAGCCAAAATTTCACCTGCCAGCTGACACTTCACCTTTCTTCACCTTGGCTTTCGCCAGAGCTTGAGAACAGAGAGGGGAGATACGGACACGAGCCTGCTCAACGGACAAAGCACACCCCTGGCACGGCACTTGGGCTAAGGACACGGCCTGGTATTAGAAAGCAAACAAAGCAAACTTACATTATTTATCTCTGAAGTAGTAGTATTGGTTTTGATTTGTGGCTTGGGGTTTGTTTGATTTTGCTCAGATTAGCAAGCGGCTCTGTACAACTCAAAACATTTTAAGACCACAGTGTACACATTTCTTCGTGGCGCTTACTGTTGTTCCCGCACAGGAATGGCTTTAGGGAGTGTTTCTGTTACACAGTAAAGGAAAGACAACCCATGGCACTTGAATTGAACTGTGAAATCCTGCACTTGTTCCAGAACATCTATTATATGTTTGCAGAAATCCATGAGAACTGTGCCTAGGCCACCTACAATGCGGAGAAATGACAGCGAGCTGAGTTGTGCAACGTAAAGTTACACAACTGGAATGTGAAAGGACTGAAGTTTCACTGACTTTGTACCAAAGTTACAAAACCGAAATGCAAATGCCTTCTTTCTCAGCTTTACCTAGTGTCCTGCTCTTCCACAGCAGATGTTACCCAGGGCACAAAAACCATCTACAACTGCTGAGCAGATTTCCTCAACACAGGATGTCGCTCGCTCCGCGTGCTGCTCTGTACCTTATAGAATCACAGAGTGGTTTGAATTAGAAGGGACCTTAAAGACCATTGAGTTCCAACCCCTCTGGCATGGGTTGTAACTGGATGATCTTTGAGGTCCCTTCCAACTCTAACCATGCTATGATTCCAGCACAATTCATAGATGCTGCCAAGAAGCCAGGCTGCACGGCTACATCTAAGGGTTCACAGCCCGTACTATTTTTCTAGTAAAAAGGTAAAATACACCTATAACAGTTTCTGTGACAATGGTACTAGAGCCATCATCCAAAACCCCCATCTGCCTTGAATTCTTATGCAAATTAGAGAATCTTAGTTTGTATTTTGCAGAAGTTACTCAACAACAATTTCTAGTATTTTGCAACCAGCTGCTTTAAAATGACAATTACGAGAATAAAGAGGTAATTTGGGAACATCCATCTTCACGAAAAGCAGCAGTCATGCCAGGAGTTGGGGCCTGGATCAGAATCGGGTCTGATTTGATAACCCTGATTGTTTTACACTTAGATAACTTCAAGCATATCTGACAGTACCTGTTCCTCCTTTTCTTTGGTCTTGCTCCTGGAGACTCGGGAAGAGGTAACATCCTGAGCTGGAATGACAGAGATTTGATGCAGTGGCATGTTCATCACACCGTCTTGTTTGGTCCTATCATTTACAGGAAGGAGGCTTGAAGGCAGCGCTCATTCGGTGCCATTCTCAGGCCTCGCACCTAAAAAATAAAAATATTAGATGATGTTAAAGCACTTTGAAACGCAATTATTTCTAAACCAAAGCTAAGCCATCCACTGGAACAAGGCGCACCTCTTATTTTCTCCTTGGATTCTGAACAGGAGAGAGTTTGGTGAGAAATGACACAGGAGTTTTAGGGAGCTAGAACCACAACAGAGCATAATTTATGCAAATGAATCCATAAATAAATTATCAGCCAGTCCTGAAAGCAGTCCAAGAGCAAAGCCAGAGAGCAGGGATGACACCCAGGTCTGCGTGGATTGGGAGGAGGAGGAAGAACAGCGGGAACGTGCTACCTGGAGGTGCAGAGAGCAAAGCTCAGGCAGGTGGTTTCCTGAACTGCCAACCCCCTCCATGTGGGATCAAACCCCCTCGGGCACTGTCCCGAATCGGGCCGAATTCCGTAGCTTTGGTTAAAAACAGTCAGTGACCTGCATTTGGCTCCAGCAATTCATATAAACACGTACCAGCTGGCAATAGAAAAAAGGCATCACGTGAGCTGTTCCTTTCCTAAGGCTATTAGGGAATAATGTAATCAAAATCCCTTGCTAGGGATCGGGAATCCACTGAACTACATGCACTTTATCCTTCTTTTGCTAATACAACAGGGAAGCATTACACACAGGAAAGACAGTGATAGACACAAATTAGCCAAAATTTGCAACGCTAATCTGAAAGGCAGGCATAATCAGCCATACCTTCTATTAGATTAGTGAAGTTACATTAAATAAAAAGCTTTTGAAACATGTAGGATGGTGGAGAGTTTATTTGGAATGTAACCTGCCACAAATGAGACACAATCAATTGTGTTTAAAGAAAGGATTAGAGGGGAATTAACACAGCAGGGACTATGCTAAATAGGGCAACTGGATGATGCACCCTTCTTCTGTTTCCATAACACACCAACTTTTTGTTTTTGAACCTGAGAAATCACTAAGCAGAGGATAAATAGATGCCCTATATATCATGTCACTTAACAGTTAGAAAGTAGAATAGCCTAACATTTAACGCATACCTTTAACATATATTGCACGTTTTTAATTGAATAATTAATTAACTGGAAGTTTTAAAGATGGGTGAAGCTTCTTAGGTTTTTGAGCAATAGATGCTTATCTGTTTCTAGTCCCATCAGACTCCACAGGAGTCCTGCAGTTGTGTAAAATGAAAACAAGATCAAATCTTTTGACTGCTTTTGATTAAACAGCAAAAAAAAAATATAAATTACATATCCCAAGGCACTTTATTCGGGGAATGACAGTTCAGTATCCTCTTTGCACCGAGGGGAAAGGAGTTATCAAAGGTCACAGAGGAGGTCAGGAGCAAAAAGAAGAAAGCAGGCAACACCTGCTGCTCCCCAATCACACACTCAATTTGCCGGATGATGCACTCTGCCCATTAGAGGGCTCAGCCAAATTCAGAAGTGCTTCTGACACCTGGTCAGGATTTATATTACTTCCACAGACACCAAGACGGCGCATGCATGAGAGCTTTGAAGGCAATGCCTCCGCAACTTCTAGGCATCACTGATTTTAAAAATAAAACACATCTATACGCATAAGCAAGTAACAAGGACACTTCCTTACTGGAGGACAGAGCAATAAAGTTTTCTTGACAAAGAGATAACACAGAACCTACCCGGGTCCTCCACACACCTATTTAGCTGCATCCTGCAAAAGAGCTGAGCCAATAGTGCCAGAGGAGAGATAAACGTGGGCTGAGACAGGAATATCACACTGCAATAAACAAAGCAGGAAGGGAAGGTGTTTTCCCAAGAAAACATAAGGAAATGAAATCCGGAGAAGGTTAAGCTCCAGTGAAAACACGGCAGGTTACACGGTCTGCGCTGCTGCCAGCGAGAGCTGAGCCAAGGGGAAGGAGATGGATCCCACTCTGTGTCCCCCACAAAAAGGGTTCCGGGCTTGCAGGCAAGGGCATGTTACCACCATAAAGAAAACAAGGAAAATTATTAGAAAACACAGTTAAGCCCCTCTGATCATGACAAACAAGTCAAACCCGTTTTTCCGCAGGTACTTCGAGGACAGCGCACGTTAAAATTCTTTGAAAGAGCTCAACCAGCAGATATAATCCAATTAAATATTCAAAGATGCTGTGAAACAGCCCTCCCCTGGAAAAGAAGCCTGGCAGACGCTCTAATAAAGCCTGCTTTTGTTCAAGGCTGGCTTAGAAAAAGCTCCAAACTTAACCCAGATGCCCCACTGCAGCATCCCCAATCTGGAAGGTCCCTAATAATGCACATACTCAAAGCCTGTCCATCTCAACCTGAAGCACGTTAACTCCTCGGGGCTAATTAAAGGATAAAGTTACAGGAGTCGACGGACCATCTGCAGCACCAAGTGGAAGCAGATGCCAGAAAAGCAATGCCACTCAACACAAAACAAGTTACGACAAGCTCTTTGGGACTTTTTTCCGCAGCTAAACAAACACCACGAGCTTCCTGATCTAGGGGTGAGGAGCTGGGCACCCACAAAGAGGCATCCAAGCTTCAAGCACATCAAACTGGTGGCCTGCCAAAAAGGCTCACCTGCTCCTAGATACTCCCTTCTCTTCAGGATTCCATCAGGCCATCCCTCATGGCTACAGCAACCACCCAACAGCTGAGTACAATCACCCAGAAGATGGCAGATAAAGGCCCAGCTTCCTCATCCCCTGTGTGGTACTTGGTTCACAAACCACATGTGCAAGGACCGCTGTTCTGTTCAGGGAAAAAGGACTTCCCACCTCCTTTTTGCCTGGAAAGCCGGAGTAATCATGGGATGGCAGGACAGGGAGAAAGAGAACACATGCAGGAGCCAGTGAAGGAGGAGACATCCTGTTCTCTCCTGCCCCCGTGGCTGTTCACGTATTATTCACTGGAGGAAAACACTTAAGAAAATCTCTTAGGAGTTTGGACATTCAGCAAACAATAATAAAGCTAAGCCTGTTTTCATAGCTGGGCCCTTTAGGGATTTCTTTACTGATGCTGCCAACAGCCGTCAAACCACAAATACAGACTCCTCTCGGCCAAGGAAGTTTCCTGCAGACCTGGCTGGGGCAGATGGAAATGCCAGGACAAAGGACAGCCTGAAGCTCTCCTGTCTTCCCCCATCTATAGCCACGTTTGTTCCTGCACAATGGATTCCAGCAGTAATGCTGTTGCAGAGAGCCTTCAGAAACCAAGGCCAAAAAAGGCAAAAGAGGTCAAAATCCTGGCCTCGGAGCCCACAGTGGAGTCCTCAATGGAGCTAAGGTGTCACCCACCCGGGGAGTCCAGTTGTGCTCTCTGCAGGGCAGGCAAAACACCGACTAAAAATGCCAGCAGACACCTGGAACCACATCGGCTGGGTCCTCATTGCGTTGCTGGAACCACAAAGCTCAGCGAGAACACTCGGATCCAGAGGAAATGGGACAAACTGTCTCTGAGGGTAGTTAAGAAGAAAAAAAGGAAGGAAAAGCACAGACATGACTCGGGCCTGGTGGCTGGGGCCTTCCCCTGAGCCACATGTGTCCTGACAGCGACAGAAGCAGAAAATAAGGTTTCCCTGGGTTATAAGCATTAACTACATGAGAGGGGACAACCCACCACAACAGGTAATCTCACTGTAGTAGAAGAAGCTGGGAGACCACTTGAAGCCCCACTTCTACCACCCATCAGGGCCTCCGTTTCCCAACTGACAAAACAAGAACGTAACTGGACCACGAGACGAGCCCAACAGCCCGCGAATTGCCGGACCGTTACAGTGAGAAGTGCCACTGGAAGAACCCAAGGTGGAAGACACCAGCCTGCTGTCCCTCACCTGCCACCCGCTGCCCGTTACGCGTTCCAAAATAAAGGCTAAACCGCTCTTCGCCAAAGGTTCCCAGCTAGACCGGGGCAAAGAAGCACAAATCATGGTTTCCTGCCTGTGGTTTGGCATCTGCCGGCAGCTAAAAACATGCAGTAGGAACTGCAGATTTTATCACTTCATTTATGCTTCCAAAAGTCCACTGAGAAAGAACTCCAGCGGAAGCTCTGGAGCTGTGGTGGCACTGGCTACAGATCTCCACTGGCCGTATCCAAGGAAAAGCATCCTGAGGATGCCTGTAGGTGTGCACACGTGCTTTGCATTACTCACAGGAGGGGGATATCACAGTTGTTTTCCTATTTAAAGTACAACACACTCTGGATTATAAAAGACTCTGTCTTTATGTGCACGAAAAATAACCCCTGGAAGCTGTGGTGTAAGCAGGATGATAGTCACTGACAGAAGGGAATTGGAAGGAATTTCACCCAGAGCTATTCCTGTCTGCCCCAAGGCTTCCTACACTTTTCTTCAACCCTCCAGCCCCCGTTAATGACAACGGGCTGTATCACACAGGTCAGTCGTTTGATAATCTGCTGGGGGGGGTGTGTGGGTGGGTTAAAAATAAAGCGAGAGATCGCTGCTGTCCAGATAATCCAGACACTGTGCATCGCTGTGAAAATCCTGCCACGGAGTGGACACGGGCTGTGGACTTCAGGGGACCCACCAGCTGCAGGGTGGAAAGTGCTGCCTCCAGGCTTGGTGGATCCCTGCCGTGACCTCCAATCTTCTGAAACTCCCCCTCCACCTGACCAACCCAAACAGGAACGGAAAGCCTCCGAAGAAACCTCGGATTGCTGTGCGATAGTGTAACATCTTCATCAGCTGGCTTACTCTCTCCTAGGGAGGTTTGAAATGTAGAATTTGAAATGTGGTGCCCCATCCCTGGAGGGGTTCAAGGCCAGGCTGGATGGGGCTTGGAGCAACCTGGTCTGGTGGGAGGTGTCCCTGC
>JAOXJK010000002.1:19530509-19546838 GCA_025774025.1 Xenus cinereus
GGACCCTCCCCACCTTCCCTCCGGGGACAGCCCTGAGGGAAGGAGCTAAAGCGCTGCCCATCCCTCCCCGCCCCGGTCGGTGCTCACCCCCCCCGCAGGGAGCAGGGCCTGGAGGCAGGTCCGTGAGGGGAGACGGGAGGGTGGGGTCTCACCTCACCTGCCGCCGCCGCCGGCCCGCTCGGGGGGTGAGGGAGGAGACGAGGCTCCGCTTCCCCCGCGCAGCCCCGCCCGCCGCGCCTCACAGGAGCCCGCCAGCTCCGGCGGGACTCATGGAGCGGGAGCCGCCGCCGCCGCCTCTGCGGGAGAGGGGTAGGACCCGGGAGCCGCCCGCGCCGCCGCTCGCTCCCCGGCAGCCCCCGCGCCCACCTGAAGCCTTTATGACATCCCCGCCCGGCGCCCTCCTAACGGGCCAATGCGGCGCCCGCTCCCGCGCCGCCCGCCCAATCAGCTCCCTCGGGAGGAGGGAGGGGGGGGGACGGGCCTCCGCCGCGCGCCGCGCCGGCTTGTTGTGGTCGTTAAGACGCGGGGTTGGCCGCGCGTGCGCTGGGAAGGACCCGGATGCAGCAGTGCGCACATACACACACCCCCCCCCGCCCCTCCGGTAACGGCGGCGGCCACGTGACAGCCACCCGGAAGGCCGCGGTGGCTCCTGGGATTTGTAGTCTAAGGGGAGGGGGAGGTGATGGCGGCCCGGTGGCCTCCTTCTTCCGGCGCCGGGGGTAAGGCTGAGGAGGCGGTGGCCGCCGCTAGCGGCTCGCACCAGCCATAGTGTTGGCCTTTCCTCTGGGAAAACGTGCAAAAGCAGGTTTTATACCTCGAACTCGGGGATTGTTGGGCCCAGGGGGAGCAGGCCCTGTCCCCCCAAGCCTCAAGCAGGACAGGGGCCTGGGGCATCCCCGGCCCGGAGAAGTGTTTTCCTCAGATCACCACAATCTGCCCGTGAAAGGCTAGAGGAAACAAGCTTAGCTTATTAGGAGGTGCTAATTACATTAACCGCTTTACTTTCCATTTAGGTTTTAAATTATGCAAGAGCTATCCAGACACCGTTAGGTTTCAGGCCTGATTACAACACTCAGAACAAATAAATAAATACTGTGGTAAATAAATAAATAAATACACAAACAAACAAATAAATGCAGGCCCAGAGCAGGTAGAGGGGCCTGTGCGAGCCCGGGGTGCTTTTAACACCGAGGCTGCAGCCCTGCCCTTCCCAGAAAATGCCATCAGTCATGGAATTTGCAAAAAGCCAGCCCCAAAAAAACCCAAACAAAAATAGACCAAGCCAAAACTCAGTTAAAAAAAAGCCCAGAAGTGCCCAGACCAGGATTCGCAGTCCACGAGGGAGAGTTAATTGAGGACCACACATTTTAATAAGGGGAAGAGACTTTTTCCATGCCATCTGAGAAACGCTGGAGGGAATGAAAGGTTTTGATCTGTATCATGGCACAAGTTTCTATCAACAGCTTCTCTCTAAAGTGAAAGCTCACTAAAGTTGAAGGCAGGAGGTGGGTTTTTTCCCTACTCCAAGAGCTTTTGGCCCCCAGGGTTCTCAGCTTGCGAACAGCACTCTTAGCCATGCCAATAGGAACTATTAATGTGAAGGGCCAAGAAAAAAAGGAAGATGCAGAAAAGAAATAGAAGAATTCACCATCTTTTTCCTCTTTTCCCCTTTGAAAGATCTTTGAAGCCCTTCTAAGCCCAGAAAAAAAAAAGGGAGTAAAGAGACAGTCCAAATTGTGTATGAGGCATATGCAGCAGATGTAACGCCTATAAATAAAGTGCAAGTGCTCTCGCTGTAGACACCCATTTGCAAATAGCTCCCACATTCTTTTCCAAGCTGCTACTCCCAACTTACCCCCCTACACACACACACTTAAAATGAATCATTGCCAGGCCCACCTATGGCGCAAATCGAGAGGCAATGTTCCTCCTTTCTCCCCTCCAACCTTTCCTTCTGCTTTCTACCCATTAGCACTTGATGCTTGGGCTACAGAACTCACAGCGCCTGGTAAAAGTAAATCCAACTTGAGAAAGAAGAGACTGAAGCAGATGTCTCAGAACAAGGGCTTCGGTGAATGTGGGAATTGCTCTCAAAGAAGTCCTCTGAGCGCATGCTTTAAATTCTCAGAGACCACAGTAGGCTTAAGAGCTGAAGATAAAGCCCATCACTATCATAAAAAAAAAACCCCAGAGCATTTAGTTTTAAAGTTAATGGCATCAGTTCCAGAAGGGCGATCTAGAAAATACAAGAAGCAAGAAGGTTAAGCCAAAAAAAAATAAAATAAATGCATTGGAGAGTTAAAAGGAATCAAAAAAATAGCGACCTCCTATAAACAGCCTACGATGTGTTACAGGTGAGAGAGGAAAGCAGAGAGGAAGCCGCTGGGCACAAGGGAGTCCCTGGCACTTGTTAGCCTGAAGGCGACCAAACCTGCTCAGTACCGATGGAAAAGCGTTATTTGCAAAACTTTGGCAAATCCAGGCAGGTGAAAAAATGTCATTTAGTGGCTCACAACTTGAACGGAAGACCCCACCTTGAGTGCAGTGTCCAGTTTTGGGCCCCTTACCACAAAAAAAGCCATAGAGGGGCTGGAGCGAGTCCAGAGAAGGGCAACAGAGCTGGTGAGGGGTCTGGAAAACAAGGCCCATAAGGAGCGGCTGAGGGAGCTGGGGGTGTTCAGCCTGGAGAAAAGGAGGCTGAGGGGAGACCTTCTCGCTCTCTCCAACTCCCTGAAAGGAGGGTGTAGCCGGGGGGGGTCAGTCTCTTCTCCCAAGGAACAGGCGATGGGACAAGAGGAAATAGCCTCAAGTTGCGCCAGAGAAGGTTCATGTTGGATATTAGGAAAAATTTCTACACTGAAAGGGTTATCAAGCATTGGAACAGGCTCTGCCCAGGGAAGTGGTGGAGTCACCATCCCTAGAGGTATTTAAAAGATGGGCAGATGTGGTGCTGAGGGACATGGTTTAATGATGGTTTTTATCAGAGTTAGATTGATGGTTGGACTAGATGATCTTAAAGGTCCCTTCCAACCTGGGCAGTTCTATGATTCAAAGACAATGTTTGGTTTCTGTTGCTTTCTGGGAGCACCAGGTGCTCATCTTTAACACACTCTTTCTGGCAGAGAAGTTTTAACCATAGTTATTTTTGTAGCCCACATAAGATGCCATTATGAAGTACCTCAACTCTATCTGGTATTAAGTCCTGCAGTAGGATTTTTTAACTGCTTGATTTTATAAGAGCAGAAGCTGTACCTGGTAACAGAACCCAGCCTTACCCTAACATCAGCTCAGTAGCTTGGCTGCTGACCCAGTGGTTTTGACTGTTTTCAAGTCATGACACAGGAGTCCTTAGCAAGTGATAAAGAAGACAGACATACAGACAAATCTGGTTTAACAGACTCCATTTACTAGTTATCAGTTATTTTCTCTATAGATCTGTTCAATAAAACAAACTATACTTCGTATAATAGATTACTTCATTGCAGGTATTGCACAGGCTAGATTCATTTGGGCACCATGGAAACAATATAGCAGGAGGGTACTGTCTTTTTGTAAAAATATATCATTTAGCACAATTAGACCCAGCAAGAGAATACTAACCATTTAAAATGGGTAATCTCATTTAAATATCCGCGGCCATCTCATTTCAGCTCTACCGGATCAAAGAATCCAGAGTGTTAGTACTGGGCAGGGGGTAGGGAGGGCATCCTCTCTGCACCACACCAGCCTTGGCTACTGGCCTCCAAAGGCATTCAGCGGGTCATCAAACGTGCTCTGTGTCTTGCTTTCGGATTTTACTTCCGAGGCCGCTTGGGAAGATCTGCTTTTGGGAGTGGGTATCTTGACTTGGCTGCTAGAGAAGATATCATCTAAAGGGAAGAAAAAAAATAAAAAGAAAAAAAAAGATAGATTTTAATGTGAAACGACTGCCAAACAGAAGTAACATTGTACATAAGAGTCTCCAGCACACAGCAGTGACTGCCAAGGACATTCTGTGATAAACAAATGCTTTCCTGCTGCTTGTGATTCTAGATGGGTTTGTAAGGACATACGTGGGAGCTGTTCGCTGTGAGTCAAATTAAGAGTATTTTTTCTTCTCGGTAGAGCAGAATAATACTTGTATTTCATAACACGTTCAAGCTCTCATAAGCAATTGAGAAGTACTAATAAATTAAGCCTCCACAATAAATTCCATCGTGCAAGCGCCAGATAACATCCCTCTTATCTAGAACATAAGCGTCTGAGGAACCAGAGAGATCCAAGAGCTGTGAGACAGTTGCCAAAGAAAATCAGAAGAGGAAAAGATGGTACTTGCTAGTGACTACTGTTGCGACATCCACTAGCCATACGAGAGTCTTTAATCTGCAGCACAGTAAGGAAACATCCTGAATGGTGGTTGAATATTCAAAATATTCAAAAAATATATTCAAAAAGTCTCTCTACAGCTCTGAATCAAGCTCTCCCACCACCTTCCTCAACACAAGCATTTCTGTTATGAATAACTAGGACCACGAAGTGGAAAAAATATCATGTTGCTATTTAAAAGACAGGTTGACACGGTGCTTAGTGACGTGGTTTAGTGATGGTTTTTTCAGAGTTAGGTTGATGGTTGGACTCGATGATCTTAAAGGTCCCTTCCAACCTGGACAATTCTATGATTTGAAGTCAGAGTTCTCTCCTGAAGGATAACAACTGGTAGAAACAAACCCGGATACCCTGTGCCAGCAGCAGCTCCCGGACCTGTGGTTGGTGCTGTGGCTGTTCAGGGTTAGGACTGTGCTCAGGGAAAGAGATGGAGCTGCCACCGTCCACATGCTGAAGTGTTGCCCTGAGGTTTCCTGGGACCATACAACAGAGATCTCTTCTTATACACTAAGGTTTTGAAATTTAGGATACTCAGATTATGCAGTCGGACTATGAGGGGATAAAAAAAATAATATTTACAGGACTGAGCTATGCGGATCACTAGTGATTCACAAGGCCAGTATAAGCAGCACGTAACTGGCTTTCAGTCCCTACTAAGAAAACACAGGTTTTATACAGAGATTAATAGCCGTTTACTGGTCCTGAGTATAGAAACTAGTATTTCAGCCTCCAGCACGTATCCTAACCTTAGGCAGAGGCCAAGCACGGAGCAGCCCGTCACAATGTGCTTGCCTTTCTCTTCTCGCTACACGTGTCTGCTACCGTGCTGATCACAGGGATTACACGGGAATAATCCAGGAGAGCATTTCAGCACAAGAGCAGTTTAGAAAGGCAGTAAAACAGAGTAATCCCCCGCTGGCATCACTCCAGAGCTATCACATGGATTAGCTTCACAGCAGAGGGGAAGTACAGCCAGTGCCATCCGCAGTAGAGCTATCGCTCCCATTTTATGACAAGGCTTAAGGAATAGGAAAGCTTTGGCCGTGGAAAACAGTATTTGTCGATGCACAAGAAAGCTCAGTCACCGTTTTGCAGACTCTCCCAGACAGAGGTGACGTCAAGACGTTTGCGTCACCAGCCATGAGGTCACTGAGGAGGCTGGGAGGGAGGATAAAGACCTGAGAAAGCATTTTTCTAATGCTGCCACCACAAGCCTAACACAAATGCAGTAAATAGTGACTGGAAGCGTGGTAGCACGAAGAAGGAAAGCAGCTTGCAGCCTCCACCCCCCAAAACTGCCCCCACTTACTGTTTCATTTGTAGCAGAATTTGTAGTAGTCTAAGGCAACAATATAGAGCCCTGATAAAGTGCTACCACAAGCTCTTAAACTAACTCTTATCCTGTGGCAAGTGCCAGATCTACCACTCGTGTCCCCACCCTCAGGCACCTTCCCTTCCCTCCTGCTGATGTTCTGTAGCTCCACGCCATCTATGGCTGCACCTTAAACCTGTCTACACTCTGTAGATGCTACAGGTATCAGGATCAGATGCGATACCAAACAACAGGCTGATGTTCAAAAGCAGAAGAGCAAACCACAGGTTCTGTTATGGGGAATTTTCCCAGATAACTTTCAAGTAGGACTCTGTGACTTGGTTTTTTTTCCAACATGAGGTCCGGATTTTTGTGCTGAAGTATTTGGAAGGGAAATTCTTTCATTTGCTATAGTCTACCTGAAAAAATGTAAATGATTAAAATAAAAGATATTTTAATAATCCAATACATATTTCAAATACCTTGCCTGCAAACGTTTAAGTCTTATTTTTTATATTGATTGAGAAGGTTTTGAAATCTCAAGATGTTCATTATCTGGCAATTTTTCTAACACATTTACAGACTTCAGCCAGGTCATTAAATGAGACCGGAATGCTTAACAGCACTCCAAGCAAAACAGGGATAAGTCAGATTCAATTTGAAGAGGTTAGAAAGAATGAAGACTGACAAGAATCAGAGCTGGAGAAGGGAAATAGTTTGCCTTAGAGGGAAAGAAATACATGCAAACCCAAAGAAGAGATACAAACATGAAGAATCTGAGAACAGATGGACACAGTTGGGGATGAAATGACTTTCGATGCCTCCACTGATGGAGAACAAAAAGGGAGCAAAGCTTTGCATCATTTCACATTACTATATGTTGCTTTTTCAACAAACTTGCTCTCAGGTGTAGTATTTGTCAATCGTTCTGGGTATACGTGGATGTAAACAAAATCTTATGGGCTCCAAGGCAGTCAGCACAAGAGTGAAGGTGCAGTGGGAAGAGATACTAATTTCTTCATATCAGTGATTCATCTGAAAGCACGACACAAAAAGCTGTGGAAATTGAAACAGAGAATGAATCCTAGAGCTGTAACAACATGAAATTAGTCTCTGGCTCCAGACAAGACAAATTTTCCATTTCCCACAGGTGAGAAAATCCCTACGGGAATTAAACTATTCCTTCTCTCAGAGGAACTTTGCACATTCTTCTCAACCATATAAATGCTGTGCTCATCCTACAAGTCTGGGAAGTTCTCATCCAATGTCAAAATCCAAAGATGAACAGAGATTTCAGAGCAGTTGAAAATTTAAAAGAAAGCAAAGGGTTTTAAAACATCTCAGATGAATGCAACTCAGGGCAGGAGTTGCATTAGGAGATTAGCAGCAAGACGTTAGACACTTACCCATATCATCATCAAATATGGATTTTTGTTCCATCTTTTTCTTGGTCTTCTTTTCTTTCGGTTTTACGGTGAGATCCGCAAAAATATCAATGTTATCATCAAACAGGTTAGTCTCTGGCATCTTCTCTTTTGCTTTGTTCATCGGTTTAATCGCCTCGGTAGCAAATATATCATCCTTGGAGCAAAGCATAGAGAGATCATCAATACACAACCCGCTTCAAGAGAACAGTCAAATTATCTGTACGCAGCAGCTGAGATGCTGGTAAGACTGACAAGCCTTGGGCTTCTCAAAGCCAAGAAGTTTGAGTCCCTTCTCCCCATGGAGGACTCAGTGGAAGTGCCTTCATGTGGGACTGTGCACAGTGGGATTATATCACAGGCTTGTATCAGCTGCCCACCCTGCCAACTTTTATTTCTCTTTAAAAATAGTTAGTTGAGCTGCTGTGCATTGAACAGAAAGCTAACAGGTAAGAATCAAATATTTTATTACTCTGAAAAAGGTCATAATCATAGGTATGTTATTACACCCCATTCAGCAACCTGCCTGCTCCGCGTTGAGGTTCCACCTTTTAATCCATTCTTACTACTAAGGGAGTGAACACCAAAAAAGTGTTTCTATTGCCCAGCAGCACGATTGAAAATGTTTACTTCTTGACCTGTCCTGAACACCCCGCCCTACTCAGCATTTGTCATTAAGCCTGCATCTAATTAGAGGGGTCTGCATAAGGCCTTGGGGATGAAAAAGGTCACGGTGGCAGGCTCAGCCTTTACCTCAAAGATATCTTGGGCAGCAGGGGTAGCAGCTTGCCGGGCAGCGGATTTCAACTCCTTTTTTCCAGTTTTCTGAGAGGTGAAGAGAGAGTCTTCTTCTTCCTCCAAAAAAGGTATAGGGCTGCTTTTTGTTGAAGGTTTTTGCTGTACAGGCTGGAAGAGGTCATTGCTGTCCTGATCACCCAGCACAGACAGATCAGGCTTTTTCTCCCTGCCCTTGATGGGTTTGTTAGCCACGCTGTCAGGCATCCCCTCCTTCGATTGTGCAGCTGGTCTGGAAGTCAAGCTACTTGCAAAAAGGTCTTCCGATTCAAACAGATCATCCCCTT
This sequence comes from Xenus cinereus, assembly GCA_025774025.1. Taxonomy (NCBI): domain Eukaryota; kingdom Metazoa; phylum Chordata; class Aves; order Charadriiformes; family Scolopacidae; genus Xenus; species Xenus cinereus. Next base: position 19,538,693 of record JAOXJK010000002.1, read on the forward strand.
TGCCTGTGGATTCTGGAGGAAGAAGTTTGTTTGTCCCAGAAGATAAAACACTACCGTGAGCTGGTAGCGATAAGCCAGAGAGAAAGCCGTTTTCCTTGGACTCTGCTTCAGGAGCAAGAGGCTCCTTGATGTTCGCTATTGCTGGCGTCTGTTTTGGTAGAGAAAATGGCAGTTCTTTAGCACTGTCCACCTCCTCACTCTCTTCGGACCCTTGGGCAGCTAGACGGCGGGCCATTCTGCTAGGAGGTCTTCGTTTTCCTGTAACCTTGATCCTGGTCTACAAGAAAGGAGTAAAACCAGAGCGGGGTTATATAGAAGGGAAAAAAAACCAAACCAACCCACACTTCACAGAAAACAGGTTAGGATTCCTGTTGTGTTTCCTTGTAGCACTTTGTCCGCCTTCACAACACTGCAATTAACATGCGTTACCCATTTCATACTCGCACACTGACGCTGAATTAACTACAAGTTCTGCTCACAGCTCTGACTGAGCTTAAACAGCTACATGTATATTTAAACAAATACTTCCTTGGGGATTTTGAGCAAGGAATGCTGAGCAGACGCTGATTTAGGTTATAGGGAGAAGCAGCAGGAACCATTTATCATCCGCTCGGCATCATCCATTCTCCCCATTTTCCTGAAAGGGGAAAGATGGACAAGTGGGACATTCGAGCTTGGATTAGTTTGCAGCAAGGTTCAGAAAAATAACCCAGGACTTTTGATTTGCTGCCCTCTGGTCACTGCACAGCAGGAGGAATTGGGGCATAAAAGTGACAGCACTGGCAAGTAGAGAGTCACAGCACAGGTCAGCAAGCCACGCTAGCCCCTCGGCTTTAGGTAATACCTTCGTCAGCCTGACAGCTTGCTAATCCAGGGGCTTCTGGACAGTTAGTCTGTCCAAGTCACGACTAATTATGTTTTCCATTTAATTTCATTTTATGCATAGCCTGCTGCAGTTCATTCCTATGCTGCTCTTAAAGAATTCCCCCTGCCAGTTTCCATTATGGCCTCTACCATAGCCCACACGGAGAGGAGTATTCACAGGGGCAGGAAACAGATCAGTACAACTGCCTCTTCCCTTTTTCATTTTTTAATTGCTGTGTTGGAGTAGAAGGACAATGTGGAAGAATACGCTGTAACACAGCTTAAAGGAGCCATGTGCTTTTGTCAAAATCATTGCAGAGGCACATCTGTCTTCAGAGCGCGGGACTTTATTGATCAGAGCGTGGCTGAAAAAACAAGAAAATTATCATGGAAGAGAGGCACTTGAAAAAAATCCTTCTTCCTGCACTGTTCTTTGAAAGGACAGACGGAAAGCTGGGCAGGTTGCTTTGTTCCAGCCTTTGGAAAAAAGTTCATTTGGCTGCATATATCTACAGTTTAAACTCAAACTTGAAAGGCCAAAATTAAAACATGTAACCTGAGCCACAAGAACTATTCACTGTATTGTTACTGAGATGCTTCTCAGATCCTTCTGTAAACAAACACACATCGTCCCTGTCCTAAAATGAGCATTTGAGGTTGACCATATGCAGCTACTGGAGCTCTACTCTTTTGCAATCCTGTCTATTTAAAAGTATCACGATAGAGGGTTGTGTCTGTTGTGCTGCTATTGGAAATATCAATGCTTATGGCCTAATGCATGAGTCTGATGTACAAGCTTCCCAAATCATCTCCGCTGCTCATCTCACAACGAACAACCTCAGCAGCAATAACGGAAGAAAGAATCAAAAATGCTAAATTATCTCATTCAAATTGCTGCTTTCAGAAAACCCAAAAGACTTATGATTTCATAAGCGCTTAGATAAAATCTTAACTACATCATTAAATCTGTTTCTTTTTTTAAAGAACCACTAAATCTTTAATTAGAATGTGCCTTTTGCAGTCCATAAAATAACAGGTATGAATAAAAAGCAAGTGAGTCAGGGGGCAGAGATCTGCCATGTCAAAACCTGGAACACTTTTTGGTTTGGTTTTGTGTGGGTTTTTTCTTTAAAAACAGGTTTTTTTAAATCTGAAAAAGAATTGGAAGTGACAGTTCAGAACAACGTGATGTTTCTATCCACGACGGAGGTAAAGGTCAACCTACAGCAGTGGTGTGTTCTTGATACCTTGCCACAGCAACCGTCCATAAAGAATTTTATAGTTAGCCTACAGAGATGCTTTTTTCATGGTTTTCAGGTTGGTGTCTCCTAGGACAAACAAGGTGTTATACTAAAATAACTTTAACCTACAGGGGAAACCACTCTATTTGGGGAATGTACATTTATACCTTAAAAGGGCACAGAATTAGGCATATGCATAAGCTCCTTATAGAGCTAAGAATGTAGCGGGCTTCACTTTCTCTTCAGTGGTCCACAGAAGTGAGAGGAGATTAGATTTCCACATCTCCATTTAGATTCAGACAGACCACGCTGTTAGCAGAACTTGGATCCTAAACCACAAATTCCTGCATGAGGACAGACCGTGGTTTTAATCCCCCCTTTTTATCCTCCTAAATACCAAGGTTACCTTATTGGCGCTGTGCAAGGTGTCCGCTTGCATAGGCTGATCGAAGCTTACACCTAATTCTTCGTTGTTCCCTGCAGCAGAGAAGACTTCGCTGTTCTGTCCATCCTTGGGCTGCTCGTGCAATGGAGTGTCCAGAATGGGTAAAGGGGACTTCACACTGGAGACCTTGGGCACCGCACCAGGTAGTAAGGCTGCAGGGTTAATAGCTAAGTTTGCCTACAAAGCACAGCAAACAAAAAACACACGCACAAAAAGAGATCATGTTAATAGTGCTCAAGAGCAAGCACGGCTCCAGAGAAGCAGCAAGAACTAGCCTATGGAGGCATTCAAGTTCTACTCCTACAAGTCCCTGGCCTTTCTCACACCTACGCGCTTCCGTGCCTCCCACATCCTCTGTCTCACTACATCTGTGGAGCACTCAAGACTATTATTCTGTATAAAAAGCTTCAGGAACAGCATGGCCACGTTATGTCAGACCAAACACCTCTGTAGCTCAGTATCCCATCTGAGAACAACAATGGTTCTGACGTTAGGAGTGATACAGGTATTAGTCATTTCGTGGCAGAAAAGGGACAGAACCAACCCCCCAAACCCTTAAGAGTCTCTGAACGTGCTTAAAATAGTGCCGAGAAAAAAAAGCAGGTCAAAGAGGAGCCCACCCTCTGCCCCCAAATGGAGTAAATAGCGCTGCTCAGAGTCAGGTTTGCAACGGGAGGGGGAAATAATATTAAACATGCAATGCAGGAGAAGTAATAGAAAATATGTAATCTGAAAAAAAATAATTGCAAGAGTAAGGTAAGGAAGTAAAAAGATTTCGTTTCAGGGAGAGCCATCAGTGAGGCAAGGAAGATGATTATTATTTTTTTTTAAAGTCAAAATGCCAGTAAAGTTAATTACTTGTAGCTTTCCAATCCGAGATGAGGGCTCTTTGGTTTTAATGGGAACAGGAACTGTAGATTTCTGCACAAAATTACACTGGATTAAACAAGCGGACACGTTGCTTTCAACCAGACCATAGTTTGCATTTTAATACATCTCCAGAAAGCAGCTCACTGCTTTTCTTCACTCAATTTCTTCTGAAGATACCTCATTATCAACACATTCTACCACCAGAGCTACATTCACTCCATGTTCAGCCTCGGTTCCCCACATGCCATAGCCCCACCTTCATTATCACACTTCATTCCACCCTCCTTCTACCCAGTATCATACTTTGCCATCGTAACCCAGCAACTTCCACCTTCTCCAGGTCACACGTAATACGAGTCAAATCAAACTGTCACAGCTCCCTCCCTCCTTTCTTATTCCCTCCCCTAAGAAACCACGTCAACAGATCATGATACAATAAATATTTTTCTGTTTGCGATTGGCTGTAATAGGTCCACGGATTTCAATGAAGCACAGATGGAAGCCAAGAGGGCTACAAAATTGTATCCCTCAAGCCTGCAAGGAAAAAAAACTTCAGAGGAGTGAGTGCTTCCCTACAGAGAACAGACCATCGGTGCCAGAAATAAGATTAGATTAAAAGAGCAAGAGCAGCTCTTTCGTCTGAAGACTTGGGTCAATTTTAGGACTCAGGGATAAACCAAATCAGCCAGGATGTTCTTTCCAGGTTTTGCTCTCCACAGGTTTGGAGCCTATTGTGGTTCTTGTGAGCCAGGCTGTACTGCTGGTGGTGGGACTGGGAAGCTCTTTCTGCCAGGTTGAAGTAACTGAGGGTTTGCAAAGGTTAGGACACTGGTTTGGGGGTCTTGATAGCACAACAGAGGAATCCCAGTGTCTGAGGTGGTCGTTCTCCACTTAAATGCATGTGATGTTCATCTGAACCTCAGACAGGCTGAGATCATCCCCATAGCAGCCTGTCAGTAGCTACAAAAAAGGGAAGACGAGTGTGGTTTTACACTGCAAGGAATACTTCACCAGAAGACAAGACAGGCTAATGACTAGCCCTACAGAACCTGCTCTGTGTTTCTCAGCTCAGGGGAGGAAAACCACCACTCATCCCCCACGATGAAAAGCCAATCTCCTACAGATGGAAATCCAACAAGCAGCTCTAGTGAGGCACAAGCCAGAATTCTCTGCCTCTCCCAGGGACCCTGCGTTCTGCAAGATTAAGGACAGGAGTAGGAGTCTCATTTGCTCATCGTGAAGCCTCCAAGATAAGATTCTCAGCAGCCACAGATTTGTGCTGCGTGCCCTGATCTCCTGAGAAACCCTACCTCTACTTTAAAGATCCCTTTCACTCCAACAGACACTTCAAGAACAAAAGAAAGAACAAAAAAAACCCCCAACATTTTCAGTCCAAACGGACTTGAGGTGTAGTTCTTCACTGCCTTGTATAAGTGTGTAGGCAATGAATAAAACATTATCAATAACATTTAAACTTCTCACCAGTAACACCCCACCTGCTGATAAACAGAGACAAGTTTGGCCACGCGTTGCCACGATACAGCCAGGGAATCCAGGCATTAGGTTTGATCTTTTCAAGAGACTTATTTAAAACAAAACAATACATCCCTTTTTTCTTTGCACATCGCTCAAGGCACAGGATTTAGGTACTTGCCTCTGTAGTCACTTCCTTCAGAGCTTCATCTTGTTTGGCACTTAAAGTGTTTTCTAGAAGGTTACCACTCTCCAAGGAAGGGCCAGTACTGGCCTTAAGTGTTTTCTTCTCGGATATTTTCTGAAAGAGCACATTAAGAGCACCATAAGTCAACATGAATTGGGTAAAAAGCATGGTCTGCACATCCCAAAAAACCCCCACACCAACCAACCAAAAACTTTTAAAAATCTTGCTTCTATTTGAAAACTAGCCACATCTTTTGACTTTGCAATCCATAATAGCCACCGCCTTTTGGCTCTGCAACGACAAGGGCTTCCCACTCCTCCATTCCTTTAGCCTCCTTCAGCCTTTGCTGTCTGTGGTAATGCTAAATAATAAGAGTTTCAATAAAATTCCAATTGCATACTTATTTCCTCATGCACAGGACAGCAGGGAAAAATAAAAGCACGAAGCTAAGAACACTGCTATTTCTACGTTTTCAAGCAAACGGGCTCTGTATATAGGTGTCAAGAACTAATTACTTAAGACCACCCCTTCTACAGTCCTCAAAGAAACTGTTTCCAGGAGCTATTGCCAGTTTTCCAGTCTAACTTTCAGCTATAGACGTGAATATAGACTAAAGTTGGCCTCAATTTAAGCTAAATACATTTAGAGTAGCAGTTTAGAATGCACGTTAGGGCTTAGACCTCAAACTACCTGTAACAGTCTAATTCATTGCTGCAGCAGCTCACCCTTTAAAAAACAATTCAGCCATCACAAGGATTTTAATACCACATTAATTACCTTAAATCAAATGAGCCTGCAGAAAACTTAGTGACATAAGTCACAGAGCAAGGCTCATCAGTCATGGCTGAACTACAGGGAAGTAATATTAGCAAGTTCGACAATAAATCAATTAAACAATACAAATACAATTCTACTACTCTGATTTCTGCTCAGGTGTGTTCTCTCACAAAAAGAAGAAGAATTCATCCTCTTATCCCATCTTTGGGAGACATAATGCACCTGTTTGTTCCCTATGTCTTCAGGTTTACAAGAGCCATTTCTATTCTCTCAAAAAGATTTGAGAAGTCACTTCACTTCTTAGTGAAACATATATGGAAAAAAAAAAATCCCTTCCATATGCTTCTTTCCAACATCTTTTATATAAGCCATTTACACAGAGGAACAGGTACCGGAATGTTTGTTTTAGGAGTACTGAAGAGATCATCCTCATCGTCATCCCCAAAAAGCCCTCCTCCAGATGATGGCTTCAGGAGACGATTCGCAGACTAAAGAGACAAAAGATAAAGAAAAGATGTGTCACAGGTGAAAAACCGATCTCCTTCAGCCCGTGATGCCTGAAGGGATATTAGCACTTGGCCCTCCCTAGAAATCAGGGACTTCTGTGTTCAAAGAAGGCTGCCAGTAGGCCCCACACTTCAAAGACATTATTTAAATAGCAGGTTTGGAGGAGGACTTTGAACTCACCGTGGACTTCTTGGGGCTGGCAAAGAGGTCGACATCTGGATCATTGTCCTTCTGAAGTTTATGACTGAAAAGGAGCTCTTCATCTTGAAAGACTCCAGTGCTTTTGGGCCGAGCGGTCTTCTCAGAAGCCTGGAAGGAGAGAGAAGATCCACAAAGTGAGAAACTCCCTCCTTAAGGAGGGTATTTGCCCAGGGATGAGGCAGGTTACAATTCACCTGAGGCTACACTATGACCCTGGTAACAAAAAATATAACTGGCAGTTAAAGTGGTATTTTTTTACTTTGACCAAATTTGCAAAACTTACAATGTAAACATTTGTATTCACATGTCAATTTGATGAGAAGACATTAACCAAAATGTATCTTTGTCTGCTGACCTGAGATCCAGCCGCTACTATTTACCTGTAAAGCTTCCTTAGAAGGAAGAAAAAAAAAAAAAAGAAAAAGGTTTTCAGTATGTTATCTTGAGTGTACAGTAAGGATGTATTTTAGTAAGAATTTTATGCCTTGAATTTTTCAGCTGAGGGTGCAGGACAGAGAAGTCAGAGTAGAAGAATCTGCTTAATTATCTTCCTAAGCTACCTTTTTAAAGAAGAATAAAATAAAAAACACCCCTCTCCCAAAGCTGAAGGGCTGTAAAAGCTATTATTGTTGCTAGATTCCCTGTCCTCCTCCCGTTAAAGCAAACACACCCCCACAATGCAGAACAGAACATACTGTCTGCCTTTGGCAAGAACTTGTACTTTCAAATTTGCTGGTGGAGGTGGGGGGAAGGTTGACAGTCAAACGTATCACCTTATCAGCCCTCCACTATCTGGCAAAATCAACTGATATCAGCTGCTTGGACACCAAAATCAATGTCTTTCTACAATCAGGGTCACTGTACGCACTCAGGCCTGACTTTCAAAAGGCAAAGGCCCCGCAGAATGTGTACGTAAAGGCCAATATCTGTGTTTCACCACCCATTTGTCTTTTCAGGACCTCTGCAAACGGAAGGATGCCTCTTGAGAGCATGACAACACCCAGCAGCACAACATCAGACTCACGATCCAAGCAGCAGGAGCAGAAATCATAAGAGTAGAGCCCGATTCTCCCCTTCCCAGTCCAAGTCTCCAGGACCCCCCTCCAAAAAGGGCTGCCTACCAAACCTGAAGTTTCCCAACTAAGTTTTCCAGTGCGCTATTTTTGGTCTATACATCCTGTCCTATGATTTTTATTACTGCTCCATTCTCAGTCTCTCTGTGCACCAGCTTTAATTTTCTATCAAAAGCCAGGTCACGTTTTCAGAGTGCTGGAACTCCTGTTTACACCCAGCTACACAAAAAGCTACTGCACATCCAGCAGTACCCACATGTGAAATGCACATTAAGCTGAGATAAGCAAGAAAAATAGTAGCAGTTTTCAGATTTGCCAATCAAAAAGATTAAGTTCCTAAATTCTGATTTTTGCATGAATATGCATTTCAGCACCTTAATCACTTCGTGACTGTTACATGCTGACAGCCGAGTGCTTTGAGGGAAAGATTTGAAAGGATTTTTATCTTTCCAAATTCATAGGACAGATGTGGCTTCTTGCAACCAGCTCATCATGTGCCCTCTGCCCC
>JAOXJK010000002.1:19552882-19566658 GCA_025774025.1 Xenus cinereus
GGGGTTCAAGGCCAGGCTGGATGGGGCTTTGAGCAACCTGGTCTGGTGGGAGGTGTCCCTGCCCAGGGCAAGGGGGGGGTTGGAGCTCAGTGATCATTAAGGTACCTTCCAACCCAAACCATTCTATGATTCTACGATTCATCTTGAGTTTGCAGAACTCCCCTTTCTCTGAGCAGGTCTCCCATTTGTCTCAGGTTAAGACTGTGGGTTAAGTTAACTCACCATGAAGGCTGCAGGCCCAGAGTTGAAAGCTCTCTGGAAGGTGTGGGAGGGAGAAGGGGGTAAGATAGACAAGAAAAGCTGACAATAATTCAAATCGTTTCTTGCATGAACTGTGCTCTGATCTCAGTTTCTACACTAGCAGCCACAATTCTTACACACTGAAAAGTGAGAAAAAAAAGGAATTCCCCAGCCACGACACAAAGGAAGCAAGAAGTCATCCATGTGGGTAAGCACCATGGGCCAGAATAAAACAGCTTCTTGAAGCTCCTATCAGTTCTATTAGTCAGTGTTCTCTAGTCCTATCAGAGGGGTAACATTCTTCATGTTTAGGTCCAGAAGTGATATACACTGACTGCCAAATACTAAAAAGACACCACGAACACACGAGTCCCTGCTACCATTCTCCTCCATAATGCTGTCCGCCTGCTCAGAACTGATACATGATGCCAGATCAATTTAATGCTCTAATTTAGTGCTCCATTTACAAGCTTAGTGCTGTAAACTTCTGAGTATTTGCATTTGCAACAGGTCATGCGGGAGGGATCCCGTACACAGGCAGCATCAGGGAGTGGTTCTTACCTCTTCATCATCATCAAACAAGGAGAGCGGAGCCTTTGTCAGGGACTTGCTGGCGGGGAGAGACGTAGCTTTGGACTTCACAGTTTTATTTAATGAAAACAAGTCCTGTGCAAACCAAAGAAAGGTCACTTTGCAAAGCAATGCCATACCTTTAAGAACTCTTAATTCACATTTTTCCTTCTAAAGAGTGTTTAGTGTGTCTTGTGAAGTAGGGAAAGATTGTCTTACTCATATGTTCCAACCACCTGCAACTCCACAGGGGCTTCCCCTCAGCTTTGCAGATTAATTGAGAGCTGGAAGCCAGAGACACAGTATTAAATATATGCAGTCTTTCACAATTCTTGTTCTCGATTTGCTGATCTCTCCCCTCTTCAGGCTTTCAATTTATGCCTTTCTGAAGTTGGGGAAAATGTTCCAAGAGATTTGGAGCAAGAAGGAACTTTCAAGATGGCTGGGAGCAGATGCATGGATGTCAGAATTCCTGATCCTACAGATAAACAAGGAGTCCCCAGATACAAGAGACTGAAGTCAGGGTGACTCAGAACTAAAGAATTTCCATACAGACTTAAAGAGATACTCACTTCAGAATCCTCCTCATCAGAGAAGAGGCCCCTCTGTTTTATCGGAGGCGTTTCAGATAAAGGCTTGAAGTTGTCGCCTGAAGATGGTTGACTCTTTAGGACAAATAAAGACACTGCATCAGCACCCATTTAGATTCAATCAGGGCAAGAAAATCATTCGACCCTTTCTGAGGGGCGTGCTGCTGGCAGCATCCCAGCAGTTGAAGGGACAGAACACAAGCTCGTCACCCACGGGCTGAAGTCCAAAACTCATGTGCTGAGAGAGCTCTTCTCATGCAGCCAGACTTGCAGGTCCTGCCACAGGTCTCCCCTCCCACCACCATCCTTCTCAGCAGAAGACATACGCAGAGGCTTATACCAGGCTGCCTCGTGAGTTAAAGGAAAATAATTATTTTAACAAGCTGTACTTTGTAAAGGAAGAGGGCAGTTTGTGCCAGCCATCATTTCCTGCATTAGCACAGCACAGCCCCAGCCTGCCACCGGCTATATTGCCATTAAACTCAGAACGATTCCAGACCCGAGCGCTCCTGTCAGCCAGCGTGGGGTATAAAACAGCCCTTGCTTCCTGACAGAGCGGGAGCGGTGCTGCTGGATCAGTTCCCGTCTTCTCCAGGAAAGCCAAGTGCTGTGAGACCAGAGCAATGGCACTGGGTGACCTCCCACCACCAGTCCCGCTCCACCGACTCTGGGTATCTCGCGCTGCACCATAAATCGAACATTCCAAGTATTGTATATCCTTAGGTAGAGCTGGGATGTGCCCCCTCCTATCCCACAATATATATAAGCAACTGGGGACCAGTTAAGTTGCTATCACTGGTTGGTGTAAGCGCAGTCTCCACAGCACAGAACTGTGACACCAAGGGTTCTGAAGTCAGACTGGCGTCATTTCAGCCACGAATTTCGTAAACATTTTCTTATAATCAGAGACCTCTCAATTTGCTCTTATTTCAACCACACCTTAATAACATTCCTCCAATCACTGCCCCCGCACACAAAACCTCGAATAAACCCAAAGTTTGAGAGGCAAAAGACATTTAAGGATCCCTGAAGCAGCCTGGTCATGGAAGACCCTATGAACCTCACAAATATGGCACTTCCATAGTGTTCTACGTGGAAATATCACTTCAGCTGCTACAGTAACTTTTTCCTAAAACCTCAGCCATGAGATCCATTTATATGCCATTACCTTCTTTTCCATGACTGTCTCCCTACGGCTTTCTGTTTCTTTAGTTGTGTCAGCGACCACAGGAGGAATGGCAGGTTTTTCCTTGAATAAGTCACCTTCTTCATCATCATCAAATAAGTCAGCCGTGGACTTGACTGCATCAAGAGACAAAGCAAAGAGGGAATGAGTAGAAGAGAACAGCTGCTACTGAAGAAGAGAAGAAACCGCAGTCACAAAAGACACAACGCTTCCTCTTTAAAGCTGACCAACACCAGAAGTACCTCTAAAACCCCAAACACAGTGTTTCATATTGGTTTGGCACCTCTAAATGGCTAGAGCTTTCCAATAGGAAGTGCTGGGCATGAGGATTCAAGGCTGCATGAACAAAGTCTGTACTGTTTCCCTGATTCGAGCCCAGATACTGCCCTAGCAGTAGAAGGAGCATCCCATGAGAGGAAAGTCAGTGGAGAGCACGTACAACTCAACCAGTCCCACGCCACTCTGAGGAAAATAAATGCCAATATCCCCACAAGAAGAAAAAACCAACCAGCCAAACCCCCAAAACCCAAGCAGAAATAGCAGTGATGCAGGTTTGAATAACTCATTGGTTCCTATCAGTTTTAATTCTGATGACCTTTAATGTTTGACATTCCACTGCGAGTGCATAGAGGTACCTGAATCTGGAGGCTTTTTAGTTGTTTCCACAAAGAAGTCATCGTCATCATCGTCAAACAGAACAACTTTCCCAGGCTGTTTAGGAGTTTTCTCTGTGCTCTGTGCTCCAGGTTTCTTGTCTTTTTCTACAATTACAGTGGAACCAAACACATCGCTTCCTCCTGCAGGTCAGATGGGGAGAAAAAAATGCCACACAGAGATGATTGACAGAGTTACCAAAAAGCTGAACTTGTGCCATAGCAAGTGGAGCCAGGCAGAGTTTCCATCACGGCAGCTTTTAACGTGCTCCTGAAATAATGCCACATCAAAAGCATTAGCTAGAAACCTCCTGATGAAGCCAAGACACAGATGGAGCACTCTAACTGCAATCACTTCTTCCTCAAACCTGCTCATCTCCCCTAGGAACTAGGTTCCATGTTAAAGCTAGAAGACCCAGCAGTTCCACACTGTTGCCCCTACAGGCTTTCCAAACCAGAATCTACTTTAATAAATAGTAAATCACCCCACTGTGGACAAATAAGAGTGGTAAGGTGCTTGAGGAGAAGGGAGGACAGGCCACTGAGTTGTCCCAAGGAGATGCACTCGTCATGCGAGACCTCCAGGAGAACTGCAGTATGAGACCCAGGTTGGTCCCAAGACTCCTGTGTCCTTCAGATACCAAAGCAAGCTGGTAACGACTGTTTCTTCTACATCAGGTGTGGAAACGTCCTGCTTGGGTGATCTGTGCATGTCAATAGATTGTCTGCAAACACTTTTAGCATTTTTAGTAAAAATCAGCAGCCTGCTTCTTACGTACAGAAGCTTGGAAGTGGTAAATTAAAAATGGCTTTAATTGCAAGGCTGGCAGAAAGCCCAACAACTGCTATTTGGTTAAATGTCAGCAGACTGCATGAATTCTGACCAGCACAGCAGCAGTTTATTATAAAATAAGCGTACCATGCAATTAGGAAGTGCCACAGGACTGACAGGAATACAGCCACAAAGTTTTGATTTGTTATTAAACATTCTCAAGTTCCTAAACAAACTGTTCACTGGGAATATGTTCACTAAGTGATTTTGAACAGCAAAGGAGCTTCAATCTTGTTTTTTCTCAGGTGACTTTAGCCTGTCAACAAGTTACTGAGAGGGAGCAACTGAAGACTGAATAAATGCTACCTATAACTTAATTCCTGATGAACTAGAAAAGGACACTGTTAGAATGATGGGAAATTCACTGTTTATGCAACAATACCTCCAAGAAAGAGCGAAGGATAAAGAAAACCTCAATCTGCTCTTTTAAACTTTGCTATCAAATCTTAGAATTATGTAGAATGAGCATTGCTGATGGGTATCTTTCATCCTGGAGTAAAACCCCTGTATGTAAACAGCTTACTCTAAAAATCATGCTGAGGGCTCAGTTAACTGAAGCTACAGTATTAAAACAGGCTTTTCTTAATAAAGGGTAGAACTTAAAATTAAGATAACTCAATCAGGTGAAGACCCTACACAGAGACAGAAATCAAAGTCAGCGGATTCAGAGGCTGGTGACACATGTTTCTTTTCATTGCTCAGCTTGAATTCCAATATGGAACAGGGATCTTAATATAATTCTTTTTATTTGTTAGCTCCAAGTTAGAGATCCGGTCCTTCCCCTTTTATGCAGATCCTCCCAATCGAAACTGGAGAAACAAGACTGTTTTTACCTGTGCCACAAAAATATAGGAACTTGATGTTTAAACTGTTCTTCTGCTAATCTAAGATCAAAACGCATTTCCTTCTCAGAGCCCAGAGGGAAGGTGAGACTCCACGCACTGCAGACTTAAACTTTGTAAGTTAATCAGTTAAAGTAACACGCATCCTTAAGGTGCACAGCACAACACTGGAAGCTGCCAGCTGCTGATGTCTGCCACCAATATCTACCACCAGAGTCCCTATGGAATCCTGATTATCCATAAAGCATGCTGCAGTTTAGGCTTCGCATGGTAGAAGCACCTGTATTTGGCATTAAGCACGTGATCAAGCAATGCAGTGCTGCTGTATTTGGATCGTTTTCTTCTTTAAAACCAGCAGGTTTTAAAGAAAAGAGCATTTTGTGCATGAAGCAATTTGCTATTGAATGAATCATACCTGGGAACAGAGATACTGCACCTGCAGGAACTTTCTTTAAGGACTTTGTAGAGGACACTGAAATCATAGGAAGTACAATACAAACGGATGCAAATTGGTTTATGCTGTCAAATCCTTCAGAACTCTACCACAGAAAGAGGAATCTGAGAAATCTTTGAGCTCCATTTTTTTTTCTCAACAGCTCAGAACTCTTTAGATGTTCTCCTTGAACTTCTGTGGTTTTTTGCAGATATATATACATAAGGGCAGTCTAGCTATTTTTGTTCCATTAAAACTCCACAAAACAGCTCTACTGAAGCTTATAAACATATGTTTAAACATAGTGTGATTTACACAGTCACACACTCAAAACCAGTTCAAAACAATACGCTCAAATAAAAATGGCTTAGTCTCCCAACTCCTATCTGGAAATTCAAAGACAATGCTTCAGTAAAACCTGCTGCAGAACAGAACGTGTACTCAGACTCCCTAAGGGCCGAGATACGCAGCTCATGGCAAACTCAGACTAATCTGCAAGAAGAGATCTTTATTCCACACAAACCCAAAACTGGATCCTGCAAAGTTCTCTTCAGCAGCAGGAACCCAGTGCACACAGAGGGCTCTGCCAACATCAGCAAGGACATCCTTTCAGCTCCAGGAGAGTAGGTGTGTGTAAGAGATTATAGTGAATAAACACATTTAAAATTCAAGGCACAACACAGCTGTTCTCTATTAAGACTAGGGAGGAGAAGAGACTTGCCAACAATTGCTACTCCAGACTTTCTAGTTTGCAAACACAACAGTCTAAATCTCAACATACACAGGAGGCAAAAATTGGTTCTTACCTTCACTTACTGGGACTCGCTCCTCTCTTAATTCTTCTTTTGGTGCTTCAGCAAAAAGATCACTCTGATTGGAGATGAAAACACAAAGTGGGGGGGAAGCAGTGAATTTGGGTTTTGTAGCAAAAGATGGCTGCTGATTTTCGCATGTAGAATAACCACTTTAAGCCAAGACAGAGGAGGCAACCACCACTTCCTTCTCCAAAGGATGTCTGCACATACAGACTGAAACCTTGGTACTCAAACATTAACTTGAGCGCATACATTCAGAAGAGTAGCTTTCCATCGTCTAAAATTTAATTTACACCAATTATCAGGCTGTTTACTGCAGAGAAGGAAGGACCTTTTATTCGTACATCTTCAAGCGCTTACACTAATTAATCTACAGCTGTTTCGGTTCTGATTACAACCCTTCTAAGATTTCTTATTGAAATTAATACAGTAAGGTTTGAGGGAAGAACTCAGGTCAGGACAAGCATAAAACCACTCCTGAACCTCACATGGTTAAGATGAATGATTTATATAATTGCTAAGGAGACTCTAAGACACCAGTACGGTGCAGAAAGATACATTATAGCTCAAAAGTATTGCAGGACACTCCCGACAAAAATCTTTGTGTCCAGGCTGCAGTTGTCCTGTGCCAATTCTCCTGGAGAATCACAGCCAGGATCTACAGGAAATCTCCACTTCTTGTGAGTACTGACCACTTAATTTCTTGAAAGCCTCGCTCTTATGGGAAGTTTGGGTATTAGAGGCTTCCTCCATGGAAACTCCATTCCACAGGGGAAGGGAAGTCACCGTTCCTAGATGATTAACTTTCAGGTAACAGAAAACCAAGAAGCAGCATGTGCAGGAAGGCAGCTACCACAGACAGATCTGTTTGGGGGCCCTGTGTCTACAGGATGAGGAAAATAGTCTCGGCAGTAAGTAACCAAGAGGGTCTGATGATAGTTTCATCTGAATTCACACCAACACAAAGCTGGCTTGCACTATTGCACTATTTTTTTTTAATTTCTTTTGGTTGCCACCTAAAAAGAAAGCACATTAATTTTTTTTTTTCCAATAAATGCTGCATTTGAGTGGAAAACACTGCATAGAGCTATCCTCTTCCCTTCACACAACGACCCCTCTCTGGTGCTTGTTGGCTATATTCTAGCAGGTTGGCATGGAAGCTTGAGGTCAGCTGTACGTGAGGTCTCCTTCCAAATTTCTAATACCCTCCTCTACTCCAAGGAACAGCCGACTTTTGATCTAATTGCAATGAGGAACACAACATGCATCCCCAACAGAGTACTGCAGAAGAGAGGTCTTTGTGCCAAGGAGAACATAAGTCGCTCACTTCTGTAGTTCCCTTTCTCCAATGGAAAGCTACACTCTTCCAGCATGTTTGAATATTACTGAACAAGAAAACGTTGTTTCCCCTCCCTTGCCTTCCACAGGTGAGAATTTGTCAAGATCTTATGTTTTGTTTTTAAAAGGGGAACACACACACTCCATTTCTCACCTCTTCATCATCAAAGAGACCCATTCCACCACTGAATAGGCCACCCCTCGACCCAAACGGTGTGAAGTCTTCATCAGTCAACTTAGGAGGCTTGAAGATGTCATCGTCTTCATCTAGAAAGCACAAGAGCCAAGAGCTGTGGCACAACTGACCAAGTTTCAGGAAAGGGAATTAAAAAGACAACCAAAATTCAAACTGGTTTGATTCCATCCTGTCTCTCTCATAAACCTGACACATAGAGAAGCTGTATGCTTGGCTGGAGCAACCATATGATATGGTTGCTCCAAAAAACCATATTTAAGGAGGAACTGTCACTAGGCCTGTTTCTAGCCATGTTTTACATGCACATCACAACCGAGACTTCTGTACACACTTGCCTTGAAGGACGCTCGCTGATATCTCACCCAGTCTCTAGATTAAATGTCGCAGTTGCCTAAACAATGTCTTACTTTCCAAACCAAAATTTTAAAAAAAAGAGAGGAGGAAATCCTACCATCCGATGGAACTCTCACTTCTTTCTTCTCTTTCAGGGTTTTTCTTGGTTTGGTCTCTGGTGACAGGGCTTTAAGATGAAAATTTCAAAGCATAAATAAAGCAATCCATCTTTACTTGTAGCCTGTGATCAATTCATGATAAAGAGAACCTAACCAGGCTGACCTGTACACTTTTCATATGAATCAGCCTACCAAACCAATTCCATGAAGTTCTAGAATTTGCACATAAAACTGTAATAGCATCATTATGTCAGACACTGTGGGTTCAACACAGTTGCCCACGCACAGGCTAGTGTCACCTGAGATGCCAGAGGGCAATGCAGCATTCCAGATGGTGCAGATCCCACACAGAGAGGGCAGAACCTTTAAGAATCTCAAATGGCTCTAAACATATTATCCTTGATTCAGTTTTATTACCTCTGGCCTTACCACCTCAAGGCTGTTTCACTGAACAGAAGATTTCCCTGTAGCCAAACAAGATAAGCTGGTCGGTTTTATACTCTGATATCCTCAGACCCAGCTGGATTGTTTGAACCACAGAAGAACACGCGCTGTTCTTGTCTGTTCGTGCTCTCAGCATTACAGGTCAAAAGCAGGCTCACAAGCATTTGCCACCTCAATTTCAGGCAGCTGTTTTCAACTGCTGCTTTGCTGCAGGAATAACTACTTGAGAGAGGTCTCTCCCTTTGACAACAATGCAAAAGTAAATGCAGAATTTAGTCTAAACTATCACTGAAAACAGTAGCAACGAAAAGTTCCTCAAAATGCAGCACATTTAAGCCACAAAGAGGAAAAACCAAACAACCTATGCCCCATGAAAATATAAATCTGCTCTTTGAGAGGTTTTCTGCTGCAGAGTTCACATGAAACAGGGGGAAGAACACGTGGTCAAACACGCAGTTTTACAAGCAGAGGGAGAATCAGATTGGAGAGAAAACCCTTCCAATAACGTGTGCACTTGGAGAGTGACTGGTCTCGCCAGAAAGCAATGTATTTTCCACTGTAACACTCAGTGGATTTCAATTAATTCTTATAAGTTATGACCAAAAAGTTTCTCAGAACACAAAACAGTGTCTTTAATTCCTCTCATTGGGCTTTCACCTAACACATATTCAAAGAAGAGATCTATGAAACTTCTGTTAAACAGAATCTCCTGTCCAGCTCTCTCACGAGACTCCCCGCTATCTCACAAGCGCTTATCAAAGCTCAAGCGTGAACTTACACGAATGCTCTTCATCCTGTTTGATTGGTCCTTCTCCTTTGATTCGGGCTGCCAGCTCATCTGCAAATGATGTTGGCCTCTTCTTCTTCTGAGGAGCGTGGACAAATAACAGCATATTCCTTACATACGATCCAGTTACCAACTTGATGCAATTGCAATTATAAATAGCGTACTCTCCAGCCTCAGTCGTACAAAGTCCTGCCTAGACTTTGACTGAAGCCCTCAGAAGAAGCAATGCAGCTTTCTATTTAAAAAGCAATTAACAGATTATGTGGGTATTGAGAGAAGAAAACCCCCACATTTCCAGGCCCTTATGATCACATAATTTTTAATGCCATCTTGTTTTGGGAACAGGACAAGCAAGAAGCATTTGCCACATGCAAATCGACAAGTAATTTCTTAATGACCTTCAAAGACAGCTTTGATGCCAGTTTAGGGTTCAGGAGCCCCCGAGTTTAAAGGGTGTGAAGCCTGAACAACCATTTTGAAAGATAATTCAGGATTTTTACAGGCCCTCTCAACAGGATCCCATCCCAGTTAACTGAGAGCTACTGTTATAATCCCCGTAAAGACAGATTTTTCATGAGGGAAGTCAAATCTCTCTCCACGGAGGCAACAATTACTTACAGGCCTTGTGCTTTCATCCAAGTCTCCATCCTCATCTTCCTCTTTTTCAGAGTCAAAGAGATCACAGCCATCGTAATCATCTTCATCACTTATCTGTGCTGTCCTCTAAAAAACAATAATACCCCGTTATGTTCTCCTGACGTTGGCGTACAAAACGAGCACAAAACTACATCAGCTTAGACAAAAATATTCAAAGCAAATTTACCAAAAGGAGGGGAACATTCAGCCAGTTTGGGGTGCCTCACAGCTTTTGAGAGGTAAGGGAGAAGTACCTCTGGCTCTGACTCTGCTGCTTCCCTTAGTTTACAACCTCCTCTCCACTAAAGACCCAGTATTTAGCCGTAAATCAGGAACATTGTGATCAGCTAGTAAAAAATTACATCATCTTGAGCTATTCCTGAGGTGGACAGCAGAATAGCAGAGAATACATCCCAGCATCTTGGCCTCAGTCACATCAATAAGAAAAAAAAGGATGAAAAATATGAAATTAATTGTGAGCTGAGGGCTGGTACGGACAAAGGCCCAGAAACAACCTAAATCACAAACTACCCAAAGATACTTGCTCACCTTAAAATACATCAGGGACCCAACGTTACCCTGCAAAGGTCAATATAGCTTAAGGTAACTTCTGAGGGCTTTTATAACATTATTGTATCAAAACACAGATTAAGAAAAAAGAAGTGCTTTTTGAAACACAGTTCTTTTGGCACTAAATCATTTTAGATTGAGGATCTGCACCGACACACCTACACATGGGTAAGATTCTTTCTCCTGTTACCACCTACTACCAACAGCTAAGTCAGGCTTGAATTTTTCAGTTTAAACATTTACTTTCCTTTTCCATTTGTTATCCAAATGGACATACTTTTCAAACATTTAATACTGTTCACATCTTTGATTTCATGTCATGCTCATGTGCTGCTCCTTCCTTCCTGCATAGCAAGTCTATAATTTTAATTATCGACCAAATAATCCTACAGGACACTTGTTTTCCTGGGGTAGAATCTTTAAGCTCTCAGGACTCCAAAGTTATTCCTGAGGAAAACACACATCAGGCAATGCCATCCCACATAGGATTTGCATCTAACGATGGCTTGTAAGCATGTACTTAAGCCCAACCCAGGTTCAATTTCACAACATACTGCCACCTGGCCAGGACGACCTTCCCATACAAAGTTATACAGATCAGGCTTAACCAAAGTTTTTAATAGTTGATCGTCTAGAGCTCTTATCTCCTCTTTCTTGCACCCTCACTGAGTTACCAGTGGAAAGACTTTCAGGTTGTACCGAGGTGTATAACCATACCGTCTTTTGGTCGTCTTCGCTAGGGTTTCCAAATTCATCGTCTGATTCCTGGAACACAAGAGACCCAAAGACAAGTATCACAAGTTTATTTTTGTGCAGTGGCCAAGAGATGGCTCAAAACCTCTGGACTCGCTTACATTTGGACATTCAAATC
Organism: Xenus cinereus; assembly: GCA_025774025.1. Taxonomy (NCBI): domain Eukaryota; kingdom Metazoa; phylum Chordata; class Aves; order Charadriiformes; family Scolopacidae; genus Xenus; species Xenus cinereus. The sequence goes on from JAOXJK010000002.1 coordinate 19,564,338, forward strand.
TCCTCACCATGACCCAACCAAGGAATTGACCATCTATTATGAACAGAGTTCACTAGAAAGTCATTAATTTAGCAAAGACAGCAAGCTCCAACTGACAGTGCATTTGAGTAACTCAAAAGGGATTTAACTGTAATTGAGCAAAGATACCAAAAGCAAACTCCTCAGGATGAAAGGAGTGCTTTCATAGCACAGTTACAAAGCAGAGACAGCCCAGCCAAGACAGGCAAAACACATCAGAAATTTCTAGTCCAACGCAGCACATTCGTGAGGCAAATCCTGGAGGTGCATTACTGATACCTACTTAACCTTTAAACTTGCTCCTGTTAATCTCCATCCCATTCTTCGTAACTGTAATTTGTCCTCCATAAATGCAATTCTTTATAAGAATCTTATTTGCTTCACAAAGTGAAATTAGATCACAGTAGTATAATAGCAGTTAGAGACAATACCACTTTATTGCCCCTCTGAAAAGCTGCAGAGGGAACTACTGCAAAAGTATAATGACAAAAGGCACATTTACCACAACTGACACAGGGAACAGACAAACTGCAATATATCTGGAGACCCCACATGAAAATGCAAGGTCACTAACGGCCTCACGCACAACCGAGGACTTGTGAATCCCTGTGCAAAGTAGCTGGTTCTGTCACTTACCTCTTCATCCTTCTCTTCGCTGTCAATGACACTTCCACGGTCACTATCTACTGATCCTTCTATTGCAAATGAAAACAGGAAAAGTTAAGATCAGACGTGACATCTCTACACAGAGCAATGTCGTCACCAAAGATATTGACAGCAACTTTAAAGGCTTTGTGAAGAGAACCAAAAATCAGGTGGAAAAGAGGGTGATTTGGAAGAGCTTTAAAAGCTGTTGAAATTTAAGCATTTTGCGTTTCTAAGACACGGAACACAAGTTACTGAGAAGTTACTGCTTTGCACACCAGTAAAGTGGTTCTAACAGTGCAATGCACATTTTTTCCCCCAGCTAATTACAGCGTGTGCTTCTAAACTTGCAAGAACACCATGCAGTATAACCCAGTCTGTGAGTTAAAACAGACCAAAGCCTCCGATTAGGAACTCGCATAGGAATAAAAGGTCGTGCCGGCACACACCTTCACTAGAGAGATCTCCAAGGCCAACATCATCTTGTTCCATAAACTGCTGAGAGCCAATCAAGTAAGGTAAAGGCCTGTCAATATAGAGATCCTGGAAAGAGACAACATCAGGTCATTCTGACATCGAGGAACAGCTCTTACACCCCTTCTTTTAACTCAAAGAAGGTACAAGCTTGTTTCAAGAGTCCCACCAGACACATGCTTCAAGTCAGCATGCAACTGGGTGGACCAGCTGAGGCTTATTCATTTTTAAACACTGTTAAAGAAGGGGGCTACTTCTATCTGTGTGGTCCCAACTTGTTTTCTAGGTGTCACCTAACAGAAGAATATACTTGCAAAGACTTGCAGGCATAAGTCTTATCCCAAATCCTGCATTCAGGGTTCTTAATTACCAGGAGAACAACCACTTATGAAGATACTGTTTGTACCTAAAAAGCATGAAATGTAAAGGTCCCACTCCACCCAGAATTGAGGCTTCTTTTTCCCAGTTCACTGCCTAACACACCACTAACTCCCTTTAGGGTGCCATACCTTAATGCTAACCCAACTGTGAGACAAGAAGCTACACAAGGAACATGGAAAGGAGCGCTTCTCCTTCAGATGCAGTCATCAAACCCTCTTTTTAGGTAAAAGATACCAATTTTATACCAACGCAGCGACGCTGCTGAGAGAAGCAAAAAGCAAGTCCGACATAAGGCAAACACAAACCCGTGCTCCCAGAACAGGTCTCTGTACCTTTGGCTCGAGTATCAGTTCCACCCTTTCATTACTTTCTTCTTCTTCTGAGTCAGAGTTGCCTGCTTTGATGTCTAGCTGCTCAAACGCACTGTCCAGGACTTGCAACCCATAATTCACTGCTTCTTGGATTTTGGGGATCAGATCAGCTTCTTTCTGTTCCCGTGTCTTTTCCTTTAATAACAGGAAGAACACATTATCATTGCATTTTACTCAAGACTCAATCTCACTGCCACATGCATGCAAAATTTTATCAATTCAAATTAGTACAATGAAAAGGCTACAAAGATGATGAGGGGCCTGGAGCATCTCTCTGACGAGGAGAGGCTGAGGGACTTGGGTCTTTTTAGTCTGGAGGAGAGAAGACTGAGGGGGGATCTGATCAACGCCTATGAATACTTCAAGGGTGGGTGTCAGGAGGATGGGGCCAGTCTTTTTTCAGTGGTGCCCAGGGACAGGACAAGAGGAAAT
>JAOXJK010000002.1:19602837-19636765 GCA_025774025.1 Xenus cinereus
GAGGGGTTCAAGGCCAGGCTGGATGGGGCTTTGAGCAACCTGGTCTGGTGGGAGGTGTCCCTGCCCAGGGCAGAGGGTTGAAACTGGATGATCTTTAAGGTCCCTTCCAACTCAAACCGTTCTATGACTCTATCCGTGCTACTTTTCCTGCCTGGTTTTGAGATGCAGCCCCACACACTGTGTGTTGCAACGCTCTAATCGCACAAAGACCCGGACACCTATGGCAAGATGTGTATTGAAAGAAACGTCCTCATTTCAGTGTCACAGAATCACACTGCTGTTTGTGTCCGATTCCAGCTGTGTTTGAGGCAAACGTGCATACGGGGAGAGAAAACTGGAACTTTTGCTTTCTTTGCCTCTCCCCAATCCTTAACACGGCTGTTGCTGCTGTCAGGAGGAGAGCCATGAGTGACAATCATCCTGACTGTTGTGTTCGCTTCTGGACTGAGACAATGCACAGCTCATCTCACTTCTGCTGCCGAAAAAGGTGCTATCTGGTCATGGTGATCTGCCTCTACCCCCAAAACCCAGCTTTGCTTTGTTTAGATATAAAACTACAGCCCGTCCCTGCAGGTCCCTACATATGGACAAAATAACGTGTCTCATATAAAATAATTGAAACGGCAATGAATCAATCCGAGAACAGTGGACTCTCCACACCACTGCACTGCATGAATGGCCTGTTCCAGGCCTGGGGGCGATCTCCTCGGAGCAGGTCAGTCGAACAATAGTGCTCTGCTGCCTCGCTCAGCACGTGCCCTTTCCCCACCGGTCCTTGATGGTCTGCCAGTTCTGGGGCTGGAGCCTTCTGGGGGTCGGGCTCTTCCATCGGCACCAGTGCTGGTGTGGAGCAACTCCTGTGCCTGCTGGAGTTTCTTCGGATTTGCACCAGCACAATGGAGATCAAGATGCCAATGCACGTCAGCCCACAAAACAAGCTTTTGCATGACTCTTTGAGGTGCCACCTTCTGATGGATGGTCGGAACGGGTTAGGGTGCCCATTGGCACCTGGGGTGCTCACATTTACATCACCTCCCCTTGCACTGGCCATTGTCTCCTCACTATATATAAATACACACTACTCCTCATTAGGAAATGTGAGCAGCCCATGCAAGTATGGTAAGTTAGCGGCTTATAATGTGTGTGTGTCTGTGTGTGTATGTCCACTGGAAACATTTATTATTGGGAATAGTAGGACTCAACCTTACTTTTGAGCAAGCTAATCTGCTAGACCTTTGAAAAAAAAACCCCACCTAATTTTAAATAAAAATTCTTGTTTCTTTTCCAGAAATTCCTGCTGCTCCTTTACTTGATCCTTCTCTTCTCGAGGACTCTGTGTGATGCTCGCTGTTACTTTAGACCAGCCAGCAAATACGGTAAGAAGGGCAAATATATTAGACATCCCTGAAGCATTAATTCAGAGTTTCAAAACCTTTTTTTTTCTTAGAAATGTTGGAATGGCATAATACAGGAGGAATGATCCAAACAGCTGCATACTCAGGAATCAACCCACCTGGAAGCATCTCCGGAAACACACATAGAGGGACTCTTCCCTGTTCCATAGTTACCCTCTGGGCTGATGTATAACTGAAGTCCTTGCCCAGGTGGCAAAAAACATATACTTTTAAACAGCGTTGACTAACCTGAGGGGGGGTACCTGCCACTAAAATCAAAGCAAAGACAACACAGCAGGTATTTAAAAAAAAAGCAGAGCAAGCTGAAGTCTAATAAGAACTGGGGAGGAGGAAGAAACTGAAGCCTAGACCTGTACTTTGAATATGAAAAAGGGCAGAAAGATTCTACTGCAGCCATAAGATAAGGTGTTTCTTAGATTCTTTGCAAGGGCAGAATAGTAGTTCTCTGGTGTGTGGCTGCTGCCACGTTATCATGCCGTGTCACACACCCAGGGACGCTTCAGGAGCAAAGGCACCATATCCTTTCCACCGGCCACCAGGTTAGATTATTCTCTGGTGTGGCTCGAGGGCAATCAGTGCTGTGATTGCTCGTCCACAGACATAAAGCTGTGGTCTGTGCCCACTGATGCACATTCATATTGATCTCCTGACTATCATTTTCACACAGGGTGCCTTTCGAACAGAAACCTCTATGTTTTTGGCGCGGTGTGGAAGACGGACGATTGTTACCAATGCAGGTGTAAGATGACTGCGATGATTTGCTGCAGCCTGTAAGTTCACCCAAGTTATTTTTTGCTTATTCAGGGGCTGGTTGAAGTGTTCAGACTTTAAAGAACCTCATTGAAAATGTGCATTGGAATTTCATACTCGCATGAGCAAAATTCCTCTCCCTGCTTCCCAGTTAGCTCCAGTTGTGAGCAAGTAGAATAATCTGATGATTACATAGATTTCTTTGGGAGGAAACAAAATAAAATACAGTCAGGGTCTTCCTAGCACACAGCTCTTCCTCATCACGACCTAGTCCTTCTTTCAATTCTGACACTAACTGGGCATATGGTTCCCTTTAGCCTCTGTTTTCTTCCTCCTTCTATTGAGCAGCTTGTCTCCAGATCCCCAAACACCCCACAACAGACATACATATGGACTTCTGCAGCTCTGCACCAGAGCAGTGGCCTGCCTGCAAGCATCTAATCAGGCCAGAGCTGCTCCACAACCTCCCTGTGCTGCCAAGAGCCCACCCTTCCTGCTTACCAAAAACGGGACACACGTGTCCTGCTCTGAAAATTTGCTTCCTAAATCTTCTTGTGTGTTCCTGCCTCATGAATGGCAGGTGACACATCAAGGACAGCTGTGTCTTCCTGAATATAGTGGTGTGAACCGATTAGCTCCTCAGAAGGCTGGAAAAATTCTTCTTGAGGTGAGGGAGAGAGAGTCCCACAAAGGGAGGACTGTGCAGAAGGATGCAACCCTAGGAACCCTTGGTGGGAAATATTCCTGGATGTCCTCAGCCATGGGAGGGAGGGAGTCAGCCTGTGCTGGAAAGAGACTCAACTGGGAGGTATTCAAGCTGGGGTGATTCAGCACTCTTTAAGTGGTTTGTTACTACCAAAAAAGTCTTAATTTGAATGGAGAAAACAGAATTAATCCCTATTTTGTCTCTGCGTGGGAATTTATACCAACCCCTAACAGAGTGACCAGTGAGAACTGCATTTGAACCAGGCAAACACTGGGAAATCATCTGTTACAGCCATGATGAGGGCTGTGTATTCCTCCTGTAAGAATCCGTAGCGCTTGTATTAATGAAACCCAGGAGCCAAATGGATCCATCCCGTAGCTTGCTCCAGGATGGTTGTGACTCAGCAAGCATCCTTCTCAGCTCAGGCCTTGCCTGCTGATTTTCCTTTTGCTTTTCTCAATGACAGGGTTGTAATCCCTAAGAACTATGACAGGGTGAACTGCGTTGGCCTATTCCACAAGAAAAGCTGTTCCATCCGAGTGGTGAAAAAGACCAATCCTGACATAAGCTGCAAAGTCTACAATGGAATTGGTTAAAGACCAAGTGATGTATTTCTCCTCTTCTGCATCTACCCCAAAAGTTGAACATGCTCTGGATCTCGCTGGAGAACATCCTCTGAAGGAATGGGTTCGCCTCATGCCTTTCACAGCTTTAATTCTGCCACATCTATCTCATTTCTGACACTAAGTGGTTTGCCATTTGTAACCAGGCTTTACCACAGATAACTTTGTGACTTTTTTCCTGTTGGGATCCAGAGTTAAATAAATTTTCACGTACATCAAATCACTGCATTTTCCTCTAAGTAGTCACTGATTGGTCTTGTTGAAAACAGAAGAATTCATAGTGTCTGTAAATGTTTGTAAATCTAATTATTGCTTTGGAAATCATCTAGCTTTCAGAGTAACAGGTATTATATAAATTGCTGCCAGACAAACGGATTCATTATGCTATTACTCTCATTGACATTCCCCCAAGGTTACATGTACTTGAAGGATGGGATGAAGCAAAGCAGAAAACATCCCTTTGAAAGCCTCTCCCCACCCTGGTGCCTTGCGTAGGTCAACCCATTAGTGCAGACGCACAGGGGAACATACTCCCCAGGAGATGACTGGTATATTACAAAAAAAGGCAAGCCCGTGCCTGAGAGTCCAACCTGCTGCAAAGAAATGCCATATAAATAGCTCTGTAGCCTTCCATACCAGGGTAGAATTTCCTGCAATAATCTTGTTTGGATCAAAGTCCACTGACAAACAACCCCATGAAAGCTGTTTATACAGAAAAACTAGACTATAAACCATGTTTAGCCAGTGGACTTCAGGCACTACACGGTGCCTGGTACGAAGTCCATGAAAGTGGTTTATATGAGTAATATCCTATAAAACATATTTATACAATATTAAGAGCAATTATAACAAGAACGTCGTACAGCTTAAAAGGGCCAGATAAATCATTTGGGTGTTCAGTTTATTTAACACTGACATCATAGGTGTTTTCTTCATCTGCCTTGCTGAAGTGTATTACAAGGAAATATTTCAGCTGATGGAAACAGCAGCTTCTGTTTACTATCTGTTATGGAAAATCACAGTCACGTAGTCTATTTTCAAGTGTGGTGCTGAGTGTATACAAGTTGAAAACTTGTACAAAATTAAGCAAAACAGCCTGCCAATGGTTAGAAGAAAACCCATCCATGGCTCCAGATACTGCCAGAAAGTCATTGAGGTGATTCCAGGAAGCAGGTAAAATGAGAAACACACTCGTAGCTTCTTAAATCTTTGGCCCTCAGGATTAGTTAGAACTGCTTGGTAGCAGCTCCCTTTGACAATATTCCCTCGTGTCTCCTTGGGGCATCACTGGAGCTGGCTGTGACCCTTCCAACCTGTGAGTAGCAGATGCTGGAGGGGCCCTCACTTTTCTATTTGCTAGAGGGTGGATAAGAGGATTTTACCCTCCACAGATCCTGCACAAAGAGGAGAAGGCTGACAATGGTTAAAATATCAATTATGCTTCAGAGAGGGGTAGAGATTCTGACAAAACAAAGCCAAACTTGTGCAAAATACCCACAAGGACACCACATAGACCTGCTAAGCTCAGCACACACGTGGACTACGTACTCTTCTGTGGTACATTTTCTCCTCACGCTTTCGTCATCGAGTCCCTAAGTCCCATTCTTTGTGGACACTGCTCAGTGTTTAGCAGTGCCAGAGCAGGAATCCAGATGCTGGACCACAATTAGATTTGCTAAATGTACTGTAGGAGAATTGGTCTCTGAAACTCCATGCTCGGAGGAAAGTAAGACACAGAGCATCAGGGCTCCATCAGTGGAGGCTGATACGGCTGAAGATGTGACACAAGAGCACTGGAGGGGACCCTCAAGGCGTTCAGAGTGCAGTGGTGATCCCGCTGCTGTGATAATCCTATCACTCCCAGGGAAATGCTTAATTGCACCCAGCGAATGTTTCTCCATAGAGGCTTTACTGTCACCGTAACCACTTCCAGAAAGGAGTTATTTGGCCAGCACAGAGGACTATGTCCCCCATGCACCTCTACCCCCTTGAAACAGGTTGTCTCCATGGAATCCAGCTGGTTTAGGTAATAAACTGCAGAGAAAACAGGACAGTTCCCCAGTGCCTTCCCGTGACAGGAGCACGTGCTGTGGAAGAGAACGGGAGCGAGCCTTCTTATCGCTCCGTGGGCAGCGGGGCCAGCCCCTCGCCGTATCAGCTACGGTTTCTTTACTCCATCCCCTATAAACAGCAAACAGGGGCTGGTCCATTGATTGCCAGAGTCAACGCAAATTTACTGATATGAGCAGAAACAGCCAGTCTGACCAGCACGTGACCAGCAATTACCGGGACTACGGTGCTTCCACGTTGCTTCCCAGCAGCAAACATCCTGCGCACATTGGAATTCCCACCCTTGTGCACCCTCATACAAGTAGTGTTTGTGTTCTGCAGAGGGTTAGCGTGTCAGAATCCTCACAGGGGCTCTCCACAGGTACACGTTCAGTTGTGCCCATCGTATCGTGAAATAAAACACGTCCAGACTCAAACCAGGCAGCTCAGGCACCGGTATCCCTTTCAGCAAGAGGCTGAACCAAGCCTCCAGGACCCGTCTGGATGAGGGAACAGGCATCTGCATCACTGGCTTCCTGCAGCTATTCTCATTCCAAGTATTGTCCCTGCTCTGCTGAGGTCCAGACAGCTACCCCATGGCAGCTCCAGCCCCACCACATCTCTTGGCTTATGCTCAGTTCCAGTTACACAAACCAGTGCAGGGTTGGAATGACCCACGTCCTGCTCCCACACCAGTTGATAGTGAACACTTTCAACCCTGCAGTTTGGACAGGACGTGAAAAGAATGTAGGATTCTAATGCAGCGCCATTCACCTCATCAAAATTACCCAGAACCTTGATACATCCTAAAAAAAATCCATCAAGAAGGAAGTCCCAGGTGCCACAGCAAAATATTGGTGGTTAGGTCATTTCCTGACCCCTGGGAGAGATCCCTGATCTCAGCAGCGCTGCAGCCCTTCTCTGCTGACTTTAAGAAAAGACCGTGTGTTAATTTGCTACTTCACAAGCTCTGCACAAATGTCCCAATTGAGAGAAGAAAAGTGTCACGGCGTATCTTTAAATGCTTGGAAGGTGTGGAGATAAAGCTGGCTGGGGGACTGCTGAGGAGAACAGCCTCACGAACCAAAATGCCCCCTCAGTAAAAGGGCTGCCTGTTTCCTAGCGGTTTTCCTCCCCTTTCTTTAATGCTTTAAACAGCAGAATAAACAAACATATGATAAATAAATTAAGGAAGAAACAGAAGTGAGCAGGCCAGCTAAATAAATCATTCCGGCTTTTCTGGCTCCAGTAAGATAGGAAGCTTCTACTTCCTAAGGAGCTGGCAAGAGGCTGGAGATCTGTGTGGGCTGCTGCCTCCTCAGCTGGGAGCACCAGACTTCACGTCCCCTTCCTTAACAGATCAGAAAGGTCCTCTCCTTCTGAGGCGCCTGGATACAAGGGAAAGGCTGGGATACGGGGTGCTGCTTCCAAATAGCTGGAAAAATAAAGCTCCCGAAAAGGAGGCCGGGGAAAAATAAGTAATACAGAACAAGTAGCAACTCAGGGGTGCCCTGAAGAAAGAACCGAATCACTACACACAACTCTCCAGCTCACACCATTCATTACTCAGATCCCAGTTTTAAGCTTCTCAGCATCCCAAGACATGAAAAATGCCAAAATATTCTAGAAAGACTTTAAATACATCTGCTTTGATTATTTCTTAAGTGATAAAAGATATCAGGTAAGTGCTGGGAGTAGATGGGCGCACGTGTAACAGCTGGTACCAGAAAAAAAAAAAAGGAAAGAAAGAACACAGTACAAACAAAAAACTATTTCCACGTTTAGTTTAGTTGATAAGCGCTTATACTTGTTTTGATATTGAAATGTTTTATTTCTGTTGACATACTACATGACTACAAATGAAAACCACACATTTTGCTACTTCCACATGTCTAGAAGGGCCCCAGAATAGCAAAAACCAAGGGACTAGTTAAGTAGTTTACCATTCTTAAAATCCACTTTAAGACTGAAATTAGGTTATTCTGACACAGCCCTTGGAAATAATCTGTTTGGGCATTTTCCCAATGCAAGAGAAAAATTTGCAACCCTGATTTGTGCCTTAGTTTTTCATGAGAAAAACCTGGGAAAAATCACTGAAAACTGGAACTTCTGCAAATCCTTCTTTTCCTCTATTTCCAGCTTTCTCAGTGCTCTTACCTTTCCAAGTTCTTTGCCCGAGTAGCAGTGTCCCTCCCCCCCCTTCACAATTTAAGAACTTGTAGCCTGTGTCCCTCTAAAATAAAATTCCAACGTCAATCTGTGATGGAATGGAAAAATGGAGAAAACTGATACTGGCGACCTTTTTATACATATGAGGCAAAATTCTCTTTGTAAGGAAGTCTTGTCTGAGCGAGAAGAGCAGGATTAGGCTCTGTTCCTGCATTTGGTCCCTTTGCTTCAGGGTGCTTCCACCCGAGTACACGCTTGCCTGCAGCGTGGGTGCATGTCCTGCTTCAGAGCTCCTTCCTGAAGCTGCTGTTCCTTTCAAATATCTGTAGAATCTCTGTATTTATGTAACAGCAGAGGGAGCCAGAAGTTCAAAGTCAGAACGTAACCATAAAGCAGAATTCATTGGCTGAACTGCAGGGAGGGAAGGAAGGAGGGGAGCGGGAGAGAGATGCCATCCGAATTACCTACAGAAACAGCGGGGAGAGCTTCTCCTCTGGATTGCTAAGACATAGAAGACATTTCTTTGCTGTTACAACATTCCTCCTTTCTTCCAAGATAGAAATGTGCAGCAAAAGCGGGGATTTTCTCAATCAGTAACAGGTAAGAATTTTCTAAATTATCTGTTTTACACTGATAAGAGCTCAGATCTCTTTATTAAAGTTATCACTTTTTATTGTAAAAAATTATTCAACTTTCGCTCGTGTGACTGGCAGCTGATGCCATCATTGCTAATTCCATTTCTGCTCAAAGCTTCCTCTGCTTTGGATAATTTCTGATCAGAAGATGTTAAGTAAGGATTCACCTGAAACTCTACCTAGGATCCGAGGCAAGAGTTATATATCAGAAACTTTTAAGGGAGAGTTACTGAGTAGTGGTTAAATTAATATAAAGAAGCAAGTTTTAGAAGAGCATAAGATTACAAACAGTTCACTTATGGTTATTCATTTATTTAACTGTTAGAGTAAACAGGAGATAATGAAAAGCATTCAATTAGCATTTAAATTCCAAAATTGATCCGTTGATATTGACAGGGACATGAAATTTAGATTCAAGAGAAGCCATGGAATGAAAGGTTTTATGCATATTCAGTTCCTAAAAGTAAAGAATTCTTGCACCGTCCTTCATTTCCACAAAAATAACATGGATTTCTTTATGGTTTTAGAACAATACAGAAAACAAGGGCAGAAATATTAAGTGAGCTTGATCCAAAGTCCAGTACAATCAACGCACTCTGAATCAAGTCACAAGGCCAGGAAAACAATAATAAATACTTGGTTCTCTTTGTACTTTTCTTAAGCTTTTGTCCATCTTGGTCAAGAAAGACTTGTCTGCTCCTCTAGACCTCTACAGCGTGAAGCCCAAGAGGACCTAGTCTCAATTAGTTTTTTAATACCACCATAATAAACATTAATGTAATTATTAATGGTAATAATTTAGCAAGAAGGGCTATAAAAAGAAGGGAGGCCTTTGCTGTTTACCATTCAGCTTGGCTGAAGGTTGAGCAAACAATTGCTTTTATCAGTCAGCTCCTGAACCAAAACATTAAATGTATAGTTTCGAAAGAGTGGATGTTTTTGAGGGAAATAAGGTATTTTCAGATGCAAAAGAAAAGTGATTTTGGTATGAAAGAAACATTTTGTTTCATTGGAAGCAAAATAATCATAATCAATTTCTGAGCTTTTTGTTAGTAACCCAAAGGGCTTGAACTCTACAGGATTAGATGATACCAAACCTGGTGTTTAACCCCATGGAGCTCAAGGTCTATCTGGGTTCTCCCTCCTCCATCTGATTCAGAGCAAGCATTTGAAGGGACATCTTTCAGCTCCATGAAACGTTCACGGGGTATGGGTACCCTGAACCAGCGTTTTCCACCAAAGAAAATGACTATGGCTGACAAATGGACAAAAGCCTGACTTGTCATGAAAGGCCCAACCCTTGTACCTACTGAGCAGAGCTTTGCAACCTTTCAGGGTGCAGGAGGGAGATGGCAGCTTCTTGGGGGATCTTTGGGGTTCAGGTGTGCTCCTTGTCACCTTGTGGTGTCACAGAAAGCCTTCCTGGTTACCACTGGAAAACCTTTCTTATCTCCTGGTTCCCGAGACTCATTCCTCACCCAACCCATGCAGTTTCTGGCCCTTCACATCACGTCACCCTCCAGATACCCTAACTGCCTGCCTGCTAAGGTGCCCATTACAATGATTTATGGATTCCTCACCTCCTTTGGTAAAGATCACCTTTGTAAAAATATCTTTTTTTTTTTCTTCTCTTGGGTACAGGAAGTCATAAAGACCTTTAGTCTTAAGGAATCAGGGACTGGACATTCTCCAGTCTGATGACCCACATTTTGCCCTTGAGCTGGGTCTGTGTCTTTGGTGAGGTTGCTGCGAATTTAACCAGAAAATAAAAAGTTGGAGTAGGGACTTCTGTAAAACTTCCCTGATTTCTGCAGGATCAGAGAAAGTTAACCACCTAAAAGGTTTCCTTCTGAAAATATATAGGGAGTGGGGGAATATTCACTTTCCTGGGTATTTATACCACCTCCCAATGTTATAGACTTGTAACATCAATACATACAACTTGTTCTATACCCAAGTTATGCAGATTTTAGAAATTTTTAACATACATATATAGCTTTTTCAATGACCTAAGATAGCTGCTCCCAATATTTTTGCAACACGGAGCTAAACAAAGCTGAAGAGTCCACCGCTAAATTTCATTGTACCAAATCCCTTATGGATTTAACATTCCTGTGGGATGTCTGTACATGCTCAGTGGCAGGTTTCCTCTTCTAGTTAAAAGTTGCCTTCCTGGGATGCTGCAATGATTTTTAACCTTTCTCTAGGATGTATCTCAGAATCCCATGTAAGGCTGAACAGGGCAGATCTATTTAACTGCGATAACATCACTGCCAGCAAAAAGGAGATACCACAGTTCGTCAGTCACCACCACCTCAATTAATATCTGCAATAGGAATTTCAGAGTTCCATTAAACCTTTCCACTGCTGCTTTGTTTCTAGTTTACAAGAACTAGTTTGCTGCTTTACTCCAGATAATTGCCATCACTCTTTAAATGAGTAATGCGATCACTTCACGTCCTTAGTAATCGCTTCTCTCAGGAAGTCTTATGGACTGAAAGCTGCAAACTTGGCTTGAGCAACCAGTGAAGTTCTGAGCCAGACAAACGATTGCTTCTGAGTAACAGATAACGAAGCCAAACACTGCAAATGTTCTATTTTCTTTGACTTATGCCTGATGTGGACATTGAGCCACACCGTCCATCACAACTATGGAGACTGGCTTTTGATGACCAAAAGGCGATGGTCAAGATTAGTTTTGCAAGAATGACCCAGTGTTTCCCAGTGAGCTCAACATCACCAGTAGTCCCTTGCTTTATCATGCCTTCAGGAAAAGTTTTTATAGAGATTTTCGTGGCATGTCTTCAAGCCCAGAGGTCTCTGAAAAGCATTAACTGCCTAGGGCCACTTATTGTCTTTCAAACAGCCTCCCTGAAACCCACTGAGGGTTTCATTTTCTTCCCTGACCAACCCTGGGAATTCTGCAGAATTCCCTTTCCTTTGAGGATTTTTTTCCAGGAAATACAGGATAGGCCTCTGGGGCCAGGCTTTCCAATTCACTAGTGGTAGTTGGTTTCCTTTTTTTGAGACAACCTGAGTGGCATTTATTAGTTTAGAAGGCTGTGTTGTTCAGAAAGAGAAACACTTCAGACCCTTCAATCTCTCCTTCCTTGTGTCCAACACAGAGCACAGTGATGAATATCTATAAAAGATGTAAGTGGAGAATGTAACTTACACTAAGATTAAAACTGAAATCTTCTCTTTTCCCCTCTGTATCCTTTTAATTTGCTGCAGGCTTTTGTTGACACTCATTTTTTAGAGAAACTCTCTCATGCTGCATCAATTAGAGAAGAAAACCCTGCCTTTTGGGCATGTTAGCTTTTGTTACTGACCTCTTTCCTGAAGTTCATTAAGGGTTCTGAACAGGATCACTCTTTCCTCTTCAAAAACAAACAAGCAAACAAAACCAATCCAAATTTTCCCCTACTCCGTCAGCAAACTGATTTAGGAGGCATGCTTCGTGCTCCTACAAGCTAAGTATTGCTTCACTTTCTGGACACAGAAGCTGATTTTTATAGCCCATAAAGTTTTTGCTATATTTTACTGGGTAATTTACAAACCTTCGATACAGGAAGGGGACTAACACCCTTTTCCCCCCATTGCGTTGGTGATTCAGTATATTAGCTAACTTTTGATTCCAATACCTAAACAGAACGTGTACACATTGCTTATTACTGGCTCTTAATTTAGACCAAACTGAATGGCAAACACCTTGAGATTACATAGCATTTGGCAGTGTCTGACCTTGAGAATCTGCCATCCAAGGGTACCATAACAGGATATCTAAGTATAAGGTCACTGCAAGGTTTGTTTTTCTATTTTTCTAGAACTGCTTTTTACCCTATGGTTGTGGGAACAAGAGATACAGAGAACTATGGACATAAGCTCTGAATTTCCCCAAGACATCGAGGTTGGGGGGCAGTTTTAAGTACTGCACAGTGCACCACGGGTTCCCTTGAGACACTGGACAACTCATGTCTCACCTCCCTCTCTCAAGCCCTCGTATCTGTGACGAGGATGATAATTTCTCATTTACCTCTGGGCAGTACCATGAGAAGGAAAGCCCAGAAGATGCTTGACAGTCACCTCGTAGGAGACACCATGGAATGTGAGTTGTTAAAAGAAAGGGAGCTCCTAAACCAACAAAATGCACTGCAAAGCCTTCAGAGATGCTCTTTATCCCCACCACGTTTGCCATCTGGGACATGCACAGCCATGCTCTGCCCTTGGCATTCCTCTTGGGAACGCGCTTCTTAAGGCTGGGGGATCTGGCTGCTGCTTTTCAGGTGGTTCCACGACTCACTCTTTTTGCTTCAACCTTATTAGCTCTCCTCACTGACGCCTCGGTATGTCCAAAAGTGTCTGGGATCCTTGAGAGAGCTTACTTTGTGGGCGACAGATGTTTGTAATAACTCAGCGCGCATTTTTCAAACAACAAAGGAGAACCAATGTGTTTGTTGTCAAGGATACTGTAGCTAAGGACACTAGGCTGGTACTCTAGTAAAAAGCTCATCTGTTCGTTCACAGCAGAGTCTGTTTGTCCTGTCCAAATGCCAAGACTGAGCTCTTTTTACTGGTACCACATAATATTGCAGGCTGCTGATCCCTTTGCTCTGTTTCATATGCAGAATCTCCACTGGCCAGCAGTCATTTAAAGCTAAAGGGGTGGTCAGTGGTTTTTCATTCTTTATTAATTTTCATCCCAAAATAGACTTTTCCCTGCAACGACCCTCCCCACGCATGACCGTGCAATCCGTACATCACCATTGTTTCTTCTTTTAGTTCCAGAAAATAATTCAATCGGTTCACACAAGTTGAATAACAACACAAAAGCGAGCAAAGAGTCATACCTACGTCTGCAATTCAGAATATTTCCTTTGCCCTCTTTAAGGAATATTTAAACTACCGAGGAAATAAGAGAACAAGAGGAAGAAAAGGTTACTATATTTCACTCATGACTCTTTTGACTGTCTCAGAGAATAGATACAGACAGATGACAGGTAGATATAGGTACAAATATATAAATTAACAGATCTAGCAAAGCAACAAAAGAATTGACTGAACTGATTTTTGCTCATCACGCAGAACAGAGATCCTAAACCACCTTTTCATTTACTCTACATTATTGCTTTTGTTGGTTCCTGAAAGGCAGCATCAAGAAGCATACAATACAATTCATAAGGAGAAAGAAAAGGCAAACAAAAAACTGTAGATGTTTTTTCGTGCCATACTGGTTACCTTTATGCATGCAGTTGCTCAGAGTAAATGCTACTCAAGATCAGCTCACTATACCATTTTATTTATGTATTCGTAACTTGACCATGTGTCTTTCTGAAGCTCAGAAGTTTTCCACAACCCCACAAACTTGTTTGAGTGGCATTTTATTGCTGAGGAAAGGGTCATGCAATGAGTAAATAGTGTCGTTCCCTGAGCATTTATTTACTTTTCACTTAACAAGCCTTTGTACAGCATGTAACTGCCTCTGGCCTGAGGAGAACTCCCAGCAGAGTCAGATTTCTTTTTTTTACTTTGATTCCTGAACATAAAGGATTTGGACTCCAGAGCTGAGATTATAAAGAAATCTCTGCTATGGGTGGATCACGACAGCCTCTCAGGAGCCATCTGGGAGAGTCCAGGCAGTCCCATGGCTGAGATTCCCAAAGACCTGCAGCCTCAATAAAACTCCCTGGGACGCTGTTGAAAACCAATGCTCAGGGCTTGCAGCAGTGGCTAAGACAGAAACTCTGTCCAGGGGATAGCACATCCTAATATAACATTTGAATTCCCTTGGTTAAAAACACTAACGTTATGCTGAGGAAGAATCAATAATAAGCTTCTTATAAGGAATTAAGATAGATTGTCAAGATCACCCATTCTTACAGCCAAAATCCAGAGACTGGACTATATTTCTGATAAACCCTCTCATGGCCACACTGGCCACCCAGGGGGAGACATCCATGTCTCATGGGCACCGGAGTTCATCCAGAATGGGGAAGCAGGGAATTTGGACTGCAGTTCCCATGACCTATTGCAGCTATGTTGAAGCTGAAAAATGTCAAAAGGTTTTTGAGTTCTTCTAGACTTTTTCAAAGTTGTCCCATGTTATCCCTCCTGAGGATATGAGCCTGAATTTTTGCATGGTAATTGTCTCAAGAAAACGTGGGTTCTGGCTGCAATCACAAATGCATGTCACAATTAACTCACATCAGATATTTTAGTGTAGGCTTTATGCATCTCATATGCCTCATTTTTCACATTGATGTTTAGCTTGATTGAAGGTAAATGCAGCCCCACAATGTGTCTTGTGTCTCAGTTTTTCTGCTCAAAACCTTGCAAAGCCAGAATTACACACAGTTTTTACCCCCAAGCATGTTTTGATCCGGTTTTCTCGAAGCGCCACTCTGCTGTATTAGTGATGATCAAGATACCGCACTGAGTTAAATGAGGAAGTGAAGATGTTCTTAAATCCATGGCATAACCTCACAACCAATAAACACAATCACGACTCAGGAGAGCCACACAGACTTCCATACCACAGTTTAGCCAATGGTTCTATTTTATGATCTAATAAACTATATGAAAGGGAACTGAAAAAGATACATGGAATCATTGGCGTTTGCTTCCCTGCCTCCCCCACTACACTTTTGACTATTTCTTGTAGCATTACTAAGGAATCTTTTTTCCTTTCCTTTGCAGACACACACAGATCTTGCACAGCCAAACAGAAGAGATATAACTTTTTTTAGGCTGGCCCCAGAAGACCCAGATTCTGATTAATTCTCACCTTTTTGGACAAACATTTCGGGGTTCAGGATGAATAAGACAAGAGCTGTTAATGACGGTTTTCCTTTCCTGAGCAGTAAGAACTGGAGCTCAAATCGAAGCTTCTCCGCGCACATTTCTAATCAGTGCAGGAACATCACTGACCTTACTGTCTTTCTGGCCACCTCGTACAGCTTGGAGACTGTCCTAGGCATTGTGGGGAACATCTGTCTGATTGCTGTCATCGCCAGGCAGAAGGAAAAGGCCAATGTCACCAACATCTTAATTTCCAATTTAATAATTTCAGACTTGTTTATGTGTCTGGTCTGTCTGCCTTTCACCGTTGTTTACACCATGATGGACTACTGGATATTTGGGGAAGTCATGTGCAAAATGACCTCTTTCACACAGTGCACATCTGTGACAGTGTCAATTCTTTCCCTTGTCCTTATTGCTCTGGAAAGACACCAGCTCATCATAAACCCAACTGGCTGGAGGCCAAGTATCTCCCAAGCTTATCTCGGAATTGGAGTAATTTGGATTTTAGCATGTCTCATGTCCCTGCCCTTTTTGACCACATCCATCTTGTCTAATGATTTGTACGAGCAGCTCTCACACATCATGAATTTCTCCACTGACAAGGCCATATGCATTGATTCCTGGCCTTCCGAGCAACACAGACTTATCTACACCACCACTTTGCTGCTCTTGCAATATTGCATCCCACTGTTCTTCATTATACTTTGCTACCTACGTATCTACTTACGTCTACAGAAGAGAAAGGACATGTTTGAGAAGAGCGAATACAGCAACCGAGCAGTTCAGCTGAGGAGGATAAATATTTTGTTAGCATCAATGGTTGCTGCTTTTGCTGTGTGCTGGCTACCCCTGCATGTTTTCAACACTATCGTGGACTGGAATTACAAAATCATTTCACCTTGCCACCACAACCTGATCTTCTCATTGTGCCACCTGGTAGCCATGGCTTCCACCTGTGTCAACCCTGTTATCTACGGTTTCCTCAACAGCAACTTCAAAAAGGAGGTGAAGTCGCTGATTCTGAGCTGCCAGCATAATTCAGTAACTGCATCGATGGAGGAATATGATCATTTGCCTTTATCCACCATGCAGACTGAAATCTCCAAGGGCTCACTGGTGTTGAACTGCAGACATAATTCAATCTAGTGAGCAGAAAACATTTCAGAGGGGTGCACCGACACCACACACCAGCTATTACCTGCTGATGCCATAGCTGGGATGTCAACAGGAACCCATTACTGCCTGATTTTTGGAAGAACAGGCA
This sequence comes from Xenus cinereus, assembly GCA_025774025.1. Lineage (NCBI taxonomy): Eukaryota > Metazoa > Chordata > Aves > Charadriiformes > Scolopacidae > Xenus > Xenus cinereus. The sequence continues at coordinate 19,619,250 of JAOXJK010000002.1, forward strand.
AAGAAAGGTCGTAAACGCATACAATAGCTCCTCTGGTGCACAAGTGGTTCGTGCCATTGAGATGGTGGAGCTGTTGAGGAGACTGGGCTGATGCACCCATGGCTGATCAGTAATGGAGCGGTGGCTGGACACAGACTGACATGGGGTTCCTCAGCTGAGCTCACACAGCTGTGGGAGAAACCCAGACCTCCAGTTTCAGCACTGGAGGCTGCCAAAAGCCACACTAGAGAAGACTCTTCCAGGTTTTTTTCAGTATTAGTAAGACTTTTTACGCACAGCTGACACACCAGGGGGAACAGCTATGTAAATATATAAATTTTTTGTGCTTTACCAACTCTCACACCCCTATAGGCAGCAGTAAACTTTCAGCAGGTCTAGTTCACGTCAAGGAACTGGATGCTTGTATGAAACTTCTCTGTCATACAGGCTTCTGAAGAGCTCTGCAAGAACAACGGCCCCAGTATGTAAAGAAAACAGTTACACATTGAGGGATGGTGGCAAACAAAAGTGGATTAAACTCTTAAAACACATTGAGATCGCACTCAGTGCTATTTTTAAGCAAACAAAAACAGTTGTAAATCTACCCGGAAACTAGCCTGACATTTTAATTCCTGCTGCAGTCAGTCACAAGGCTCTGCAACGCTAAAACTGCGTGCAATGGTGGCACAAGGCGGCTGGGTTGCTGGAGTGGTTCAAGGTCTTGGCAGCAAGATGTCACTTCTGCTTCAGCAGCTTCTGGGTACTTTAATTGGAATGCATCTCATTCAGAAGGCCAGAACAGGCATGAAAACATGTTTGTAGAAACGGTGTCAGAAGGGGTACACTCCCAAAGGAATAAGCACATGCACGGAGGCTTCCAGTTTCCCTTTAAAATAAAACCAGGCGTCAGATACCAGTCCCACTCACCGGCATCAACCACAGAGGCAAAGCTGAAGTTCCATCTAGTCAGGAGAAGGCCAAAGAAAATACACAACTGGCATCCAGCTCAGGTAGAGACACATACCTTGAAGCCAAACTACATGTAAATACGTAGTATTGTCAATTGCTCTACTGAAGTGAGGCTCATGCTTTTTCACATCTGTAGTATTTTTAATCTTTGTCCACAAAACCTACAAACCATAAACTCATTTTAACCTCTGGAGCCAGAGACATTGCTCAGTGACTACTGAGAAACCAAGAAGCAGGCGCGTCCAAGCAGCCCAGACTGAGGAAAGGATTAAAAACCCAATAAGGCAGCAAGCGTAAAAAGGAGCCCAACCAGGTCACTGCTAAAGAAATATGGAAGCATATTCTGATCTGAGTTGATAAATTAACTTTAGCAGAAGACTGGACTAGGTAACCACCCGAGGTAACTTCCAACTGGAATGATGCCATGATAAGCATGGAGACGATGAGTTTGCATTGAGTTAAAGCTATCCAATGTATGGTTATGCAGACAGCTGGAAAACCCTTAGCTGGAAGCCCTCTGATTAGACAGATTGGTAAATAATTAGGTGTGGAAAAAATCCTTCCCATGCTGTGGTCTGACAATATGGATATTGGACAGAGTACCTGAAGGCAAGAGCTCTTGGTAGGAAGAGCTACCAACAGGTATGAGATCATCCCCTCAGCTGGCAGAAACGGGAGTTAATCCCTTGCCATGAGCTGAGGGCACGGAAATCAGCGGCAAAGCTTCAAGTTTGGACTTGAATTCTTGTGTGCAGAGTCTTAAGGCAGAAGGCACCTTTGTGCAGCCACCCTCTACTTCTGGGCAGAGCCTGCCTATCTTAGTAAGACACTTTACCTGAAGTTACCTTTTGTATCTTCCTCAATTGTCTGACAAGACATTTTTTTGCTTCTGTTGAGTGGACTTCTACTCTCTTTTTTTTCTTTGTTACTTGCCACAGCGTGATGAGAAATTGTTTCTCTTCATTTTTGTGTATGCCACGTCATTTCTAGACTGGACATTGAGTCTACTAGAGACACAGAACAAGAGGACTCTCGTTTTACCTTATCTGCAGTGTGAAATTCACTACTGTAACTGAAACAACCACGCGATGCTGAGTAGTACAAAATACAGTGACTCCTCCTCATCAACTTGATTGATAGCAAAACTGTGTTGTATTGTTAGAAGGTTTAAATACTGCTTACACTTCATAGTGGTTTTTGTATTTAGGGTCAGTGTTGTCCAAGTAGCCTTGAGTAATTCTGCCCGTTCCCTGCATTTGTTATAATTCCAACATTTAATTAACTAAGATGCATGTCAAGCTGTCGTAAGAATACTCTGCTACACATGAACATAGAAGATTATCTGATTTATGATCTTAAGTATGCAAAGTCTCAAGCACCGATGTCTTAAATGGAATCACAATTACCTTTAGAATTTGTACTTCCACTGTCACTTTTTGATAGAAACCTTACAGTATGCCAGAGACCTCCACTAGGGCTGGGCATTTGCACTGAGCATTGGGTCCCAATTCTTCCTCCAAAAGGTAGAACTATTAGTGAAATACAGTTGATTCTTAGTTTAACTGTAATTCACGTGGCCATTTGTGTCTGTGATCACAAGTAAATATACAAAGCGAGCAGATCCAACTGTACAACAACCCAGACAGACACAAAGAGATGCATCTTCCTCTCGTGATTAAGGGAAGTGTCAAGTTTGGAGTCAAGTACTGTTTATTGCGAACAGGACTTTGGACTGGATAAACTAAAGGATTTGAACACTAAAAGCCCCCAAACCGCACCCATACCTCTAATTGCAAACTTGCAGATCCTCAGAACTCCCCACCAGCTGCTGCCTCTCCATCCACTCACATTCCATCCTGAGGGTACATGTTTTTCAACCTCTGAAATTCCCCAGGTAACTAAATAAACTTTAGAGTCAACCCAGGGAAAAAAAAAATAATAAAAAAATCTAAATTCCAAAAGACTAAATATCTATGCCACGTGTTAGCCCTGTTTTTATTTACACAGTAGGCATCCTTGCCCAAAGCAGGACACATCCTGCTGTCAGAGGGAAGTTGCCTTTGTCACTGCTTCTTCTCTCTGTGTGGACATCAAGGCTTACACAGCTGGCCAGAAATGCAGTAGAGGACATCATGCTGCCTGTTTTTAAGAACTGCTCTAGCAACTGTTCCCTTTGAAGGCAGAGGCACAAGGATGGATGCAATTATGCCTCCATGGTCGAAAGAGCCCTTTTATTTGTCACTTTGAGGCTTTAATGCAACCAAAAGGGCTCTTCAGTCCCAGCAGAGGGTAACAGAAGAGAAACAGCTTACATGTGTCTTACCCTTTCGTAAATAACAAATAAGGTTCATATCTAAGAAGGATCAAGCATTTTGGTGTTCATTGTGTACAGTGATGCTTTCCAGTGTGCTCTTTACAAAGTTCTGCTGCGGAGACATTGCGGACATTACAAAAGCCATGTAATATGCAGGATTTGTGTAAATAATGAATTCGTACAATTCTAAGACCTTACCCTGACTACTTTTTTTTTTTCTTTAGTATCTTTTTATAATCTCGCCTCTTGTGACGTGTTGTAAGAAGACAGTAAGGTTTATAGAGCAGGAAAACAACTTATTGCTGTGGTATAAGTGGCATCCTATGAGGAGTTTAATAAAAATAATATTGCCTGTGTTACTCCACTCTGCGCCTGCTTATGTGAAGTGCATAATGCCATTCACAGTATAAAGTACATAAAATTTAGTTCTCAACTAGTGTTTATGAAGAGAAAACAAGTTATCCTGTATGATAAGAGCCATTGATATATGAAGGATGAATGGCTTCAGGCATTAGTCCTAAGGACAATGGTGCAGCACGGGCAGCTGAGGAGGAGAGGGAAGGTGAAGTACCAAAAATTCAGCATAAGGCATTTGAATATTTTGATGCCAAGATCAGCTCACCTTCACAGACTTCCCTGATTGCCCAGGAAACTGGGTCCCACACAGCAAACTGTCCTGAACCCTGGCCAGAAGCAGAAAGCAACCGAGACTTCAGAGAAGAGGAAATCCAACGTGGGAAATCTATCAAAATTTTATTGAACCTCAGAAATGCTTTGACTGGGTTAAAAGAATTGATAAATCTCTCTGATCTGGGTTACCTGCCTCAACAGAAAGGAACCCAAGGTACTAGAGGTGACCCTAGGTAGTGCTATAACCAGGTTATATTTATTATTATGCCCCATCCCTGGAGGGGTTCAAGGCCAGGCTGGATGGGGCTTTGAGCAACCTGGTCTGGTGGGAGGTGTCCCTGCCCAGGGCCGGGGCTTGGAACTGGATGATCTTTAAGGTCCCTTCCAACCCAAACCATTCTATGATTATACTGACACAGTGAAAGAGTCAATGGCAGTATCTGCTGCCTGTCTGGCATGTTGATGTATGGCATAAGTGGGATGTAGCCTATATGTTGGGATTCAAAGACAACAGAAGCTGGCTGGTACCTTGGTTAAGATTTTTAAAGTTGATTAAATCATCTAACGACACCAGTGCCATTTCAAATTCAGTGTGTACCTAAATGCATTAATCAGAAATACAGCCACACTGTCGCAAATTGTCAAGTGTCCTTTTATAATAACCCCTGTTTCCACAAGCCAGACCAGAAGGTCTGCTACTATACCTAAAACCTGCTAATATAGTTCCTTTCCTTCAGAAATAGTCTATGAAACATGGGTCTTAGCAGGATGAATATATTCCCCATGCATGGCAAGGGAAAGCTTTGTGGCAGCATGGTTGCATTTCTATGTCTGGGTGAGTCGCTTACAGACAGAGAAGGCAGAGAAGTCATAAATAAGGAGTATCTCGCTATTTCTGGGAAGAAAGCAGGGAATTATTTGGCTGAAACAAAAGGAAGTGTTCTACCTGTACTCAGAGCAACAGGCAGAACATTTGCAAACAAGACCCTCAGCCAGCACACGCTCAATCCTTTGCACTGCAACATGAATACACTCCATTCCCAATTTGCAAAGCTTAAGCTTTAAGTGGGGACAATGTGAGGCTCTACGCTTCAAAACATTTCCACAAACCACATACTCTTAAAACAATATGCAAAGCATTCCAGGATTGAAATATATATAAGATGAATCACATGCCCATATAATTTCTGGGTTTTTGCCAGGAAACAAGAGTACACTACACATTTTAAAAACCCTTGGCTACGAAAATCCACTTTTCTATTTTGACAATTTCCAAGCAACACCGTACAAGGATGAAAAACAGTCCCTCGTTCTGCAAACAGGTTGAATGCAGTAAAAAAAATAAAATAAAATTGTTGACTTGAAACTACGTCAGGAGTAGAAGTAGCTTGGTTTGAGACTTGCTACTCCACAGTACTTCCTCGGTTAATGCATTCGCTGCGCTAGAAAGAACATAAAGAAACAATATAGTAATGATAAACACTGTAAAGCACACGAAAGCACTACTGTGACCAGGCTGTAACTAAATGGCGTGATTTTGTGCAGTACAGGACAGCTAATAGCTTCTCTTAAATATAATAAGACGGAACGTGCCTTTATTTGAAGCAGCCTAACTCAGTATCACTTTTTACAAATAGAATTCACATGAAAGAGGCAGCAGCAAGCATCTGTGCGCCCAGAGCATAGGGAACAGATTTAAGACATTAACCTTAATCCTCTTGTACCTAGGAGATTACGTAAAGTCTTTATTAGTTTTTTTAGACCTGGAAATAAATCAATTGATGCTGCTGTTATGATTCAGCCATGGGCTGGACTGGCTGCATTCATTTTTGTCTCCATAGTCTGTTATTATATTTAGGGAATGAAAATAACCACAGTGATGCTTATTTTAAGTGTGCTTATCAGTGGCAATCTCCCATTTTATACTAAGAGCAAATTATGTTTAATATTTCCTTTTATAACCAAATAAAAGCTAATAAGAGGTATGGGGCCAGTAAGTAGTACCAGCTTCCAGGAACATCCATTCTTTAGCAAACTTATTTTAAAACAGCATTCATAATATCTATTCAGGAAAACACTGTCAAGTGTTTTAATAGAGGTTTACAAATCACTGCTCTGTCAGGAAAGACTATCTGTGCTGCATCCTCTGTTAACATGCATTTATTGTGAGTAACTACCAGCAGCATCTCCCACAAGGAGTTCCAGGCCTCCCAGTGCCATCGTGGTGCGCAGAAGTTACATGTAGACCACACAGAACTCGATTTCCAGCTGGAGGAGACTCTGTCTTGGACACCACTGGTTTTTTTTCCTACATGCCCCAAGCACACAGCACCTACTCTTTGCCACGAGACAGCAATGATGTGCAGGTAATTAACTCTTGGGAACAGAACGCACTAACAAATTATATATGTTTGCACCTTATCTTTCTCTTCCCAGAGCCCTGAAGACACAGGTAGATAATTTTTCTTCAAATGAGTTCAGGGGAAGGCTATTGCCTTGCCGAAGCTGCTGATGCACATCTAATGGAGCAGGCCTTTGGGGAAGCACCGTCTGGGCAGGTCCTGCTCTGCCAACAGCAGCAGGGACCAAGCCCTTCACCTTCCCACCGGACGTGATGACACCCAGAGGATTCTGGACATGGCCACAGCAAGGTTTCAGGTGTGCCAGGCAAGTGGCACAATGCAGAAGTCTGAGGTCAGGGAGAGTTCTGAGGATCTCATTTTGGAACATAGATGCCTAAGCTCCATCTAAATCACAGAACAGTTTGGGTTGGAAGGGACCTTAAAGATCATCGAGTTCCACCCCCCTGCCCTGGGCAGGGACACCTCCCACCAGACCAGGTTGTTCAAAGCCCCATCCAGCCTGGCCTTGAATCCCCCCAGGGATGGGGCAGCCACAGCTTCTCTGGGCAACCCCTTCCCAGTGTCTCACCACCATCACAGCAAAGAATTGCTTCCTCATATCTAATCTAAATCTCCCCTCTTTCAGTTTAAAACCATTCCCCCTCATCCTGTTGCTCCCCTCCCTGATCAAGAGTCCCTCCCCATCTCTCCTGTAGCCCCTTTCGGTACATGAAGGGGCTCTAAGGTCTCCCCGGAGCCTTCTCCAGGCTGAACAACCCCAACTCCCTCAACCTGTCCTCAATCTAGTGATAGTAAATTCAGTTCCAAGGTGATGTCCCAAAGTCATGGAGGGAGTCTGTAACTGAGCAGATGTTGAACCCAGTCCTACACCAACACACTAATCAATAAACCGCTTCCATCTTAATTGTACCTGAGCCTCTAAAAACTGCAGCCCCAGCATCTTCAATCCAGAATAGACTCAGGGAGTAGGAGCACTGGAAAGGAGATGGGGCTGCACAAGGTGACCTGAATAAGGATAGGCACTCACACAATTAGAACAGTTCCCCTTCTTGGGGAGTCACTTGGTTTTATAATTAACTTAGTTTGAATGAGTTCACCTCTTGCAAACTCTGTCATACTAATGAGCCATCCAGCCCCTGAGGAACACGTACCTGTGCAAATCTTGCTGGATATACTTTCAGACAATATTAATTCTTATTTGGTTAACTGTTAGACCTCCTCAACTGCACCTAAAGAAAGCACACCTGGGTTTGCATGCTCTGCCTGTCCCCATATGAAGACTACCCAAGAGATACACTCAGCTGAAGATAGAGACCTGATTCTTTTTTTAATTCATTGACATCAAGTAACAGCTATTCCTGCTTTCAGCAAGAGACAATGTAAGTCAGTGTGCAATTATACAACATGTTGCATCCAGACATCATTCCAGTCTCTTCCCAGCTTTCTCCCCATCCACTTGTTCATCATCTCATGTACTGTGACAGTACGTCCCAGCAGAGCTGGGAACTGGATAGCTGACCTGACATGCATTTAAAAATAACTCTCAAAAAAAATAAACACTCTAAAAAAAAAAAGAAAATTGTTATTTTTAATCTTGTCTTATCATTGATCCAGTTAATGCTGTGGCCCTATAAATAGTTGTATCACCACAACTAAAGAGACCCTGACCTTGCAGCATGGGAAAAGGCAGAGGAGGGGGAATGTTGGGGACTGGGATTTCTTAAGCCACCATCACCAAAGTCAGCATCGTGCCTAGTTAAACCTTCAGCCTCTGGATTCATCCTTCACTCACACTGAGGGAAGTGTGGTCAGAACCTTCACAGAACCACAGAGCAGCTGAGTTTGGAAAGGATCTCTTAAGGTCATCTTGTCTAACCCCTGAGCTCAAACAGGGTCACCATAAGCAAGTTACCCTGGACTATGTCCCGATGGGTTTTGAATATCTCCACGGATGGAGGTTCCACCACCTCTCTGGGCAACCTCGTTCCAGTGCTCCCACTTTGCACAAACACATGCTTCATCTCACTATCTTAAGCTACAATCTTCATCACATGAAGACCAGTACATCTGCACCAATTGCAACGGGATGACACTGATTTACATTAACTGAAGTCTGTCCCCTACTTTGTTATTCCCACTCCCGTTTTCTCACCAGTGTTTGAAATCTCAAATTCAGCCCTAGTTCAGCTGCAGGCTCAAATTGCCCATCTGGGATCACATTAGCTCACAGGCCAAGACAGAGTCTCATGTTTGATCACAGAAGACAGTACCTTTGAACTTCTTATTAAAATTTAGGCCTAACTTGCACGATTCTATCTTTCCTTACAAGAGCGGCTTTAGTTTGCTAGTGATATCTCGTTGGGCAATGCTGAATGTATAATCACAGTAATATTAACTTTGAAACCCAAGATAGAACAGATGGATTTTTTTTTTCACCACAGTACAAACAAAAGCTCAGTGACAAACAGTTTCACTGGGGACCTTTGTTTGAACAACTCTCCTTTTCAGACCTGATAGCTGTTGCTTTATTTCATATCCTTGCAAATACCTCCATTATTAAGTTGTGTTGGCATTTTCTGCTTTCCTGTTTGTCAGAGACTTTTCCCCCTGTTGGGTACAACATGAAGTTCCTGGGGCTCATTTACCAGGATATTCTGGTTTAAGGACACGGCAGTCAACTGCAGGAGTGAAGGCCGTGTCTGGTACTTCTACAGCAGAAGGATGGTCCTTGTCTTCTGCTACTTTAAGGAGACCATCCCTGCAGTTGCGCAGGCATTGCTGCTATCCAAACCTTTAGGGCATGGACTGGATACATCAGACCAGCAAAACGTCAGCTTATCTTCTTCCTCTGCTGGGGTCTTATTTTTTAAAAGCAAAATTTTTTTCCTAAGCTGCCCTGATTAGATAGTACTAATAACATTAAGCTAAATTGGTTCCTTGGGAGATGTCCCAATTAAATGGCTATCCTAATTAAGCACATCCTGATTAAGCAGAAGATCCTATAATTATAATAATAGCATGTAATAAAAACTGGCCCATAGTTTTGTTCAGACAGAAAGCATTTTGCAAGCCTTATTTACAGGAACCACTTTATCCAGAATTGAAACACAACCAGCTCTCGGGTGAAATGCTACATCTGTTTGACAACGTTCAGAAGAGCTAAATAGTCCTTCAGAGCAGGAAATGAGACATTCCACACCGTACCGACAGCACAGACCATGTCACGATGAGGCAGAAGGTACATAGCATGGCCTTTGGATGAAATCTTTCCACTGCTCCGAGCAGAATGCCTGCAAATGATCACAAGCGCACCCCAACGTGTGTTTTATAGGAGCTTCTAAAAGGAAGGTTTAAGTTCCATGCCAAATGGAGGAAAAAGTACCCCATGTTGAACTTTTGCATGATAAGTTCTGGAAGAGTTTCATTCCCCTTGTGACACCATGGATTTTTCTCAGCTTACCATACTGAGTGTAGCACAAGAAGCCAGGTAGCCTGGTAATGAGCACTAATGAGAATAAACTTGCAAGTTCTTTTTCTCCGATGAGTTGTAAAGCTGAGATCCTGACCCTCTGCAGCCATCGCAAATGTATGGCATGGCTTTTGAGTGCTACTGTGCCAGGGGGAATTCCGACTGTGTGTTTTGGATGCTGTTCGTGTTCCAGCTTGCATAATCACATTTGGCTGGCTCAGTTCCTCTCTGGATCACAGTGGAGTATGACAGCCTCATTTTTTAGTTTGTCCTACACAACAGTGTAGAGAAGATGTTAAGTAACTCTCAGTAAGGAATGAGAGTTGGATAAACAATCTGAACAAACATATTTAGTTATTAAAATTACCCCCTTTTCTTTTTTTTTGGTCCTTTTAGTGACAAAAGAGCAGAAACAAAGAGGCAACATGAAGCTCAAATACTCAGCTGATAAGAACTGAGTGAATAAGTATATAAGCAGCTGTGAGCTGGTAAATTATCATTGAACAGAAAAATTGGCAGAGTCCACCACCAATCTATTCCAAGGAGCATGTTTAACAGCTCTCTGCATCTCTCCTAATTGTCCTGCCATTTTCACATCTGAGCACTTGAATGCTATAGAGATACTGCAATATCTGTTTATTCAATATTAGTCCAATATTGGGTGGATGTGGAGTGTTTAAGCTCTCTACCACAACCCTGAGGAGCGGAGTCTGATCCCTGCACAGGCTCGGGAATATTTATAATCCAGCTGCACAACGTGTGTTGGGGTGCTGCTCTCCACAACACCAAGGCAGATGCCTCAAGTCCATGTTCTGAGGTACCATTATATGATACTAGAGCTTCCTTGGAAGAAACCAGCAGTCACTGGTGCTGCTAGGTGACAACGCAACGCTGCCCTTCCAGCATCACAGTGAGCTCATGACACGAGGCAGCTGTGAGAAGAACACACGCAATCTGAGGATGGACACAGCAAGAATGGGGCTGTGCAAGGACCTCCTGCAGAATACAGAGACCCACGTTGAGGAAAGAGCTACAGAAACCAGGCCAAGCTGCAGAGTAAGACTCCTAGGATCAGAGAAACAGCCAATCTGTACCAAAACTGACTAGGAGAGCTTTGCTAGTCAGGCTGCAATTGCCATTTGTACCTGCATTAGGCAAATTAAGTCAGGGTGAAAGAAAAGGCAGTTCAGGTAAAGTGGCAAAGTTAGCATGAAAACAAGCTAATGTAGGGCTTGAAACTGGAAGGCTTTCATTGAGGTACTTCCTAACCATATTACCTGTAAGAATAAAACCTGGTTAGGCAGGAAGAAGCTTACCTGGTGCAGTAGCAGATGGTAGCTGTGGGCCAGCTCTTACAGTCCTGCCAGGCAGCTGTGATCCCTCACCACCTCAGTGCCAGCCTTGCTTGAGGTCTCCTTCCCTTACCCCAACCTGCCAAGCCTCTAACCTCTCCATGCCTTAATATAGCTTTCCGTGGCGCACGGAAAAAGAGTTAACAATTTTTACAGAAGGTACCTGTGCTCAACCTTCCCCAAGATGCCATTAGCTTAGGACATCCTCTTTTTTAAGGAACCATCATAAATCTTCTGGCAGTTGACAGCAGCGCAACTTATACCCTTCAGGTAAAGGCAGGAAATTTTTCTTTTTTTTTAATAAAAATATACCTTGAAGCTTCCAGATCACCAAATGCAAATTTCTATAAGTATCAAGGGTCTCAGAATAGAAAACCTAAAAAAAAAAAAAGAAAAAAAAGTACCAAACCCCAAATGATAAAGAGCTTTTAGTTAGATCCCCAACAACAGTTACTCTGTGGGGAAATATGCTAGGCTCACAGTAATAAACAATATACTCATTTCCTGCCTCTTTTCAAACTCACCTGAGAGCCCCATGTCCTTAAATAGCATAAATGAAAGACAAGTCTCCCAGGCCCCTCCCTAGCAATTAACCCTTAATCAATTATCTTTGATTGCAATAACATAAACTTTGATTTTTCTCTCCTCTCAATTCCCTGACCTCTCAGGTGGTGATTTTACACCCGGGGTGTTCCCAATAAGTGTCAATCAATGGGCTTCCTGCTTTTATGACTTTTTTTTTTTTTCAGTGTTAAAGTTAGTAAAAGTGCATTAGAGTTAAAAAGCTGCTCTCTGCAAAACATGAGGCAATTTTTTGCAAGCATTAATAAAGCCTCACAAGGGTCTTGAAAGCGGGGCAAAAGTTATGATAGACCAAGTGGCAGCTACCCCAGTAGGGGAGGCTGGAAGAGTGTTTTATTTAAAAAGGCCCTATTTCCAGGCAGCCAGGACTTGCCCAGCCTTTGGGAATTCACATCTGGTTGAATTAAAACCAGCTTTTCAGCTGCGGCGAAGGAGCAGAGCACTGTCGGAGTCAGTGAAACAGGCCCTTCCCGTGAAGGGAAATGAATTCTGCAGCTCTGCGAAGTGGTTATCACGGGGGGAGCTGGGCCAAAGCTTGGTCCCCATCCAGGCCCAGCCAATTTTGAACCATCCTGGAGTACATTTAGCAGATCGTTTCAGTCTTCATTTCACTGGGGCGTCCTGGATTGGGAGCTCAGGCATGAACAAATAGTTTGGGGTTTTTTTTCTACATACACATCACCAAGGGCATCTGGTACAAATTATGTTTGTTCTGTCAAAATAGCGATCCTTTTCCACCTACTCTAAGCTGAGATGTGCTCAGATTTCCATTCCTAAGTGATTCCATGACTGCTGAGAATTTTGTCCTTAAATAAGGATTTCATTTTCAAAACATTTTGAGAATTTTGAAAATTTCATTTTCAAAAAATTTCATGATTTCGAAGTAACCTTAATGGTGCTGCCCACTATTCACGTGAACCTGCTGGGATTTTTTTCTCCAAACACTATTTTGTCTCATAGTCTAAAAATCAAAGTTTGTTGGCTTATAACGGTACCACTCTTGTAGGATGGGCAAAGGCTTGATGTTTCCATAATTATATTACAAAAGACATTGTGCAGGCCTTGTCTTCCTCAATAGGCCCTCTGTTAAATTGTAAGATCCTCAAAATTTGAGGTGAATTTTCCTGCCTGCCTTACACACCTTTGGAAAACCGGGCCCCATTCCTCCATGTGCTGGGACAAAAATATTATTATTATTATAGCAGTTGTCTTGGGAAGAGGCATGTAAGACTAGAAGAAGATTTACTTCTGAACTGGAACCTTAGCCAGCATGAACTGGGCTTTCTGTTTGTTTTCCAGTGACCTGGGTGCAGATTTTGGGGGGCCTGGGGTTGAGCACACCACAGGAGGGAAAGGGAGGTTTGTGTTGTGGTTCTTCTCTTCTGCCCATGCGCATTGAGTGGCCAGGTGATGCTTCAGCTCAACTGCCTTCAACCAGTGTCATCACTGTGGATCATCTCTGCCAGGAGGAGTTACAGACATAGAGAGTTTACGAACTAGTCACGCTGTGTATGTAACCAGTATAAAATTGGTTATAAACATTATAAAATATTAAGGGTGTCTTAGAGTCTCATTTGTGAGATAGGTCACAAATGAGACTCTTTAAAAGGGACCCTTAATAAATTGATTTAAAAAAAAATAGTCTGGTGTACCCAGACAACACCAATATCTTCTCAGCACACAGCCAGGGTTGTGTCAGAGCAGAAATAGAAGCAGACTTCGTACCGCACCACCGTCCAGTCCCTCCCCTAAACACTAACATACAGGAACCACAAACCAGAGAAGCTGAGCTCTCAGAGCGTGGTCAAGGCTGCAGAGTGGGAAACCACTCCTAGGATTGTGTCCTGGGGTTGGCATGCACATCATTTAGGCCTTTAGAAGTAAAAATCTTGTGTTGCATGTGTTTATAGGACAGACTATAGACAATCTATAGGAAGAGCAGGCCCCAGGTAGTGATAGGCCAGAGCTTGCAGTGGCTGATCCTTCTGGAAGGCCCCTTCACGTTGCTATGATTCAGCATCTACTTCTGTCTATTTACTATCACAAGCACTTTATACACATATATTTATTTATGATTAGAGGTGCTTACCTCTTATTAAAGTCAATGGGAAAAGAAAGTTTCTTGCAGCTCTCTCCTCTGACCATAGGTCATGATCTTGGGAAGACATTAACTGGACCTCAGCCATCTCAGAGAACTTAAAATCCATGGTGCTCAGTCCTAGCCTTGAATCTGTCCAGACAAGTCAGCTACCAGGATTGGAGCCCAGACAAGCTGGGATGTTAATAAATCCCTTTAAAGTGAACTATTTCTGGGGTAAGGTTTCAATTTCCTTTGCAGACAACATCAAGGTCTCATTGATAGCCACATGCTAAAATTAACGAGAAACAGGAGTGCATTTTTTCAACCGGCTTCTTCTAGATGAAAATGGGAAATATTTTAAGAGCTATGTTGCAAGTTCAATCTGAATATCTTGACCCCTGGGATTATTTAGCCTTAAGCCTGAATGTAATAACTTCACCCTGCCCTCAAGACAGAAATGTTCTTGTACTTGGTAGGATGTCTGTCTCAGCACAAACTTTTGAGACTTCAGAATATAATGTCTCCACTGGTCATCAGGTGAGGGAAGTGTCACAACAAGTGTTATAACAACAATTAGTGGGACAACCTCCCTCATTAAACTAACTCCCAAACAAGTATGTTTAAAAATAATTTGGGCTTCTCTTTAAAAGGCTGCTGGTTTGCAAAGAAGGAGCTGTGGTGGTGTTAAAATCTCGGTTCCCTGGCTGGCAACTCACAAAACCTGCAGGCTATATATCTATATCTATATATCTGTATGCAGACATCCAGCTGTTTTACTGGTGTATGGCATGGAAGTTTTGCAGGTTATTTCTTACACTGTCACCTCATCAGATAGCTTCACATTGGGTCCTTACAGGTCACCTTTGCTCGGGAGGAAAAAGGTAAGCATAACTAACTTTATTTATACATTATACACTAGTTCTTGGAAAGGGTTGGTTACAAACACAGATGATTTGAGAGTTACATGAGACAGGGCAAACATCAAAACTTGGTTCCCAGGGAGCAACGAGCCTCGAGAGCTGGTTCCAAGTAGACAGAAAGGCAAATTGTGCCACAGCTCTATCCAAGGGGGCAGCAAGGTCCTTTTGAGCTCAAGCTCCACTGCCTGATTCAGGGAGCATCAAAACCCAAGCAAAGCTGTACCACGTGGTGAATCCTGCCCTGTATGTTCTATAACGATTACTTACCTGCCAGCTGACTTGGTGTCTGTCAAAACCTCCAGTTCTGGGAAGCGAGGATTTCAGTTGACCCAGAAAACAGAGAGCACAGGGGACAGTGGAATCACAAACTTCCATTTCCCTGACACTTCTGCTTTTCTTACCCCGGGAATGGGTCACACCCCTTGGTCCCTTTGACACTCCGGACCGATTCTGATGCAAGTCGTTTAGAGACTGCAAATATTTGCCTGGATCCACAGCGAAAGAGGGAGACGCATCTGGCAGAGCACCACCCTTGGACCCGGGAAGATGCGATTTTGTTCCTTGGAGCGTCACAGGCTTCCTGTGTGACAACAGGCACGGCCAAGCCCTGCTGCAGGGAGCAGCATCACTCCCCGAATTCACTCAGTCATATACTCTAAAACAGAGGAAAAATGTAGTGGGGCTTTATGCACACAAGGAAGTATTCAGGTACCACAATAAGGGTGTTGTGTAAATACCCCCAAGTAACAGCAAGAGATGTTTGTTCTGCAATGATTACCATCATGACATCCAAAACTCACTGCGCCAGATTTATTTATCAGCAAGACACAATCATAAATACATGATGCCTTTCAAGCACTGTGACATTCCCTTCCTGCAGATGGCTGGAAATGTTCTTAGATACAATATTTGCAATTAGGCTGCTGATGAAATTAGTGCTCTGAAAATGGTTAGTTTTATAGATGCCCATGTTGCTCCCTCTGAGGCTATTACTGCTTTAACCTCTTTGAGACCTTGGCTGAGAGCACTTTCTCAGGACTGCAATATTGAGAGCACAGGTCAGAAAGGAACATAAAAACATAGAAGAGGTGGAGCCCCCAGGTGGGTGATTTGCCTGGGGCTCTGACGAGCTGCATCCTAACCCCTGCTCCACTGCTGACCCTGAACGGGTCACTCACCTCTGTTTCTGCTTCAGCAAAATGAGGACAGTTCTTCTTATTGCCCTCCAGCCCTCCTGCCCCTGGCAGAGGACATGCCGTGGGAGAGCTCAGAGTCATCAGCATTCCCAGGGGCCAGTCCTGGCACCTCCTTTTGGCATTTCTAATCGTCATTCCTGACATGTGCTGCCCTGCCCCTCTCGTTTACCCAGCAGGAGGGTTTGGGGCATGTGTTCAAAACATTCAGGGAAACTATCCCTCCAATTGTTGCCCCTGAATTCCCCCAGGAGAACCATCCTGGTGAACACACTGCTGAGAACACTTGCCCCTTACCTGTACACTGGAAGCACATGGGCGATGGAAAGGGTCCATCAGGAATACAGGGACACATAGGTCACATCAGGGATCTTGAGGGGTCCCATACACCGAGGGAACAGTTGCTTGAACCCACTTTGCCACCGTTCACTGCTTTGTGCCTTTGGGATGCGCGAGAGAGCAGAGCCTCTTCCGTAGGAAGCAACCGGGAAACACGGGACTTAATGAAGCTTGGATTCCTACTCTCTTTGCACCCATCAATGTGTGGGGCTGGTTTTCATCTTTCACTGACAATAAAGTGATTTGCTCATAACAAACACCTTCTCCTCTGAAAGGGGACTGGCATGAATCATAGCGGAGGCATGAATCTAAGAGGACTGGCATGAAAAGCTCATGCTCATTTTTGAGGGCTGCATTACGCCCTGATTAATTGGCAGTGGCTTGTGGCTCTATCAATAGGACACGCTCCCTGGAAGATGACACATTTCCGAGAAACCCTCAGCAGACCCAAGCATGTATTATTGATGAGATAGGAGAAAATCATCTGGGTCTTGTTACAAACCAGAGGTTTAAATCAGGTTTGCTGGAAGGTCTGCCAGACTTTTTGATTATGGCTTCCCTCTGAAATAAAGTGAATTTCCCCTGAGGCAAAGGATTTAGCTATGGCACTAGCCTGCAGCTCAGGAGACCTGTTCTCCCTCCTTTGTTCTGCTTCAGACACCATGGCTGGAAGGTTTCCTATGCCTGCTGAGCTGGAGTCCTAGTTTTAAAAGCATCTATATAGGCACAACATCCAAATCCAAGGAGAGCAACCCAGTGGGCTGACTGGTGTGTCCCTCCCCTCTCATCCATCCACCCCGCTGTCTCCCCTGTAGTGCTACAGTCTGATGATGCCACCAGGGCAAGGGTCTGAGCCAGCAGGAAAGGAAGGAGGTGGGTTTGCTGTTACTGAGCCAAAGTAAGAGCTCCCTGCCCGCCGAAGGGGATTTCTCTCATCACTGAGCTGATGCGACTCCCTTCCCAGGGAAAGAAGTGCTTTTTGCGTGTGGTCAGACAAGACCTGGGAGCGTTGACAGGCAAGAGTCCATAGAACCACAGAAGCACAGGGGTTGGAAGGGACCTCTGGAGATCATCTAGTCCAACCCCCCCCTGCCAAAGCAGGTCCACCCAGAGCAGGTTGCACAGGACCGTGTCCAGGTGGGTTTTGAAATGTCTCCAGAGAAGGAGACTCCACCATCTCTCTGGGCAGCCTCTTCCAGGGCTCTGCCACACTCAAAGGAAAGAAGTTCCTCCTCATGTTGAGATGGAACTTCTTATGTACAAGTTTGTGCCCGTTCCCTCTTGTCCTGTCCCTGGGCACCACTGAAAAAAGACTGGCCCCATCCT
>JAOXJK010000002.1:19674150-19700820 GCA_025774025.1 Xenus cinereus
GGTTCTCCCCTACACCATATCCCCCAATACCGCATCTAAACGGCTCTTAAACACATCCAGGGATGGTGACTCAACCATCTCCCTGGGCAGCCTATTCCAATGCCCAACAGCTCCGGCATCTTCTCTTGTGTGGCTTCTCCTTTGTTGTTTCTACATGTCCGATGACTTTTCGAGACAGCAGCAATAAGTTCTGGTCCTGCCCCGTGTGTCAATCACTGTTTGAGCACTGATCCCAGTGGAATTTGCTCAGCGTTCCCACTCTGCTACCTGGGATCTAAATGGGCTTCCAACAAATGATGCCCAACCTTTGAACCAGGCAAGGACTGAAATTTTCAGGCTAGAAACAGGAAACTGAGGCACAGAACGCAGTCCCGAGTCAACTAATGAATCAGTGGCAACTGGGGGACGGGAATTCTGACAGCCCAACCCCAAGTTCTCCTCCTGGACGATGGCCAAGCTATTTAGAAACCAGGGACACACAAGCTTACCCCCCTCTTAAAATGACCCTGCCATGAAATTCTCCGTCGTGTTTAACCAGTAAGCACTTTTATTGGTGATTTTGAATCCATTAAGACTACATTATGTTGGATTACAAGACTTTGGCTACATCTCCCACATTTGCATGCAGGCATTACATTTTGCAAGGTTTTTCTCAGAAAAAAAAATAAAATGGAGCAGGCGCAATAAAATGCATAAAGGTTATATGATTATAACACGAAGCAGCACGTCAGTTACAAAAATTTGTACCACATGTAACAGTAAGAAACCCCCCCACTCCCAGGTGAAACTTCTCTGTCCCTCAAAAAACCCAACTGCTCCTTCCATCCCTCATCTCCATGACTCGGCTGTCTATCAGCCCACATCCACACTGTTTCTGAAAACACACGTCTTTTTCTAAAAAAAAACTTCAGTACAGTACATTTTTTCCCCCCTTAAAAAACGAAAACACTTCTCCTTCGCTACCCCCTCCCCCCTAAAAAAAATGAAAAATCTACCATAATCTACACATCTGTTCAAGCACTGCTATATGTTAGGAATCTCTATTGCATTATTCAAAAGTATCAGATCAGTAACAAACTTCTAAACAAACTAGGATGACCCAAAAATCCCCCAAAACTACAGAGAACTGAAAATGCCATACTGCATTATCACACTTGCATGCATGTATCCTGAGCCACCTGTATTTATTCACCTTAAGCCCCTTTTAATAAATAACTGTCCAGCAGTAACATCCAGAAGTGTGCTGTCTCCTCCAAATTAAACTCTATATTTACAGAAGTAGGGCTGTCTTCTCAGTGAAATGTGTTTTTTTAAAAAACAAAACAACAATAAAACCAGCAAAACGATTAAAGAGAGAAAGCATATTACTGATCGCGTTGTCTAAAGACCAACAGGAGTAAAAAGCCTTGAGGAGCACCAGGTGCAGATGCATTTGAACTGGTACAGTTCATGAAATAACGTCATTCATCGTTACGCTCGCTCATTCAGAAAGAGGAGCTGATTCTTTTCCTTTCTTCCTTCCCCCCTCCACCCTCCCTTTTCACGTTCAGGCCCGTCTGCTCTGCAGGCTACTCCCACAGATGGCAAGACACGCACTGAGGTCGAAAGATGGCCATAAATATGCTTTGATCAACGCGCTTCTCCGTCAGCTTGAAGCCCATGGGGTTTCCCTCCCCGCTGCTTCCCGCCTTGTGTCCTCTCACATCTGTGCTACGCGGGAGCCAAAGGTCCCCGGAATCCACATTTTTCTCTCGGATTCTCTCAAGACTCGCTTTCCGCGAGTTTCAAGTGATGCCAGGCGCTGAAAGAGATGGGAACCATCCCACGGGAGAACATTTCTTAGCAGTGTAAGTCCTGTGATCGCGCCTGACGCACAAGCACACCGGAGCACGCACAGTGACACATCGAGCCAGTCAGAGGATTCTGTCCACTTATTTTGAGCCAGCTCTCAGCTGACGGACACCAGAACTACTGCCTGGACTTTGGTCGGCCTGTGGCTGATTGACACCAGGTTAAGGATCAAGCTCAACAGACGGTAAACCTGCAGCACTCCCATCACAGCAGCTGCAGCCAGAACTGGAGTGACACCCCAAATGCTTAATTTTATATAGTGAAAATGCTGGGAACTCCATTTATAGAATCATAGAATTGTCCAGGTTGGAAGGGACCTTTGAGATCGTCTAGTCCAACCATCAACCTAACTCTGATAAAAACCATCACTAAACCATGTCTCCAAGCACTATGTCTACCCATCTTTTAAATACCTTTATGCTGAATCTGATTTTCAAATTCATGGTGCTTCCTGCTCTACCGTATGTGGAACTGATCACCTGGAAGCCCAAACCACTCCTACCCTTGCTGCACTTGCAAGTTACGCAAAAAATGTTAGTAATCTCTGCAAGACTGGCTATTCCAGCAAGGAAGAATATTCTCCTCAACTGCACACAACAGGCAGGTTGGATGAGCCATTGGGAAAAGCCCTCCCTAAGCCAGCACCTCCAATTCTCACTGGAAGCGAGTCCAATTCTACCAACATCAACATAAATCTGCAACAGCTCTACTGACCCCTCTCAAGATCCGTACGGGCACAAGGCAACACGAAATCTGGCTGCCAGGCTTTTTCATGAGCTAAAGTTCACTCCTGAGCCATCAATTCAACTTCGTTAGCAGATGCTAATCCTGTAAGGAAGCTTTCCCTTTTATTATTACCTCATTTGTGAGCTCCACCTTCGTTTCGATCTCATCACCACCCACTGATAAGAGACTTGGCACCCACCGAGCAGCGGGTCTGCCCTGCTCCCACAAGCGGCTAAACCTCAAACGCCATGGTTTGTTTGGGCAGGGGAACCGGGATTATTTCCCTCTGCCATTTCAATTCCTTGTTAGCATTTGATGGCTAATTATTCTTAGACAGCCAACGTGAGAGGCTGTATAGTTCAACCGTGTTTACACATCACAACTGGTCTTAGAGCCAGCAAGTTTGTTTCACGTAGGCTTCCGCACAACCAAAAAGAACGTCAGCCGATGATCTCTGCTTGTAAAGCACCTTCCCCCACGTCCAGGTCCCTACCCCATCACTGGAGTCACCCCGTTTCTTCCACTGGTGTCCGAAGCGGAGCCTCACCAGAACTGCAGTGGAAAAACTGTCGTGCTTTAGTTTTACCTTTCAGCTGAAGGAAAGGGAGATAATTAAGTGCTGACCGTGTGTGTGTGGCACTGGCTGCACAAGGCCTTTCCGTTCATAGGAGCGCGACTCTCCCAGCAATTTTTGTAAAGGAAAAGAAACCAAACAAAAACCTTCCCAGTTCCCACACACACAGACACACAGACACACACACACACTTCCCCCTCCTCCAACCAGAAAGCCAGTCTTACGGACCAAATTATGCAGACCCTATTCAAGTGACTAAAGAACAAGGACAGGGTTGAGTGCATCCCAATTCTCCTTTCTGATAACGATGAGGTCACAGGTCAGCAAAGTACTTGGGCATAAGGATGTTCCTCTTGACCTGCAGGACATTTTAATGCATGCAGAAGTGCTTTGCTGGCTCAGGCCTAAATTAGGAAGAGCTCCGAGCCCAGCTGGCAGCCACGAGTGCGATTCCACTACCTGCACCAACATACATGAGGTAAGAGCGTAACTCAAAGAGAGCGGAGCAGTGCAAGAGCAGGAAGAGGCTCTGTGGTTCTTCTGAGTTTATCTTTGACAGCCTCGGCTGCGTACACACGGCATGTCACAGCGGTCAGCAGAGACGGATGAGAGCTTGGTACGAAGTTCTGCAAGTGGGACTCCCACTGGAAAAAGGCAAGCCTGATTTCTAATTGTACCAGGGCAGCTTTATACGCCTGTACCAACTGCAGGAAGAGGCCTTGAATCTGGAGTAACTGCTCAATACAGCTAGCATTTTATCCTGGACTTATGTGCCAATAACCACTGTGATGTGCCACACACCCACACCCAGATGGAGAGATAGGCATATGCCGTGTCATAACGCAACATAAACATTATTTCTACAACTATCCTAATAACGCAGCCAGCGCCAAAGCGAACCAGCACAGGGATCTGCAGCCACCCTCTCCAGTACAACATGACAGGCAGCAGTGGAGAAAAAAGCAAGCTGGGGTGTTATTTTGATTCACTAGGGAATGATCTGGGCACAGCCCACTCAGGTGTTCCTCAGTGAACACTATCCATGGGCTGTCCCACAGTCCCGCGTCAAAAATCCCCACCTCTGGGTGGGTGCTCACATCACTTTCTGATGACACAGGGAACTGAGGGCAAGGACGAGCAGTCACGACGTTTGGGAAATCCTCTAGCAAACGTGTTTTAAACCAGGGGTAGAAGCTCATAGCGACACGTCACGCCGTGCCTCTCAACCCCAGGCAGACTGCAAGGTTCCATACCAGTGGCATCTGGGCTGTCTAAAGAGCTCCTCACAGAGGAACTCAGGTTGGAATCACAAGAGGATCTAGTTCTGCCTGGCAGTGAGATCAAAAGGAAATTTATCTAATTAAACAGCAATGGAATCAGTCCCTCAATGCTGCTGATAGAACTAACACGTGCCGTTCGCGTATCACAGCATTCATGATCAAATGGCATGTATATTTGCTCCAATTTGGGCCACATTTTTTGCAAATGAAAACTAAACACCTAGCCAAAATGTTTTTTTCTCAAAATTGAGAGGAATTTTGAACAAATCCGAATCCAGGTCTTGAACAAGGTTTGCATTTCCAGAACCGATTATCTGCCCTTCCGGTGGTGATTCTATGCAACCAAATCTAAACACGCCCAGAGGTGGCAGGCTCCAAACTGATTTTCTCAGGAGAAAAAGATACCCCTCTGCTAGATTGCTCTTGGAAAAATTATTGGCACATAGTCTGATTTTACTTCGTTATTGTTATAACCATCCTATAAACTTCCGTGGAAATTCGACCTGCAGAACCAAAGGCAGAAAGTTATCTTTGCAATTTTTGTTCCGTATTAACTGTCGCAGGGAAAAAAGAAAAAAAAAAAAAGCAAATTCCTCAACGAACTACATTTAAACCAACTTGCAGGCGGCAGCGATCAAAACAACTGATGCACAGGCGCCCGCTAAAGTTATTACTGAAGGGTCCGACGTAGCAAGTCAGACAAATATCATATGTAAATACATCTTCAAATGTATACATACAAAAGCTGCTGCTGTGTCTAGATGATCGTTTTGGTTTGTTTCTATACCCCATAGCTCTGAATCTATCCACTGAACGCTTACTCAGCACGTGTGGTATAAATATATTCATACACTAAAATTGACACGTGGCAATTTTTTTCTTTTTTTTTTTCCTTTTCTTCTTTTTTCTTTTTTTTTTTGCTGACCAGCAACAAATTCTGATATCTTTAACTGTAAACCAATACTCAATAAATATGCCGTGTTCAGCAAAGGGACGTGTGTTGTCGATCAGGGTTTTGCTGCGCTCTAAGCCATGGGCTGCGGGGGCGGGCGGGAAGGAGGAGGTCCAGGGGGTGCTCGGGATGGGGGTGGTCCGGGAGGAGGCTGCCTGGAAGGGGGCTGCAGAGACACAGGAGGAGGAGGAGGATTCCTGGGAGCGTTGTTGAGAGGAACATCATCACGCCGTGGCAGCTTTGGCGGTGGGCTGTAAGGGGCAGAGGTTCCATCCGATTTCACCCGAGTGAAGTTTATGCACCTTCCCTAGAGGAAAAGAAAAATTCATTATTCATAAAAAGCAAGTGTTTTGACTCAGCAGCAGCTAAGCAAAGTGACTAGAAGCAGAGGGGCCAGGCTGCTCTTCGAGATCTTCATCCAGTAGGATTCACTGGGTCCAAGATGTAACATTCAGATCATGCTGTCCTGAAGGTCACCACCAGAAACCAATGCGTTCCTTGGGTCTCAGAGCTCCTGCCTACAGAGAATAGCCCAGGACTGGTTTAAATCAAAAGGCACCCCAGTGTGACTTTGCTCACACGTGCCCTCTGCTCTGCTTCCAGGAGCTATGAAGAACAATGCCTAAAGCCACCAAAGTGATGCCTGCCTTGGTGAGATCCCTGACTGAAAAAGCCGTGATTGAAAGAAAAACTCATGGCAGAGACAGGATTATACCAGAGGAACAACCTCAGGAAAGACACCACCTGTAGCTTTCCTTCTCATGGTGATGCTAGCCTAGTTGGTGCCCAGGCTTTGTACGTCATGTTGGAATAGTCCATCCGTCTTCTGCGCTCCAAATGTAGATGTGGCTTCCCTCACAAACACTAACAGGGTGTGGGACTTGCACAAAGGGCTCTCCAATGAATGAACTGTCAGAATGGATGTGGGAGGCAGGCAGAACCTGATGGGAGAACTGTGGATGGAGCTTTTAAAACAGGAGTAGCTTGGGTTTGAAAAAATAAAACACCAAGCACTGGGGATGTCCTAGTCAACTAGGGACTAAATGCAAATACGCCAGGGCTTCCTTTAGCCAAACCAAAGCTTTGCACAGGTTCCCACTAACCAAGTTCTGGACAGGAAGAGAGAAAGAGAGACCCCAAAGACCACGCAGGCTTTCCTGTGGGGGGCAGCCAGGGGCTCCTGGGCACTTACCAACACACCAACCTCCGTCAGACACCAAGATTTCTGCTGTACTTGTTCCTCCCCACAACCCCTAAAAGTTTTGTTACAAACTGCCCCACTATTTCTGTGGAGGCCTCGTGAAATCCTGCAGACACAACCTTGCGTGAGGAGATGCAACACTTGGCATCACTGCCTCCACCTCCTCACCTGGGAATGTGGGAGATGCTTGTGCAAGAACCCAGCTGCCACAAGCTTGCCAGAAGCCTGCCTGAAAATGCAGGAGCGACACCACCAACACTCCATTTACAGGAGCTGGGGTGTGGTTTCCAAGTGACTGTGGGCTGGAAAGTACTCATCCCACCAGTGATGAACTCCATTTGCCACCACCTTTTCCTTTGCACAGCAGGCAAAGGCAAAACGTTTTGTTCCATGTAACAATCATCCTAATGAAAATGGCCTCTACAGTTTAGCATGGAGGGGAATGTTACCTGTTTTCCCTCTTCTCAAGGCAAACACTAGCTGGGAGAAAAAGAAAATAACCTGTTTGGTTTGTTTAGAAAACATCTGTCCCAGAAGGCATCTTCCCTCCATTGTTTTGAAAGACCTGCAGAGCCATGACGCTGATGACAGTCAGAGGTTTAGGTTGCATGCTGGAATCCACAAAACAACTTCAGCTCAAGATTATGCCAACATCCCCCAAGCAAAACTCAGGAGAAGGACCCTGGATTTAGAAAAGCTTCTCTCAGAGCTAAGCAGCTGTGGATCACAATCCCCACAGCTACCAATGGCTGTGATAACAGGGAATACCAGACCCCACACCAGAGACAGATCACTGCTAGCCCCGTGCTGCCTGGCACGAGGAAACGGAAGGTGTTCAGGGAACGGGCTGAGTTTCTGTGGCGACCCCACAAATGACAGTTTACTATGGAATCCAGGCAAACGCCATCACAGCTGAACCACAACTATCTCTTTTGTTAAGTGATTTCCAATGCCTGCACCTTCGTTCGCAAAAACCAGTTCTTTAAAAAGAAGGGACTCACTTCAGCCTATGGCTTCTCTGAAGGAAGGCAAGCAGAGTATCAAGAGAAGCTTGTGCAAGCTCCAGAGAGCTCAGAAAATGATTCAACAACTGTACTAACACCCAAAGGGTACCACCCTACCGCTTACTGGGACTGGATGGCCCGGGGCTTCCAAAGCTCAGCTCCAGCCAAGAGCTGTTTGAATGGGCGTGTTGTTGCCTGTACATGAAACAGTTCTCAGTCCCAGCTTTCACCATCACAATTCACCACTGCACTTGAACAACAACCTCACTAAGTAGGATAAAATCCCTTTTCTAAAAATCCAGGCTTCTTACAGCAGACTTTGGTTATGAACCAGGTTCAAGGCAATGCTTACTGGGGCCAGAGCCTCTGCACGAAGGCAAAGGTCTTGGTTACTTCCACAACAAAGATAAACCATTGGACCAAAAACCTACAAGTCGATGCTTTGCTCTACTCCATCACAGAACTCAAGTCCTCACCACCATGAGTTGGTACCCCACCAGGAGTACTGCTCTGGAGTCCTCGGGATAGGAAGGACATGGATCTGTTTGAGCGGGTCCAGAGGAGGCCACAAAAATGCCCAGAGGGCTGGAGCCCCTCTGCTGTGAGACAGGCTGAGAGAGTTGGGGGTGTTCAGCCCGGAGAAGAGAAGGCTCCGGGGAGACCTTATTGTGGCCTTTCAGTACGTAAAGGGGACTGATAAGAAAGATGGGGACAAATTTTTCAGCAGGGCCTGCTGCGACAGGACAAGGGGTAATAGCTTTTAACTAAAAGAGGGAAGATTTACACTAGATAGAAGGAAAAAATAGTTCACAATGAGGGTGGAACAGGTTGCCCATAGAGGTGGCAGATGCCCCATCCCTAGAAACACTCAAGGTCAGGCTGGATGGGGCTCTGAGGAACCTGATCTGTTTGAAGACGTCCCTGCTCATTGCAGGGGGGTTGGACTAGATGACCTTTAAAGGTCCCTTCCAACCCAAACTGTTCTATGACCCTATGATTCTATAACGTTGCAGCAAGCGGCCGTCCTTGTCAGCTATTTGTCTTCTGCCGCACTCCACTGTATCCAGAGCACACTTGGAAATTCAGCAGCATTTACTGCCACGCAATGAACGTTACAGATATATTTAACAGCTGTACTGCAAACACATTTGAAAAGATTCAGCCTTGATATTTGTAAAGTTTGGAGTACAGAAGAGTTAAATAACCACCTAGTATAAAAAAAGAAAAAAAAATGTAAAAAAACATTAGAGATACTCAGATGAGATGCACTGTATGGGGAAGGAAAAAATTAAGAACAGAACAATCTCCCTCATAGTAAATGCTAAGCTCCAAATCCAACACTAATGCTTTTGCCTACGAGCCTTTCCTGCCTCTCCGCTGTGTCTCTCTCCCAACCATCAATTCCAAATATATTCATAGTCTATAATCAAAGGGGATCCCATAAATCTGTTTGCATTACTTTCACCTCAGTTAAAGTGATAGGCGACGTCAAACTGCTGCCAGTTTCTGCCACACTCACTGATTTGTCAGACAGATGGGTAATTTAAAGGCCATGCGCCGCATTGTGTCATGAAAAATACGGTTGGGTTGGGAGAGTCTGACAGATAGAGGCTTGGGTGATCGATGTATGTATTGTGACACTTCCTCACAAAAGATTATTGGTGTTAGGCTACAATCTCATATATCAGAGACTTCTGGTGAATACGGGAGCAAATCCTCCTGAGCACTTCGAGCAGCCATTGATAAAAGGAGGCCGAACCCTTAGCCAGCATTAGGATTAACAGCAGAAAGGGAAAAACACATGATAATAAATCATAGTTTGGATTTATCAAGTATATTTCATCAAAGGATTTCTAGGTTGGAGAATTAAGCCCTCCACTCATCACACTTTCCTAGTAACCGAATGCCACAGCTATTCTACCTAACGTGCACATCCCTTTGGCGTTACTTTACCAAAAAAATCCATGATGTTTCTGAAATAAACATGCCAACCACAGGATTTTTAATATCCTGCGTTTGAAAGGATTAACTTTCGGCATTTAAACCATAGAGAACATGGACAGAAATCAGGTAATCCGCACACTCACCTCTGCTCTCCCTGCACAGGGGATTAAGGGGGTTTAAGAGCCACCGGCCACCAGCTCTTCAGCGGTGGTAACAGTATTTCTTCCCCCGAAGCATAGTGTAAACGAAGTATTTTAGGGAAGGAGTCAAGAAATGCAAGGTGCAGTAATACCATGATGATCTCAGGCACAACAGCTGTCGGGAGCTGCTTTATTGTTTTGTGGGAAGCAGATGATGCGCGTAAATCCAGTTCTGTCTGGTTTCAGCCCCGCTCCCAGTACAGCATCCCTCAGATGGTGCGACCCGCTCCGCGTACCGTCATTCAGGCACCAACAGAAGGTCAGCCGTGCGCCATATGGAGTTACGCCCTTACTTCAGCTCACATCTGCACACTCTTCCCGATGCACAATTATTTTGCCTCCCCATATGTCCATCCACTTGTTAGGCTCTTGTTACGCTGCTTGCCAAATTGGCTTTTCAAAAAGTCCAGATACTGAAGCGGCGGGATCTGCCCTTGTCCCGACTCTGGCTTTTATCCCAGTGTAACAATCACATGTGCAACTCAGGCACTTTGTACTTCCAGGCAGTGTCTCCTCGACCACCTAGGATGTGTTTTTGTGTGTGGTTTAAGGGGAGGGGAAGAAAGGGAGGGACCTCTTGAAAGCCGCGGCATCTTGTTTCTGGGCTGCTTTCGTCACGGTGCTCGGTACATCATTCCCCAGTGCTTGTTCCCCAAAATCTTTAGCTACTGCTCAGCAAGTTTTCAACGGAAAGGAACAACTGTTAAAAGGATCCAGGCAATTCGAAGAGTGCCATGGGCAAGTCCCTTCACCCATGACACCAAGAGCACTTCAGCAAAAAGAATTTAAAAATTCTGCCCCATCTTCCAGTAGCTGTCCCCTCTCTCTGTTCATTTTAATACACACATTGGTGTTTATTTAACAAAAAATCAAACCCAGTTTCATCTCTGTGCATGCCAGAGTGTGCACAAAAGTATGCCTGTTTCTTATTTTTAGCTGCATTAGTTGACCTAATAAAAGATATCCTTCCTGTTACAAATGTTGCTTGAGTTTTCATTCACTCTTGGTTTTGCCTGGGGAATCTCAGTGCTGCAGTTCTGCTCAGCAGAGGAGGGTATCTGACTGGGGAAGATACATTTAAACATTTACTGAAACTCCTTGGTCTTTGACTTCGCAAGAATGCGATACTTGCCCTCCAGATTTTAGAATGGATTCAAATAAAATCATTCCTTTAAAGTTTGAGCATCGCAATCCAAAACAATGGACCACTAAAGTAAAAAAAATAAAGTAGCTGCCAGTCAAAAGTATTACGTGATCTGTGATCACATTTAGGATGCTGAAATACACAATTTCCTTGGGCTCAAATTAGTCACCTTTCTCCCCAGTTTTGTTTACAGATGTTACTGGGATGACTCTGCCAGCTTGCCATAGACATGGTTCGTCAGAACATAGCTTCGCTTCCTAAAGTTCAGTGTAAATGCGGAGCTCTAAAATTCAACATAATAGATTTGGGGTTTTAGGCTACCTACAAAACCACAAGAGTGCGCATCTCCAAAAAGTCAGAATCACTTCAGCTCGGGAAGGTTTTGATTCACACACCCAGAAACCAATGGGATATATACCTTCAGGATCAGTGACTTTTGAAAAAGCTGGATCTTGGAAAAATTAGAGCACAGGATAAGCCCCAACCTCTAATAATGAACAAAAGCGTTCTCGCAGAAACAGCTATCCTGAAACAGCAACGGGATGGGAAACTTCTTTAGCAAATTATTTATGAATGAGATAGATTATGGATACAGTAATTTTATGGAGAAAGAGCTGAACGGAGGTGGTACAGAGTTCCCACTATCCGACTTCCCTGGGCAAGTGTCAGGATCAGCAGCTGGCTCCTCGAGAGCCAGGATCTGTGCGCATCGGGCTTTGCCAAAAGCCTCCTCACACTGCAGTGCTTCCTGCTGACTGTGTGCTGAACATGTCACGGCTCATTACAACCTTCACGGATTTCCTGGGAATTGCACTGATTACCCCGCAGCACACAGGCTAGAAATTAGGGAGCTGCTGAAACAGTTTGTCACGTAAAACCCAAGCCTGCCTGGTTTTCAGGCATATTCAAGTAACTTTCACTAACTCCCAACTCTTACATTTGGGACTGAGATAGTGTTTTTGTGTTGAAAAATAAAGTATTAGAAATGTCAGAGATTCCCATATCAGCAGTGTGGTGGCTGATCACACTTTCAGGTCAGCAAATATGTAATTTATAATTATTTTCTAATTATATTATTTAACAATTAAATTTTAATCATCACCATTAATTATACTGTGGTTATGGCATTAAGCATTAACCATCATTTTATTAACTTGTAATTAATTTTTATATGAAGCCATTTTCAGTTATTAGGTCTCAAATCAAAACATTAAGTATCATTAATATAAAGTATTTGTTTACGTGAGAATCTGGCTCTTTAAATATCTTCCAGTTTAATAAGTACTCTCGTCAATAGCAATTTCCTGGGCAATCTATCTGGCAGCTCAGCATTGATGCCTAAAATGATGGTAAACCAAAATTATGAAGAGAAAAGAGAAAATGAGGTTGACCTGAAAAGAGGGGGATTTTAAAAGTCGGGTCCAGTAAAATGGCAGCGTCCAACAATGGGAATGTAATTATTATTTCCTTTAGCGCTGCTTTCAAAAAGGAAAATCAGTTCAGCCCTTTCTTTACCCAGTGTGTTATTTGGGCTCTCTAGAAGTGAACTCGTATCACTTCTGCTCCCTCCTTCTGTGGCAGAATTATTGGAGGGGAAGGAAATCACCGCCTTGTGAATCACTCCTATTGTAAGAGGGAGGCCCATACCATGGCCTTAGCTACGTCACAAAGTCAAGCTGAAAATCACAAAATGATGAGTGCAGATGCACAAGGATGATCCGAGCAGCAGCAGCAGCAAACTCTGTTCACAGCACAGGGGGAGCCAGCTGGAATCAGACTGAGGTTTAAGGTGTGGGAGGTAACACAATTTTAAACAAGACACGGGTCCTGACCCAGGAAGGGGCAGTGATATTTAAAAGCAGCTGAGGCACGTGCGGATCCTTCACACAGCCCACAAAGACCCCTATAAGCAACTTTTCTGCCTTTTCTCTGACTTTTTAGCAAACAAACTTAAACCACCCACGAGCATCGGTCACTGGCTCACTGGCGCAGCCCCAGGGAGACACATTACAGAAAGTAAGGCTACAGGAGCCAAAGAGCTGGGAAAATAGGATTTATGGGGTGGGGGTGGGAGCAGAGAGCACAGGAGCTCTTCTTTTGACACCAAGGCTGTGATAACCCCATCCAGGGGATCTCCCAGGGGATGAGGGAGGTGGGTTGCCAGGGCAAACTCACAAACAGCCCCATGGCACGCATCGCACGTAACACTGGCAATAAAAGTCATCTTTCGGTTCACTTGCTGGCCGAGGAAAAAGTCAACAACAACCAAAAGCCTTCGTTTTTCAGGCAGAAGAAATATGTCAAAGTAAGTTTCACTTGGGCTTGAAATATGTATGTTGTTCAATTCAAAACATCTTTTCTTCGAGTTTCAGATGGAAAAGGTGTTTAAAAAAATGAACTGAAAATATTCATACTTTTTCAAAGGTATTTTTTCAACTTCAGCTAATTCCACTAACATGGAATGCATGCAGACCAACTAAAGAAGCAGGTTTTAGCCAAAACAAAAAGAGTAATCTGGAAAACAGTGTCCAGATCTACTAGGGAATTATGATACAGATAGTAACTGTTCTGCAGTAGGGTTAATAGCTGCACTATCCCAGGCTACTGAAGCTTCTTTAATCGGAATACCGAGAGCCGAATACAATTGAGTACTGATAGGTTCCCAATTCACGCGCATCTGCAGACACTGCTCCTCAGTTCAGAGTCTCAACTGTGCATGGCACTGCCTGAAACCAGGGACGGATCTCCAGGAGTAGCCCACGCTGTGAGTTTGAGGACCAGCACGGGAATAATACACTGAAGAGAAGTGGGTTACTTCCAGCTTTCCCCTGGAGAAACCACCCAATCCTGAGGAATCTGACGGAGGAATAGCTCAGCCAAGAAAATTCAGCCTTTTAAGCGAGGACCAGGACCCTTCAGCAAAATAAACGTTGTGGTGAGCACATCCACAGCAACCAGCTCTCACACGCCTGATACCGCTTCTCCCGCTTAGGCGCACAAGGAAAGTGACAGGGAGAACCCAGCCCGGTATTGAGGACAGGGCTAGTCAAACAATTTCTATCACAATCCATTCAGCAGGGAGCTGCATGTTGTTCCCAGCCCTGCCTTAGCAGGAAAATGCAGCAAAGGGCTACAGACACCTCCCGAAAGAATGGCCAGAGTCACAAGACATCTTGCAGGAATGCACAAAACATCACATGTCTTGGACCTTGCTGAGGTTGTGGCTGAAGTAACGCACAGTGCGGATCCATAGCAGAGCCCTGTTGGGTCTGAGCCCTAAAAAGCTGAACTAGCAAAGGGACTAGAAAAGGACAACACTGTACATAATCAAAGTTAAGGTCCATCAGGCATACTTTATATTCAGTACCGATCTCAAAGTACAACCAACACTAGACCAAGTCCCACCCAAACCTGAGAAAAATATCTTAACCTAAACCTGCGCTCAAAATGCACAATTTACTGCCTTCCTCTTTTCTGACAGCTTTTATGGATGAGGCTCCCAGAGTGGAGGAAGCGAGGAAAGCCAGTCTCAGGTCACGTCATCTACCCAAGGTTATGCAGCAGCTTTGGGAGATAAAAAAAAATAAATAAAATATGTATTTACAAGTTCAGGACTCGTGACTCACATCCTTTGTTTTAACCACAGCACCATTCATTTCCACACTTGAATGCTGACCAGACTAGAATGTGGTTCAAGAAAAAAAACAAACAGTAGTTGGTTTGCAAAAGATTTTTCTCTTTCCTTAGGCATTTTCAGGGAAAAGGAGATTGCATTTGTCCATCACCTCAAACAGGGAGGGCTTTGGAGCATAGCAACGAGAGCAACAAACATCTGCTGGGTGCAACAGGCTCAGCCTTGAGGTATTGGCAGCTTGCTGGGAGGAGCAAATTAGGCCACAGAGGACCACAACTGGTCTTGCTCAAACTGTAATTAAGTGTCATTGTGCTTTCCAGGGTGAATTGTTTGATTGTCTCTTCAGAAGCAAGCTGTGATTATGGCAAGCACAGAGGAAGAGCACAATGCTCTTCACCCACCTAGGGATAAGGACAATGATGGAGATTCTCAGATTTCTGGTGAAAATGGTTATTACTTTAACTTGCCTCAGCCCAAAAGGTAAGATTCTGGCCCAGCACACAGACAAGCTGCCTCTTTGTCCAGAGTCTGGAAACAGATACAAGTATCCCCAACGCATCTCTGGGCAACTGGCTCCTAAATGGCTCTGCTGCTACCCAGAGCAAGTAGATGGTAAACCTACAGCTGGGTAAACCCAGCTAAGGAAGGCTGGGTAGGTTAAGTTCTGGACTGTCACAGGTTCTGCACAGGTCCCAGCAATCCAACTGAGACAAGGAAAGGTGAGGTTCAGCACTGATCCGGGGCGCTGCCAAGAAACAACAGTCCTTATCCCAAAGTCACATTCCCTATGAAAAAAACCCCTGAGAATCAGACCTGGTGAACCTTTTTCTTTACCATAAATACCAAAGAAATATGGAAGTGGTACACATGCTTTAGGGGCAGCAGAAGAGCCCCCTGTCTACCTAACAGAGTCCATCTATGAAGTGCTCAGAGCGCTGTTAGGACCATGGTCTTACCCTCCTAGAATTTACTGTTCATCTCATTTATCACTGTGGAAGTTCAGTACAACAGGAGTGAAGAACAACCTACATCAGCTACAGCCAGGGTCCCCAAAGTGACAGCTCAGCGTCTTAACGACAAGGCCAATCTTTCATCCTGTTGTGTAGCCTGTGCTAAGCAGGATTTGCACCCAAGGCCCATTTGTGAAGCCTTCTTCCACGTTAGAAATAACATGATCCTGGCAGAAGTAAGAGGCCGTGCCAGTTTATGGGGGCTTCTTGCAGGATGGGAAATTCATTTGTCATCAATTATATGTTTCCAGTCACAGTGCTCAGCACATAGAATGGTTCAGGTTGGAAGGGACCTTAAAGATCATCGAGTTCCAACCCCCCTGCCCAGGGCAGGAACACCTCCCACCAGACCAGGTTGCTCAAAGCTTCATCCAGCCTGGCTTTGAACACTTCCAGGGATGGAACATCCTGGGAACTGTGCATTAGGATGCTAGTCCCACACCAGGGAACTCTTTCTCCGTGCCATGCCTGCTACAGCAGGAATGAACCCTGGAGATACTGGTCTCCTTTGCAAAAAGGAGTAAAACGGAGGCTACACGTCACATTTTCATTGAAAGTGACAAAGTGAGATCACCTACTGTGGCAGGCAAAGTCCCCATCTTTTTAATTTTTCAGCAGCTTATGAAGATAATTGGATCCAGAAAGGTTAAGCAAAGGGAGAAAAGTCCCAGAACCAGGCAGCAGTCTCTGATAAATACAGTGTGAAGGAGCCCGGTGCTGCTTTTCCAGCACCCCCTGTAGCTCTGCCAATTACTACTTGGGCGATTACAACACAGCTCCAAGCAAGTGGCAGGTAAACCTGTTAAAGGCCATTACTCAATCTTGAAAAGAAGTAATTAGTATGAGCAATAAATAGCACTGCTATGTAGGCAGCATGGAGTGACAGGCGGGTACTGCCCTCCCCGTGGGCTGCATTCAAACTTCTGACCACCCGTGGGCAGCAGCCAGAAAATAATTATTACTCATTAATGATCCATAGGCTTGATGTCCCACCATTCATCTGGGGAGTCCCAAGTGCCTGGGAAGCCTTAACTAAACCTCACAGCTGTAAGGAAGGTAAATACTGTTCTCATGATTATTTTGCAGTTGGTAAAAGTAAGGTACACAGATGCCATCCTCAGCTTTACAAGGAATCACTCAAAATTGGAGGGTAATCTGACCTTCTGAGCTTTAACAAACCTATCAGTTTATGAGTGATTACTTTGAAAGGGACACACAGAATAAGGAACCCAAATACTCCCATTCTTCTCATTTCAGAAGCTGGTGTTTAAAATTCCAGCTGCCGTGCCTCGTTCAAAGTCACACAACGACTCAATGGTGAGAACCTGAAAGGACCCAGAAGTCCTGGCTTCAAATATGACCAGCAGCTTACAGTTTGTGAAACTTTTTGGCTGCACAGCAGCCTTTTTACTTTCAGTTTTATGTAATGAAGAAGGAAAAAGACTTTCAGGTTCTTGTACAAGAGCCTTCTAGTACCGTTCCCCAGGCTTTGCACGTGCAAAGGGTAGTACTGCTAAAACATTACTTTTTTCCTAAGTCAAGTCCCATGAGTATACAAGGGTGATGATGGTAGCAAAATCCAGTCTACACTCTCACTCTCTGTTGCAGGTAATTTTTCACTGACAGAAATGAGATCACTTTCTAAAGCTTTAAAGTAAACAAGAGCAACTCTGCCTGGGGGGAAAAATGTAGGGTTTTTTTAGTTGAGGTTTTTGGTAAACCAGGCCTCCGAGAATTTCCTGTGGCAGTATGTGCTGAAATGCAAAATGGAATGGATTTGCTGAAAGCAGCAACTAAGCAGACCATTTGAAAGAAGCATCTCCCCTTCTTCCCTGCACATATTGGGGCTTTTAATGCTGACTTGCTGGCGTTGGTAACAGCCCCACTTCTGATCCGTTGGGCCAAGGGGAAGAACCTGAAAGTTCCCTTTTGCAGAGACTATTGACAACCTGCCCCACCAGCTACTGTGGTTTCTATGAGATACTTCAAGATAGCCAGACATTAATATTTCCCAAACTCCAGTCTTCGTAGCAGCCCCCTGCAAGGTCATAACTAAGCTCAGGAGGACACCAACACAGAGGTGATGGGGAAGTCCTCAAGGCAGCCTGAGTAGCCTGAACAACACACAGCTTGCAAACCCATGTGGCTACTCTGGCACACCCCCTGTTGCCAGATGAGCAGTGTTCCCACCTCAGAGTTGTTAATCCCTTTGTTGGGCCAGAAGAGCAACTGCTGGTCCTTGAACCCACAAATTTCTGATGGAGGAAGGAACAGCAGCCTAGCTCTAAGGGATCCATCACTGCAATAGTAGCACAAATACTGATGAAGGCTTCACCGTTGTATGTTACTTCAAGGAAGAAAGCCCAGATATCTACAGGAGAGCTGCTGGCCCCTTTTTCAACTCTTCACTCTTCTGCTGATGCCTTCGGAGAGCTCAGCAAAAAGCCATCCCGCTAATAGCAGCCTGTCTGCTAATGATGGGGTAGAGCTAAGTGTGTGTTTATCCCCTGCTGTCTCATCCTGGTGCAAGAGGCTCCTGCCAGGGGTGACCTGCAGAAGTTGAGCGAGCAGCGCCCTGTGACCCTTTGCTGAGGTATTTGCCAAACTAAAAACTACCAATTTCAGTGGTGGGGCTTTTGCCCTGAAATACAGGCCTGTGATAGCCTCTATTTTTTTACAGCAGAAAGATGTCCAGTCATTTTCTTGCTTCACTTCCAATATTCTTCAGCTTTAGTTAATTTCACAGGCCAGGGAACAGAGATGATCCTATTCTTACACCGAATCTGACTCAATAGGATTCTTTCCACCCTATTTCCCAGATGTATGTTTGATTTTCTAATATTCCCCCTGATACAATAATCCTTCAGCTTGCTCGGTTTTACATTGCCTCTTTTGAGTCCCTCGTCCTCCCCACAGCAGAGCTGGAAGGCGAGGAACTGAGGATCCCTGTTCGGACCCAGCCCCCTGCATGTTTCTTGACCATGCAGGCAAACAGAGGCTCCCTTGTGCTCTGCACTGATAGAAATGTACCAACTGAGGGAGTGAAAGGCAGAGGATAGATTCGTATTATACAATGTTAGCGCTATCAAAATACAGCTGGGCCTAAAGAGCCTATTCAGAAGCTCTAGATCGTGCTTAAAAAGTAAATAAGGTCTCTCGAGCGCAGCTGCCTTGAAAATGCAGCTCAGTGTAACAGTTAAATCCATTTTACAAAGTAGCATAGGAAACTCAGTCTGTTCTCTTAGTTTCCTTACACACCAAAAGAAAAAGGGAAGAGACTAAACTTTAAATACTGAAGCTGCATATGTTTGGTTAATAACTAGACAAATGCCCTACCAGTATTTTGCCAAAAGTTGGAGGGCTGTAGCGTACCTGCCCTAGATGATGCAAATTAAGACTGCTTAATACTGTTATTAGGTGTAAAAATCATCCAGGCAGATAAGTCCAGCACAAGGGCCTCTGCACCACTCACACCCACAAAAAAGCACTTTACAGGCTCTACTACTGTAACTCTATAACCCCTTTCCCTGAGGGCAAAGGCAATGAAATGTATGGATTCTGGCCAGAGAAGGGCCACAGGGAAGAGAAAGATGGTGTCTCTGCTTGGTCCTCCTGTTTCAAAGCTCCACTGCAAAAAAACAAATCTGAAGGTACAACAGGACTCAATTCTTATGGAGTTGTCCCGCCAGGAATAACAAGACAGAGACAACCGTAACGGTGTCAGGCTTTCACAGGGAAATCGGGGAGAGCTCTAAACTGAGCTATCGCAGGGGCAGCACACAAACATCTCTGTGGCTCTTTTCAGAGCCTTTCAGCACAAACTCCTTCTCTCTCTAGTCCTGACCTACCTTTGGCCCATAGACTTTATCAAGACAAGAGATACTCTCTGCTACATATAGGACAAGTTCGAGAAATGTGTCTTTGTGCAGAATTCTACAGAAACTTTATTCTCCTTTAACTTTGCTGTAATTTGTTTCTTCATCACCTGCACAGTTCACAGCTTCTCTCATTAATCACTTAACTCTATTATTAAATCTGAGAAGCATTTTTATTAAGTTGGGTAGGAAGTATAAATTACTGTTGTAAAATGACTACCGCATATTTAAATTCAAAGCCAGCAGTGCCCCAGAACCCACAAACAAAGAACCTATCCTTTGACTTCAACACAGGTGCTCAGGAACAAGACTAGGAAGTTACAGGGCTGTAAAAGCTCTCATTTACTACTTTGCCTGGCCAGCTTATTCCTCAGTCTGCTCAAATCATCACAACGGAGACATTACTGCTGACCTTTTGGGGCAATACTTTTAAATAGATGCCACAGCAAACATTTTAGCTCATTTTGAAATCTCTGGTTCTTGTGACAAATTTTTAGCCTTAGGGTAATGTGAAAAGAGACAAGCTCACAAAAAAAAAAAAAAAAAAAAAAAAGAGTGAAGAAAAAAAAGATGGGGTTGTTGGAAGGCAAGAGCATTGTGGCTGCTAACAGAGAAGTGACATGTCAGTGTGTTTGTGACACCTTACCTTATCCCCTGGCTGTGGTCTCATAAGAGAGACTTGATCATAGCCTCGTCGAACCAAAGCCCACAGTGCATCAAGTTTGCCCTGGAATTGAAAAAAAAAATTAAAAAATTAAAAAAATGACACGACCAAGAAGTTTGGGGAAAACAGCACAAGACTAAACTACGGATGAGTTGATCCAGCCTTTCTGAATTAAACTGTCTGCATAAACACTGCTCCTTTGCCCTTGCCCTCTGTAAAATGCTTACCTGGACAGCCAGAGAAGAGACCTCAGTGGGGTAACACGTACCCAATACGCAATGGGCCAAATTCAGCTGGCTCAAAACTCACTGAGGATGACTGAATTTAGCGTGAACAATTCCCCCAAGAGTACGATTAGACAAGTGTTACATTAACAAAAGGCAGAACAACGAAAAGTATTGTACTGATGGGGGGCGAGCTGGAGGATGGATAAACAACCACAAGAACTACCAACCTAGGCAGGCTTTAAAATTCACAGGTACTTTCCAGACAGTAAATTCAAGCACTGTGAGCTTGGTGGGGAAGGGGGACCTCATCCCACAAAGCACTGGTTTGGGACACGGCCACAGGTTTCTGGGATGAGCATGGTATGCTGCTCCCTTTGCCTGTGCTTCCAGCCCTCCAGCTTCCTTCCCTGAAAGGGGAGATAACAGCTCTGCCCTGCCTCAAGGGTTGTCTGAGGATACATACATTAAAATACACCAGATACTATAACTATACCAGAGAGACACCAGATACTATAATGACACGGAAGAAATGGGGATGAAAGTGTGGAGAGACTGAGCGACTTGCCCAAAATCAAACACTACGTCTTGCGGCTGAACTAGAGGGGAGCAGCGCTCGATCCCAACCCAAGGCCTCAGCCACAGCACAATCAAAGCAAGGACGGTGCAGTTCATCTGATCCTTTTCATACGCTGCCTCAAGATGGCATAAAACAGCACCCCCCCTCCGCCTTCCATAAGAGTTGAGGTATCTGCTGTTGCAACCCAGGCCGTGCAAAAGTACCTCAAAAGGTGTGAGCTGAGGGAGGGGAGATCTCTGCTCATGCCTTCCAACATCCTCCACTCTTCCTCAAAAAGCTACAGTGACACAGTGCCAGGTGAAATAATCATAGAATGGTTTGGGTTGGAAGGAACCTTAGAGATCATCAAGTTCCAACCCCCTGCCATGCACAGGGACACCTCCCACTAGACCAGATATCTTGCACGTTCCAAGATACTGGCAAAGTTCAGGGTTACTGGCCATTTTTCTAAACAGGTTCTCCCAGATCTGTCAGAAGAAAAAGTGCACTAAGGAAGAGGGATGTAGTAACACGAGTGACATAAAAGATTTAGTAAACGGAGGGGCAGACACTTTACCTTGATGGGAGTGTACCATTTCCGCTGGGAAGGCGGTTTTCGCACATGGGGCTTTTTCGGCTTGGGTTCCCACGGCTCATACTCCTGTTCTGGCAACTTAATGATAGCATTTTTGGGCTTCTCCAATTTTGCTCCTTCTTCTGTTGACCCCTTGTCTCCCCATCGCACCTGAAGTCAGGAGAACACACTGTAAGCAGAGACACTACAGCAGTCCCCACCAGCAGGTGGTTTTCAGAGACATTGACCTAGTTCCCATCAGATGACCCAATGCCACCAGACATAGCCAAATTGATGAGGGCACCAAACTCCCACTGTGATCAGAAATACTCATTTAAGAGTCAAATAGTCTCACTCAACTACTTGAGCCACTGCCCTTTGCACTCTGCAGTAACAAAAGGTGTTGTAGGACTTCATAGTATGTGGATGCTTTAAGAGCATCAGCCCTCAAAATTGCGCAGCTCTTCCAGCGGCACCTGGCACAGTCACAAAAGAGAGATCAGTAACTTTATCTTCACATACTATGCACTACTTATTTCAAGCTGAAATTCTGATTTAGTTGTATTTCTTACTGCAAATGGAAATGTGATCCTGCATTTAAGGGCAATATGTGATCCATAGGGTTACTCAGCCCCAAGGATAAAATTCTCCCAAGGAAAAGGGTTAAGGATATTAAGATGCAACGCTTAACCTGCAGACTTGCAAGGACTTGCTGGGAAGCCATTGCTTTCATTCTGCGAGCCCTAGTGTGGTCCAGATCCTCAGCTGGCTTACATTAGCCCACCTCTCTCAGCTACCAATTAGATCCAGTGGGAGTTTCTGGTGTGGCATCTCTAAAACTCATCATTTGGCCCTCAGCTGATACAGGTGAGTGACAATTCCTTGTCTTATATTAGCCATGGTTAGGAATACTGAATTGATTTCACTAACATTGTTATTTACAGGAGTTACACAGGAGTTACACGTTATCCACCGACTCCCTGGAACGCATATGCCACAGGACAGCACAAGGCAAATTGCTGTCACGGTGACACCTCACTTCACAAATCAAGACCAGCTTGTGCGTGAATACCAGAGCAGGAGTTGATTCATTGGCCAATTTTAACATAGATGGGGTTTTGTGCATTAGTAGTTCGTGCTTAACTGAAAAAAAAAAAAAAAATCACCCAAACCTCAAAAGGAAAAAGAAAAAAAACATAAAAGAGGAAAAAAGGAAATATCACTGGTTTAAATTCCTCAAACCAAGTTCTTCCAGCCAGCCAGGCACAGTGTAGATGGCACCCTCAAATACTCAGAACCAGTGTAACTCTGCCTGAGACAAGAGAACTGGACCCAACTGCGCTGAAGGGTTTGATTCAGCAAATTAAAACTTCTTTTGGTGCTCATCCCATTTCTTAACCTGCAATTTTTTTTTTCTCTGGCTCATCATGCTAGATTCATTTAATTATTCATGCGAACAATGGCAGCTTGATGTCTGCTACTTGGACAGCAGGTGCAATGAGGTGGACAAGCCCTAATTAAATCCCAGTCTCTAGTCCAGCAAAGGTAGCTTTTTAAAAATCACATAAAAACCAGATTGCTGTGATTTATAATTAAATGTGCTGATTTTGACAATACAAAAGAACAACCCAAATACCTCCATCCTCTTAATCCCACCAACACCTCGACCTCCGTAATAAGATGCGTCCACAGTTGGCCACTTTTTCTTTGGCAATCCATCTTCATCATCTGATTCCTGTGGGAAAGACAGGGAGATATTACTGCTGCTCTCACATAAACAGCATAAACTATGGAAGACAAATGAACATCCTATGGTCCAAGCCTTCGATATCTGGCTTTGCATGTTAGACTTATTTGCTGACAAAAACAGAAGTCTCTTGTCCCTGCAGCTGCAATTTTAACTAGGGAAGCCAAAGAGGGTTGCCTATTCCTCTCTCCAGGCAGCTTCCATTTAGTCAAATACGCATTGAGCTTCAAAATCACAACTGACTTGTAAAGGAAGGCAAAGTGGAGATGAATTGTACATTATACTGGCTTGCAGCAATCAGTTAGCCCAAAGAAATAATTTCTTAATCACGCTTTTAGAACTTAATGTCACCTAACAGGGAAAAGAGCTACCACTGTGAGTTTTTTTTTTAACATGTGCATCAGACCCTTTTCTGATGGCAGCTGTAACCAGTTATTCTAAGCTGCTTGATTCTTTGTAGAGTCTGGCTCAAGCCGTACAGTTTGGAACCAGGACTCAGACTGGAGCATCTCCAAATCGTCAGGAACCTCAGATCCAGAGGTTTTGACCTGCAATTACAAAGGCTGCAGATTATTTTTCTGGAGCATGGGAGAGTCTGAGTCGGGGTTTTTCTTCAGGTTCATTGTTCTGTTCTTACTTAACTAAAAGCCAGCAAATGTTTCTGGTTCGATAACCCTGAGGACACACCTCCAGGTCTGCCACCTTGAGCCAGTAAAAGTCACTGGGATTTCTCAGAGTCCCTATCGTTACACTGAGTCGAGGCGGCTGAAAGTCACACCATGACACTCCCCAAGTACATACGTAATTTAGGAAAGAGCCCAACAAGCCTCCTCCAATACCATTTCCATTCCTTGCATTCTAATATATAGACAAATAACCACATCTCATGTTGATCTATAGATGTGCATGCTTCTCTTGGACTGGCCACACACAGTGCTCTCTGTTAATTTTCATCCCTACAAGTACATTTCTAGATACACTGCCTGGACTTAGCTTTCACCAAAAAAAAAAAAAAATTAAATAAATCAAGTTAAATCCAAATACTAGAGATAGACACAAATTATTGTCAGATTACTAGGTGACATCTTCTCAAAAATCGCCCTACGTGTTTCAACTGGAACGTAAATGGAATTGAGATTCCAAAAGCCAGTAACAGCTTTTAGAAAACATGCCTTAATTATTTAGTTTTTTTTTCATATTTAACTCTTAGAGTACACCTTGGAGG
Source organism: Xenus cinereus (assembly GCA_025774025.1). NCBI lineage: Eukaryota > Metazoa > Chordata > Aves > Charadriiformes > Scolopacidae > Xenus > Xenus cinereus. The sequence continues at coordinate 19,698,539 of JAOXJK010000002.1, forward strand.
AAGGTATCTCCATTCAGTGATATCTGATCTCTCAGCCATGGTTCATGGGTCAGTTCCTCCAAAACATTCTTTAGTGTGGCCAGGCAAGACTAGAGTTGACATTTTCATTAACTAGTAAGGAGTGGTGAGTTTTTGTTTTGGTTAGTTTTTTGGTTGGTGGCTTTTTTTTTATATTGTTTTTTGGGTTTTTTTATTCCAAGTCAGGAAAATAAATATACAAACCACCGTGGTTTGGTGTTGGGTTTTGTTGTTTAGAATTTGGTTTTGTTCGTTTGTTTTTTAAGAGTATAACAAATACACAAACAAGTTCTATTGAATTTCATGCCACGTCTAAAACAGTACCCAGTGACCTACATCAGCTGTTTGAATTCATTTATATCTGATTTCATTGTGAACTTGGAGTACTATATAAAACATCCTGCCTCTTCCATGCAATGTAACACAGATTTCAAGACTTCACGTCTAACAACCCTTAATTGCTGGCAAGTCTGACAGCAGCAAGACACAGTTAATCATGATGGCTGATACAAGCTTTATACCCGATATCCCTTACACTGAACACATAGCTAAGCAACACCAACAGCTACCACAAATATTTTTAAAAGTAATGGACTTTTAATGCTTGCACTCTAGAACAAGTTTTAGATAGCAGCAATAACAGATTGTGAGCTAAAGGGCAGGTGACCATAGCTAGGGAGGCTAAGTGTAACGAAACAACTCTCCATAATGGATAAAGACAAGGCCAAGTAAAGGGATGGATACCATCTGTATTCTGTGTTATTCCTGGAGGCTTACATCAGCTCACAGTCTCTTTAATTGCATTGAAAAATCTCTGCTGGTCAGAATAATCTCAAAGCATCTGGGAACTCTGCTGCAGGGGTGCGACGCTCTCTGAAACCTCCTTCCAACACAGCACGGCTGCGATCGCGTGCTTCGCGACAACACTAATCACCCTAAAACCAGCACAATTTTTGGTGCCTATTCTAAAGTTAAATTGTCACAATGCTGCTGCCCAGGACAAGCAACAGGATCACATACACAGTAATGGTGGCCTCTGGCAACCTCAAAACAGCAGCTGTGGTTGCCTCCTGATATTCATGCCAAGTTACAGGGAGTTAGCAGCAAACTGTAAGCTTCTCTTGTGGGTTAGGCAAGTATTTTTCCATCATTTAACTGTCTATGCCTAGGAAAGAAATAAAGGCAGGCATGAGTTTTCCCTGGAGGTACTTTTATTTATTCCTATTATTTTCACAAAATTAATACAGTGAAACTAAGCTGAGGTCAGGGTCAGTGTGTTACTGTCCCAAAAACAGCAAAATACAACCCTGCCTCAAACAGCTCCCAGCCTAAATGGAGAAAGGCCAAATGTCCTTCCAAAGGTCACACTGCAGCAGAACCACAGCCAGGGCAGGCTCCTGCCTCCCTCTTCTGTAGCAAAGCCACAAGAACGGGGCCTTCGCTGTCCTTTCTTCCAGCTCCCAGACTTCGTTCCTTACTGCCAGTCTGGGCTAAACCCCTGCTGAGAGCAACGGCAATTTTACTGGAGGACAGAGAGCTTTCAGCACAGCTTGAGAAGCCAAGATTTGCTTACACACCTGTTTGATGCTCAGCAGAAGGAATAAAATACTATAGGAACTGTTGGTCTGTGGACTTCTGAGTTATGCAAACTATTTTCTCTGTGGACCGAAATAATCTTGCAGTACACATTTTTAAAAAAAAGGCCAGAAGGCAGAAATAACTGTCCTGACCCAAAAGACTTCCTCTCACAGCCTTCAAGGTGCCATTAAGACGCCTACAGGGCTGACGTTCCTGGGCAGCACAACACACTACAGTGGCTGCAGACAGTGCAACAGCTCAAAAATAGCATACTCACAGGCTCTGGAGGTGGTGGCGGCGGTGGCTCTTTGATCACCTGGAATATATAAACAATGGGAGAAATCTGAGTTAATGGTAGGGTTCATCCATCTCAATGCTACGCTCTCGCTGCTTTTTTGCTCCCATCACAAAAAGGTTGCCCTGATCCATTCGCCCATATTCAATCCCATCATTAGCTCCACTGCTTTTCAGCAGATGTAAAATAAATGCAGATGAGAAGCTAAATCCATCACATTCAGCTATTCAATTAGTCAAGTACCTTGTTAAGTAATTCGTAATACGGCTCTGTATCATGGCAGTTCTGCCTTAATGTCATGCGATTACCAAGCTAGTACTTGGTAATATTCACTCAGAATCTGCAGGTCCAACACACAAAAAAAAAAAAAAAAAAAAGCCAAACACTTGCC
>JAOXJK010000002.1:19700841-19718026 GCA_025774025.1 Xenus cinereus
AAAAAAAATAAAGTAAAATAAAATAAAATAAAATAAAATAAAATAAAATAGCCTAACTCTTGCCTCTATGCCAATATTAGTAAATCAGTTCGATCCCTACACAGACTTGGGCCGTGTCCACGAGCTCACTCGAACTTCTCATTCAGTGTCAAAATCACATAGGCCTTGCAATATTCAAAAAACCAGACCAGAGTGACTTCAACAAGGACTTAAAGCAATCTGTTGAATTAGGGCCTTACAAACCTGGCAGTGTTTTTCTCAAAGTTAACCACCCAGTTCTCTGCTTTCACAGAGAAGAGATGAAACCAAGTCAAAATAATAAAGCCCTGTACTTACCACTGTGCAGCAAAGGGGCCAGAACCACCAAAGGAGAGCCAGAGCCAGCAGCAGAAAGAGAATCAGGAGAGCGATGAAAAGGATGGTCCCAGTCAGCTGCAAATAAGATGATTACTTCTGAGTTATCTGCGTGTCACCAACAAGGCAGGAGCCCTGAGGTTACACAATCAGACCTGGCAAAGTGAGCCAGGTTTCCCTCACTGCAAGGTTTCAGGTAGATCGTGCAGTCAATCACTATTTTCATTAGGTTCACCTCAGTATTCAGTGTGACAAATCTACAATTGAAGTCACGATTCAGGGGTGCACCTCCTGTTTGTGGTGTGTATATGCATAATTTATGTAAGTTTATGGCATTCTTACATTCTTAGTCTGCCCAAATTGCCTCTCGACTCAAACTGCACACACAACCCCAGCCTGTGGCTTATGCAAACTAGCCCTTAGTGCTGCTGGTTCTTGGTAATCTTCCTGAGGATGGCTGGACTGTTTTTAATGACATGCTGTAATCATGATCAGATCCATTCCTGATTCTTATATTCCATCTATTACTCTGCAGAAAACAGTGGGACTCTGCGGCCAGGTAGCTAAAGGTCTACATTCAAAATAGAAGTTAAATTTTCTTCAAAAGGACTAGAATTAAAAAAAAAAAAATCAAGTAGATTTTGAGTTTGAGAAGAGGTTCAATTCACCAGCATCTTGTGGTACCAGAGAACAGGCAAAACCTGGCAGCGAAATGGAGGATAGCCTGGGACTAGGAAGATGTAAAAAGTGCTTGAAGAAATATCTGTGAATCAGGGTGAGGGAACAGGAGCTGGCTAGAGAGGAAGCTGTAAGAGATTTTCAAAGAAGGATAGGTCATTGGGTAAATCGAAAAAAGAAGTTCCAAAGAGGATTCATTGAGGATAAAGTCCATGAGATTCACCTTATTAAATCTGAAACTACTTGCTGAATTCCCACGACACGTGAAACTGATGCTTAGCCCCTTTTACAACAGGAGTTACCTTCACTGTTCCAGGTGGGTTTGTTTTCCCCTCGGAAAATAAAAAGGCTGAGGGTGGAAAAGTATCGGGTGGTAAGAGTTTTGCAAAGTCTGGGCGAGATCCCAAATGGCTGACTTGGGTGGTACCTAGTTCTTTCTCAGGCCAAATCTTAGAGCTGCCAGGACTGACATGTTCAAGACGGGACTAACAAAACCACGGCTCCCACTCCATGCTTTTAGGCAGGTACCCCAGTATCCCATATTCCCATGAGGGATGTCGTGCCATCACCATCCCTCCGCTGGTCTGTGGCTTCTTGTTATAGATGCAACAAACTGACTTGTTCTGGGACACACTATTTAGCTCACCTCATTCATTTAGTCAGGGAGCAGAAGAAAGCCAAGGGGGAGTGCTGCGACGTGCCAGAGACCCCTGCTCAAAGGAGTCCTGTTAGAAGACACACTACACAGCTGCAGTTCAGGGATGCAGCCCCCCCCATCTCTGGCCCTTCTATGGCCCCGTGTAGCACTAACGCATCTGGAAAGCGGACACTTGAGAGGCATGAATTCCCAGTTGAAGTCAGTTTGCTGAGAAATGGATGAATAAAAGTCAAGCACAACTTTTAAGAGGAATCGCTGCACGCCTGAAAAACAAATCCAAGCACAGTAGCAATGCAGTGCATGAACCACAGATGCACATACCACTGCTACTGTTACTCCAAACACACATTACCTCCTTGTTTTTTAGCTTTTGTTCCCAGGCATTGCTTTTCCCATGCTAAGGGCTCATATAAATTGCTCAGACATTTGCCAGCGGCAGCTCAGGAGCTGCTGGCAGCAAGAAGCTAAAGAGTCCTCTTTTAATGATTAAATATACAAAGCATTATAGTGAAGCTGGGCTTCGAAAAGGAAATAGCAGACTTCATGCGGCTGAACAGAAATAAGCACAGGGATCCCACAGAGGCTTTAGGAGTAAAGTGAAGAGAAGATACTTACTGTAGAGAAGGGACAGAAGGGCCAGCTGGGGAGGAGAGCTGAGCAGGCCAGCTGACTGCCACCCACAGAAAAGGAAACAAGAGAGGAAAGGAAATGGAGGGAGTCTCTAAAACGAGAAGAGTGAAATGCATGAAATTAAGACAAAGTTGGAAACCAAACTGCCAACCTCCTCGCTTACAGGGTGTAACCAGAATAAGAGTCTTTTCTTGTACCAGCTGAGAATCAGGCTCCCTGCCTCCTTCACATCCAATCTGTAAGAGGCTGGTCAAAAACTGTCAGATTGACAGGACTGCAGATTGGATTCCTCTCTTTATCCTAAGGCTACTGAGAGGAAAGCTTCCTCCATCCGTGTTCTGGCCTGCAGGAATCCCAGCTAGGGCTGAGACTTCAGTCCTCATCAGAAATGAATTACATATGGGTAACTAAACGCACCAGTTAGCACTTGTGTTTCATCGCAGACTCAAAAGGTTTTATCATTGCTGAGGTAGAAGGGGGGAATAAAATGTGAAAATATCAGTATTCAGTGTAGAAAATTTGGAAAAATAAAAATAATCAGGTGAAGCAGCAAACACCTCTGCTAAATTCTGAGTCTCCACACTCTAGACTGCTCTGGCAATCTGGTGTGAGATTTCCCAGCTTCATTGCTGAAAACATCAGAAAATGAGATTTGCAAGTTCCAGCCACTGCCTCTGTCTTCCTTCCTTCCCTTCTGCTGTGCAGCTGTCAAAAAGGCCAACAATGATTACAAACCAGTATGACAGCAATTGGCGTAGGCTATAAAAGTCCTTTTGACATAAATAACAATAAAGCTCAACTTTGATACAAAGCATTTGCTCTCAGGTACTTCAGCAAACTTTATTTCATCCACAAGCATGAGGCCAAATCTTTAACTACTGTACTTGCTTTCACCAGCTATGGGTGTTGCCTATTTTTACTCCAAGGCAAAGACAACGACCGCTTATCTAATAGTCAGCTGCTTCTAAAATCAGATTTCGCTAAAGGATCACTTCTAGATGTTGGTTCCTGATGTTCCACCTAAGTATAGGTTGCCTTTTTGACCAGGAGATGCTCATATCACAACCATTGCTGTCCAGCAGCAGCGCATTCTCCTTTGGCTAGGCTGAGCAGCAACATTTTATCAAGAAGCTCATCCCAGGATCTGAAGCTGCTCTCTCTTTCTGGTCATCTCCCGTGATATCCAGAGAAAAGGAACCAGCTTCTGTCACTAAAACCGTAAAAACACCTTAGGGAATCCTAAACTAGCAAAGGTAAATTGTGGGGGTCTAAGAACAAATGCTGGAAACTCCAACCAAAAACATAATCACGTAAGTTTAGAGGACCTTCCATGCTGTGGCCCTTCCAGATCCAAGTCCTGGCAGTTACACCTTTCACCCCAGATCCCACAAGGGATCCCAAAGCTCCACGGGGTGTTGCTTCATGATGATCCTTCCCTCATTTTCCCAGATTCCCTTTCTAGTCAGACCCATCTTTTTCCTGGGATGGGAATGGCAGGGTGCTTTTTGTTATAATTTTTTATTCGGTAAATTTATCATGATCTATGCATCATCAATAATGATGAAATCTAAACTAGCCCTGGTTATTTTTCCAAGAGCTGCTGGGATCCCACCAATAACTGTGATGCAGAAGCTGTAGAGAGCTCAGGCTCACTCAAGGAGGCTTTGCCTGAAGAGCCACCGTCTCTTTCTAAGATCTCACGGTTTCTCTGTCAAGCCCCATTGCAATTACTTACACACTGTGTGCTGGTGATGCTGACAGAGCTGGAGACGAACGTTAGCCCGTTGTTCATGCTGACTTGTAGGAAAACCACCCTAAAGCACAAAACAGATACACTTATTTTTAGTGTCATCTTTATACCCATTGTTCCTTTTATTCTGGCTGTGTTTGAGCCATTGGCTCATGAACACGCATGGATAACATGCCCTGCTGAGTCAAGGCATTTACATGGCTCCAGGTGCTTACCTGCATTTGTCTCTCCACTTACCCAGGAGCTACCCTTTTATGTTGGCTTAATTGAGTCGGGGCATATGGTCTTTATTAAAAAACCATCATCCCACCTGGGGCAAAGGGCACTAGGACAGTGAGTCATAAAATAGTCTCAGACATTTGCAATACTACCTTAGATAGCACAAGAAAATGTAAGGCTTTTTTTTTTTTTTAACCCCTTCGGCAGCTTGGAGAGCCAGAAAGTGTTTTCTTTTATATCCAAGGTAAGCCAGAATACTTGCAATGAGATCAAGGGGTAAAAACACCAAAATGACAATGAAATTAGAGAACAACCTGACCCCATCCATACTCGGATATCAGAGAAAGGGTCTGAGGAAAAAACAAACAAACAACAAACAAAAAATCCCACAAAAACACCACCAAACAACTTTGGTCCAACAAGGCCTTTGACTAAGCTGTGCTAAAGACTAAACATTGAATAGAGCTGTGCTGGCTTACGTTAGGAGAGGATTTGGCACAAAGGGGAAGGAGGTAATCCTGCCACACACACACAAATTTATTAGCTTGGCACTTAGGGCAAAAATCTGAGCTCTTAGCTCAGACACCCTTATCCAGAAGTCCCCTCTCTCTTAACACGTGCTGGAAAGCAATACTTACTGTCCAGCATCTTCTATCACTGGGGCAGGACAAAGTAGGTAAGTGTCGTGGACAAGGGTTGGCTTTTCATCTGAAAATAAATGAATATAACTGTTACAGAGGAAAAAAAAGAAATTGCCCCAAGCAGGCCACCCCCTGGAGAAGTGTTGACACCAACGAGAGTTACAGATAAATTCACCATGTACCAGTATTTCCCAATAGTACTTATTACAAAGCCAAGTACTAGGATGACCATTCTTGTTGATGCTATCAGGCTAGAGATACCACAGCTAAGAAATGGAAGTACATCTCTGTTTCTGAAAGCAGCGAGCCAGCTTTGAGCAATATTCATCTTGTCTATCTGACAAGTGAGTGCAAACTCTACTCATACTGAATGCTCTGAATCTGCAAGTTACTCAGGGGGTCAAAAGTGTAGGGTTCAGTTTTTGCCTACCCACTTCCAAAAACACACACAGGGGAAGCCGAGGCTGCTCTGTTTGAGGCCAGGGAAAAGGAAGAACAGAGATGGGGTGGAACTGAAGCGGACAGAGACTGGAGGGGAAAAAAAAAACAACAAACAAACCAAAAACTTGGTTGGTCATATAAGGGAGACAGGCAGAGGGGGACCATGACTTTGATTATTGTGAGGACCTGTCCTGCACAAGCTGCTGCTTTTCCTGCCCCCAGCCTCTCCTCTGTGGCAGCATCATCCAGAAACAGACCGTGTTTATAGGTGCAGGTATCCCTTCTGGCTTCACCCACCCAAGCACACCTAGAAACAAAGTTCAATTCCTTGCTTTGGCAGAGATGACGCCATGAAAATTATAGTGGTATGTTAAAACATATGAGGAGGGTATGTGAGGAGTGGTATGTTAAAACAGATAGAGGGGAAAAAAGCCAGCCAACATAGATCAGTGTTGCAGACCTAACCCAAGGAGAACACAGCACAAAGAAGATGTGGAATTAAGGCGTACATCCAGCCCAGAGCAGCACTCACTGTGTGAAGTCCAGTCAAGGTGCCAGTGCATTAGAGAGAAGGAAGAAAAAAACCCCAAAAGTCTGTCTACCTGGTAAACCACAAGAAATAAGCCCCTAGCAAAGGGCATCTGTAAGTAGAACGAGAGCGAGACCACCAGAGTTTATTTAATGCAGCCTCCACGTAGGCAACTAGGATGGGAAATGAAGGAGCAATTCATGTTCTCCCTCTTGTAAGTGAATTCAGTGCCAGGGAAGGCACCAGTCTGACCGCGACAGGATATGAAAGCCTCTACTGTGCTCAGCCAACAAGGGCAGCATATACAGAAAAGGAGCAAAGCTTCCCCCCTCCCAGCGCTGTGCTTCACCCTGCCAGACATACACTGCTTCTCGGGAATAAGAGAAGACTGCTGAGAAACTGGACACTCAATCTTTTTTGGCCATTCAGTCCTTTGCCCGGCTGCTGAGACAGCAAACAAAAGACCCCGTTTAGCACAGCCATGACAGGGAGTTTCCACGCTACGCACTCTCTGCGACGAGACCAACAACTGGTGTCAGGAATGGAGCAGGCCTGGGAGGGCCCTGCTTTTTGGTGAGTGTCTCCTGAATTGGTGAATAAATAGTCTGAAGACACCACCAGGGGCCCGAGATAACGTTATTTCTTTTTACTGGTGGTGAACAAGGGATTTGGGAGCAATTTTATTTCTCCCTCTTAAAACCCGATACGCTGTCCTCGCTGGCGTCACCCACCTGCATCATTGCAATGACACTGAAATTCAGTGGGCAGCAGCACGCCCCACGTAATGCCCACAGGTGGCAGGATTTGAATAAGGATAAATTTCAAGCTTCTGTTAGGTATAGATCCCTGCCCAGCTCCCCCCCACATCCACTGCCAGGACTCCCCCAACACGGACACGAGGTGGGCTCTGTCACCCGTCCCCTGTGAGGTGACATAGCCACAGGGGACACTGGAATGCATGAGCCTGGACACTTACTGATAGTAAGGCTGTCGTTGAGCTTGAAGCTGCAGAGTACCTGGTCGATATTTCTTGCATGATAAAAGCCGTTGCCTCTTACCACAACTTGAAAGGACTCTGTAAGTAAAAACAAGAAAGTTGTGAAAAACAGCTCAAATACAGCATTTCTTTCCAGAACTATCTAAAGTACAACATGACAATGGCTGTCCTCCGCACTAAAACAGTCACACTGACGCTCAATATTCAGCAGCAATGGCCAAGAGTGCCATAGTGGCACTGGTGCCTCACAGAGCAACGCTCATCCCAAGGCTCCTCCAACACGCATCCCACTGACCCTCAATACTGTGAGGCTGGCATGGGTGATGTCATCCCATGGTTCCTCCATGGCTTTCGGGCCAGACACCTTTGCTAACCATAAGCACCAGTCCTTCCTCCTGTCTCCACAGCAGATGGCACTCAGCTTTCAGCAGCAGCTCTGTTCAGATAAGGTCTCCCTTGAGCCTCCTCTTCTCCAGGCTGAACAACTACAGTTCCCTCAGCTGCTCCTCACAAGACTTGTGCTCCAGGACCTCCACCAACTTCATTACTCTTCTATGGAAATGCTCCATCATGTCATTGTCCCTCCTGTAGCGAGGGGCCCAAAACTGGACACAGCACTCGAGGTGGGACCTCACCAGTGTCAAGTACAGGGTGACTTCCCTAGTCCTGCTGGCCACACTGTTCCTGACACAGGCCAGGATGCTGTTGGCCTTCTTGGCCACCTGGTCACACGGCTGGCTCATATTCAGCTGGCTGTCCACCAACACCCCCAGGTCCTTTGTCACCAGGCAGCTCCAGCCACTCTTCCCCAGGCCTGTAGCGATGCACAGGGTTGGTGTGACCAAAGTGCAGGACCCTTGGGGGATACCAGCACAGGACCAATTAATCTTCAAACCACGCACAGAAAAATAAGAATGAACTGCATGAAAGTTCTCCACTAGCAGCAAGTAAAACAATCGTGAGAAGTCCACATGCATTATCAATTATATTTTGACCAACACACTAAAAAATTAGAGGAAAATAATGTCATAGAATGGTTCAGGTTGGAAGGGACCTTAAAGATCATTCGGTTCCAACCACCCTGCCATGGGCAGGGACACCTCCCACCAGACCAGGTTGCTCAAAGCCCCATCCAGCCTGACTTTGAACACTTCCAGGGATGGGGCAGCCATAGCTTCTCTGGACAACCTGTTCCAGTGTCTCCCCACCCTCACAGGAACCTGATATCTAATCCAAATCTCCCCTCTTTCAATTTAAAACCATTGCCCCTCATCCTATCGAGGGGATATTGTCCTATGTCGATAGGATTGAGGGGAGCCATACCTTATTTTTAGTGATATGAGATCTGGCTTTTGATAACATTTCATGTGATGTATTGCCATGTTATTTGTGTGCTTTGGAGGAAGGAGTTGTTATTGGATAACACTACACAAGCCCCAAAAGGTGGCCGAAATACATATTCAGCTTAGTTTGCTGGCTCTTCACTATCAAGTTACTGCAAGGCAAGCTAGCATGAGGATGTGGAGCCCTTTAACTTTTCCGTACAAACAGTATATTCTTGCCAAAAACACATTCTCACTACATTGAGGTCTAACCCAACTCCCAGTGAATTGGACAAGGGCATGCACAAGTTATGATCCAACACTGGAAACCCACGCTTTGGTTTTCCTCCTGTGAACTTTCCCTTGGAGCAACGCTCTGAACTGACACGGGCTGCAAGGAACACGGGAATCAGAGAAGATATTTTGGGAGGGGGAAAAAGAAAATATCTACTGGAGTGCATATTAAAATGAGACACATGCTTGGCACTTTTGCAGAAGAAAGATAATCAAATTTGAGACCTCACTGAGCACATCAAGAGCCAAATACACAAAGCCAGCATCAGAATTTGGCCTCTTTTTTAAGGGAAGGGTTATAGTTCCTGGTTCCTGCTGGAGGTGGAGGGCAGTTCTTTAAACCAACAAAAATGGACTGAAGTCCATTCAGCTGCTTCTTACTCCAGTAAGAATCTGGAGTTACTCTAAGTCTGATTCATGCCTTGAGCCATTCCACATCTAAGCCAGCTGATACACTGAGAGTTATTCTTGATGAGGATCCCTTTTCTTTGCCAGCAGAGCAGAGACTCATGGCCAGCCCCAAGGGCAACTGGGCCTCTGCCCACCTGCCTGAACTACCTGCCCGGGACCATGCAGTACCCCAGACTTGCCCACTCCACAGCGACTGGAACACCCAGCTAAGATGATAATTTCTTTTTTTCCTCTTATTTTTTTTATTATAAAAGCAGCTTGCTGAAATAAAATTGCACTTAGATTATTCCCCCCCCCCCCATCCTGAATTAATGGTCTTAAAAGGCAGCAACCACAAAGGTAGAATTGATAGCTATTTCAGTGGCTTTAAAAAGATGCAGCAAGTAAGAGACCTTCAACCCAAAACATCGAAGGTAAAAGCTACATGTAGAAGTTTAGTCTTGTCAAGACAGTTTACCTCTCCTGCCCTTCTTTTCACCATCACTGCCACCCTGCACAGTCAGTCGTGAACGACTGCCTGGGTAGTAACCTGTCTAGCAACACAAACTGACACTGTAGTTTCAATACCAGACTTGCATGGAAATGTGAACAGCTGGTACGGGGTTTGGTTGTTGCTGTTGAGAAGCCTGCCCCTTTGGATGCTCCGGAGCATTAACATGTTTGGGATGATGGTCTGTTGAAATGGCTAATTCCATTTAATTTTGCGCCCTGGCTCTGGCTGCGTCCTTTTCTTCCTTAGTTACTGTCAGATCGTAGCTTGTAGCTTTTGACAAGACAGCGAAGGGAAAAAGGTCAGCACTGAAATAACCGGGCAGCGCTGGCAGCGAGATGGTAGGTTGAAGCTGGTGTGCGCTGGCTGCGCTGTCGGCTTCGCTTCTGTGCCTCTGATGAGAAGCTGACGGCTTGCATCCACACCTGGTAGTTGATGTGGCCAGTAGGATGCCACATCCAACAAAACCTTTCAATCACATCCGCGTACCGTAAGCGTAATCAAAGCAATGATGCTGTCAAACGGGATACGAGGCACCTCCAATCCTGCACTGATAGCCTGTTTACAGGCTGCACGTCTGGGTCGCTTTAAATCAGAGGGAACGAGGAAGGACCCAACTATATTGCTCCACATCAGGGACGATGAATTTGCAGGGTCAAAAAGCATTAAGCATCAGATGGCTGTCACACCACGACCAGACCAATTTGTAAATGGACGTGCCAGAAAGCTTCGTCACAGAGAGCCACAGTCCCAACTGGAATTGTCACCACATGGAAATCGTTTCATCAGTGTTTTACTAAACCTCTGGCAAGTCAAAAATGAAGCCGAGATCACCAGTAATGAAGCCGAGATCACCAGTAATCACCAGCACAGCGGTAATTATGAGGTGCAGGAACAGTTACCAGGAGTGGGTCAGTCTGCTCTGAGCCCTGATCACAATTGGCTTCCGCTGAGCAACACAAAGCCCTCGTGATCTCATACCAGACGTGATAAAACACTGCACTCTTGCAAAAGGCCTGCCATTTTCCCCATCAAAATTTGGAGACGCAAATTTGAATTACACGTTGTTCTTTTTTAAATAAAAATTCCTATCTTAGAAAAGAAGGTAAGGAATGGTGCATTTCTAGAACGTCTTATGCTCTAATTTTCAGCCAGCTCTAAATGCATGTATATATATATTTTTTTATATAGGATTCAATGGCTATATATCTTACCTATACATTAACAGTAGACTACAGTAGTAATTACCTAATTTTAAAATGCATTAAAATTCTGAGATTACTTCACAGGCTTCAGTATTTTTCACATTAAATGAAATCAAGTACATTAAAAAAATAGAACACATTACACACAGAGTAGAACTATATCAGACTGTCCAGCGAACTGGACTCAGGATCTGGATTCACACTACCATGAAGAGAGTTCCTCAATCCCAGGAGACTCCCCCCAGGAGCCAGTGGTGCACAAAGCTATAAAGATGAACCTCTGGCTGTGCTGCAGTAAGTGGGATAACAAAGGATAGATAATAAAGCCAAGCATAAGCGTAAATATTTTCAGCCTCACACTGTAAAATCTCTTGGAGGAGTTCATTTGAGATAAGACTTGCAGGACTAGACTCAAAAAGAAAAAAAAAAAAAAGCAAGCTATTTCAGGCTTGATTCTTGGTGCTAAAGAAGATTTAACCAGCCAGAACAGAACGCACCATTCGGAGCTGCAGTTTTGCCTTCCTCCTATTGTCAAGCTCCCTGCTGCTATTAAGTAAAGCTTCAAGCATTCGCGATCCAAGCCTTCATGCCCTGGTGATTCAGCCCCACACTTCACCGTGTGCCAGCGAGCGCCGGACAGCCTTGTCAACAGGGACAGAAAGAACTTCAGAATTCAAGTGAAAAAAGTGCTGGTATTTTGCCGAATCAGCAGCAATACACAGAAACCGGTCGTGCCTGATTTATATTGGCCTGATTTGAAAAATGGTTTCAAATTCAACTCTCCAGTATTCTTAACACTGTTCCAAACAACAACAAGAATACTACTGAAATCCCTCCTATTGGAACTCACATTCTCATGTAGCTAAATGTATTTTTTGGTGAGCAGAAAAGCTTGCAATAAGCTGGTGTACAAAACATTGCCTGATATAAAATAAGCAAGCAAAAAAAGGAAATAGTTTATTACTGTGAAATACAAAAGCTTTGAAATGTCAAAGCTTTAAAATTGTTTTTTAATCAACTCCACAAAGAGATTTTTAAAAGCAAGATTTTATCACAAACGCCTAGTCCACAATTACATATTTAGGAACAGTTCAAAACATGCTAGGATATTTCATTTTAAATTGAAATACTCAGGGCAGGATCATATTGTGATCAACATGTGGAAATGAAGAGTGAACACTTTCTCTTCTCTGTGATATTTATTAGATTTTTCCTGAGTTTCCTATTTTTATCTGTTTTCAAGGTCAGCTTTCATGCATCATTGCTATTTTATTTTTATGTGCTCATGTTTACGGTGTATAAGGAAATGAACACAAGACAGTAAACATCAGATCTAAACAACCATGCTGTAAACTGTACCTTCCAGCAAACTTATGGTGTCACTCTTACTCTGCTGCAATAGCCTCTTGAGTAGACAAAACCACAGCAAGTGAATTGCTAATGTAAACCAGAACAAATCCAAGTTAAATACAGTAGACATGAAAGGCATGAAATTACCAACAGCTCCTCTGGGGATTCTTCGCGTTTACCATATACACTAATGGGTCCTTCACCGCGAATAAGTAAAACATTAGTACTTTGGAAGACACATCAGGTACCTTGGCCTATGCGGTTAATTACATCTGGTTCAATAAACCTGAAATTTCTGTGAATGTTTTGCAAAAATCTTGTTGGAGCCGCTCACGAGTCCTAGCAGATCCCAGGAATGCAGTCTTTCCAGAAATTTGTGAGACATCACCTCCAGACCCTAACGCACCTCTGGCAGCCTGGCTTTACATCACTTTCGTCTCCTCCTCCTCTCGGATATTTTAAAAAAGCAGTATTCCCCGTTCCCTGGGTGCTACCTCAGTCAACTCTCCAAGCTGTCATCCAGCCGCAGCAACTACGTGTTTATTGGCACAATTTTTTTTTTCCCCAAGTGAGAAGGAGCACGCAGGGCTTTAGCCGCAGCCCGAGGGGATGCTCTAACACATCCACGGGCTTCAGCTCCCATCCCACATTAGGGAGCTACTGACATTTCATCATTGTCACTCATTTGCCTTATCACATTGTTCTCGTGGAAACTCACCTCCTGCACAAACACTCGACGGTTCAGCCGCCAGGATCTCAATGCAAGACTTCTTGAGAATCTAAAAGACGTAGATAACGGCATTTTTGGTAATCATTTTTATCTACACCTTATTAATACAGGAAAGGGTGCCCTTTTCTGGGTTTCAGAATACCCGACTTACTGAATCAATGGTTCCTCTCAGGGCATAAAAGCCTCCCGTAACTGGAAAAACATGATCGATGCTGTCAGCAATTGTTGACAGCTGCAAAGAAAGACAATCATAAATCATGAGGAAAACAAAATTACAGTGAACAAAACTGGGCCTTTCATACTTGCTAAAAGACATCATACTGACACAAAATGATTTACGCCTCAAGTAATTAAATAAATGCCTACATCTGATGCTGTTACTTGTGCACTAGTATAACAGAAAAACAAAACAAGAAGAAAACACGAAAAGTTACCTGAGTTTCATTGAAATCTTTCACTCCGACACAATAAACAATAGCTCCAAAGCTTCTGGCTCTGTTGGCCTAAACAAAAATTGCCATTAAGTGCAAAGCCATGTAATCAGTGGAGCCAACAATAACTGCCTATACATCTGACATAAGCTGGTTTGGCTAAACGTGAAGGTGACTTACTTCTTGTTCTGCATAATAAAACTGAACGTCTTGCAATTCTCCGTCCGTCAGAGCAATAATCACACTGGCAGTCCGAACTCCTGCGTGGAGGAGAGTTAACAGATTGCATACGTATGACACAGGATTCAGCAATGCAAAAAAAAAAAAAAAGAAGTCTGAAGTGAGGCATTCCTTTTTGCTGACAAACACAAAGCCATAAGGCCAGACCCTCAGCCTCATTTGTACGGACTTTATTGGAGATACACTGAAGGTCAGATACATAATAGCATGCAATAAGCCAAAACCTGTGACATGAAGGTGCACAAGTATCACTGAAGGAAGGGCTTCTGCTCTAGCAAGGTCCACACACAGACTTCTCTGTTCTGAGTACAACACAGGACCCACCGAGATCACATCCAGACGCTTCGCGTGGAGAAGTGGCAAAAAAGAACCGCAGAGAGGGAGAGGTTTCCTCTCTTCTCTTGACAAGCGTGACTCTACACAAACCTTGCACAGAGACTGTGGAAGGAGATACCTCTGCAAGAGGAGCCTTCCTGCCATACTTTCAAGGTGCAACCTCACTGAACACAGCAGAGTGCTTCTATAGGGGGGTTCAGTCCTACTCTTCTCGAGCAACATGAGCTGCCAGTGAAGTTCACAGGAATTCTGAGCGCATTAAAACCTTAAGATCAGGCCCACGGAAGAAAATTCACGTCTTGTGATAAGACATTTCATATCCCACCTAAGCTTAAATGAAAAGGTTGCACAGATTTTGGATAGCTACGTATGTACGGTGATACACAATACAATACTACCTAGAAAAAGGCAACGTGTTAACAAAATAAAACCAAATTAATAAGCAAACTACGGTTCAATCAACCATTCTGCTTCAACAGTTCTTAAGCAAAGCAACTAATACACATACATGTTACTTTCAGGCAAGTATTTGTTATTTTTTCAAAATAATCTCTTACAATTCCAAGTGTCTTTCCCCATACTGTCTGAAATTAAAGACTGATTAGTTCTGACAGGCTTCTTATGCCATACAGTCCTTCCCATGTCATGTCAGACACGGACATAACTCTTAAACAAATGACCTGCAACTGGGGGGGGGAAATAGCTCAGATTCCTCTATTCCTCTTTTTCTTTCTTTTTTTTTTTTTCTGCCCAGCATGCTGGAAAAAGGCTGAAAAATTGGATATCTTATTTTGCTTTCTTTTGAACATTTGTTTCTTCCCTGATATTTTAACTTATAAATCCAGATTTCATCTACTCCTAATCAACGTACAGAACAGTTTGTTGGTTCTTAGCTAGATGTTATGAAGAAGAAACATAGTTTTCAGCTGGACTCCTCAGAACTCTTGATTTCACTGCCTGAGAAGCCAGGCAGAGTCACCACTGAACACACTACACTCACAGCCTGTTTCATTGAAAAGGCACTGACCCATTTCTCCATCATCCAGAGAGACCACCAGCCCATAAAGGAGAACAACCTCCCACCTGGGTGCAAACCAGGCAAGAAGTGTTCAGTTTAACTACTTAGGCCTTCTTTCGGCACGGATAAAAACCACAAATACATTTCCCTCTCAAATTTGAGTGAAATTTTACACTTCAGGAACTCAGAATCTGATCCCAAATCATTCATACTGATTAAAAACCTCAGCTGATTGCATTCACTCTAATGAGAACAAGAATTTGGGTGCACAAGGCAGACAGGGCTGAGGGCCCCAGAAGGGTCCAAGGACCCAAGAAAATCTGGGTTTCCCTGTCCCCTGGGTGCAGGACAGGCAACTCTGGCTCTAATGCTCTGGTCTTTATTCTGCATTGGGTCAGATCTGTGGTCTTTATTCTGCATTGGGTCAGATCTGTGATCATACTGGTCTCCTCTGGTCTCAATAAACCATGAATCACACATTTAAAAGTAGGGCTGTAGTCAAAATGGAATGTAGAGATTGTGTAACACCACTTCCTTCTCCAACACTTCTTTTGGCGGGTTTACTGCAGGTCATATAAAGAACTATCATCCCTGTCTTTTTAATGCAGATATATAACATGAGGGCTATACAACACATACCTCCATAGGTTTCCTGGTAAATCTGCTCGTTTGCCTGCAACGAAGTGCAGAACATTGTTAGCTCTTAAGCACACCGGAAGCGAGCAAAGCAAATTTTACGGGTATAAATCAGAGAAAGGGAGGTACTGTGATGTCTACCCTTTTAAATCCCTCATGCATGAACGTGTCTCCTCCAGGCACTTCATACTGAAGAATGTCGAGCCCTCGTCTTATGGCTTCCCTTCGGATTAAAAAAAAATAAAAAATAAAGGAGACAATGTTAGTAGAAGTTCTTGTTTCTTTTGTTGAGATATTCCTGTACCACAGGTAGATTATGCACCCTGACAGTATATTGCAGAGAGAGCATACACATCAGCTAAAACACTGGTAAAAACAAGATTTCTCAAACCCCACAATTTTTCTGCCAAACACCTATGGGAGCACGAAACTGGACATATGATACAACGCTGGGGTTAACACGTTTTAAGGGTGCGATTCTGTCCCTGCCCCCTCTCTCTGGTATACAGTCAGACAGGGTAAGATTGAATTAAAGCAAATGCCAGATATTAAACTCTGACAAAGTGCAGATGGAATGAGAATTGAAAAAGCTTATGACCCTGTCACGAAAAATGGGACAAATAAAAACTCTGTATTTAATCAATCATGAGGACAGTTGGGATTAGGACTTTTTCCATTATAAAGATAGAGGCCAAAAGATAAGAGAACAGGATGGGAATGACAAGAATTTTCCTATCCTACACCAGGGACTGATCAACCTTCCTGGGGCACAGATTGCTCCCTGGTAAGAGCAAGGTAACTTTGATAGCAGAACTCCTGTTGCGTAGCTTCTTACTCCACAAATACCTGTTAAGCAAGAGGATCGCTGAGGGAAATTAATAATTTAATTGATCACTGATCACTAAAGGACCCTGATCCTTAGCAAAGTTTTCATTATGTCAATGGAACACAAATAAGGCACAAATATTCAACAGGCAAGAAGTAGGCAGTCCAAACATCAGCCCCAGGTGCTGTGAGACATCCTTTTTTTTTTTTAAAAAAAAAAAAAAAAAAAAAAAAAAAAAAAAAAAAAAGACAGTGAGCACCCCTCTAAGCTCAATTTCACAGCTGGGAATTTTAGGAAACAAGAGTCTATGTGGGACGAAGGTAAAACCAGGAGCATGGCTGGGGGCCATTTGAGAGCATTGGGCATGTTGTTAGGGCAAAAAGCACCTTTTTACCCGTTCAAAGTATAAAATGAACTGAAAAGACACACATGGTGAATCATACAGAGAGCAGTTTAGGCGAGAGAACATTCAAATACCATGTTCAACATATTGTCCCGGGGTTCCTGTCTACTTTCCACCTTGCAAAGAGCAAATCCACTTGGGAGAAGTAAGCAAGTTTGAGCTCTGTCACCAAGATACAAGACCGGAGCCAAAACCTGGTGGAGCCAGCAGAAACATAAGATCCCTTGCAGGGTTTCTAGGTTTCGGATGAGGCCCTGGAGCAGAAAATGGAGAGGGCAGTGTTGTTCTTTGAAGACTGCTCCAGAGCCCTCTTTATTTATAGAGTGCACCGTGCTCCTGAGGCCTTCTTACACAGACAGAAGCAGTAGCCAAAGCAAGGACCCTAAGCTAAAGTGAAAGAAAATACTTCAAAACACCTCAACAGGGATTTCTGTGTGAGTCAAGTTAAATCCAAAATTATTCTGGTTTTTTTGCTTTGGTTTTTTTGGGTGATTCGGTTTTTTTTTTAGTTTTGTTTGTTGCTGGTGGTGGTTGTGGGTTTTTTGTTTGGTTTTTGTTTAAAAAAAAAAAAAAAAAAGAGGATTTGGTTGTGAAGG
>JAOXJK010000002.1:19736873-19747199 GCA_025774025.1 Xenus cinereus
GGGGAAGGCACCCTCCCCTCGGCGACCCCGAAGGTGGTCGCCCCTTTCCCTCCCTCCCGGCTCCTCTCCTCTCGCCGAGAGCTCTGGAGCATCGGCTGCCCCTTCCGACGGGCGCCGTTCTCCTCGTCCCTCCGACTTCCAGAGGCGAGCGGAGCATCGTCGTGGCCGTCCTAGGTACTTAATTAAGCTCTAAATGCTTTTAAGGAATTAATGAGCTGTCCCCGGAATACCGCGAATCGTTATTCTCGATTCGTACCGAATAGAGAACCGTAGAGTCGCAGAGTTGCCTAGCTTGGAAGGGAGCTTTCGGACCATCCAGTCCAACCAAAATATAAGGATATCCATGTTCCTTAGGAGAAATTTCCCGCTGGTTGAGTAAGTTAGAAGCTGCTGTTGTTGTCGTCACGTTTCAAATGTCTTTAATTTCTGTCTCTAACTGATCTTTACCTTCGCAAATCTTTCCATGAAAAGGTTTCTTTCTGCAGGAATTCATTCTGCTACAAACGATTGAAGCGTTTTAATCTCTTTATTCCGTGCTCAGACAGGTACCAGTGGGAAGAAATGCCAATAAAAACTTGCTGGAAGACACGATTTTTAAGTAGTTTTATATTTTTAGTGTAGCCGTTCTTAAATAAAAAGCAACTGAAGTCATGCATGAAATTCGGAATGTAATAATAAGTTATTGCTCAGGAGCTATCCCTTATTTTCGGCTTTTAAAAATGCAAAATGTAGTGCTTGGCAGCTCTTGTTTCTATTTACTAAATATCATTGGTGCTGGAGAGAGCTACTATTCATTTAGGCAGCAGGAAGGCTGGGACATTAACATTTATTTCTTTTAATGTGCAAAACTACACCGAAGCATGAGCTGCTCTTCGAGGAAGCAAATTTTTTCAGTTTTTAAGCATCTTCCAGTATTTCTAAGCAAAATCGAGCTCTATAGAGATGTCATCTCATAGGAAAGAAATAGCTTTATATCCATAGAAATATTAATGTAAAGTCAAAATATTACTTTTAGCTTTTATTATCTGAACGCAATATAACCAGATGAGGAGGTACAAAAATAAATTCTGTGCAAAGAGTTATAGATTGTGTGGAAGATTTTGCAAAAGAAATTACTTGGCTAATTCCTAGCGTGTTCCCTGTGGATATTTCTGTGTCTGTAGCGCCCGGGAATCGGTGAATTTTCCTGCAGCACGGCCATGTGTTACTTGCAAATGCTGTTGATAAACCCCAGGTCAAGGATCGAAGTACTTTGGTGGGAAACAAGTTATTTTAGGTCAATTATTTTAATTTGCAAAATTCGCTTCCCACGAAAAGGTTTCGCTGCTTCATTATAGTGAAAAATAAGTTGTTAATGATGCTGTTCCCCGCAATTTCACATTACGTGGTGTCCTTCAGCTCAATTCCTTGCTGTTACTGGAGCTGACATTATGTAGGAAGTTTATTATTAATGTAAATAAGATTATTATAAGTTAACTTTACCTAGCACTGTTGAAGAAATCTCCAGTATCAACCGCGTGAAAGTGACTGCTCTTAGTTTTCAAATATTTCGCTTTAAATACAGATAACGAACCTGCAAAATGTAAAAGATTATTTAGGTGTATGTATATGTACAGTTGTGAAAGCAGAGTGCGTGTATGTGTGTATATCTGTGTGTACATATATATATGTATATATGCTTACACACCGATGTATTAGCTTTCTGTCAGAAAGAAACATTTGGACAGATCGAACGTTTTTTTAAATCGAGAACTACCAAAAATAAATAGCAGGGCTGTTAAACAAGGACATACCTTATATATCTGGAACAGCAATCAGTGTAATTTATTTAATTTGTGAAAAGGAGGCAGGAACGTGAACTGTATGAAGAGAGAGGAAAGATGATTTGTCAATGTTTTTACACGTTACAGATTTTGGCTTGGTCTGGTTGTGTTTGGGTTGTCTTTGGTTGGGTTTGGATTGGGTCTAGTTGTGTTTGGGTTGTGTTTGGTTGTGTTTGGTTTGGTTTGGTTTGTGTTTGGTTGGGTTTGGGTTGTGTTTGGTTGGGTTTGGGTTGGGTTTGGGTTGCGTTGATTGCTTGTTCCTCCGTTTTCTGTGGCTACAGGCAGGGAGCGGTGGTTTTGTCTGGGCTGATCCCTGGGGGAAGAAAAAAAATGCACAAATCTGTGCGAGAACAAATGTGTTAGCACAAATAGCCACGGTCGGGGCTCCTATTTAGGGGAATAAAACAAGGATTTTGCTAAAAGTGGCTCCAACCTCTGTGGGGCGAGTAACTTCCCCACACTGTGTTGAATAGTTCCTTCTCTGCCCCCCCTCCCATGGAATAACTTTGTTGCTTTAAAATGCACGTTCGTTGTGTGTTTTCCCGTGTGTGAGAAAAGTAGAGGCATCTTTACATTCAAGATTCAAAACTCCTGTGACATTTTGGGGGCGTTTTGTCCATTGCTGCACGGTGAGCAGCGGGAGCAGAAACCACACCACGCCTCCGAGGTGACCGCTAGCACCGTTCAGGTCTGGAAGGTGAAATCCTGTGAGTTCTGAATGAAAATACACCCGTAGAGTGTAGGGCATGTGCTGTGCCGCGGCAGCGATGTTAACGGCACCGCCAACCGGCCGATAAAACTTTCCAAGACTCAATTTAAAGTTCAGGAAGCAGGCGTTCTTTACTGCGGCACCGGCTGCACAGGGGATCGCTCCTCCTGTTGTGCGCGCCGAATGCTGTTGTCAAATTAAATTTATACACAACAGGTTTACATATTCAGTGTAATTCCAAGAAAACATTAGCATATTCATTACATTTCCGAGAATTCATTTACATACTATAATAAGCTTTTGAGCACGCGTAGTTGTGCCTTCTGGTGGTCCTCTTTTGAGCGAGGGTCGTTTCTTCCTCAATCTTCATCTTCTTCACCTGTCCTTTGGCTCACTTTTCATGTTGGCAAAACATCCTAACTGCTTAATTGCTCATTAAAACTAATGATCTCCCTGCTACCACCTGTTTGTCAGACAATGTCCATATTTATTGCATCCCTGTCTTAGGTCACCATGTTCTCAGGGCCACCTACATCCTTTCTTATCCTACTAAATCCTTGAAGCCATTTGGGATGGTTGCTAAAATAGCTACATTTCTTCTCTAAAAGAAGATTCTCTATAGCTTAACCATTTATAAACTGCATAAAATCTGCCTTAGGTGTCATTAATTGGTAATATTTATAGTCTGATAATCCTCAAACCCATCTGGAGAGTTAAAACATGCTCCCTGTACCCTACAGGAGCCCTGTTTTTCAGGTCTTAGGCCTTGAAACCACAAGAGTAAAGTGGTGGATGAAGGTAATGCTTCCACCAGACACCACAGTCGTCCAGTGAAGGGTTGGCCCTTCAGCGCAGTGCCCTGCACGCAAAAATCAGGTCTTTGAAAGCCAGCAGGCGACAGAGCTGTCGTCAGCTCCTCTTTATCCGCAGGTGGACTGTCTGCCTTATGAATGACTCGTTCAAGCCAGTACCATCCACCAGGGTCCACCAGCTCAGAGGTGGTGCCAGAGAGAAGCGCTCATTGTGCCTCTGGGGCCAACCCAGCTGGAAAGGAGTCTTGACATTTGTGTGCGTCGTGGAGCCAAACTCCTAGACCTAGTCTGTCTGAACCTCTGGGATAGCAGAAAATAAAGATATTTCATCCTTTCTAATTAGGTCAGGATGGTGTTCCTGTTGCTCGTTGTCCAACTCGAAACACCGAGAGCCCTCCCAGTGCCTGCACTGCATTTCTTGTATTCAGGGACCAAGAGGTGTGGGACAGAGACCTCAGTGACTGTCGCTCATGTTCTACCAGGTTTAAACCCTCCAGTTCACTACAAGGTCTGCTAAATCAGAGAAGGTTTCACCTGGAGCTACTGTGGCATCACACATCCCAGCAAAGCGGTATTAACCGGGATTTCCTGCTGTGTGGGATAGTCCATTCCTCCCCTGCCTACCCCCTTCCCTGCCGTGGAAGTTGGTGGCACTAGAAATAGGGGCTCAATGTGGACGTTTCCTAAGAACACAGGGAAGTTTGGTGCTGAGCTGCCATTTGGAAGTCAGCGGGGCTCTAGGGTACATGGCTCTACTGGGACTTGTTCAAATCTCTGTTATTTTCTCATCAGCTAGATCAGTCTCAGGTGGGTGTCAGGAGGATGGGGCCAGGCTTTTTTCGGTGGTGCCCAGGGACAGGACAAGAGGGAACGGGCATACACTTGAACATAGGAAGGTCCATCTAAACATAAGGAGGAACTTCACTTTGAGGGTGGCAGAGCCCTGGAAGAGGCTGCCCAGGGGGGTGGTGGAGTCTCTGTCTCTGGAGACATTCAAACCCCACCTGGAGACGTTCCTGTGGAACCTGCTCTGGGTGACCCTTCTCCGGCAGGGGGTTGGACTGGAGGGTCTCCAGAGGTCCCTTCCAACCCCATATCATTCTGTGATTCTGTGATTTTGTTCCTGGGCTTGAGGTAAAGAGCGTAAATTCAATCCTTGTGGTGGTCATGGAGAAGGGATTCAATCCACATCTGCTTTTGAGAGGCATCTCTGCATGGCTGTGGGGCAGCCACCACGCATCAGGAGAGAGCCCACTTCAGCCTTCCCTAATCCCAGAGGAAATAAGAAGAAATTTGGAAGCTTTTCTTTTAACCTGCACTTCCAAATGGCTCCTGTATTTCACAGGAGTTGCCCAAGGCAAATGTGGAGCTTGAGGTATTTATTCATTTCCAAGCAGGGATTTTAGCTCTGTCTTCTCCATTATTCCCCCTGAAGTTTGAGAGATTGTTCATAATAAAAAGATTTGGCAGCTTCATGATTCACTAGGCTGGGTACCCAGCCAAGATATAATGATGGTTCATCAAGAGCTGTCAGCTTACATTGCATGTGCTGGGGATTTCAGGTGATGAAAGACGGTCTGAAGACCATGGAGCATTGAAAGGGCAAGAATTGGAGAACTCCCCCCTGAAGATAATGATGATACAACAAATATGTGAGCACCCCACAAGCTTCGAGGTCTCCTGATTCACAATAAAACCTCCCGATTGAGCTCACACTCCAGAAGGGGCCAGTTTCTGGAAGCTCAAAGCAGACACCGGGCTCTTCACTCCGAGCTGCCTCGTGATCTTTTCGGGGGATGCCAGGCAGCGAGTTTCTCTGTTTCTGCCGACTGTTTTTAGGGTGTCAGGCCAGAGTTGTGCTGCTGCTGTACAGGAAGGTGTGATGAAAGAAAGCTGGAGATGCCTGGAATGCCGAGGGAAAACCATTTTCATGGATCAGGCTGCGTGAGTCCTGATTTTATTCCGTTCTCTTTAGATTCAGTTCAGCTCCGCGGTCAGCGAATTCCTCCCCGGTGCATAGTTGTGTTTCCTTCTGCTTCTTCCCAGATGCCTAGGGCAAGCCGCCGGGACCGAGTCACCCCAGGAGGACAGGGAACATGTTCAGAGCAGCAGCTCATCCAGGGCTGCGGGGAGCTGAGAAGAGAGGTGCTCACAGAGTGCCCCAGTTGTAGCCCTGGACAGGAAAAAAAATTCCAGTCTCCACAGGTTTTTGTTTTAATTGGGCTGTTCTTAAGGCAGAGGTGGGAAGCGGCTCACGGGAAGGGCGATCTTTGGGTCCTTGCTGGGATCCAGATTTGCCTCGGGTGAGAAGGTGAAGATGAGAGACCATACTCAGAGCTCAGAAATTCAAGGAACTTTGTCTCTGGGCTGTTTCTCGAAGATGGATGTGTTGCTAAGCTTGAGACTTTGAAATAAGTGACACGTGTCTAGTTGTCTTTCTTAACATCAACAGCAACGCCTTCCTTTCCACAGCAATCCAAGGCTTTGGTATGGTCTGCGTGGGATACAATGGCTGTCTGGGGGGGTAGCAAACCCACAGCTGGCTTTGGTCATCCCCGACAGGCTGGGAATGCCGCCTGTCCTCTCGTACACCTCTGCAATGTTCTTCCCCTACGTGGGGTTTTCAGCAGTAAAGGTGTGAAGGAACCGCTTCACGCCCAAAAGGAAACGTCTCCCAGAGCCGTGCCCAAGCTGAGGCCCAGCTTGCAGCAAGAAACAGCTCGAGTGTAGACTTTTCATGCTTCAAGAGGATCTTCTCAGCTTGTAATTTAATAGGTTTAGGAAAGGGGGTGCAGTTTCTTTCAGGCTTTATTTTGTGGGTTCCGGAATTACTTACTTGATCTTTTAAAACAAGAGTTCCCCATCCTTTTCTTTGATTCACTGCCAGTTTCCTTCAGGTTTAGTTGTAATTCTTCTCCTTTGCAGTTCACAACTTGAATAAAAAGAGACGAAAAGCTTGCACAGAAGGAGAGCAGATGCATAAAACCCAAGGAGGGGGATTTTCTCCCTTTTCCACCTCTGAACTCCCTTAAATTCCCTTCACGTGTTAAGAATCCTCCGTTCCTTGTAACGAGGGAGAATAATAACCGCCGCAGACAGGAGCGCTCCGCCTGCATCAGCTCGGTTCCTTTAACATCTGCGGTTTATGGTGGGTGACACGGCGTGCCCGGTCGGGGGCTCCTCGGGCCGACACAGCTCCTCTTGACATCAGAGGCGGTTTTGGCAGCGGCCGCAGGAGCGCCTTGGCACGAAGTCACAGGTTACGTGCTGCAGGGGGAAGACTGTCACGCTTCTGAGCAGAGAGGAGTAAGTTAAAAGGTGAAGGAAATGATGGTTCCAGTACTCAATATTTCTATTTCTTTATTTATTTTTGTCCTATCAGTTTTGTTGGCTTGGCAAATACCAGAGCTGTCCTGTTCGTGTTAGTCCCTGCTCTGGAGAAGGTCTGGAGTGGATGTAGGGGAGGCTGGGGGGTGATGCTTTCCAGGATCAAATACGTTCTTCAGGTTTTATGAGTAACTTCTGTGCTGTTGGGTTGGTTTTTTTTTTCCAACTGAGATAATTGCTTCAAAAGCGATATCACTGTATGCAAATTAGTCCACAGTTAAAATGGAATGTGAAGGTGAAATGGAAGAAGCTATGGATTTTTTTTAAAAAATCAAATTAGTTTAAGAGAAACAAATTTTATTAGCCCCTTCCATTTGTGATTGTGAAGAGCTGGATTAGTTAATTAAGTTCTGCCTGAAAAGTTTCCCCTCTTGCAGAGGGGATTCATTTGTTTCTTTCACATTCGCAAACTTGATCATAACATTAAGCAGGGCTGTGGTTTCTCTGAAGAGAAACTCCAAGTGATACCACAGTTCAGAAACGTTGCTGTGGCAAGGAAAATCGGGCCAAATCCTATGAAAATAGGAGACAGGGGAGTCTTTGGTCGGATTGGTCTTCCTACATTTGGGCAGTTCCAGACATTTCTTAGAAGAGCTTGCAGTGACATCTGAAGGCCGTATAGCAGAAAATCAGGGATCTGAAAACCAGCTCAGAACTGTTCCTCTGCCCTTCTCTCGCTTCCCCTCTCTACAAACATATTATTCTCATGAGGTGAGGGAGCTACGTAAGGGTTTTTCAGGAAGGCAGAAGCTGTAACCCCAGTTAGTTAATGGGATGATGAGCAAACACTGGGAAGAGCGAACCTGCAGGGTCCCAGCTTGGAGGAGCGTTCAGGAAACCAAAATGATGGTTTCCTGATGCACCAAATGATGCTAATCAGATGATTAGCAATTTGTGTGACGCTTCTGGAAGTGACCTGGCTGGGAGCAGTTGCCGTGAGCACCGTCTCTTCCATGGGCTTGTTGATGGAACACCCGGGGTTCTGTGGGGTCTCTGGACTATAGCAAGTCCCTGCCTGCCCATAGGTGCCTGGTGTTTGACAGATCTGTCACACGTCTCAGAAATCAAGATGCAAAATCCATCACTCAGGGACATGGGATACGTGTATCAGATACTCTCTGGGGGACGGAGAGTCCATCAAGCAGCGAGTCCCTAAACTCATCCATATGAAGAATTCGCATCGGTGACAGATAGAATATGGAGAGCACCCATCGTCTAACAGGAGATCCGACCCCGATCTGCCACTAAAGCACTATAAATATTAATTTATTGCACCCTTTCAGAGACATTTGGAGGGGGTGTGTGTGAGCCCGGAGGGATAGGAACTGCTTATGCAGAAGGCGAGCCAGAGCCGCAGGGTGGTGTTGGGCGAGGGGGGCCGTGTCTCGGGGAGGTGACGGCTCTCCCAGCGCCGGCGGTTGGAGGCGAGCGGGGCCCTGCCTGCGCGGTGCCGAGCTGGAGATCTGACCTTCACACAGAGGCTTAGGACAGAGCTCTGTAAACTCTGCTGTAGAGCAGAAAAGGAGTGAATTAGTCAGATGTGGCGAATTCAGAATCATAGAATTGCCCAGGTTGGAAGGGACCTTTAAGATCATCAAGTCCAACCATCAACCTAACTCTGATAAAACCCATTATTAAACCATGTCTCTAAGCACTATGTCAACCCGTCTTTTAAATACCTCCAGGGATGGTGCCTCAACCCCTTCCTTGGGCAGCCCGTTCCAAGGCTTCATAACCCTTTCAGTGTAGAATTTTGTCCTAATCTCCAATCTAAACCTCCCATGGGGCAACTTGAGGACATTTCCTCTTGTCCCATCACCTGTTCCTTGGGAGAAGAGACCGACCCCCGTCTTCTCCGTTTCAAAAAGAGAGTGCTGTAAATTTAAACTACACTCCCACCCTGACCAAACCCCATAAAACCCCGTACCTTTGGAGGCCCCTAACCCCTTTGGAGGCCCCTAACCTCCTGTTTGAGCAGAGACTGGCGAAAGAGAATGACCCACTCACGGGGGAAGCGACTGACGCCCGACAGGGCGCCCAGAAGCTGTGGAGATGAAGAGGCTAAACCCACCAGGGTCTCGGGGGATGTCCCGCTGTCACTTTGCCATGGGACACTGTGTTATACAGAGATGTTACACTAGATGGTGCATTTGGCAAATTATTCGAAGGGAACGCTCTGCTCCTGCCGGAAGCTTTTGGCCCAAGGCTGACCCTAACATTTGCTGTGTACACACGGAGCATCCTTTTCATAACTTCCCACAAAGTTCCAGGTAAGACCTGGATGTGACCACAGCTGCCAAGGCTGCACTTTGAGATTTTGGCATGTATGCCTGTAGGCTTGGGGGGCTTTTTTTGCCCATCACAGGTCTTTGACTAACTCAGAAGTCATTTAGCAAACAGCAAACCGTAATGGCATATTGAGTTTGAGGGACACTTGAGTTTGAGGAGGGGAAAGATCTGTTAGAAAGTACGTGATATTCCTTATTACCCTGCATTTCCTCATTTCTAGGCGAATTCACTGGAACTGAAGATGTGCACATACTGGTTTATTCGCTGGAGAATAAATATGGATTTATTTACCCCATGGTCTTTTCCATGGATCAGTGCTTCTAAGGAGGAGCCATGGCTTCCCTTCCCCTCCCCAGAAGGGGGAATGAGCCTGCAGGCTGGTGGGATGGTGCGTACGGGCAGAGACCTCTATGTCCAGGGCACTAATTATTCCTTCCCTTTGGGCGTGTGGAAACCCTTCTGTGCTCTGGATTCAGGGCAGGGGAGTAGGCAGCACAGAGAGCTGATGGTTGCAGCACAGAGAGCTGATGGTCACAGCTCTGTCTTGCAGGTAACAAACCCAGACTGGGGCAACAGCGTCTCCTACCCCTTTGGGAATCCTTCTTTGGGACATATATTATGGCAGAAATCACTAGGTGGTGCTGTCACACGTAATTCGCACACTTTTTCTTGGTACCCACACATTTTCAGGCACTGGAGAAATGGTTCTTGTTAGGGTTGGGTTTACGGTATCTCTTTGAAAAACTGCTGAAGTATCAGGGAGTGCGACTTCTTCAGACGCTCATGTCTGTGCTTGGGCTGAGATTTCTGGAGGAAGAGCCCGACCGCACACAGGTAGCACCCCTGCCCTTCCCAGGAGACGCGTGTGTGCTGAGATCCAGCATCCTTCCCCATGGAAAACTCAGCTTCAAGGGCCCTGGGTTTCCGTTTCCTCCGAAATGGCCGCAGTGTGCCGCGGCACAGCACTCCCTTCGTTTACATGGAGAAAGTCAGATTAATTTCACTTAGTAAGAGGAGTGCCTTCTAAGCAAGTGGATACGTAAAATAATGTCAGAAGAGACTAGGAATTTCCTGAACGCAAATTCTTTAGAAAAGAAAACTGGTCAGGTTATAATTTATTTCTAAACCTTATCCTATTTGGAGAGAATTTGAAGCATTTTAGATCTCAAATTTAATTTCTGATTCATAGAGTCATAGAATGGTTTGGGTTGGAAGGGACCTTAAAGATAATTTAGTTCCAACCCCCTGCCCTGGGCAGGGACACCTCCCACCAGACCAGGTTGCTCCAAGCCCCATCCAGCCTGGC
>JAOXJK010000002.1:19754261-19783473 GCA_025774025.1 Xenus cinereus
CCTGGTCTGGTGGGAGGTGTCCCTGCCCAGGGCAGGGGGTTGGAACTCGATGATCTTTAAGGTCTCTTCCAACCCAAACCATTCTACGATTCAGCCTGTATTAAAGCCAGGGACTGATTTTGGAAATGTAGACCTAAATCTGGGTTTAGACTTCAAATGGTCATAAAAGTCCATATGTTTTAATCCAGATCATTGTGTACTGGCCATTTTACGTAATGCAAACTTGGCTGGAGAGTCTAAACGAAACACTTTCTGCAGGCAGCACATGGAGGCAAATATGGGTGAACCATTTTCTGTCGCAGCACGGGGCCTGGTTCTGCGCTGGCTTTAGCCTGTGTGATCTTGACACAAGAAATACTTAGGGGTTTTTTATTTGTGCCAACGACAGGGTCAGGATCTGCCCACGATGGTACCTTTGCAAAACTCATTCGTCTGTTGTCTGTTTCTGCAGAGCTGAGGTGCCAAGAATGTAACCGAGTCTTTAAATGCGAGCATTCCTATCTCTCCCACGTCCGCTTCCTGTGTGTCCCTGAGAAGAGCGCCCTGCTAGGGAGGAACGTCCAGGACCCTAAGGCTGAAAAGAGCAACTTATCTGAGCAGAGCACGAATTTCCACAGCCTGGCAAGGGATCTAGAGGTCAAAATGGCAGCTTGTAAAGATGATGCCCACGGTCTCCCAGGAGAAAAGAGAGCAAAAGCCGAAGAGGCTGAGAACAACAGAAGCAGGAAAACAGTGTTGTTGGAGAAAACCAACAATCTGAGTGAGGAACGTAACTGTGGGGGCAAGGAAGAGGCTGGGGGAGAGCATGCCTTGGCTGGTTCTTTCTGGAAGCTTAGTTCAGGGAGGCCATCAGCTCGGAAGGACGCTTTGGAGCAGAAGCAGAGCGCTTTCACCGAGGTCAGGAGGATGAAGGAGAAGCTGAGGAACGAGAGACCGAAGGAGCCGGAACAGGAGGATGGCACGGCCCCGCTTGGTAAAGAGCAGGTATCAAAGGAGGCGTTGCTGAACTCCTCCGGTAGCGCTTTCTCCTTTGTGTGGCCCACCAGAGCCCGAGGAGAGCAGAAGAGCGCTTTCAGCAAGCCCAGTAAGTGTCTAGCAGAAAGAGCTGCAATAAATTCTTCTCATCCCATGAGTGAGTCAGCAAAGAGCCTGGGGGAGCTGTCGGGCTTCATTGCCACCACAGACATCATGTGCTGCAGCGCTCTCCTCAGCTCCAAGTTCTTTGTCAGTGATTTGTGTAACGCTCAGATGCTGCAGACAAGCATCACTCGGAGCAACGTCTTCCCATATACCTCAGAAGCGTGGCCCAAACAAAACACAACCACCACTTCTTCCTCCTCCTCCTCCTCTTCCTCTTCCTTGACTCTTCTTCCCCCCACCTTCACCTCCTTTGGAGTGGCTGCCCAGAACTGGTGTGCCAAGTGCAACCTGTCCTTCCGCATGACGTCGGATTTGGTCTTCCACATGCGGTCACATCACAAGAAGGAGTACTCCTCGCCCGAGTCCCAGTGCAAGAGGAGGCGAGAGGAGAAGCTGACGTGTCCCATTTGTCACGAGTACTTCCGAGAACGCCACCATCTATCCCGGCACATGACTTCTCACAACTAGAGCTGCGCAGGGAGACCTCACCAAGGGACTGGGCAGGTTGGGTAAAGAAGGGGAACACGATTCGTTTGTATCCATTTCTCTTTGAGTTTACATAAATTTCTTACAGGAAATCACTGTTTACAATAATTTATAATAGATGCTTTGCAAAGCAAAAAAAAAAATAATATAAAATGTTTACAAGAGTCTGAGTGGGTTGTAAGTTTTGAAAACTCAACCTAGCCCTTGTCAATCTATTTTCGAGGAAATAAAATAGTGAAATGAATGCAGACGCGGTGTTGATTTGCAAAGAGTTGGGAACAAAGTTATTGTTTGGCAAACAGAGTTTTCTTTGCTTGTGTTTGATTTTTGGGTGTTTGTGCAGTAAATACAGAAGTAACAACCACCTCATGGAACGAGGAGTCTTTAAGCACTAAACAAATCAGAGCTCCTTTATGTTAGCTGAATCCGCTGAATCTGAGTAAAAAACTGGTATCTTACTGTCTCCTTGGCTTCGAAAGGGACTTGAAGTTAAGACTCTATCTTGAAATTTGTGATCATCAACAGCTGGCCGATAGGCTGCCAAAGAGGATGTGACTTGTAAATCAGTGTATGCGAGTTCTGTTCTAGGCTCTGCCACGTTTGAAACATCTTTTACAAAGCCAAATCAGCCTGGATCTGTATCAAAATGCCACCCGTTGTCAATGTTATTGTGTAGACACAGGGAGCAGAAGTTCTGCCCCGATCTTGCAAGATCTGTGTGACTTCAGAAGGTGTACAGATCTGACAGGGGTAGAGTTTGGGATGTTGTTTTCAGGTTTGGGGCATATCAAAGAAAGTACTGGGGTATTTGAGTTACTGTTGGCTACTGATAGATAGAATCTTCACACTTTAACTGTGGAGGACTGTCTCTGTTCTGCTAACAGCGAGAAGAAGAATGTCCTTCACGAAACGACCCAGGAACTGCATTGCATTAGAGCAGCTTGTCTGTCCTCTGGGTTCTACGTGGGCAAATTCCAGCTTCTTTGTAAAAGAAAGTGCCAAATTCTCTCTATAGCCTGTCCACATGAGACATTTTTTCTCTTGCCTGCTTCGGTTTGAGCTCTTAGAAGCTTGGTTTGCTTAGTCTCAGAAGCGGATGAGTTTATGCTGCCCTGGGTGGGTGTGTGGGGGAAGCAACAATCCTCTCTATTGTTACTGCAGCTCATCTAATTAGCCTTTCATTACTTTTTTAATCCATTTAGGAGCTTGCTCTTGACAGCTTATGACGTGTTCTTCAAGCAGGCATTTCCCTCTCTCATATACTATTTTTTCAGGTTGCCTGATGTTTTTGTGGCCTGTCTCTGAACCTCATCTGCTATTATTCCCCTTCAGATAGGTAATTATCAGAAAGCACTCATTTCCCAGCCGAGAGTAAAGGACATTGCAATATGCTCCTTATTACTTTCCACCACACTGATGATACAGTCCAGTTTAGTTTGTCTGCTGCAGAGTGGACAGAGGTTTTCTTTGAGTTTCCATGAGGATACCTGGGCTGGTAATGCAAGTATCGTCAAGTAAACACATCTGAGTGATAAAAGGCAGCCTGAGAGTCTTAGGCTGTCAGTTGGGATCAACATATTACACTCCCTGTCGTCTCTCGGGAGATTTCTGTAAGTCAGGAGACGTTATTCTTCCTAATATTTCGCTGTTGAACATTAATACATGGCTGTTTCCTATTAACATAAACATTGGACTTATTACAGGCCAACCACTGGCTGTGCACCCCGGCTTTATTTTCCAAACACGAAGCGATTAAACTGTTACATTATGCCTTTGAGTTCAGAAGACATAAACCCAGACTGGAGGTCTGGTTGGATTCTAACACGGCTTTCCAAGGTCAGCGGTGGAAGTCCTTTCACTGGAGTCATTAAAAACCCCAAATGAACAAAAGCTTTGAAACGTGGAGCAGGGGGAACAACCTTGCATTGAGCAGGAGATGATGTGGTTTCCTTCTAATCTTTCCATCTCTAGTTTGTGCCCAGTAACGCTTACCGGGCAAGGAATATATTTATGGCAAGGTTTAATGGGCCAAATTTCACTCCATCTGGTTTTCTCTGGGTGCCGGCCAGTTTACCGTGAAGTTAGTGTCCATAAAGTGTAATGAAGGACTCCACGGTGTAACTGTCCCCGTGTGCGGTTGGGGTTATAGTTCCCATTAGTACTTTAGGCCAGATTGTGATCTCACTTATTCCAGTGCAAATCCAGAATAATTCCATGTTGCTGCTCCCCATTTACATCAGTTACTTTAAGATCAGCCTGGCCCAGTATAAATAAGACTAAAGATTTTCTGGTGCCGTTGCTGCAAAAGGTTCTCTTCTCAAATTACTGAAAGATGCCGTGTTTTCTTAACGGTTTTATGGTTAGAAACCTGCTTCAGAAGGACAAAAGCAGCTGTGTAGTGCTCCACTTCAACATTTCCCTGCTCCAAGGGCCTGTTTTTCCCGCACACCACACCTGGCCTGTCATTTCGAAGGGGAACGAAGCGGTGCCGCATCTCACCGGTTACATGTTTTCCCGGCTTTTGTGCTGCTGTCAGCGACCTTGAGAAAGTGGGAAAAATCAGCCGCTGGTAAAAATCAGCTGCTGAATCTCAAAACCTTCTTCCAGTGGTGTGTTAGTTCTACATCCTTAGAGGGGTCACCAGCAATCAAATTTCTTCACTCTGCTTATGGTATGAGGGTTAATCAAGCAGCAAGGCTACAGGCAGAGACAGCTTTCCTCTATGTCATGAAATTGGGGGGTTTTTGGGGCATGGAGGGGGCAAATCAGAATTCTTACCCCGTTTCTCTGTGGGTGTATCTCAGCCACAATGACTTACGCACCGGGATGACAAGCGATGTATAAATGAACGTATAAACGCCTTCTGTGTACAGAAAGGCAAGAGAACCAGTTACGAAAAGTGGAAGAGCTGATTCTAAACACAAAAAAAAATTAATTTAATAAGCTTTATTTCTGGTGCTGACCCCACCTCCCCCAGCTACGGGGACGGCGTGGTTTGGTCCCAGCATGTAAAGACTGGGGATTTTCCTCTTCCAACATGGAAATCCCAGCATGGGCAAACGTCTGCAATACTGCCCTGGCTCCTTCCGAGGTGGGCACTGGCATAAAAACTAAGTGAACAATATGTTTCTTATATACTCAACTAAAGAGTTCTGTGAGCTAAGACTCGATTACACACACAGGTGACCACTGTGACATCTTGTTCCCTGCTCCACCTGTGCTAACAGCAGAGCAGAGATGCCAACACAACCACGACTTGCTTCCCCATGTGTAAAAAAGGTAAAACAGCCCCTCGTGCCGGCAGAGAGAATGGCTTTTATGAGTCTCGGGCTTAAGCCAGTGTCTCATCTAAGCCGGGTTACGTAAACCAGGGGGTCTTATCCAAAATTTCTGCAGATTTTTATTTCTTGAAACAAAAGTATTCGTATTAAAGCTGAGTGAACCAAATATCGCACAGGCAGAAGGAAGCCTAATGAGACAAAGAAAAACAAACTTCCCATAATTGAGTCATGCTGGAAGCTTTTTTTTTTTTTTTTCCTTATGTCTAGAAGTCTGAGCATTTAAATTGGTGCAGATGAAAGGAAATCCTGCCGGAGGAAAGGCACACCCCCACCAGAACGGGGGGGTTGTGAAGAAATGAAGGGACTTTAAGAATTTATGAAGGACTGCATTCAGCCCCAGCGCAACCCTGTGATTTTACTGCAGGGATCAGTGTCTTTTCCACAAGGAGAGATGCTCGGAAGAAAAGAAAAATAATAGGATTTTGTTTTTTAAAACTGGAGAAGGAGACAACCTGCGGCCAGCTGAGCGGTTCTGTCCCCGTCTTGGCTAGCAGCCGCCTGGGTCGGTTTTGGTCAAATCCCTGTTTCTCGTGACATCTGTTCCTGGATGAGTGAGAAGTGACGTATCAGGATGCGGCCAAGCGTACCTGTCCCGGCTCTGCTCCTGCAGGGGGCTGTGAGTTTGACGAGAGGCGACGCCAGATGAGGGTATTTGTTCCCTCATTGACCCCTGACCACCTTCTAATGACCACGTGTTCCTCCATCGAAACCGCACCCAGATAGGTTTTTGTGGAATATATATTTCCTTGCTTTTTTGGGGGTAATTTTTCACTAATTGATGCAGTCTGTGAGCTCCCGTTGGTTCTACGGGTGGAAAATCACTGCACTAGGACAGCTTTTGTGGTGGGATCAGGAAAGGCTGCATTAGAAGCACTCTCCAGAGAGCAAGAATGCAACATTTTGTAGGAAAAAAAAAAAAAACATGAATAAGCTGGATGGCATTTCTTGGTCAGAGTTCTGTGAATGCTAAAAGGAGAAAGGTCATCCTGCCAGGAGGCCTGATACACCAGCGCCTTTCTTGATGCCTTTAAAAGGAACATGATTAGAGTGAAGCCTTCGGGAAGCCATTCTAGGTGAGGAAACGATGTGATAAACTGTTGAATGTCCGTGTCAGCTCTGGAACCAGAGGAGAGAAGGGGGGCAGTTTCAGCACGTTGTGCTGTGGAAGGGCGCTTCCGAAATCGCTTGCCCCTAACTTTTTAAACCACAAACCATGGATTTTCCCTAACTGATTTTCATTCGTAATTTTGTGATGTTCAAACCTTTCGATGGAGCGTAATGTTCTATACAATCACTGTCTGGTTTTGTGACATCTGCTGATTACCCTGTGCTGTGCTCACGGGTTTGTTGGCTTTTCATACGAGGCTCTGGTGGTTTGAGCTGACACTTTCAGCGGTCACTTAAAAACATCACAAGTGCCAGGTGGAGCCAAACCCGGGGGACATAAATACACAGTGGGACATGCAGCTCGGGATCTATGTCTTCCTTGACGCTGCAGAATAAGGTGGAAGATCCACCTTATTCTGCTGTGAGGGAAAAACCAGTCTTCTCGACCGCACAGATGATAGAGATCAGTTTTAATTCTGAAAGTATAGGTTTAGGTTTCAGGGAAAGTTCTGTTACCTGTCAAAATTCCAGCTGTTCTAGAAGTGTTTGGTACCCCTGAACACTACAGTCGTACCAGATTCAGTGCCACTTGCCTCAGGGAGTCCTGCAGGCTCTGCTTTTACAGGTATTTCCTTTTTGTCAGTTCTGAGTTGGCTCCCTTTCAGCTTCACTGGAATAAAGTGAGATAGAGTAGGTTATAATTAATCTATCCTGCTTGTTATCTCTCTGCTCTGAGATAAGAAAGCCGGTCTTTTCAGGGTCTTCAAACAAGGTGCTTCCTGTGACCCTACTTTGAGCAAAAAGTACAATCTAACACAATTGTCCACACCATGTCCAGGTTCTAGGCTCAATAAGATGGGAGTAAATATGACACAGCAGTTCGTGAGGACAGGAAAAAATACTTTTTTAAGCCTGGTAGTTTTAATGCCAATTAGCCAATAGAGGACCTATGAAATAACAAATATTTTGTCAATTAATAAAGTTTGTGAAGGTTGCACACTAATTTGCCAGTGAAATCAATCACTTTAGTGAACTAACAGCACTATTGATTTCAAATGGACTCACCAGCAAATGCATCTTCATTGTTTTCCCAACAGGATTCCAATTTCTAGACGTATTTATTATTCCTAAGTACTTACCCTATCACTACAGGAAGGAATTATTTGCTATTTGTGCCCGTAGGGTGTAGCTTTTGGTCCCTGAATGGATGGCTAAAGTTTTTAAATGTTTAACAACTACTATTGTTCGTACATGACAGCGCAACTGATTGTGTTTAGGAAAATAAAGCAGTATATCTGGATCATTTAGACATTAAAGAGGCTTAAAAGACATTAGAAGAAATACATTAGTGTTGTTTACTCATTCATTGACTACTCCACACTCTTTCATATTAAGTATCTTTAATATTCTTCGTACATATATCACTTTACACAAAATTCTGTATGAGCTTTAATTCATTTAAATATTTTCCACAACACTGAGAAGTTCAACAACTAGCTAGTGCATAAAAATCAAAATAGGAAAATGACCCAAAAAAGTCCAGGTTAGCGATCACAATGAGTGTAGTTGATAAGACAAACAAGTAGTAAAAAAGATGGAAAATCTGTCTGGCTATTAAAATTATTTGCCGGTAAATACTGAAAGAGATTCTCTGCAGTCAGATGTCTAAACACTATTTATAAAAACCCGCAGCAGTAACTTACAATTGAGCGAGCGAACAGCAACCTGTACATACTATTGACTCAACTGACTAAATTTTTGGGGACTGTTTTCCTAACTTAATTGCCTCACAGCTGGCATTCTGTAGAGATGAGAAACGTTGAGATCTAGATTTGAGTTATATCTATTTCTAAATCATTACAAAGACAGATGGTTAGATAAGA
Organism: Xenus cinereus; assembly: GCA_025774025.1. Lineage (NCBI taxonomy): Eukaryota > Metazoa > Chordata > Aves > Charadriiformes > Scolopacidae > Xenus > Xenus cinereus. The sequence goes on from JAOXJK010000002.1 coordinate 19,762,219, forward strand.
CCTGCAAGAAAGACAAGGAATGTTGTGCCTTGATTAAGCTCATGTTAATAACTCTCTTAGTTACCCTGGAATACACTACTAATTAGTAGCTTGTTAGCAGGGTGCGAAGGATACTTCTCTGCTTTCTTCTTGTCTTTGGGGCAGGGCAGACAGCAATATGGTTTTCACCTTAAGTAAAAACATATGATTCTTTTCCCTGGGTGTTGATCTGAGCACTGGGTGAAAGAGTCGATGCACGGCCTTTCTCCTGCTCATCCCCCATCCCTCTGCCAGATGCCGGGGGAGAAGCTGCAGGCACCTAAGAAATACCAGGAGCTGGGGCAACCCTGAGAGAGCAGGAATGGTTATTTTTGGTACATCTAAATGATGAAATGGAGAAGAGACTTAATTTAGCTCTTGCATTTTGGAAAACAGACTCTCCCAACTACTGTTAATTCTCCTTTAATATGTGTAAGTAGGAATGCACACAATTTCCAAAGGAGCAGAGGTGCCTTTTCTATCTTTGCATAAATGTTTTGAGGTGGTTCACGTGACTTCAATACTGACAGGTGGGATTTTCTACGGGACCGATGGAAATCCTGTAACTTGGAGCTAAATCTTAAAAACAGACACTGCAACAACTAACATTTACATTTGACCACAAGAGAGGAATACAGAATTCACAGTGAATTATCCAAGTACCTCAGCCATGCCCAGAAAGAGGTGGGTTCCACAGAGCGGGCTAAAAAAATCAGCAGGTTGAAAAAGGAATCACTTTGAGCTGTGTACAGGGAACCAAGCACTGACCATAGAGATTGAATGAAGTTCCCACTCCTTTCTAGGGTTTACATTTGGGGAAGTAGCTTGCTTTCCCTAAGAACTTGGTTACTAGAAAACTCACACAAAGAATGAGACTCCGTTGTGAAGCCTCCCCCAGCTGATAGGAGCTCAAATGCACTTCTGCTGCCCAGAACAGCACCATTGCTCCTGCTTGTGAATTATTCTGGGCAGCAGAAAGGCCTTGCACCTTCTGCTGTTGGAACCGGGCTCTTGTGCAGCAAACAACCCGTGGTTTACTGAGCTAGACAGACAACAAAAGGAGGAGCACTTGTAGCACATGCACATGCTGTGAGATTTTTCAACTCTCAATTTTGCATTAGCTACCTAAATTATGGCTAAATCCTGCTCTGGGTTCCCAAACCCATTATTAGTTCAGCTCCTGAGAGTAGTGTAAGTCCTGTGGGCTCCTTTGAAAATCACAGCCTACCTTTTTTTCCAGGGGCACGTTCCCCCACTGGGCTATCTAGAGCTGTGCAGGTGGGCGCTGAGCATCTCCTTGGCTTTGATGAGCGCTGTCTCCGCCGGCGTTTCCATGTGAGGAGGCACTCCTTTCCCTTCCCAAGCAGCGCTCCCCGCAGAGGTGACCGATCTGGAGGTGGGGATGATGATGTAGAAGTTGGTATCATCTACTTGATGTGTCTGTGGGGAATGGCAGCCCCCACTGGTCTGTTCTCCAATAATGAGAGCTCTGCCCAATCTCTTCATTATGTACACAAACTCCTCGGCAGCCCCAGCCGTCACAGCGCTGGTGAGGATTATCAGCCCCTTCTGAGAGCCATACCTCTCCCCTGCCAGAAAGGACAAAAAGCATCAGAAAATGCATCCATTTTCAGAGATCTATTTACATAATGGAGAAAGAGATACAACAACAACAAGATACAACACACTTCGTTCCCTACCTGCTCTTAACAACCAAAGAAGTTTGGGAATTTACTTTGTACCTATGATGTTAAAGCGCTTTTCACACTGTCACCCAATGTGGTGCTCTTGTGCCATCAGTTTCTGGTTACAGGCTCCAGCTGGAGGGTAGTTCATGGTCACTTCTGCTGGCTCTTTGGTGTCTCTGACTTTTACAGGAGCTCTACATCCCATCAGAGGAGTGGGACAGGAATACTCAAAGCTCAGCCAGCAGCATCTTCGGTTTCACTCCATCCCTGCTCTAGGAATGCGGCTGTCGCAGAGCTTGGCCTGCAAACTATGCAGGCAGCATTTTATGAAATTATAATTATAGCAGTTTCCCACAGGCTTTTTATAGTCTATAAATGGAAGCTGTTCCATGGCCTTTGTTGCAAGTCCTTCATCAAGTACCCCTTTATTATCAGGATGCAAGCCAAGTTATCTCATTTTCTTACAGAAAGCAGCTGACAGGAGTAGGAGGTTTTTTGCACCTCATTTTCAGTATATCTTAACACACTAGATACTTTTAGAGAGCTTAGCTCTTTTGAAAAAGTGACCAGTGTGTCATAAGTGGCACCTGATAACTTGAAAACTACTCTAAACTGCTCAAAAAATGTCATTCTTTAAGTAAATTACAGTATGACACATAATTCTTACACTAAACTGTAAGAGAGGGGCATGGTAATTAATTTTCACACCATCTTTGCTCTTCTCATTTCACTATAGACGTAATGTCCATTCCAAGACCCCTTTCCCAGCAGATATATATATGTAATACCGGCCCAGATCCAGCTCCTTTGAAGTTAATATGACTCTGCCTGTTCTCTTTGATGGGAACTGGAATGTGTCCATAGTAACCGTATCCCTTAGCACAGCCCACCTCCGACTGCCTGGGAAGACAGATGGACCCTGCAGCCTCTGACAAAGTTTAACCATTTCAGCGTGTTCCAAGGCAGTAATTGCAGACCCCACTGTGACACCCTTTTTGGTTCTGTCTTAGCTTTAAAGGGGAAAATAATTAAAACCAATGTTTAAGGCTTCTCAGCACTTTAACTGCACTTTATGAGCGCCAAGCAGCTCTGTTTCTGCACATTGCATGATCTTTTCAACTTCCTCCAACAGCGGAGCAGGGGGTGTGTGTGATACATTGCCAAGTGCTCCGAACTCACTCAAATGTCAAAATTTAGTGCTTTTCTTTCTCTCTTCCATTCTCTGGACAAACTGGGCTATTGTGGGTGTTTTCATCTACCGAAACAGTGGATTACACAGGTAGGAAGTGAGAAGCTACATAAGAAACTACGTGAGTATTGGAAGAGATATTACTAGAGGTCCAGGCAGCACAGGATTTATTTTTAATTTTGTCAACTTTTAAAAGCAACAGGTCCCAACCGCTGCACACAGAATTCAGCTAAACTTTTGGGGACCAGTTTACAAACCTCTGTGCCAAATATATGCTATTCCTAGGAGTGATAAATTGTTATTTACAGACAGCATTGAGGGACGTGGCTGAAACGCATGGTTTTGTTTTTACATGCTCTGCACAGCTTGAGCTAATTGTGGCAGGTGCTTTCACCAAATGAGTTACGGTGTCTAAAGGCTCACTTTAAACTACACAAGGAAGGACATCTGAAATGAAAAGCTACTCTAAAAAGAAATAGTCATTTTACCTTTGAGCTGTGGCTGGGTCCAAATTTCCTTTACTGAGTCACTGGGTCTGTCGTAAACTTTGTCCAGGAGAACTTGGTGTCCTTCATCAAAGAAGTATGAGCAGAGGATTGCTATGGAAGTGGTGGGGCCTCCAACATTGTACCTTTTCAAAAATTAAAACTATTAAGGAAAGAATTGAAAATCTCCCTTCAAAGTATTGTTCCTTAATACCAATACTGAAAGGGCTTATGGCTACATTTTGATACATTTGCATTCATTCTGTCCTATCATCATCTGCATGTTTGTCAGAGAAACAAAATCCTGTCTAAGAGTCTTGGACTGTTACTGCCCACAACTGACACACATAAAACTGAACGGTCTATTTTTTTCTTGATCCAACCCAGAAAAAAAATCCAGAAAGTAAGCAAAGACTTTTAATCTGCAGAGAAACATCAGATTCTCATTATTCTTCTCCTCTGAATAACCCATGCTATTACTGACCTAGGCAGCATGAGTAAATACCTAAACCCTAATATATAAATGTAAATCCTAATCTAAGCAATATATGTTTGTATAACTGTCGTATTCTTATTTCCTGCTGCACACAATACGAATACTTGGTGCTTGGCACTGTATAAAACCAGGTCATTTCTTTCTGTGCCTAAAAGTTGCACTAGTTGCTTCATTTAGGACAGTCATGCTTGAAACCTTCGGTTGGAGTTTAATTTCATACCAGTCTACGAAGACTGTGAGTAAAACAAACAGCGCTAATATGTAAAGGAATTTCTTCATTACAGACTGCTTGTGTGACACTGGGGAAGCTGTTTAGTTATCAGTGTCTCTTCCCAATGCTGTGAAGGTTGAAAATAGGAAGTTCATGAGTGGCACAGCTGGTCCAGCAAGGGGAACTATTAAGGTGAGAGACATTATGCATTATGGCTAATCCCATGCAAAATTGAAATGATCAAAATATGGAATTCATGAGCAGCCCAGCTGTTCCAGGGAGGGAAACTTGTAAGATGAGAAGCATTATTCATTATGGTTAATCCCATGCAAAATTGAAATTATCAGCCTTGCCTTAAAATAATAAGATTGGTATAGGGAGAATTTCAAAAAGTAAAATGTTTGGGGCTCTCTTTTATATGCCTTCAGACACTGAGTCTTGTATGCAGTCAAAGGGCTGGAAATACATTAAATATAACAACACCAAAGCAACCCAAGAAAAGAACTGTAATAAGACCATTTGGTAGCTCAAACATTATTTCACCTTTGCTGCTTTATTGCCCCTGGCCCTAATAGGAGTTTTAGCTTGGGAGAAAACTGGGGCAAGAAAGAGGAAAGCCCCAGTCCTATCTCAAGTCTATTGGAAGATGGTGGTGCCTTTGCTGAGCTGGAATTCGGTCATGGGTGTGGATTTTTGGTTGCTGCCCTCCCTCCTCTGTGATCACACAGTGAGATCTCTCTCTCTGCTCTCATCTCCATGCTCATCCTTTCCTGCACATGCTGTAAATCCCAGAAGAATGTTAAGAAGATTACCAAATACTAAGAGCCCTGTGATGGCAACGGACGTAAGTGGTTCTAGCATTAAAAATAAGTTCTTGCAAAGGCCTTCTTTCCTTTAGCTGATACTTGCAGTATTCTGGGCTCACAAACATTAGCTCCGGACCAAAACAAGGGAATGACTTAACTAAATATTGTCTGGGAAATGCGTATTTGTGATACTCATCTGCTTTGATAGATGGCAACAAATGGGTGCCATCTTCTGGCTTGTGAGGTTTGGAGCACTCTTGACACACTGAAGTGTCCAGCAGAACCCTAAGGTGAGAGCAGGCGACGATGCTGTAGCTTTGGGCACCACGGTCCAGGACCTCTACAGCACCTTTGGGGCAACAGCACCTTTAAAACACCTTTGTGTTCTGGGCACAAGAGTCACTCTGTTCAGGGCTGGTTGCCCAGGATAATTAGCACCGCAGCTATGGCAAACTAGATGTTGTAACACAGCCTTACGCATGGTCTGGTTTTTTTGACTGTTCAATCACTTGACCACTGCCTGCAGTAAAAGATTTAATTAGGCTGTATATATATAAATATATATATAATTAATACAAGGCACATGCAAAGTTAGATTAAAAAGAAATGAGAGAAAGAAAACAGATGGGACATCCAGGATTGCGTTCTGCAACACATTCCCTAAATTTGCCGATTTAGTTCTAAACATCTCAAGTGATGGTACAATTTATCTCGAGATATACTTCCAGACTGTTACTGTTTTCCTTGGCTGTTTTCCTTTTCTCATTTAATCCCAGCAACGTTAGCCTGTAAACAGGACAGTGAGCCATGTAAAGCTAATTCACGGTTACAAGTAAAATGCTGGTTTGAGAGAGCTTTGGTTATTTGCCATTCAAAGGTTTACCTCATGTCTATGATTAATGCATCCGTGTGAACAATTTTCTTCCAAACATGTTCTACCAGTAGGTCGGACACCTGGGTTAGAAGTTCACTGTCTCCAAACATATCGAATCTCAGATAGCCGACGTTGTTTTCAAATACATTTGCGTGGAATGAAAATTTAATCAGATCTTCAAATACTTCTGGGGAAGGGATCTGAAAGAGTTCGGAAAAACAAAAGCAAATCATTTGCTGGCACTGGTAGCTTGGCACAAGATTCAAAAAAGAATGATGTGGGTCAAGTTTAGTCCAGGTGGGACATATGTGAGGAATGTTACTGAGTTCAAAGAACATAATGAATGATATTAAGATTTTTGCATATGAAATATAGGTTAGCATTGGCTGCTGCATTGTTTGCTCAGTAAAGGGTGTATCAATACCATGCCCAGAAGGTGGATCAGGCATCTATTTGTCAGGGCTCAGTTTATTTTTAAAAAATACAGGAATTTCCTTGGGCAGAAGAGGCTGAGCAGAATACAAGCACCATCTCCCGGCCCGCACCACAAGCCACTATCCCAGCCCTGCCACCCAAGCCCACTTGCTTTCTTTAGTAGTTCTTTCTAAATATGGCATTCAGGACTTTGATAATCTCTTGATTGGCCTCAGCTGACAAGCAGCAGCTGGCTACAGGTGAGGGTGGCCCCAGCCCCTCTTAACGAGCCGGTCCCTGTGACAGCGAGGAGCCTGGAGTGTGAGGCATGTGCTGGGATACTCAGGAGGTGTTAAATCTCTCCTATGGTGCCCACGTGCCTGCAGTCTCACGTGTTAGGCTGGGATTAATTTCATTCTGTTTAGCTTATGTTATTAAACAGCAGACTTTTTTTTTTTTAATAGCAACGTGTAGCCGACTAATAAAGTTATTCTAATAAGCCCTACATGCACCGGAGACACAGGCTGCTCCGATTGCCAAACTTATGCTTTACATGCATGCATCTGAAAATGGAAGACTTTCCTTCAGCTTAAGGAGATAAACCTTAGAGATATATATGACTTATGTGACCTTCAGCAATTTGGCCTTTTCTTCTCAGGGTTGCTGTGAACAACCTGTTGGGGCAGAGGGAAACTGATGAAAAAGCAAGTATAAAATCATTTTCACAGCAACAAATCATACCTTCAAATCATATTTTCAACAAATAAAATCATATTCACAGCAACAATCCATACCTTCACACCTAAAAGCACGAGGAGTCAGCAGTGAGCCATGTGCTAAAAGGTGCTCTCCCAACCTGCAATTTGCTGCAGAATTTGGGAGACATTTAGGCTTTCTGCAACGGTAGAGGAGTCAGCAATCTCCTGCCCTACATGGAGTGCTCTGGCCTGGGGTTCAGCTCCTGCCAAAAGCAGGTCTGTCCCCAAAGAGGATATGAATGCAGCTGTATTTGACACAGCTCAGGCACTTTACCTGGGGGAAAATTACCCACCATATCCCACTTCTGGCTGCCCTGGGCCTCTTCATCATTCAGTGCCTTCTCTATGCCAAAATTGCCAAAATTTCACACATTAATTTAAAAGCCTGTTGGCCGGTAGTTATTGATCTGATTGTAAAAGCAAACTCTACTGAGTCTTTTTGCATACCCTTCTTTCTCACCGTACCTCGTGAAAATAACTGTTGTGTCTGGACTGTAAACATACCAGTCCAGTGCTGCTGAGTTTGTCATTTCCAATCCACTTCCCAGTGACAGCAATGCCACTTGATCTGCCCACTGTACTTTGATTAACAAATCACAGTTTTGAAGAATATATCCAGCATGCATTGCATTGTTCTGACAGAGCTTATCTCTAGTTCACAAGTACTGGTCCCCCCAGGAGAAAAAAAAAAATCATCACTCATTGGTAACATCAACAAATGAAATTGATGTGTTACTCTCAGCCACTTACTAATGATATTTAACTGAACACACAGATTTCTTAGCTCTCCAACAATATTGTCTCCAAAAATAATTGCTAAGTGCATACCTATAAGCCTGTTCATTAAGGATAACCCCTCTGTCTATGTCTGGTAATTTATTTTTTCTACCTGTTCTTCTACTGTGCTGCATCACGTCTTTGTCCACTGAGGACTTGGGTACCTGCCAGCAGTTTTGCCAACTCTTGGAAATTCATTACAGATTTCAAGGTGGGCAGGTTGCTCCTAAAGCCTCAGGTCCCATGGGGTAAAAAAGAATATGCAAGGATCTCAAAGAAACTCTTCTTTATCTTTGTGGCTGCAGGAAAATGTATGAAAATATATCTGTTCTAAACGCTTTAAGACCAGAAGTCAGATGAAGAGCACTCAGAATGGGCTTTTGAGGGGCTGGGGAAAGCCTCCTAATTTTTAAGCAAAAGAGGGGAGGAGGCTGGGACTGACAGTAAAGTTGCTGTCCTGGAAAACCACAGGTTTGTGACACTGGCACACGGGCCATTTGCTGCTGGTACCCACGGAGGTGAGTCCGGCTTCAAAGAGCGACAGCGCGTTCTCCTTTGGAAGGCAGGGCCCTGTGTGCAGGCCAAGGACAAGCCGGGACAGGATGCAGCTGAAAGTAAGATCCTGCTGCTCAGTCAGACAATGTTTACATACAAACGACTTGATGTTAAATATAAACCCTCAGGTGCCTTAGTAAGAACACTGTAAGCAATGTGACCAGACTAAAGGACCTCCAAGGTAGCGCCACTTAAGCCAAGGAAGAATTGTTTTTCGTTAACTATATAGGGTCACCAGCCCTATCCTACAGTCTCCTTCCACAAGTAAGTGGCATAACTGGAATAAGTGATGTGACACACAATAGGACCTAGAACACTGCCCTGGGACACACGCAAGGAGTTTCGTCCCTGGGTCTGCTACTGACACCCCAACCATGGGCAAACTACTTCTCCAACTGTGCCTCTCTTCCCTCTTTTCTCCCCTTTCACCCCTCCCATGAGTTGTTTTGCCTATTTTGATGGAAACTGTATTTTCGTTGCTAATTTTGTGCTGACCATTGTAACCTAACCCTGAGCTCCATTAAGGTTGCTTGTGCTGTCAGCTTCCAGCTGTTAAAATACTATCAGCCAAGCCCCTTGTGCCATTGCAGATCCTGAGACTGGTTTAAGAACTATGAGATCTTGGGGTCTGAGTGGCGGGTTCGCAGCTTTCTTTTTTAGAACAACATTTGGGTTCCTTGTGTACCCTCACAGGCTGGAATGAACCATCCATCCCAGTAGGTCTCCCAGCTCAAGGACTGAGCAGGATCAGCTACATCCCTGACAGCCCACTCTCACTTGCTCTTAAAAACACCCATAAAACTGGGTGATTTCCAGGCAATCCAGTCTAGTACGTCACTAGCCTTACTATTACAAAGATGTTTTTAACATCTAGTGTAAACAGTCTAAGTTCACTACTTTCTGCAGTTTAAGTGCATTACTCCTTGGCCTATTTTCCATGGGCAAGGGAACAGCTTATTCTCTTCATATTTGAAACAGCCTCTTACGTATCTGAAGACTGTTTTCATGTCTCCTCTCAGGTTTCTTCTCTCTGGGATAAACAACTCATATCTTTTAAACTTTTTCAAGATGACTCTTACTCAGCCTTCTCTTTGCCCCTTTTCCTCTTTGAGCCACATCCTCCCAGAAAAGCATTGCCCAAGACTGCACAGAGTACACTCTAACTGAATTTTCTTTAGAGCTGAATATAGCAGAAGACTTCACACGTCTTGTTGATTATATTCCTCCTTATCCATTCCAGTTTGATGGTTATTATTTTTTACTGCAATAACTTGGCTCTACTGACGTGTTCAGCTTGTGAACTCTGAAGAACCCATATACTTTTTTACAGATCTCCCCCTAAATAAGCTGTTTTTCTCCCAGAGTTGTGCAATCACTATCACCCTAGAAACAGTGTAAGATCCCTGCACGTGTTCTTAGAATCACAGAATCATAGAATGGCTGGGTTGGAAGGGACCTTAAAGATCATTGAGTTCCAACCCCCTGCCCTGGGCAGGGACACCTCCCAGTAGACCAGGTTGCTCAAAGCCCCATCCAACCTGGTCTTTCTTATTTAACCACATCCTGATTTTCACAGATCGTTTCTCCAGCTTTTCCAGACCTGTAGCTTTGAATTCTAATCCTGTCCTCCATTGCACCCAGACACCTAGGACTGGGCAGGGGGGTTTACCAGAAGGAAAAGCTGAAACTCTCCGTGACTGTGCTCTGGAAAGGATTCAAAGAGATGAAAAGCACTAGAAAAAGAAAAAAAAAAAGATTAACAAAGTATCATATTCTTTTCTGCACCAAATACAAGAAGCATGAACTGCAAAAGTTGAAGAGTCAATGAGAGTTAAACACGAGACATTTTTTGGGGCTTGCATAAACTGGTACAGTTCCACTGCCTTTCCTGTGGTTATGTTGCTATAAATCAGCATTGTGTGGGCCCACAATATTTTTTTTTCCGCCCACTGGCAATAGATGTAGCAATTTGATTATCTATCTTGACACTTTGAGGCTGAGCATTTTGATTTCACTCATTAATGAAGGGACATCAGCAAATTATACTCCTTTCCGGTGAAACATCTGTAACTATTGCCTCCTTCAGCAAGTACAATATTATGCTATGGATACATATTATTTATCTGGGAAAAGGAGAACTTCAACTGCAGGAACAATTCCTCTTTATAAAGGATTCCTTTTTGTCTTTTACTCTTGATCATCATTTTCAGCCCTTTATCTAAAACATTAACACAAAAATACTCTTTGGGGTGAAGACTGCATTAAAAGTATTTGGGCGTTACCAGGGGGGCAAAAGAGTCACTCAGGGAGATTCTTGTCACTTAAAATTGACATAAAACTTTTGCCAAAATCAGGTAACCTGCAATACTCAGATATTCATGATCACAAATGTTTTGGGACAGAAGGGAAGGTCTGACTGGAGGGAGAGAGAGGCAAACAGAAGAATGAGAAGTAGGGATTATGGAACTGAGCATCAGCAAGTTTCCAGAGCTCTGCCTCATAAGCAAAATGCTATTTTCTGAATCACAAGCAATATATACAATATTTGCCTCTGGGAAGGTTGACTTTGGAAAAAAGGCATTTATGCAGCAGACAACCCTGGCTGGGATTGACCTTGCTGCTGTCATAGAGGAGACATGTTCACCACCCCATATTATGCTTCAGCAGCTATCCTAGTGTAGCAGATGCAAAGGTCTACATGCATTTCACTTGTCTGTCTCCTATGTCCCATCCCATCCTTCCTGCAGTTATTCATCATCACTTTCATTTAATTGCGTTGGATCTGCTTCACTGTCAAGGTCGTTATCAAGAAAATCCCACTATCGAGGGAAAGGGTGGCTTGGAAGGTAGGCAGCACGAGAGAAAAACTAGTTCTTAGGCTTTTGAGGAATAAATGTGGTACGGATTAAAAAAGCCACTCTGTCCATGTATAGGACTGTAAAAAAAATAATAATTTACAAATGCAATTAGTGCCATCATGTAAGCTCCACTGTAATCTTAGGGCATTTGCTCTCAGGGGTATTCCTGAAATTTTCCACAGAAAGCATCCCCAAGGCAGGACTATTGCTTCCCAGTGCTCAGGTGCATTTTCTTTCACCTCTATCACAAGGAAAATCCTTTACTTCACTGTGTCTTCGTTCACTCACCCTCTTTCACCCCAAAATGTCTTTACACCACTCCCTTGTTTCTCTGCCTCCCAATTTCCTTAAGCACTACGAGGGAATGCATACACCTTTGGAAACTATTTTAGCCTCCTAAGAGACCCATGCTTTTCCTCTGCTATTTATACATTATCTCCCCTTGGAGAAAGCTCACATTTGTCCTGATTTTCATCCACACTGAAGTGATTTCCTTCTTATGGATGTATCCCCGACCTCTTCCAATCATTTTGCTTGACAAAGAGCCGAGGTAAACAGAGGCATTAATTAGTATAATGGCCTTTCCTCACTAACTCTACCAGGATCAGAATCTCATGTCATGTGACAAATAAGATATTTGTCCTGTACATCCTGTTCCGAACATTCAAGGTCTGAGTAAAGTAAGTAAGGTTTGAACAAGTAAAAATAGCCATCAATTACTATTAACAGCTTTCAGTGAAAACACTGACTAATTTGCAAGACGGGCCCACTTTTGTAGAATGGGGAGAAACGATCATGTATCGCTACTGATAAATTGCTAACAATTTAGCAGGGAGCTCTCTCAAAAACATCTTTGGAGTGAATTTTTCTACACCCAACAAATGTAGGAGGGAAAGAGAGTGACGGAGTAGAAAAATCCTTTAATTAATTATTTCCATTTAAGCTTAGAGGCAAGAATGGGGATGGTATTTCTTGGTAAAAAAACTTGAAAATAATGTCCTCCCCGACAATGCTTAGACTTTGTCCTTGACCTTAGCGTTGGAGATAATACCACAAAGGTCATACCCACTTTAAATCATGCATGCCAAAAACTTCAGAGGGTGGAAGCCCACCGATTTCCTCCCCCAGGAAACATTTAATAGTTACCTGACGCTTGGTATACTCTGGTTCATTGCAAAGGCAAATACATTCTCTTCAAACAGTAATTTTATGAGTCCCTGGAGAAAAGATGTCTCTGATAGCCGTGCTAGAGCAGTAGCCAGAAAGGAGCTAACTCCATCCAAGAAAGGGATCAGGTTATCCCAACCCTCCCTTTAATTTGAAGATGGAATTTTAACAAGTGCTCCTGGGAGCTCCTTCCAACACAACAATGAAGAAGAAAGATTGCCAAGGCAGAGCAGTGTATAAATACCCGGGCTCAGAACAAAGCACAGACTGTTATGCAAACCACACAGCAAGGGCAAAAGCAGATTATTAAAAATCAATTTCTCCCTGGGGTCACCTAACTTCCACCCAGATACTTCTTCCAAAGTACGTCTAGGTCACTGGGAAACCGTCTGATGCTGAGCAGGAGATACAATCGGAACAATTTTCCACTGTCACTAGCAAAGGAGCTGCTCGTTACTCTGGTGTTAACAGAAATCAGGTACAGCAATTTTATATAGAAAAATCCATCGTGTTCTGTGGGTGTACGCATTTACTCTGGTCCAAACAAATTTTTCTTAAGTTACAAACTGGGTTTGTAAACAGTGGGGTTCTGCATTGATTTATTATACTCAAAAGGCCACAACACTGAAAGAAAAGGGCTCACAGAGACAATGAGGTGTCTTCCCTCTCACCGTGCAGCCCTCCATATTTACTCGTGTGAGACGGCAACTGAAAGAGATTCAAAGCCTGAAGGTTGTTCCCAAATCGCATGCATCCAGAACTACCATCTACTACCACGAGCTACAACCCTGACTTGCTTTAGTGTCAGAGAGACCTCAGCCTCCAAAACCCACTCAGGCACTGGCTTCTCTTCTGGGTACAGGTAAATCCCTGTGGATTTATCATATGGGCTGGAAACAAGATAAGGTATCTGCCCCAGTGCTCCCATTCTAGCTGGCATCAGTATAGCTGGGTACAAGCCAACTGTACCTGTTTTGGCATGATCCCTGGGATGCTGTCCTTGGCGTGTTCGGGGATGTAGAGTAATTTCAGGTGCTCATCATCAGAAAGAGCTTGCAAGTTGGCAGTCACCTTCTTGGCCAGTTCCTCTTCTGTATTAATCCTTTTATAAACACCTTTGTTGATGTTCTGTGTGAGGTTGGATGCTATAACAGCCCCAATGTCCACAAAGGCGTAATTATCTGTCACGAGCTTGCCTATAGTTTGCAGTGTCTGTGGCACCTGGGCACGCAGGTTGGCAATCTGCTGAGCTACAGCCATGGCTTCGCTGGCCTGGATGGTGATGTGTGGCTCCACCCCAGACACACTCCATACTTTGCCGGTGACAGGGCTGAGCACCACTTGGCTGGGGATGGAGGCATAGAGGGAACTGTTACCAACCCGATAAATGCCCACCGAGAGGGAACCACCTACTGTGGGCTCACCAATAACCGTGGCCCGGTGTAGATCCTTCATGGAGCGAGTGAAAGCTTCAGCTGCGGAGCCACTCATATGGCTTGTTAGGATGTAGATGTCCTTGAGGGAGCCGTATCTCTTGCCAGCGACTTGGGGGAGAGTCCACACCTCTGTGCTGCGGGAGGTACTGCGATCGAAGACGGTGTAGAGGTGTTGCCGAGGCTCGGGCTCAAAGAAGTAGGAACAAAGTATTGGGATGGCGGTGGAGTAGCCACCCGTGTTGTACCTCATGTCAATGATCATGGCATCCGTGTCCACCAGCTTGTTCCATACCATCTGTATCAGCTGGGGTCCTATGGCCTTCACCGTTTCTGCCTCAGCCATCATATCAAAGCGAAGGTAGCCCAGGTTGCCTGGCAATACCTCAATTTTGAAGAGTGCCTCAATGATGTAGCTCAGCTCCTCAGGGCTGGGAATCATGTTGGGAAGCTGTTCTTCTGGTGTTGGCTCCACATGGCTGTGGAAGACGTGAAGCCGATGGTCCCCTGAGGCCTCCTGCAAGTCACTGGTAAGTTGGGAAGCCAATGTCTCAAAGTCTACAGCTGATCGATAACCTCCTTGGGCCCGTTTGGTGCTGAGCATAGCACTGGCCTTACTAGCCACTTCTGGGATGGCATAGTGAGCCTCTAGGAGTTGCCCAGTACCTTCCAAAAGTACTCCCATGCTCTTGTGAAAAGCTAGCACCTCTTCAGCCTTCTCCAGTGCATCCTCAGCCAGGACTATGGCATCAGGCACAACACCTCCACCCATCCAGCTTTCCCCATGGTTGTCTATGAAGGTGATGACAGGAACTGTGATAGTGAGGCCACGGGCGATTCCCTGCTCAGGCTGCAGCAGAGGGAAGGTACGGGTGTGCGAGAGGCTTCCAGCTGTGATCTCACCAATCAGGGTGGCACGGCCCAGGGACTGCATGAGGTAAGCAAACTCCTCAGCAGCTGTAGCAGTGTGGTGGCTGGTGAGCAGATAGATGCCACGCTGAGCCCCGTAGGGCTGGCCCAGCAGTTTGACCTGGCTGTTGTGCTCCTGCGTGTGGTTGGTGCGCCTGTCATATGTTGTGAAGAGATGGACGGGGCCGGCAGCAGGATCTTGGAAATAGGAGAGTAGCACAGGCACACCAGAGGAGGAAGGGCCACCGGGGTTGTAACGCAGGTCCATGATCAAGTTCTCTGTATTTTGGAGGGGCTCCCACACTTTGTGGACAATGTAAGGTCCCAGCTTAGCAAGCACAGAGGCATCTGCAAACTCATCAAAGCGCATGTAGCCAACATTGCCCGGCAGCACCGAGACCTTGAAGACGGTATCCACCAAGGCATGCAGCAGCTGCTCGTTGTCAGGTAAGTTGGCTGCCACTGCAATTGGCTTCTCAGCAGGGGGGGCAGCAGCTTCGCCTGGCATCATGACTCGGACCAACAGGCGGGGGTCTTCAGATAAGGTCTGCATCTCAGTGTTGAGCTTGGAGGCCAGGTCCTCTGCTGACTGCACGGAAGAGAAGTCGGAGGTGACGAGGCGCCGCAGCAGTGCTGGCACCCGCTCCACTAAGCTGTAGTAGTCCTTTAATATGTTTGTGAGGTGGCTGAGGGTGCCCGGCACTGCTCTGCGCACTGCCAGGATGTCCAGGGATTTCTGCAAGGCTTGCTCTGCCTCAGTAGCCACACATGGCATCACCCCGCTCACCTCCCAGCTCTGTCCACCCCCACTCAAGGGGCTCACAGATCGTGACACGGGAACCATCATATAGAAATTGGAGGGGCCAATACGCAGCTTCTGGATGTCCAGTGAGCCCCCGGCTGTCTTCTCCCCGACAGTGATAGCCCTGTTCATGTGCTTGAGGATGTAAGCCACATCTTCAGCCACTCCCGTGGTGTGGCGGCTGATCAAGACAATGACATCCTTGTCTTTGCCGTACCTCTCTCCCAACACCTTCGGCAGTGTCCATATCTCTGTGGTAGTATTGGAGGGTCGATTATATACAGTCTCAACGTGCAGCATCTTGTCGGCTTCATGCAAGTACGAGATGATGAAGGGGAGGCCAGAAATCTGTCCCCCAGTGCTGTGACGAAGATCTATCACCAGGGCAGATGTCTCTATCAGCGTCTTCCAAACTTTGTCCACCAGAAAAGCTCCAACTTTCTGTACTGCTTCCTCTCCTATGATATAATCAATCCTCAGGTAGCCAACGTTGCCCTCCAGCTTGTCATACATGACCACATGCTCAATAAGACTCAGGAGCTGTTCACGAGTTGGGGAAGCCTCAGCTGCTTGTTTGGGAGCTGTATGCGGTGATGGCTCGTAGGAAATCACCAGCCTCGGGTCATTCAGGGCACCTTGCACTCCAGCTGTCAAGACACTGGCCAGCATTTTTGGATCTGAGATGTCCAGGATTTCCCCGCTCTTGATTGCTTGCTCAATGGCTTCTTGCATTCCCACTAGGTTTTCAGGATAGCAGTAGTTATCCAGAAGGACTTTAGCCATGTCCAGCACTAGAGTTGGCTGAAAGATCTCCTCGGCAGGTATCCTGCACATGACCAGCGCTGAAAACAGGAAGAAATGTGTCCTGATCATTTTGGGTTTGTACGGAATAGAAAAAAAAAGGAAAGAAGTCAGAAGCTCCTATCGATTAAGATGAATGTAGCTCTCCGATGACTCTCTGTTGGTGAATCACTCTGAAATCCCTGTGTTGAATGCAGGTGCACCGAACAGATAAAAATCTTTTATCTGCATTAAACCTTTAATCTCATTAAAATGGAGTGCATCATCCGAAGCGCACCAATAGATGAAGTTCAGCTCCTTACTACTTTACAGCCTTCTTATGAAACAGTAATAAACTTCAATCATCAAGGCACATCTTTCTGGCAGTTAATTGTTTCCAAGAGGTACGGTATTGCCTGTTACAAACCATTTCTGGCTTATCCTGGCAGTGGATTGCTTAAATGCAAACCTTTGATTTAAGCCCCAATTAGAAAAGCAGTCATCCAGTCTTTTACTATTATTTATGAAAAGCTTATACCAGGAGACTCTGCAGTGACTTAGCTGTATCAATATTTAATATTTTTTTCAAAAGTTGTTGACAATACATTGTCTTTGGTGTTTTTCAGTCCGAGCTGCAAAGGACTGTTCCTACATTCTATGACTGAGGGCTCCAAACGAGGAACTCCAGACATTTAGAACAGCTCATAAAATCCAAGGTAATGACAGCCGTTAATTTCTGCGCTGAGAATTGCAGCATTTTAAACAGGACTTTGAAATACATTTGCCTCAACATAATACAGCTAAATCTGAGGTGACTTTAATCTTCATAATTTGCACTCAATTAGGATTTACTTGTAATACCATTGAGTAACATATGGTCATGTCTGATGACAGCTCCCAGCCAATAGACTTTAGGCTCAACATACCAAAATAGAACGTGTGTGTGTGGGGGGGTTGTTTTCTTCTGCTCACAATGCATTTGAGACCCTATTGTATAAAGAGTTTGCGAGAGGATCAGAATGTGCGGGGTGGAGCTGCAGGCTGTACCCATGTGAGCTGTCAACATTCGGAGCCCCAGGACGACACGCCAAAGACACACAAGAACAGATTCTTGGCTTTAAGTCCGAAAGGAGCTGCTACCCCAGCCGTTCTGCTTGCTGGAGGTAGCTGCAGGACGGAGTGGGGAATCTGGGAGAAGTGTGTATTTGTATTGCTTTCAAAAGGTCACTTGTTGCTATGTATGAACACACGCAGGAGGGAAGGGTCTAAAGATGGTCTGCCCTGGCTGGGTGTGCTCTGTTGGTTCCATGTGTGGGTGTCACGAGTGACAAAGCAAAGCGTAGCACAGCCCTCCTTCTGGGTCATTCAGTTGGAGTAATAAAGGCATTTTGTGAAGTTCCTTTAACAATTCCATAGAGGAACAGCCTCGCGTATATATGCAGGTACAATTTCATCCCGTGGTTGATTTGTATCTGTGTGTATGTGAATGTACAAATGTAAAGCCATCAAAGGGGACAATTAAATTGTTCTAAGAGTCCATTAGAGACAGGACCACTCTATGGCAAAAGCTGTAAAACTCCATGTTAGAATCACGCCTATCTCTGCCAACCAGGCTGTGCTTTCATCTGTAAAAACTCCCTAGTTTCAAAAACGTTGCCTCTTCCCTTGCCAAAGGAGAGGCCCAGGATATAGTTGAAATTGTTGTTGATAACATATAAATAAGTAATTAAGCTTCATGTGTGCCACAGCAACATTCTGTGTGCCTCATCGGTAGAGAAGCAGTGAGACTCAGATCTGTTGTATCTTCTTAATTTTAGGGGGCTGTTCTATATTGTGACAATGTGTGACATCCATCACAGACCTAACTCCCGGGCATTCCCACCAATTCGGATCGCTCTTCTTGCTTTCCTCCTGCAAAGAACAACCCAGCCCTCCAGGACAAAGGTAGCCAGAACAAAAACTCTCCAGCGCAACCATGCTTTGTCCCCAAATTTACTTTTGAGCTACGGGATTTATTGCCAAAGCTGCATTAATTCCTCATGTGGCCAAAAGAGTGGACAGGCCCCTGGGCACATTGATTTTTATTCTTTTTCTAACCCACGGCTCTTCTGTTTGTCATGCTTGGAAAGTTTTTGGGGCAAGGGATATCTTTTGCTACGTTAATGTCTACCACACGCTCTACCTTTACTTCCAGCCTCTGACAGTGTCTCTAAATGCTGTCACCACAGGAAGAATTGCACACGCTGTAGTGTACATTAGGACAACCAAGTCAAGAGACAAGATATTGTACTTCATAAATTCCCAACTTAATTTTTAAGCACCATGTGCTCCGTGCACTGACTCAGGCAGTGGCCGTCTGAAATAAATACGTTATTGTGTAATTAATTCATACAACCAAGAGGGGGATGATGCACAGATAATCTTAATTCTGGTGTTTCCCACTTTAGCATGCTTAACATTTTAATGTTATTTTACTCTCAGCAATTTTTGTGTGTTCCACCATCTTTTGATTAACTTGAAAATACAGACGAATTTTGTTATAATGGAAACAAAGCATAAAGAAAACACACGTGTGATCTAAACCAACGAAGTAAAAATGTGAAAATATGGAAGGGTTAGATATTTTGCCTGCTGGGGAAGGGGGCTGGATTGTTCCATGGGTCCCCTTTTCTTGTTTCTTATTTCTTTCTTCCTTTAATTCCTGCTGGGTGCTGGAGGAGGGCATGCCCAGCAGCCAAGGAGCAGGGTTACAAAATGGATCCATTGTGACAGGAATCGGGAAAAAAAGTACAATAATCCATGTCCCTAAGAAAATGTCAGGATGGATCTCTGTTTCTGTCTGTCTGTACAGTAGCTTTAAGCACGCAGCTTTCTATCCCAGAAAAAAGAATGACATTGCATGTTTATGGAGTATACCTAGGATTTTCTTTTTCAATCCTTCAGTACGTAGTACATAATGGACGCTTGCATTGATATGAAACTGCTTAACAAGTACAGGATAATGGTGGAAATAATGTTAAATTATTTACCATAAAAATCAGAGAGTTTAAATCACAGCAAATCTTAAAAACAATCTTATTTTTTCAGAAGGGCTGTATTCTTCTGTGCCACTTTCTGCTTTTAGAATTGAAGTTAATAAACTTGAAATGACAAAGCATTACTCAAATTTTCTTCAGTTTCAACTTGCTGTGCAAAGGGTGTTATCGGGTGTTACAGATGTTACATACAAGGTGTTAACCTCATCTGACTCTGGATGTAACAGACATAGATGAATTGCCATGAAAATCATACTCAGAAAAGAGACAGTGACAAACAGTAACCGAGCATTTTTAACCAGGATACGTGCCACATAATTACATTCCACATCTAAATGAGTTCTATATATCCACTGCTAAACTCATTATATGATAATTTTTTCCTAGCATAAGGAAGTATATCCACAGACTCACAATATTTTTCTCCAGTGAGGCCTTATCTAGAGGTTAAAAAAACATGAAATAGCCCTTTCCAGCCTGTGACTGTTGTAAAATCATAAGATTACAAAAAAAAAAAAAAATTTTTTTTCTCTGTTTTTCTAACATTTATTGTGCGTTGTATCGTGTTCTAAAGATTTTTATATCAGAAGGGTTGGAAACCATAGCTGAGGTTTTTATGAAGGCAGGGGCTTGAGAAATATATACAGGATTATGATTAGTTTTACCAAGTAAAAACCAAGATATGGCAACACTCCATAGTTTCATTTATTCCTCCAGTTCAGATGCCTATTTGTCCTCATGCACTTCATCACTAGTGCACAGAAACAAATCTTGCTTCATAATGGAAATGTAAAATAAATGCTTTTCCCAACATGTATGACTGAAAATGCTAGGACAGTGGAAAAAAAGTATTTTGCCACATTGGATCTGTTCAGTGATTTACTTCTCTTGCCCCAAATTCAGTGTGACGTGTCACTCACTGCTACCTTAGTAATTCTTTATAGATGATGTTAGAAGGTGAGAATCCTTCCATATGTGGTGTGGATTCTTCAAGCTTTGGAGAATGGCTATTTACCCACCCGTTTCTTGATAAATATAGCTTAAATTTTTATCAAACATGTTGTTGAATGCATGAACATGTTGTACTCTGAGTACCCAGATCCAAAATGTAACTCTACCATCTATTTTCTAACAGAACCCAAGCCAAATTCCTATACTGATTTTAGTTTTGAGCTGAACTCAATAGCTCAGGCCTACCTCTAGCTTTTATAACTCATAAAACTTTATAATCCTTTAAAATCTGTCCACAAGTATTTCATTTTCTGACTTCCTTTGGGTATGAACTTCCCACATACCCTGAGAAGGGGTATTTTCTTTTATCCGTCCCAGACTAGTCTGCAAGCACGGTCTGCATCACTCACATCACATGCTAAAAAGCTTCCATGAGAATGAAATTAAGTGTTTTGGTATCTATTTTTCACTTTATATATTTTGCTCCAATATTCCTTGGTTCTGCTCTGCGGCTGATCCCACCATTCCCTCACCAGGCCCATATAGACTGTTGGTCACTGATAAGCTGTAGTATCAGGAGGTTCATCTGAAGGTGGCAGCAAGAGCAGTTTTTTCAGTGGCAGAAATGCCAACAGGATAAAGGAGAAATTTGGAAATAAACTACTTTGCTTTCAGTGGAGCCTTCTAATACAGCCATATTTTAAATTATAAGTAAGAATTAGAATTAATGTAAAGGTGATATTGGGCTTCTAACTACTGGAGGGAATGCTTTATTAGCTGAAACACAGGGCTATGCCAATGAAGTATTTAATGGTTGCAGGACTTGGTAAGTATTTCTGGACAAACCTCTGCTGCCTTTTATAGATGTACAAGTCTGGGTCAGTGCTACTCCATGGCTGACTGCAACGGGCATGACTGGATTGCATAGGTATGGTCTAAGACACTGTTTTCTGTTCTGTCCTTGTACGGATTTTCTTCTGTTATTATTTACTTTCCCTTCCCTTCCCTTCCCTTCCCTTCCCTTCCCTTCCCTTCCCTTCCCTTCCCTT
>JAOXJK010000002.1:19783573-19795097 GCA_025774025.1 Xenus cinereus
ACTGCGTCACACAGAGCTCCCGTCCCTTCCCTTCCCTTCCCTCTTTTTACAGTGATCAAGAAAGACAAAAGGAAAAAGAAAAAAGAAAAAAAAAAGAATGAGAAGACAATATATATTTTTATCGAAAGACTGGGGGAGGGTAGAAAATGTATATTCCCATTTTGAAACCTCTCCTAATTTCAAGCAGGAGCAGGTGGAGTCATCACACATTATCAGCTGTGATAAACTCACACTGACCGACCAGCTCCGCTGAACAGATGAACTGCCACATTCCGGGTAAGCAGAAGATTCAGTAAAATCCATTGCAGCTATCCAGCCTGAACCAACTCAGGAACAGAGTTTTGATTTTTGGCAAGTAATTTTCTAACAGAAAGGAAAAACTGATGTGCCGTCCTTGGAGAATGGCTTTACTACATGCTTGCATTATTTTGCCTGTACTCCTTAGATCCTGCCTTTCTGATAGATTTATATGTTTGTTCAGCATGGTGCACCAAAGAGAGATAGCTGATAATAAATAGTGAATATTAAATATTGCATGGAGAGCCCTACTATCCTGAGGCTATTACTTGAATGAGTGAGAACTCCAGCCATCCATGGTAGCCTTTGTTTTTAGGCCCGGCACCGCCAATGGCTGCCACCAAACCGATTCCTAGGGACCATGCTGCTGAGGCCAGACACCTCTGATAACTGGTCAAACACATCCTGGCCCTGCGGTTGTGAACTCTGTTATAAAGAACTCTCGTTGCTGGATCAGAAGTTTCGTTTGGGCCAGTGTCAAGGCTTTTGTGAGGGCTAATGGCGGGTCTGCAGGGCTCCAGCCAAACCATACGCCTCCGTGAGGGGACTGTCTCAGGGCATCCCATTTTCCAAGGCTACACTGAAGCCATTCTGTGAGGATTCTAGTTAAATTATGATTGATGGTCCAGCAGAAGCTTTAAGGGAGAGGACAAAAAAGCAACAGGAGCCGCTCTGAGGCAGGTCGGAGGGACGACATGTTGCTGCGGCAGCCTAGAAGCAGCAGCCAGCGCAGAGATGGCAGCGGGGCAGCTTGGAGGCGTGGAGAGGGCAAAAAAGGCTGTGCCCAGAGGGAGAGGCATCTTGAAACTGAGGGATTTTAAGGTACGCTGTGAGGGAGAGTAAGAAAATGAGTGGAGAAAGACGGCTGGGGAGTGAGGAACAGAGCTGTCGCAGAAGCACCAGGCAGCCTGAAGATGGCGCCGAGGCAGCACGAGACCCCTCACAGCCCAGAGACGGTGCGGCGGCAGCGGCCTGGAGGCCCCTCACGGCCCGGCGGTGGCACCGAGGCAGCATGGAGGAAGCACCGAAGCTTAGAGAAGTAACACTGAAGGCTGAAGAGAGGCCGAAGATGGCTCTGAGGCAGTTTGATGGCCTCGGTCAGCCCCGGGGCGGCGCTGAGGAGATCTGCACCTCAGGCACCTGGAGTTGGAGGGTCCCGCCCAGCAGGTGGGCGGGCAGAGCTCTCTGAGCCCCCCTCCTCTCCAGGGACTGCCGAGGGATCCGCCCTGTTTCTGTTTGTGCGAAACACACAAGAAATGGTACGTTGGGGAGTTAACACGGGGAGGAGAGGTGTAGTCAGATGTGGTGCCCTGTGAGCTGTTCCGAGCAGCCAAAGGGGACCTGGAGCTGTACTAACGCTATTTGAGGGTGGGGTCTTGCCTCGCGCACACTATTCGTTTACTACTTGTTGGCTTTGCCAGCTTGTGCTGTGTTTCCCCTCTGTACCTTTCAGCTCTTCTTTGCAGTAAAAAACTGTGATGCAGTGCTGTGTATGAGGAGCTACAGCGAAGTATTGGTACCTCCTGGAGCTCATAGTGTGTGCCTCTGTGGGCCTACGTGGTGCATGGCCATGACCCGACCTACGTTACCTGCCTGGTGATGGCCAGGCTCTGAGTAGGCTGGAGAGAAGAATCAGCTGTGGTCTGGGAGCAACATTCGTTGTGTTAGAGCCCAATCGTGTCTGAAATGATAAACCTCCTTGAGAGGCAGCCTAAAAGCTGAATATCAGGATTTGGCAGTTCTAGCTTAACATTCCTATACTGTCGGGATCTTTCCAGTATAAAGGTGTCTGGGCAGATACCAGCTGAACACCTCCAGGTTCCCGTGAGGCCATTGGCTCTTCATCTATGGAAAAGAATAGTGAAAATGGAGATCTTTTTGACTTTTAGTGATCGCTGGTGCTGTGTTGCGAAGTGGTAAGTTGCGTCTGTTGTTCTGTGTTGGGATGTGGCACACAGGAGTGGGTGAGATCAGAGGGCATTGTGCCTCCTGTGTACACAGACAAGGTGGGAAGCTATGTAAAAACAGCCACAGCTATATGTCCTGACCAGCTTCCACCATATTTATCTATTAAGACTGAAGTGCTATAGGGTAGCCTTAAAATTGGCTGTGGAGTTGGCTGGTGATTCTGATGTTACAGGGCTGTTACACAGATAGCTAATGGGCCTGAGGGGGGCATGCTCCAGGCAGTTTTTGTTAAACAAGTAAGTTTCAATTTTAACTGTGCGTCTGCTGGACAGTGCACCTCAGTAGCTGAGGTTGATGTTCAGAAACCAGTGATGAGAGAGGGTTTTGAACATTTCATTTTAAACAACTGCTCGAGTTCCCTCACGTTTCAACTGCTTTGGGATGCAACGAATCAGCCAGGTGGCCAAGATGTGTTAGAGAGTATACAGGGTACAAAGAGCAGGCAAAGCATCTTGCCCCTTGCTTCAAGCTGGGCACCATCAGACACTGAGAAAACCCTTTCTCATCTTTTTACAATGTAAAACCAAACATCGATTTGACACACACTTCAGCTGTGCTGTAGGTAGCATCTGTAGTCACTACTGGGTTCTCATTTCTTCTTCACCCTGGTCATCACCCTATGGAAAGATTCATATTTCGTTTTACTACCGTACCAACCAAAATCTTAAGCCTATGGGAATGTGATCGTTAAAGCTGGCTGGAAGAGTAATTGATTTTTTTGGTTGAAATACAAAAGCGACTTGTAGTCCAGTTTTGGGACAGGATCTGTAAAGCTTATCTGGAATTTTGATAACATAGCTAGGATCTGAGTTTTTGAGCCAGAAATGGCTTTCGGTTTGGTTTTTGTTGGGTTTTGTATTGTTTTTTTTTCCCCTCCAAATAAGCTTGGGAACAAAGATCAACATTTGACTTCAGAATGTGGGGGAAAAAAAAAAGAAAAATTGATAAATTGATTCTCAAGAATTTCTCTCTGAGCGTGTGGGGACTGTTCTTTCCCCTTCCCAACTTTTTCATTTAATTATGGACAAAGTCCTGTATTCAGTGAAGTCAAAATATAACTAGGACCTTGTGTTTTGATGACTTAAGGGCACACAGCTACAATTACCTTGACACGTGGGTGAATAACTTTTCTAATGGTATCACACCAAGTGCTTGTTTGGTGGTTTCTTTTCCTTGATGAAGAGAAGTTGTGCAAAATGTCATGAGCTTAGGATATGTGAACAAAACAGGGACACAATACAGGGGGTTCTGAAAGAAGGAAGACATAACCACGACTGTAAAATGACAGGAGACAGTGGGGAGTGGTAAAATGAGAGGAGAGGAAGCTTAAGAGGTTAATGACATGCAGCGATGGATGGATGGAGTTTGCATGGATCCACATCTCGGATCTGATCCAGTTGCAGCCCAGTTCTAAAGGAAAAGGCTATAAATCAGTTCAAGGATTCTGGTGAATCGTGCTTTGTGCTCATGGTTTGTGATGTAACCAGTAGTTCTTGATAGAATTACAGCCACCCTGCTCACACTCACCTGCTATTTGCTCTGTATTAAGTTAACAATAGTAAATAAACTTTGTATTAGATTTCAAGCTGACCTGTTCATGCCAAATGAATTCGTCTTGCCCACAGGCTGCCCTAATTTAAAACATATGTGTCCATTTAAATCCTGTTGCTTCCATACATTAAGCTACTGTTTAGACTTTTGCCTCATCAATATTCTTCACTATTTTGAACAGATGTGTAGTTTGCCCTGGGTTTGGATCAAAAGCGTTCTCTAATAGATTTTTATTTTTGTGTTTGTGTGTGTAAGGTGGTGGAGGAGTAGAAGTTAGGTGGACTGTGGTGGCATTGTACTGCACTTACACCTATCACCTGAAACCAACAGAAGACACTTTGTCTGTTCTTGTACAGGAAAAACTTGCATTAGATTCAAAGGACGTTTGCTTTAATTGCAGGAAAGATGGGGTCCTTGTTCAGTGAAAATAGAACTGAAGTTAGGAAAATTATTGTATGATAGTATATTTCCCACAGAGCAGTGTAAGTCTCTTAGAACACAGAAGTTTTCAGTTTTTCCCAGACTTCTAAGAATTAAAAGAATTCTGTATGTAAAATAGAGTTTCTCCTAAGAAGAAATTTTTTAAAAATTGGAGCCTAATGTCAGACTCCGAGGAACATATTTAGGCCTCTGAATAAGTAGCCTGACCTTTTCAGAAGTGTCGAGCTCTTCCAACCCCCAGTGCTCTTAGGATACAGCTTCTAAGGCTGGACGTCGTTTGACTGCATGTTCTTGCAAAGAAATACTAAGAATATGCAGTAGGTCAAAGTGGCTCCCTATCTTTGTGCGGAGATAAGGGCTGCAGTTCCTCCTAGGAAACAGCGTCTTAGAAGCGGAAGGCTGCACTTCTTATCATTCAAGTATGTGCCATAAAGGGGTAAAAATAGGGACGTTAAGGATAAGAAAGCTGAAACCAAGGCACCTGCTACCCACAGAAGGAAACTTGGGTATGAAGTAAGACTGTGAGTTTCTTCTGTTTTGATTACTGCAAATCTTCACTTACAGGAGTAAATAATTTGCCTGTAAAAGCCTCTAAGATTACTGATATGAGAAAAGGCTTGCAGGACTTAGATTCCTGACTTTACTGTGCAGACTAAATTCCGTGTACTGAGTTTTACCAGAGTTGGCTGAGAGAATTAGATTTCAATACCTGTTAAACATTTAAAAGGCATCCTAAATCCTCATTGAAAATCCTTAAATTGTGACCTGAACAGAATCGATTAAACAGAAAAGCTGAAATAAGGTATTCAAATCATATCCCCATTGCCCAATAATGCATAGTTCATTCAATCTCACAATATTTTAATCCAGTATTCACTTTGCAATGATATATAATGCAGGCTATTTACAATGATTGCCATTCTTTAAATGCCAGTCTTCCTTTAAAACAAGCAGCAACAACAACAACCAGCCCCATACCTGCTCCAAACCTTGTTTGCAAGGATTTTGATGTGCATCACTAATGTACAGATTTACGAAGAGCAGAAAAAGGGGGTATTCTTATTTTTAGTGATTCTGCCTTGTATACTACCTGCAGCCACATTCTGCCACTTTCATGCCTTCATAGTTATATATCAAAGTGGGCACACCAGCATCATCCTTATAAAGAATGGAGATTGAATCCAATTTGGTTGGAACACAGCAGGCCTTGGAAGCTTTCTTTGGGTTTTGGAGATGCACCAGAGTTTGGACAATAGCGTGTTTTGTTGGGGTAACGTTATCTGTCAGAGGGAAGAAGCAACCTCCTTTACACTCAAAAGCCTCATAATCTTTCGGTGCAATGATCCAGGAATCCCAGCCAATCTCTTCAAAGTTCACATGGAGGGAAGTTCTCCGGCAGTGGTTGGCTCCGATGCTTCTCTTGCTTCTGGAGGAATGCTGGTGGAGGCCAGTGACAGCCTTTTCCTCTCCCAGTTCCTCCTCTTCAGACGAAGTGTTATTCTTCCCTAATTTCTTGAGCACACTTTCTTGCTCATGAACAATCATCTCCCGGAGCTCCACTTTGGTCTCTTTTGTCCCATTGCTGCGGTCATTGGAGAACACTATTAACAGGGGCAGATTTTTAGTGTCAGGGGTAACACTGATATCCAGCTTCCCACAAGTGAAACCACCCAGAACCTTACTCTCTATAACAACCTCTAGTTTATTTTTAGTCTTCAGTTTGTCTGCCCTGACCCATCTTTTCACAGCGCTTGATACTTCAAACATCTCCCAGCCACACTTGTGTATATTGTGGGAGACAAGGAAGGATTTGGTACTTTCTGAGTTTTCCCAGTGGTCACCATCTAGAACATCATAAATGACCATGTTGCCTTCCAGCCTAGAGAAAGACCCGACTTCCCTGTGACAGGAGATATAAATTCTCAGTTCAGCTCTGGTGATCTCCTCATATCGTGGAATAGAGATGTTGAAGAGCAAGATGTGTTTCTGAAATGGGTTTTCTTCTGGTGAAGTTAAAGAAACAACATCTGCAATAGGAAATTAAAACACGTGGTTACAGTGCTTCTGACTGTCCAAGTAAGTTGCTTTGAAAAGACTCAGGATTTTTGGGGGGGTAAAATAAAAGCATGATCACTCAGAATTAAAAAAATAAGTAAAAAATACTGTCTTCTGGCCAAGTTTCGAGGGCAGGGAGTGAAAAGTGGAAATGGAGGTCCCTGAGGTTGGTAGTATTTTCACCAAGATTGCGTGGTCAGGTGAGTATTTGGAGGGGAGCATAAAGAGTCTGCCTAGAACAAGCTGTGGATGATGCTGGTCAGTATTAAGTACATAAACAAGGCATCTGGGAAGTGTTCAGATTTAGCAATTTCTAAAGAGATTTTTTACACAAAGAATACTTAAAAAAACCTGTGAATTTCCTACTCATCCCAGATGGGATGAACTGCCCTCCTAATACAGAGAAGTATCCTACATATTTAAGTGTCTCTAAGAACTAGCCGTGCTGAGGCTTTTGTTGTCTTCAGATAACTTTGAAAGCAGCTTGAAATACTGGGAGTTTCTGGAAATAGAAATGTTTTTGAAAATCCTGAACTGAAGCTTCAGGTTCTAAATTGGGACTTGGTGGGAAAGAGCCTTTCATGCCCCAGTCCCAGTCCATTCCAGTTTGGACTCACTGAGCTTGTGTTGGTTTTCTTTGGTTTCTTTTTTTTTTTCTGCAAAGGTATGTGCAGTACCCGAAACTCTGCCTTGAGGGGGGCAGATGTTTGTCTGGAAAATCAGATTGGTGATGTTTAAAAGTCATCACTGACTGATGTCTGTTTGATAGTCAATGTAAGATACTTACTCATTCATGATTGGGTTTTAGGGCAATTTTAGTTGGCTAACGTTGATACTTCTTCAGAGTGTTTCCCCACTAAAGCAGTCGGAGAGGAGAGTCAGATATGGAAACTATTATCTAGCTCATACTGTTAAGGTTTCTTTCCATTTCAGGACTAGGAGCACTGATTTGGGAATCTGGAGTTCCCCATAGTGCCATTACCTGTGTCTGTCTGGTTTTTGTATAAACAGAAGCTTCAGTTCTCCCTGTCTCATTTTTATCATAAGGATTGCATTTACTTTGAACTTTTTTACTTTTTCTTTTGATGAAGCTTTTAAAACTGTATTAAATGTTACACAGGCAGGGATCTTGTATTTTTTCTAGTTAAGAAAAGCTTGGCTACCCCATTCCATATAAATTCATCTAAAGCAGAATTTGGGGGGAGCACTGCTGTTACTTGCTTGGATCCAGAGACACATTTATAAGTTGGCTGCTGTGGTTTTTAAGTATGAGAAGAGCCCACCTGAAAGATGAGCTCTCGAGTATGGATGTCTCAATTATAGATGATCAAAAATTTGTATCCTAACATTAAAACTCTGTTCCAAATCTCTAGCTTTGAGAAACATGATTCACGTAAACCCTGTTACTCAGTGCATCATCTCAGTCGATGGGTTTGAGAAGACAATATTGTACAGTAAAAATGCCGAAGAAGAAAGCTAAAGGTAATTGCACTTTTTCAAAGATTGAAAGAAACTACAGAGCAAAACTACAATCCAAAATTTTAATCTGTTTCTTTTCTAAAGAATCTGTGGAAGTTAGGCACTCAGTTCCCTCTGAATTTCAAAAGAATCTGAGTACCTACTGTCCATGTACATCTTTAAAAATTCCAGTCCACCTATTTAGGACTTCTCCTACCTTCAATACTGAAGCTCCTTACAATATTGGATGCGGGGATGGAGGACTTGTCTGCAGTATATCTGTTGTATAAGTCAATCATGAACTGTGGTGGTTCTTCTTTGGTCTTTGCTTGTGAGGGGACTCTTGATAAGTTCAAACTCCTCAGTAAATCCGTCTTCATATTCTCCAGGAAAGATTTAAAGTCGAAATGAGTCTCATCTTCCGCTTCCCCAGGATCATGAAAGTGTGCATCAGACTTTTTAATCGCTGAGAACTTCTCCCAGTCTTCCAAAGGCTTGCCTCTTGTCAAGCAGGCAATGATGTTGAAAACAGAGAGTGCGGCTAATACTCCAAAATAATGCATTTCTTCTGTATTTACTTTCTGGTGGAGCGACAAGAGGACAAGGGTATTTTAACTCCTTAAAAATCTTGTTTCATTACAGACAGAGGAAAGGAGATGGAAGGCAAACAACTGGAATGCCCTTTGCAAATCACTTTCTTGTGTTCTTTTTGCAGCCTGCTTCAAACCCCAGCCTCTTGTCAGTTGTCAAGCAGATTGGTTGTACACTTGCCCTTATCAGAGTCATTGATGCCATGCTTCAGCTTCTGTTATCTAGCAAAGCTCTTAGTTAATGAAGATTCTATAAACATCTGACAAACACATGTGGCTGGTGGGAAGGACACTGTATATTGTAAAGAATCCACATTTCACTTTAGGGTCATCATTGCTTAATTACACTCTTTTTATCATTTCCTTGCCAACACAGAGAGAAGCTTTCTTAGGGACGTAAAAGATGATTACACAGTTTTCATCAAGACTAGAAAATACAGATCTAGAATAAAATTACTCTATTAGCTATTAGTAAATAAACACTCACAAATCTTTATTACAGTCGGTTCACTTGCCATCAGAAAATCCCCCATCATTTGGTGGAGACCTGTGAGTCTGCAAGACATGATCTCATGACGGTACAAACAACCTTAAAACTTCTTTCCGTTTATCAGCCAAGAGCCATTGTTTGTACACAGTGAAATATCTGTTTTGTGTCAAGTTTCCTTCATGTTGTTTGCAAGCTTGTCCATTTTCAGTTTGATTCCTTTGGTGTATGGGAATTTAGTCTTGTTTTTATTGTATCTTATGTAATATATTTCTTAGATTCTTGACGTTCAGTCCAAGAACAACCAGTCATTATTTCAGTGACCTCAAAATGAAGACAGAACCAAGCCTTCTAAGGCCACATGGAAAATAAAAAGGTCTCCATGAAGATACAGAAGATTGTCTTTGAAGATACTGTTATCCATGAGAAAAATAAGACAAGGCAAAAATACAAGGTTGATGACAGAATTTCTTATGGTACAGAAGGAAAAAACCTAGTTTATTTATAGACAAAAATATCACTTGCTATTTATCTTAATGAATGCATTATGATTTAATCTAATGATGCATAAGTTTTTTGTCCATACCAATAATGTTTCATATTTCTTAAGCCAACTCAATCCATTCTGTACACGTGCCATAAAGTCTGAATAGCATTATCAGCTTTTACATTAAAAAAAAATCTCATTGCAGACATGAGGAGAAGATCTTGTCCTTCCTGGCCATTCTTCTCCTGTTTTCTTGCAGTGCATATACAATGTTTAAAGTGAGCCCAGATTTCTCAAATACTCACTTCTGTGTCTGTTCGAGTGACATCTGGGATCCAGGATTCTGGTTAATTATGTTCCTATGGTGTAAATTCAGAAGGGGTCCCGGTCTCCTGCGGAGCAGGACTGTTTTACTCAAGGACTTTGTGTTTTTCCTACCTGCATGCGTGACTGGCTAAAACAGAACTTTTTAAGGGTCTCCAGAATTTATCTGAAGATGTCAAAGAATCAAAGATTTCTTTGATTTCTGTAGTGCTTAGTCTAAGAGATTGTCACACTTGATAATGTGAGTTTTTTATTTCATTGTGCCTGGCTTTACCTTCTAGACAGGAGTCCTCATCCATTTCTGCCCGGCTTAAGGAGCCTCATAGCACTGGCATTTTCTCTCCGTCAAAGTACTTGTACAGTATAATCAAGTTACTTCTCGGTTTACTTTCTGATAAAATAGACAGATTGTGCTTTTTAGTCATATTAGAAGACATTTTCGTAACTGTTTCTGTTTAGTACTTTTTTCAGAATCTGAATGTCTTTTTGAAAAGGTGAACTCTGGGGCTCTGCATAGTGTTCTAGTGGGGATCCACCAGTGCCACGTGCAGAAATAAAATCTCCTTTCCTTGCGTGGTTCACTAGTCCCGTGTGTATCTTTTGAAAGCTTTCATTAGCTCTCTTTACATAGCATCACCTTGAATGCTCGTACTGTGCGGTAAGTTCCTGTTATCCGCCAAAATTGTTTTAAGAATTACGGCTTTAAGAGTTATGGGTGCAATCTTTTACTCAGTGGGAACAGCCTCCGTTCCTTGTGCCTAGGTACTAAGTTCTGCATCTGCCCACCTTAAAATGAATTTTGATTACATAAAGCACAGCTAAATCAAGTCATCTATATAAATACCTCTCTCCTAAACACTGTCTTCTGCAAATGCTGTGGGAGTTGTTATATACAGACTTCCAGTTCATATATGAAGATGTCAAATAGTGTCAGGCCAAGCGTCAGCTTTGCGGAAACTTTACAACGAACAGTTTCATTCAGTGGCAATTCCTTTTGAAAGCTGCTCTTTGAGGTTTGGCAGTGAGACAGTCGTTAATTCATGTGATACACAAATATATTAATATTGTCCAGTGATTTCTGTTAATTATACAGCCTTGTGCGAGTGAATTGAAATAGTCCACAAAAACCTAAGTACATTCTAGCTGTTGCTGTTACCTCTGGCAGTGAAACTGTGACCTCAAAGTATGAAATTGGATTTGTTTTAGAAAAAAATGTCCTTAACACTTTGTTGGGTAGTATCAGCTGTTTTTCTGTTTTATCTGCTTTTAATTATCCTATATTAATATATCATCAAGTTTTTTTTAGGATTAGTTAGTGGAATTATTTTGACCTGCTATTTTAAGTGTTTGCCAATAGTAACTTTATCTAGAAATTTTAACGCTGAGTGGAATGGTTTACTGGTTGTTCATGGAAATCAGAAGATCTGCTGGAACCAAGAGAGTAAGGTTATCAGTGTCTTCCAGCAGCAGCTGACTGCAATTGTGCCATTTCAAATGCAAAGTTTCATTTTCTGGAGGAAGATTAGACATCCACGTGCCAAAGACCCAGAAAGTAGTAGCCACTGCTAAACACATAGTGGTTTGCATAAGACCTTGTTTGCATTAGAGAATTGGACTGGTACAGCTAAACTCCAAATGAAATAAACTTTACTAATAGGAGAATTGTATTGCTTGTGTAGTAAGGGCATGCCTTGAGAGCTATGCCATTTACAGGTATAATTTTATTTTGCCCATGCTAATAACATAGTTATGCCAACAAACCTTTCAATGCAGACTAAACCTTTCAGGGGTTTATAGGTATCCTAATGAGTGTAAGAGTAGTGTTTTCCAGAATGTCCTATAGACGTTATAACAGCTCATAGGATG
>JAOXJK010000002.1:19795197-19808896 GCA_025774025.1 Xenus cinereus
GGTATTTCTTTCCCAATCACTGATTTTGGAAGTAAAGTTTGTACCCAATGACTAATTCAAGAGAGAGAAGATGTTCCTTAAAGAAAACAAAATGCGATAGATGATGAGAACATAAGCACGCTAGGCTAATATGTCATTCTGCTCAGAGCTGGTGGTGAATGGGAGCAAGACTAGACCTACAGAAAAGGGTAGATTTTCACAGGAAACAAAAATGACAACAACTTAAGATATTTGAAAAGTTTTATGCTTATCACTGTTCTGAAGGAATAAATGATGAATTTCTGAGAACTTGTTAATTTTTCTTTATGCATTAGCATTTAGCATTACTTTGTCAACTGTAACTGAGTTTCTCATGATTTATAAAAACATAAGACCCTACAGTTTTAAGGGAGATATTTAACAGCAACAGTATACAGAGGTTTGTCCCAGTATTTCCAGTGTGAATCACTGTAGTACTGGCAGTCACTACAAAGTGCCTTAGAACTATTTACATCTTATTGAGAGATGTTCAGGAGGAACTAGCAAGAGCTGCTATGAGAAAAACATTGCAGACACTCCTATAGGCACTGAATCTGGCTTTTATATAGGTTAGAAGGAAGCACCACATTTACACACCTCCGTTGTCTGAGAATCTGCACCACATGAGTATGGAATATTGGTGGCAGAAGTTGCCTAGCACCTTAGCAGGATCAGGAGCCTTCCAGTCAGTCATTCATCAGGAGGCAGTGTGTGTAGTATCCTTCCCCTAAACAACATGACTCGTGAAGGATAAGATAGTGCAGAAGGTTAGACTGTCTCTTGAGGAGGAAACACTTCTTGTCTTGCGCTCTGTGCTACCTCACAGACTTCATAAGTTTGTTCTGCTCCTGGTCTGCTTTGTACAAGGAGGTGGCAGAAAATGGAATACATGGCAAGTGTGTCCTGGCACAAAGAGATACGGAGAAAGAGGACTGA
Organism: Xenus cinereus; assembly: GCA_025774025.1. Classification (NCBI taxonomy): domain Eukaryota; kingdom Metazoa; phylum Chordata; class Aves; order Charadriiformes; family Scolopacidae; genus Xenus; species Xenus cinereus. Next base: position 19,796,152 of record JAOXJK010000002.1, read on the forward strand.
CAGGCACAATGATGGACCATTAGCTCATAAAGGAGTGCTGCAGTTACAAGGGCTACCGTGAATGTATCGACAGAGGATTGTACAGGAGTTAAAGGGATGCAGAGACTTTATTTCTGTGAAGACTTCTAACAGAACCACTGCCAAATATTGTGTCCCTTTTTGATGTTCATTGTTGGAAAAGAGCTGTGAGAAATTTTTTTGAGGCTTAGAATAAGAAATCAAAGTACCTGTTTAAATCTTAGCCAAAATATATTTTGACCCTGCTCTATATACTAAAAATACACAATGAAAGTATTCTGGATAATAGATGAAAGGGATCTAACAAAATAGGTTACAGTAAGATCCAGTGAATTGAAGCTAAAGCTCAACAAATTCAGACTAGGATTAAGCCGCTGCGGTTGAACAAAGAGCACTAACTTTTGGAACAACTACTTGTAGTCCAGTAGAGATATTCTATCACATGAAATCTTTAAAGCCAAATTTATGCATGTTTTTCAAAGATACTCCCAAGCTCAAAACAGAAACTACTGGGCAGGGTTCTTTGATCTGTGCTGTGCAGGAGGTCGGTCTGGATGATCACGCTATTCCCTCTCGACTTTAATCTGTTGCGGTGCATTATGACAAGCTTAACATGTATTTACATGTTTCCATCTAATTAACAGAATGTAACAGAGTGCATTCAGAGAAAGACAATTCAACTGTTTTTAGATACTACTGTACCTTTAATTTATTAGCTTTTGTTAAAAGCATGTAACAATCTAGAGGATATAATGTATAATTTACAAAAATATAAATCTTGGTTATTTTATTTTTAGTATTTCAACATATTACTATATAGTATGTGTTACTCAGAGAATATGTTTAACAACCTGAAATTATCCAGCAAACCAAAAGTGTGGGATATTACATATGTCTTTTGTAGTACAAATTATATATTAGGGAAGGGTATATTAACATACTGTTTATATGAAAGCATATGCAGTGCACTATACTTGCATCCTGAAGAAAATATACATTTTAAGCCCTTTATTACAGCATTTTTTTCAGTATAAATATGCAGATTAAGAGTATGAGTGTTTTAGGCAAAAAAGTTTTGATTTGTGTACAAAAGTGATATTCTAAAATAAGGCTGCCTTTGCAAGTTCACTTCCCATCTTCTTGGTTAACTGAAGAGATAAAAGAGCCAGAAAAATATAGTCAGAAAAATAGCGTATAAAAACATATTTTAGTCCTTTGATTATGGAAAACTTTAAACTTAAATTTCTCACTAAACTCCAGGTGTCTTGGCTAGGTGGGTTAGGAAGGTATTTGTAAAAGTATTGAATTCCTGGAAGAAGAATATGAAGGACAAATGATGACAGCGAGCCATATCCTTCCAGGTGGGAATGTGTACGGTTTTAGTCTCTCCACGTGTTTTCTGTGGAGGAATTGTAGGCTTGCGTTCATTCATCCACACAAGTGGATTCATCTCTCGTTCACAACGTTCCCAGCGCAGGCGGGCAGGATGCGTACGTCTCCTTTGAGATGTGTTTGTATGAATTTATCGGCAGGCGCAGGTTTCAACCGACATATTGGGATAGACCTTTAAAACAACGTTTTTGTTCTCGTCTAAGAACAGGACGCTGAGTGAGCTCATTTTGTCAGGAACGCAGCAGGGTTCTGGGATGCCGGGAATGATTCCCACTGCTTTTACGATGCTCTGGATTGTAGCATGATTTGATGGCCGAACAACCTGGAACAGAGAGGGAAATAGTTATTGCTTCATTTATGAGCAGTCGCTTTCCCAGATGGATTTGGAAAATGACAATAGTTGTGTTTTTCTGTTTCTGAAAAAAAGTGACCGTATGTGATTGAGTGAGAGGGCTTTGCAGCATAGTCACTCCCTCGCGCGTTCAGCTTTCCTGCGTGGGGTGTATCCAACAGGTATTTTGTGTTCTTATGCTGCCTTCACGAGTACCAGAGGAGGGCACTGGTGGCACAGCCAGCCGTCAGGAGCCCAAAGAAAGAATGGGCTGCACCTACTCGGTGCTGGAGGCAGGCACTCGGGAGACAAGGACTCAACTGGGGCACACTTCTCAGCCATAAGATCTCATCTTTTGTTTTCTTAACCTCTTGTCAGACTTGGAAAATTGGCCGCTATAATTATTTCTAAAATAACTTTCCCTGTGTTACAGCAGGATTTCTCCTCGTATATGCTAACCTGGAATTAGTTACTTTTTCCTGGAGCAATTACTCTCTTTTTAAAAGAGCACAGGGCTCCAGAAGTAGTGTCCGCTGGGGGGAGTTAGTTTGGAGTAGTCAAACGAACTGACAGAGCCTTTCTCTTCATAACCCCACGACAAACAAGTACTTCATACCTGTGGTCTTTGCTTCCCTCTGCCTTCCTCAGGAGGCTTTTTTCCCCCCCCTGGGCTATCCTCAAAGCGGGAGAAGAAAACAAAAGGCTGGTAAGGGCTGGAGAAGTGTGAAGTGAGGCTTCACGGCAGCCTTACTGGTCAGGGTACTGAGCCACAGTCTTATTTCTACTATTAATTTTTGGATGCAGTAAAGCATGAAGCTTCAGTGACTCCCCATCAGTTGTCGTGCTTGAATAATGTCCCAGCAAATGACTCCAGTAACGGTAGTGAACTTGGGTTAGTCATATCAGGCTTTTTGCTACAGTTTCACGAGTTTTCTGCAGAGATCTGGTATATGTGGCCTGTGAAACCTTTCATCGCTCTTGGTATGAGGCTGTCTATGGGGTGGAAAATGACATCTGTGGGACAACAGATGGGGACTTTGCACACCTCCACATGGAAGCATATCCTTCAAGTGAGAAGAATTAATGTCTCCTCTATCTTCTCTGGTTTTTAAATAGTCATTGAATAGATACAAAACATGATTTTTAATTTCAACACAAAAAGTTATGTAAATCATGGGTATAACAAAGGAGCTAGTTCTTAGGATAATTAATTTTTGATACGTTTACTTTAAGTGTGACATATCAGCAAATCAGATCCAAACCTTAATTGCTGTTAAGGCTGTCAGATGTTCCTTAAGTGACCTCATTTGAGCCATTACAAGGAGAAACTGTGAAATCCGCCCTCGGTCCTATGGGGCTTCAAGACAGCATTCTATAGCAAAGTCCCAACAAGTGACCAATCCTGGAAGGTGCCTTTCTGTAATTAGCACATGTTGGCATAATTAGCAATAGCTTGCTCTCTCATGCCACCCTTTATCTTTAGATTTCAAAGCCCAAACAAGCAGCAGTGAATTAGTGTCATAGCTACCGTGTGAAGTAGAAATAAGCTTCTACTCACATTGGCCATGTCAGCAAATCTGGACAGCAAGAGAGTGGCAGAAGTAGTTTAGGCGACTGCAGAGTTTAGAAATTCAAAGAACTTCAGCTTCTAGAATCAAGTTCTTTGCCTTTATGAAAAACCTCCTGAAGTGTTCCTGGCAACTTTATTATTTCATATTGTTATTTGAAACAGTCCCAGATCCTAATGTACTACTGAAGCAGAATTTGTTGACCTCGTGCAGTGGAAAGCCATCATTGCCCTCTATGCCAGTTACTGACTCACAGGATTCCTCGGTATGAACCTGCAGAAGATCCTACCAGGATCTCCTCCATCTATGCAGTCTCTAATATCTGCAAGGAACACATAGATGTGAGTCTAGCGGGAGCAGCTGTCTGCCAAAGCAAAAGCACTAATTAGGTTTCTAATGCCTGCAAGTGTATGCAATACGCACAAAAATGCCCATAGAGAAAAAAGGCTATTGTGGACCATTACTCTGTACAGAAGCTGGCTCCCTGAGCCCTACACCCACAGCAGAGCCAGAGAGCACGCCCGTCCCACATCCAGCCAGGCTCCAAATTTTCCAGCCCTTCTGGAAACCTGGCACAAGTGTTCAGTGATCACGGGCAAGGCTTCACATTAGCCTTTCTACCGATGTGCTAAAGTGGAAAGCTTGAAATGCACAGTTGTTGAATGCCCAGGAGTGATGGCACTGAGGAAGCACTAATGTTTTAAGTGCTGGCTACTAAGTTATGTGCAGCAAGCCAGGTTCTGCTCTTGCTTAATCTCTAGGAGAATCCTCTTTTAGGAACATTTTGGGCCTCAGAAAATAGAAGGATGGTGATGTAGCTGAAAAGCAATTAACAGCAGGTTCAAAATACTTTAGACCTGCCCCTTCTGCCTGGCGTACACCCCTTTTCAAGTCTGTTTTTTCATGAGTTTGCCCCTCAGAGCAATAATAAGCAATACTTCTTAGCTTCAGGAAAGTTTTGGTTTCAGGTTTGAATTCAGCTCTCAAAACGAAACTCATGAACTGATTTGCTTACAAGGATGAAATCAAGAGAATTCTAATTACTGTAGGCAAGGGAAAGAGTATGTTCCCACCTGCTTCTACCACACGTAGGACTAGCATTTATTTGGCAAACGCAGCAGTGCAGCCAGCCATTATTAACCATAGGAGCCAGTCTTCCTCCTCACGGTTGAGGGAATAAGAACTTCAGCAGTAAGGCAGGTGAACTTGCTATGGAAGATTTGTACCAGAGCTGATTTGTAACTAGATCAAGAATCGAAGTTATTAAAGTAGATGTGCAGAGTAGTGTATCAATACTTTAAAAAAAAAAAATAAAATCATACAATGTGATGATTCCTGGCAATACATCCAGGTATTTAAGTATAATTCTCCACAGTTCTGAAAGAGTACCTCGGAAATAAGTTCTCTGTTGTCCATCACAGTTGATGTAGACCAAGACTGTGTAGACCAAGTCTTCATGAATAGCCTTAATCTGGGTTTTGATTTAGGAGTGGCAAGATCATATGCATGCTTTCCTGACTTAGGGTATATATGCAAGAAAAAATGCTATTTCTCCTTCCATAATATTTAGCAATTCTCTGACCTGAAGCTTCTTTCATGCTTAACTTCTAGTTATCTCTGTTCATTTGGAAACAGTGTTTTAAAAAAGTTACAGCTGTGAATTTGCCTCTGTTTTTTCCCCTCTTGAAAATACAAAGAGAGCAAAAAGTAGACCTCTTCCAAATCAAACCTAACCAAAAAATCCTTAAATCTATATATCTGTGATTTAGTTTTAACTTTCTCTGTTTTTTTTTATTTATTTATTTTGGGTTTTTTTGGCACTGAGATGGTAGGGTAGCCACATTAATTTCTCTAGAACACAAGTATCAAAATGAGAACTAAAATAAGTGGTTTTGATTTACAAGGGAATCTTTAATATAGGAAGTAATATTTCTAGGTAAGACATTAAGTAAGGTGGCAATATTCCAGCTAGAAAAGGATCCCCTCTCTTTTGGTTCTGTCAGCTGTTGTGTCATGCTGTTTTGCTCACAAGAAGCCAGATGTGTTACATGTATCTTCTCTCTTTTTTTTTTTCCTTTTCCCTGTTTTGGTCTCTGTGAATGGTGTAATTACACTACACTGTAGGTCTATGCCAGAGACCCGTATCCGGGGCTGTGTTTTGGTTTGGATAAGTTAAAGGGTGATGGAGTTGCATGATTTCTTTATACTACAACAAAAAAGTGAAGTTGTATGTGAGCCTGTGCAAGCTTTAATTTTTACCAGACCATGTATCGATGTAAATATACAGGGTTTAGCATCATCCAGAAACACAAGAACATGTGGTCAGGTTTGTGTGCCGTACCCTGGTGTCTAGATTTCCACTGTTCCTGGACCTAAACCAGCCTGAATATCTGCTCTTCCTGAAATCCTACTGCTTATTTCAATGAAACATACATCAGTCTGCCCGTATGTAAAGCAGGGCAGATTCCTGTCTCAGAGCTTTGACGTTCTCTGCTGTAAAACTCTGCTGAGTGACCACGTGCAAAAATAGCAGTAGAATAAAAAATCAGGCCATTTGTAGGTAGAACTGCAAAATAATGACAGTGTCTAAATATACATGTTATGAATTGCTTCAAATCCTCCACTCCCCATTACTTGACAGTCCTATAAAATGCCAGTAATTCTTGTGCTAAATAGGATTGCCAAAATTTCTACTTTTTACCACAGAGCAAGTGAGTGGGAGTGGGCCAAATCAAAATTCTGTTGGAGCAGGAGTTCATGTTTGCCTCTCATTAGCAAATTTCACACTGCTTCTCTAGGAGGAATTCCGTACGCTGGCTTTAGAGTGTTACAGACACCTATTTGGCATTTCCAGTCACAGAAAGAAAATCAACTTTTTGTTTCAGGAGGATTATCTTAATTTTAAGAACTTGGTAAATTAAAAAAGCACCAGAGAATTTTGAGACACAAATACCAGCTTAATCACCACTCATTTTCAAAGTGACAAGCAGTTTCTTAAAAATACCTCAGTGTCACTACTCTGCTTTTTTCTCCTAAGGTGGAATTCAGAAATACTCTGATATAGTACCTTGGTTTATAATTAGCATATGATACTTTATACTTCTGCTAGAAAAACAGAGTAGCTTGATGATTTAGTGTGTGTAACTATATTTTAATAAGCTACATAAGTCTTTATGGTGTGGTTTCAAGATGTAAGATGAGATACTGTAAGATAAACCGGAGACCTTTTTCTTATTCTTCAGTTACATTTAAAGATAACTTGGAATCTTTTTGCACTCTGAGGGAAATGATCACAGTTAATAGAAACGATATTGCTAAAATTAATTAGGCTGAACAAGGCAACAGAACACAGTGAAAAAGGTAAAAATCTAAAGGAAATTCTAATCAACGAAGTAGTTGGATAGGCTGAACAGTAGACCTGCTTGCGAGCTAACAGCAATGGAAAGGCATACTACCTTGGGCATTGGGAATTCACATGCCCCTGCACAGTAGTAGGCATCAAATGATTTGGGAGATATGATCCATTCATTCCAGCCAATATCAGCAAAGTCAACTTTCATGTATCTTCTTGAACAAATCCTCGGCTCATTCCATTGTTTTCGCCTTGCTTTCTTCATTGTTTTCTCATCGAAATTTAGCACCTGAGATTTTGTAAGTGTTTCTGTATTTTCTTGCCCTTTTCTCCTTCGGTCTTTGCGTGAGGCTTTTGGTTTCAAGGACTTGTAGGCATTCTCCCATATGTCATGTTTGTTGTATTTATTGTTGTTATAATCTACTTCTGGCAACTCATTGTTCTGAATAGAGCTAGAGATGTACGTATCCCTCCGCACTCGGGTATCGGTAGAAGCATTAGGAGACAGATTCGGGTCCCCATCATTGGAAGGGAATGGGTCATAACGCTGCAGGGTGACTGCCACGCTGTTAGGTTCAGAGATTGCAAGATCATTGGCATAAACTAATATATAAGGTAAATGACTGGCGACCTGTTCAGGGAAGCCCTGGTGTTTCTCCCCAGAATCAAGCTCAGCGCAGAGAATGAGCTCTCCAGCCCGTTTGGATTCTTTTATGATGTGCGAAATGTCCTTTGCGTGCCAAGTCCCTCGCCTTTGAAGAGAGACGGTGATGTTCCCTTTCACTAGCCCATAGGCAGAATTCTGGTGAATGCTTTGGAAAATGAGGTTGAGCCGCAGGATCGGAGGCAGGTGAAGGAGGCGGCAGGAGGAGTTCTTGGAGCGCTTGCAGAACACTTCCCGCTGCCGAGGGCGTTTGTCAGCATAGAAGTGAAAAGTGGCAGCAAGGATCATCTCAGAATCCTGCATGGATGTCAGATTGAAGCAGTACAAGGGCTTCTGGGCCAAGAACTCTGCAAGAGAGGAAGAAAAATATGGATAAATACCTGAGACCAAAAATGGTAGCCAAACCCTTATTCCTACATAACTGGATTAACAAATATTGCTTTTCGCTTACCCGCTTCAAATCAGTTAGCATGGTGAGCTTGTCACTTCCGCTTAAAACTATGGGGAATAAGAGAAGGAAAAAAATCCTAACAGTATTTAATACAATATTGCAATATTGTATTAAATATTACAAATATATATACAAATATTACAATAACATTGGCCCAGCCCAACACACTGGGCACCTTTTTTACACGAAGGATAAATCTCTTCCCAGAGATTTTCAGTTTCAGACTGTCTTTCATTCCAGGAAGGCGAAAAAAGCAATCCTTGCTTCTATTGCGTTATAGCAAAGTGAAGCTCAGAGAAGCTATCACATTTGCCCACAGCCGAGCTCCAAATGGTACCTTACTCAGTAGACTAGCTGAAAACCTGGTTTACGGTTAATATTTAAGATGGTCTAATCTAAAGCTGACTGCAAAGATTCCTGAAAGATCTCTGGGTGCTAACCCTGTGGGCAACAGCATATGAAGTTCATCATCCATAAATAGCCCACAAGAGACATTTCACAAAGGGGGTGGAAGTCAGAGATTGTGAAAAATATTTTGGGGGCTGTTATTCTTAGGAGCAATCCTCCTTTCCAGTATACATCATGTAGGAACTTTGTTTAAAGCACTAGCTGGTTTCTAAGACTTGTGTTTTGATCTGCTTGGAGTTAGTGGCAACTACTGTTGAATAGGAGCTGACTCTTAAAATTTGAACTCCATTTGCTACGGCTTCTTTTTAGCTTGTTGAACAATTTGTGCTCAGGTTACATCTCTACCCTCCTCTCAAGGAAGATGAGCAATTTTACACTTACAACTATTTATACCATGTTTGTTTAAACAATAGAAACCCCTCTTAGTGTGCTTAAATGGAATCCCAGAATCAAAACACCATGCCTTCACAGTCTAGTAGGGTTTTTGTATTTTTTTTTTATACAGGAAAGTGGTGGCAGAACCAAGAACTGATTCCTGTTCTCCCAAGCTCGGACTGGTACCAAGAATGCATCAAGGGACTACAGTGGGTAAGTCTGCACCTTTAGTTCATCCAAGTGCCAAGCTCTCTGGTACCCTTCTTGACATACCTGGAAATTCTTTGACAGCAGGGAGGAAAAAAACCAAAACCAAACCCCCCCAAAAAACAACCCCAAACTCACTGAACCCACCAGCCAGCCTTCCAGAAACCCTTAGGTTTCTTTTTCAATGCACTGTGGATGACGAGCCACAGGAATTTCGACGCCACCAGAAAGGCAGCACTGGTAGCTGCCACCTGGCAGAATGGTCTTCCTTTTAAGCACAGTTTCATTTGAAAGATGAGAATCGATAGTGCTGTATCTCACTAAATTGGTGCTTGCTGGCTTCCAGTTCATGCTGGATAGAGCTGTCATTTGGACTAAACCACAGCAGATTAGGATGTTCATTAATTCCAGGCCCACATAGACAGGCTGAAAGTACAAATGTTCAAGTTTCCATCTACACCATCTGGTTTTTTTCCTGATGCGGTGAAGTGGAACAGCCTGTACTGATGCCCACATGATGGTTTCAGAGGTGGCAGAAAGGCAAACAGAAATCATATTCTGTGATGAGAGGCTATTTTTTTCTCTCAGTTCAGGACAGGATTCCTCTCAGTAAACTTTTTTAATCAACGCTAGTCTTACACACATACTCATACTATGAAAAAACAGAAAAGATTAGATTCTATTCAAGTCTTTGAAGCATAGAAATTTCACAAGGCTGCTAGCCTATTTCTCAGACCGAGGAAGAGAATAATCATAGTACGTCCTTTAGAACACTGTGTTAATGTTTGTTTACTCTTTTTGCATATTTTTTTAAAAAGGAGTTTATCTTCTGCCTGTCCCCCCGCAAGCTTTGTATAGTGGAAATTTTTAATATTTTTTTTAGTACTAGAATGCTCCGTTCTCTAGATATGACCATGAAGCATACGCATTCCTGGGATAAAGGCGTCTCAAACACCAGAGTCCCAGGGTTTCAGGTGGGAAGGTAACTTGTAATGACAGCTCAGAGAAAGGGAATTTTAACTCATCTAAATTAATCCTGCATTCTGGAGTGAAACAAACCCTTTGAAAGTAAAAATTATTTGTAGAACAGAGTAAGAATCTGTGAGTCTGCGGCTACTGAAAAGCCAGAAGCAGGCTTTTTAGGAACTGAGGAGACTTGATGGAGCATGGTCATATTTATCCTATTGCATCAGATTGCTCCGGCTTTTACCAACCTGTCAAGCAAGAATTGTTACATTTTCCAGGTCTGCTTGGAGTTGAACTGTGCTGTAAAGCTGTATGCAGTAAAGCTGTTAATATTTTACTGATTGTATCTACCTCCGATCACTGTAAACAGCTTCAGGTTGGGAATAGAGGCAAGACGTGTGGAGGGTATACACAAGAGGTTGGTAGAGGGGAAAAAAAAAAGGCAAGTGGCCAAGGAAAGAAAATACTAGCCTTAGTAGGTAATCCACGTTAGGAGAACGTTGCATTGCAGGAAGTGAAGATTAGCAAAACAGATCTACATTGTCTTTCTGATAACACATTGTGAGACAGAAATCTGCAGAGAACCTCATTTTAAGTGCTGAAATGATGTTAAAGCAAGCATCTAGAGGCCAGAATTACATTTCCCTGGGTAATCTTGATTTGGTTTTCTTGCACATATGCATTATGATATAGTCTTAATTAAATGGCTGCTAATTTCTACTGTTCACCAAGACCTTTGCTTCATTTAGCACAGAGGATGGATGGTGTTCAGGGAATCAGCCTGAGCTGCAAGAATCAGTTTATGGGGCAGTTTCATGGTTTAGGTAGCAGATTGCTGCCATGACGACTAATTCCCCCCAATCTTAGAAACCTGGGTGAAGCTAGGCAATAACTTAATATTTCACATTTGGTCATGAACCACTTAGGACTTCACTGTGTAACTAATTTCAGTCCATTGGTGCTGTTTTCTAAAGCTACAGAGTTCCCTGAAAACTGGAAAGAACTTAAAGAAAAAAGAAAAAGAACTTGAGAAATAAATTAGTTTACAGACTCTCTCTCAGCTCCTGTCAGAGAAATAATGAATCCTTGTGAACATGCGTAGAGGTGAGCTGAGAGGGCGTGACCAGATGTTTGTGAAACACACTTCCTGAAGTGATAAGTACCACTGGAGAAACATGAAGTTGTATTTGGAACACGTGCAAATAGCACATGCATATGTATAGCAAGTGCCTCACATTCATCAGGGAGAAATATTATATATCCAATAACCCAGTCAACACCATCTATACCCTGTGAGGGATACGGAGGGTGGCGGTACAGTAGTTGAGGAGACATCAATAATGCAGATGATAAAGGAGCAAACTAAGTCTGGCCCCACATTTTTGCACCTCTGGAGCCCTCTCCTGACAACCATAACTAACGCTGATGCTCGAGTGTCCCCTAACAAACAACTTAAAGCTGCAGCATAGGAACAGGTTACAGATTTTTCCTGAAAAAGTGCATGATTAAAAAAAAAAAAGAAGTAAATCCATTGATTGGGATAATAAAAAGGAAATTATTGTAGGTGTAATCAGCTTTGCTTATCTCAATAGGATCAGAATTATCATCTGTATTTTGTAAAGAATGGATGTTCCACATGTCTTGTTAGAAGAACATGCCCATTTCTTCTTTCAGAGGAAAAGTAGAATTTCTTGGAGGAGATGAAGAAAAAAAACCCACTAGATTTGATTCTTCTCCCCTCCCTCATCTTATGGCCTTCTATGGTTCATTTCAGACTGTTCATCACCAGGCTGATGAATTACAAAGAAATACAATTTGTTGTCATAACAAAGGAACGTTGCAGAGGAGCTTCTGCTTTTACGCTGTGTTACTGGGGAGAGATGGCATCCAGTAGAGAAGGTACATGGGTGGGACACAGAAGGTAGGAGTTTTGGACATAGTTGTCCTTTATTTCCATCACATGGTCAGACAAGTTACCTCCAAGCATCTCTGCCTTGGTTTCATGATCTGACAGGTGAGTAACATAATATTGATTTCTAATTGTTCAGTACCTGGGGGTAGAAAACGCTATTTCAGTGCTCTACACCAGAATTTAAACCACTTAGATGCAAGTGACTTGTTCAGCAGATTAATTAAAAAAACGAAGCAACAAGAATACAGTGCGATTCCTGCATTCTTCCCAAATTGCTCTGGTGGGCCAGGGCCCTGCTTGGGTAGCAGCCAGCGAGAGCTCTCCGTTCACAGAAAAACAGGAGTGGTAGCAGGAGGTCATGAATAACCATCCACGGTGCAAGTTCCTTCCTAACCCCCGTCACTTAGCAGCTGCCTCATGAGCCAGATTTATTTCTCTCCCAAACGTTTGTGGTCACTTTACATCCCAACTCCTAGATTCCTAGCCATTTCCATTAGCCACTGGCCCTTCTGCGGCGTCTCCTCCTCCTTGAGCGATTACTTTTTAATATTACATTTGACATAGGCTAGAAATGAAGTTGGGGTACGCTGGAGGATATGGATTATTGTGTGATATTATAGTAACCGTTCCCTAAAACGCTGTAGGGTGCATTTTGTCCTATATGTGAGATTTTTAAATGTAGGGGAAATAGAGGAATTCAAAAGTTTCAATCCATCAGATGCGCCTATTAAAATGAGTACTTCTGGCAATGTAAAAAATTATATATATATATTGTAGAAGCTGATATAATTCTTATTTTAAGATCTTAGTCAGAGTCTGTAAGAGTTAACCGAAGGAGGAAAAGGAAGGTATTTTGGGGTTTCCTTGGCAAATAGTAACACATTTAGAGTATTAACGACGCAAACCTCCTCTTTCTTATTTCGAAGCAAGACTGGGGTAAGGACGGCGTCCTTTTGGCGCAGGGTTTGTGCTCTCCCACCCTCGACCCAGGAGAAGCCGTGGGGAGAGAGGGAGGGAGGGAGGGAGGTGGGAGGACGCGGTGGTGCCCCCGCACTTCTCGGCGGTCCCGCAGGCGGCACTCTTCCCCCCCCCCCCCCCCCC
>JAOXJK010000002.1:19815586-19840757 GCA_025774025.1 Xenus cinereus
CTTGGCAGGGGAGTTGGACTAGATGATCTCTATGGTCCCTTCCAACTCCAAAAAATTCAGTGAAATTCAGTGAAAGGTTTCTGCACATGGTGGACTAGATTAGACAGATCTTGGGGAAGTATTTCAGAAGCAGCTGCTGACCAGTAGGTGGCAAGCGCGCCCCTAAGTCAAGGCTAACCCATTGCTCACTTGCGTATGGGACACTGTCCTGTCCTTAGGGTGACAGTTGGGATCGCTTATGATCCCGTAGCATTTTCCCAGCGAGCAGCTGTCACGTAGCCTCAATGTTTCCAGCTTGCATATTCACAGCCTTCTAAGGAGGCTTTGGCTGACCTCCTGAACAGTGCCTGTGGGAGAACCTGGCCCAGTGAGGTACGCTTGGTCCTCACAGCTCTCCTCTGAGCTAGAGCAGCTATATTAAGGATCCATGGTTTCCTAATTGCAAGTGATAGAGAACTCACAACAAGAACTATATTTCCATTAATATTTAAGATTTACATGTTATTTTTATAAGCATTTTTTTGCCTAGGTCTCTTTGTTATCTTTTTTGGAGCATGTGCTCTTTGTTCCACCACTAGAAGAGACAAGACAGTGTGTGTTCTTACTATTGCAATTGTGTGGATCCATGCTGATGTCCTTCCTTCAACCCTCCAAATTCTGCAAAATGCGTACTTTTAGATGCATTCTTTCCCCGAGCAGGTGTTCTGGATGTAAAGGCGTCTTCAGGATAAATGAAAGCAAAGAGAATGAGAGGTTTTAACAGGTTTCCAAGCATCCAAGCACACTTTAAAAAAAAAACAAAAAACCAACTTCTATGGGAAACATGTAGTTCCAGGCAAAAGAGTAAATGCATGTACAAGTTATTTTGACCATGATTCCTTACCCACCTTGGATTTTTATTTTGTATTTTTTTGTAGTAGATCAGAATGCTTTTAGGAGTACAGGATCCTTTTGTGGCTTTGTTCTGGATCAGTGACCATGATCTAGTGGCCATGATGGCCTGAGACAAGGCAAGATTTGAGGGTAGAGGTAAATATATTTCTTTTAGATAGCTAGAATAAGGAGGCTGGAAGTTTTTCTGAATTTTTCAGCCATCCTTGTTGGTCTGATGAGAGCTATTGCCTCTACCTGCCTTCCTTCTGAATCCGTGAAGCCTCTTTTCATGTTTCTTATTCTGTGTAAGCACTTACCTCCCTCTTCAGGCATTTCAGCAATTCAATAGAAGCTCTTTCTCCAGATATATCCCCTTTTCCATATTTCTGTATGTCTCTCATTTTCTCAGATTCAGCATTTTTGAAGGGAGATACCAACATCTCTCACCTCTTTCTGAGGAAAATCCTATTCTGTCTTCCAGCCTTCAGCAGAAATGTCCATGCAAAACACTAGTTTTCCTGAAGATTTCACCATTCAGCTGTATAATTGGAAAGAGTCATTCAGCTTGTCATCCCATATTATGTTCAATATGCTTAAAAAACCCAACAACCAACACAGAAGGTGACCAGAGCTCAAAGTGGAGTTTTTATTCTCATTTCCGTAGACAGAATCCCTGATAATAAACGTTAATTCACACATTGTGTATAAACCGACTCCACAGATCGCTGCTGTGTAGTTTGGGTCCATGTGGGTATTTTGCTTGTTGTAAAAGAATACTAAGGGGATGTTTTCTGTTTTTCTGTTATACTGAGTTGTGGGCCAAAATGTAACGTCACTACATGAACTTTGGAGTTGCACCCAAGATGAATTTGGCCCTGTTAGTTGTTAAATTCTTGCTATGATTGGTCTCAGCTTGCTCAGAAAGGGATCATGCCAGACTAGCGACCACAGAAATCATCAGTTGAAACTCCACCAAAATTCTCATTCCCTGTAAATTGAAATATTGAGCTTTGAAATAAAATGCTTTGTTCTTCAATCTCACACTAACTTTTCATTAACATTATATAACTCTCAAGCTATTAGGAAGCTGCCAATTAAACCAGAATGGATTGAAGTATTTGAGTGGAGAAAAATAGGAACATAATTCTAAATGAGGTATTGTACTAGTTCTTGGCATCGTGTGGCATTTTATCTCTGATATTTTCAGTTGGAAATTTCATTGCCCTCCACCCCCATTTACCCCAGATGTACATAGATGTAAGTAAACTAAGGCCTATTCTTAGCATATTTATTTTATGAATTCAAAACCACTCATCATCTGTATGAATGACACAATATGAACACTTTCCCAGTTCCTTCTCCCAAACTCTATGCAGAGGGATTTTTTTCCACAGAAATATCAGAAATTCCATAAGGCTCACTTGGAATTGCTTTATAGCAAAGGAATGAAAAAAGCTTGTAGATAAATATTGGAGCAGAAGAATCATGAAGCTGACACTAGATTGTTTTTCAGTACTTAGAGGTATAATTGCATGTGACTTCAATAAATTTCTGCTCTGAAAACTTGTTCTTCTAATACAACTTTTTAGATTATCAACACATCAGTGGAACAAAAGAAGCAAATATCATTAATTGATGAGTTAGTCACTGTTGGATTAAAAGGACCATTGATCTAATGGTGTGGCAATCCCTTTATGCACCCATAATGGCTTTATATGTTCATGGTTTTTTTACGTGCTGGTGATTTTCACATCAAAGAGCTATTTCCACTTTATGCACCAGCACTGGTAGGTTTCTGCAAGCTCACGTGAATTCCTGGGGCCGGCAGTACTGCATTCCTGCTGGGGATGGGTAGGACAGGAAAATTCAGAATTTTGGGTAATCAGCTTGTTATTATAATACAGCAAGCTGTCAGACTGACTCTCAGATAGGCATAAACTCTACATTCCTAATGTATATAGGCATAAACCCAGTAAATGTTTATTTTTAATCCCTAATGTCAGAAAATAAGGAATGCAGGAAGCAAGCTATTTTACTTGACAACTTTTTAGAAGGGCAAACTAGGTTGAAACTACTTGTATACATGAGTAATGTCCAGCAGTGGTTGAAACTTCCATACCTAGAGAAATAATATAATTTCTTCTTTCATGCTTCTTCTCTTGAGGAAATATTGTAAAAAGAAACAGAAGACATCTGAACTCTTGCTCAGCGTACCATTGGATGGCATTCTGATGCCAAGATGATGTAGCACAACCTGCGTAAGTTAGAACAGATATTCCAGACCTTTGTTTCCAGCATCTTAGTACCTCCCAGAGCCCAAGGAGAGAACAAAGCAGTGGAATAAAGGAGCCCAAGTGAGGTGGGCAAAGCTTCCGTGGCAGACTTCTGGCTCCACCAAGGTCTAACCACCGTGGTTCTTCTCAGTGAGACAGCTGTGAAGCAACGAGCAATGTGTTCTGAAATTGGAACAGGCTGCAGCCGGCAGTAAAAGTCTGTAGTCAAACAAAGCTCTAAGCCTCTACTTTGTGTTTTTGGTGGGTCAGGCTCCTTCCACGGGAGCTGAAAGCAGCCACGGTGCCGCCGTGTCCCAGAGCTGGGAGTCGGAGAGCTAGTAAAGTGGCTCAGCAGGGTTGTGCTGGAGCAGAGGCAGCTTCCAGCGACCCTGTCTTTAGTGAGGAGTGTCAAGTTTTTATGAGCATCGTTACATTTTTATAGTTTAATGAGTTTTACTATTAAAGCATAACAAAGCACGGTAAAAACTTGCCACGGCTCATTTCCGCACTTGGTAGCAAGTCCTTGCTGTGTGTAGCCTGGGTCTCTGGGAAATACTAAATAACAAAGGCCAGCTTAATACAGTGCTTTTCACATCTTCCTTATCCACTTTAATCATCTCAGGCCCTTTCTATTTAAAAACAGTCTTTATTTGAGGTGCGTTTTATTCAGCTTCAAAGCTCTCAGCTCTCCAGGTCTGGAATTCACACCTATGGGTTGGCTTCTCCAGGAAAAAGGATGGTAGTTTGTATAAAGGCTGCAGATGGAAAGAGAAATCAGTAGAAGATATGTTTTTAAATACACTGTCACAGAAACTAAGGAGCCCTGGATTAAAGAATAGGGTGAGGAGTTTTGGTAAAGAAAAGAATACGATAAAGAAAGCAACTATGAGTAGTTGCCAACACTAAAAGTTGGACAGAATGGAGAGTGGTGTGTTAAACAGTGGTGCTGGCATCTTCACTTGCAGGAACATGGAGGTGGATCCAGGCTTCAGTCCAAGGGAGGTTTAGTGCAGCAACAATTCAGAATTCCCTCTAGCTACAGCCCATGAAGTTGATAAATCTCTAAAGAGTGTTAAATTGAGATAGACACTACTGCCTAGGATGGGAGTGCTGCAGAGAACACGGCAGGGCACTGAGGTGTTCAGGCAGGGACTCCAGGACTGGAGCTCGACAGAAGAGTCGAGCATGAAGTGCATGAAGGACAATGGAAAATACGGTGCAGAATATGGAGAGCAGTTCCTTAGGGTGGGCGAGGGGCAGCACTGATTTTTGCTGTCTGTGGATGTCAGAGAGCTCTGTGGGGATGTTTCTTTGCATCTCTTTCTGCATTTAAAGAAAAGTTAGACAGTGTGATAATTCAGTTAAAAGCTTGCAGGGGGAATTTTAGATATCTTGTATTTCTAGCAGGCAGCTTCAGGAAATAGACAAACAAAATACTTAAAGCTTGTATTTGATTTTGGTTTGTTATTTCAATAGGATCTTTGCAAAATAGAGTTTCAAGTTTTCTATTAAACTGGAACCTATAAAGCAACTTAAATGTAGTGGAGCACTGATGTACTCGTATTGTTTTTTAAAAAGGTATGTAGGTGCCTTAAGATGCAGAAGTGCGTGTACCTAATGGCATTTCCAGAAGGAACCTGGTATCTATATTAGGAATTTTGGAAAACCTTACTAGGTGCTAATGGACAATCGACATATTTTCATGACTAAATATGATTACAACTGGGTTCCTTGTGAGCTTTAGGATCAAAGTGCTTTGGAAATGTAAAGTATTTTATTATTATTTACTGTCTTCACTTAATTTGCTCATATGTTTTATGAGCTCTTGAAAGTCATTGCAGAGTTATGGCAACATGATCCAAACCTGGAACAAACCCATCGATGGTGATACATTCAGAAGAGATGTATTTACCACCAGGCATTCCAGTGCTTGCCAGTGGTGCCCAGTCCCCAAAGATGGTTTGTTGCTACATTCATCTTCCTGCTCACAGTCTGCATTTAATACCACTTGCACTCATGACTCAGAGAAAACAAGTTCATCATGGGGTTACTTGTTATTGCCAAAGAAACCACTCATTCTTTTCTTCTAATTCCCAGAAAAGAAATGAGGATTCTAGCAAACTATTCCAAAGGGAACTGGTAAATTCAGGGATTCTGCTTCATGACCCACGTATAACAGGATCTTTTACAGCAGAAGGGAGTTATAATAAATGTCACTGAAAACGCATTGCAGATCACTGTTAAGTAATCCCTGCTTTATTGAAGTGAAAAGTGATTCAATGGGACAATGATGGACATGGAAGAAAACCCTCCTAGTGACAGGACAAGTCTTTTTAAGGACAGGTCTTTTTAAGATTGTAGAATGGTAGCTGACCTTCCATGGGAAGACAAGTAAGCACTGGTGACAAGGATCCCAGCTGGCAGACTTTGAAAGCTTCCAGCTTGGGAAGGAAAGAGAGGGACCAATTATATAGGGGGTTTCTCAAAGGAAGGTGTCCCTGCTTGATGGGGAGGAGGAGAAAGTAGCCTCTTCTTTTGATTAACAGCAAATAAGAGATTGATTTTGAGATTTCACACTAGAGCAATGATACTACTTTGTCATCCCTTATAGGAGTTATGATCTACTTAAGTGTGTGTGATGGACAAGTGGCAAAACTGAATAGACACCACAAGAAGGTAAAGAAAAATCTTACAGAAACGTTATCATGTAATTCTGACGACTCTGTATCTCTATATGGGAAGCCTTCACATGGCAGTGGGTGAGGTGTGAATAGGAAAAATGTGAAGTTGCCCTTTCTGATGTCACCAAAAGTTGATTTGTCAGAGCAAGCATTTTCCAGGAGCAGGAGCTGAGCTTAGGAGAGGTAGGAAGAAGTGAGGCCGAGGGTGCCAGGGGCTGAACGATGAAAGGGGGGATGCAATGTGAGATTAGTCCAATGCAGGGAGAGAAGCTGCTTGGAGTGAATATGATCATTACATCTGGCTGTCAACGAGGGGGTGAGGAAGTCTGTATACTGTGATGTCACAGGTGAAGCTCTCGGCCTCAAACACTTCCCCGAAAGGTTTCCAAGTCCCCTTGGAAATATCTGAATTGTCACAGTGAGAAGAGATTTGAAGTTCCATTGAGATCTAGTTCCTGAAAAATTCTTTCTAAATTTTCCACCTTATTTTCTCTTCAACTTTTCCACCAGAATCTGTGAAGATTTGGTGGTTTCTGTTAGATTTGGGTAAAGTTTTTGGTTGAGCTTCTGCTTATTTCTAGCATGAAAAGTGTTCATCTTTTCCTTTCATTCCTACAACCAATGTAGAATTATCCATGCAACATAAACTGCTTTTATCGCAGCCAAATTGGTAGGGTTTATTTCATATGCCTAACAACAAATGGCTAATGTGAGTGAGGATTAATTCCTCTTATTCTTATACTGTTCCTGCCAAGGAATTAATTTAGTAAGATTCATTTCTGCAGAATGTGGATGTGGCTGGTGGTGACCCTGTCATGGACAGCCCCCCTCCAGATTAAAGCTGCAGTTCTCTGGAACGCTGAGGCATCATCTGGCTTTTACACACCCAGCATTATGTGAGATGGGTTCCAGCACACAGATAACGAAGATTAGTGACTGAAACTGAATCCTGTGAATATCCCTAAGGATGGGGAACTACAGCTGCCTAAACTCAGTGTGTTGGTGAGTGTTCCTCTTCTATTTTCACTGGCTAAATGGCAGCACTGAAAGTGAAATCAAAGCTAAACATGATGAAATTCATATGCTGACAATGCAGGTACCATCGATGTATCAGTTATTGTGACATGTAATATAATATAGTCCCCTGGTGGGATAATTTCCCATCTTTCCTGTATCAAAACCTGTTAAACTCTTTCAGTACAGAAAACACCCTTGCACACATGTACAAACAGACTTTCATACTTGTATCATACATTTTGCATAGTGATGTTTGTTAAAAAAAAATAGTCTCTGTATGTGTTTCTTTTCATATTCACTTTAAAATGAAATGGAAAAAGCTGCCTTTGCAAGGAATTTTTATTGGCGAAGCGTATCATTTACTTTGGCTCCATAAATCAAAGTGCAGTCGTGCTGCAAAATATGGGTAGCCCATTTAGAAATATTCCATCAAGAGGTATAGAGGTACAGTATATTATACCTGCTGGTTCAAATAAATAGCATTCTCAATTCCTGTTCATCTGTATATAATATCTTTTATTGCAATGTGGTGCTTTCCATCAAGTTAGTTAATTTTGTTCCTGCAATTCAAGATGTAATCGATCACTACAGTACTTGCCCTTGGGACAAAGTATCTTTTTATCCAGTGTGTTGCTTCAAGGTTTCATGAAATATCGTGCAATAAGTTTTATAGTTCTTTTTTTTTGCTGTTTTTTTTTCTATCTCAACATACATATGTAGTCTGTAATACGTTCTATATACAACTTTTTGTTCTCTACCTGCACTTTGTTTTGCAAAAAGATGCATTTCGACATCATTTCCGTGAAAACTTGTGGATGATGTCAATGACCAGCAGGAGTGATGGAGCTCTGCTGTGGGATGGATGAGGAGCTGACCAAGAGCTTATGGGTCAGAATTAAATGGGGGGGCAGGGACAGGTGATGGTACAGTAGGGGTCTGCTACCGGCCACCTGACCATGAAAACTGAGAGGATGAGGCCCTGTCTAGACAAATAGGAGCAGCCTCACGTTACAGGCCCTGGTCCTCATGGGGGACCTCAGCCGCCCTCATATCTGTCAAAGGGTCTAGTGGGAGGTGTCCCTGCCCATGGCAGAGGGTAGGAACTAGGTGATCTTCAAGGTCCCTTCCAACTCTAACCATTCTATGATTTCAGTTAGCTTTACATCACAAGGCTTCAGTTCAGCAAATAACTTAATTTTGTGCTTAATCTCTTGATGTTTTTATAGAGCTACTCAAATAGAGAGCAATGCAGAGCTGGGTTTTCAATTCCAAGGTATTATAATTAATTTTATTTATAAACTATCACTTTGAAATAATTGCAGCATTTTTCTATTGGACTTTTAAAATCTTGCAAATGTTTTATACATTAAAATAATTTTTGTTTTGAAAGTAATTCAGAATGAAATATTCATGAGAAGGCGGTGTCGGGCTTTATAACCGAGATGAGTCTAGAGCCCCAAGTAAGCTAAGAACTAGCTCAGGAGGGACAGAGGTGTATATCTTACGTATGTATATATGTTAAGCTGCTAAAATATGTATTGACTGACTTACTGAAGCTCTAGGTGATACAAAGGTGATAAGCTGGGAAGATCTCAATGAGAGCAAGTTATGTGAGTAGATGTGTTCCGTGGATTGAAAATTCTAGTTTTATCCATCAATTTTAGATTGGCTAGAAATTTTAAAAACATATATTTTCTATGAAATTCCATTGAAATTTTAAACAGGCATGAAAAAAAATAGAACAAGAATGGGTTTTGTTACTTTGTATTTAGTTTTGGCCAACTAGTTGAAGTATAATAATTGAATGGGGTTATAGGGATATATATTAAATTTTTCCTGCACAATGCATTTTAAGTTGGAGACAATCCGTGTTTTTATTGCTCTACCAAACTGAAGAGAAGGACTTTCTCTTTAAAAAGAAAATTATATAGAAATATTTTAGTACTAGGATCATAAATTACTTCAGCAATATGAGTTAACTAACCATTCTAATGCACAGATGCGTCGCTATTACAGCCAACAGACAATGGTGGAAATTCCAGAAACAGTTTTAGGTGTTAGAACTGAGACTTAATTAAGGCTTAGTCTGTGAGGTTTTTTTTGTGTTTGCCTTTTGTTAGGATTTCTAGCAATTGAGCTACTGGAAAGAATATTCACAAATCAAAAAGTGAGTTAAAAATAGTTACTTTATATGCATCCAGCTTCTAATTTTGAATTTGGGGTGGTCAGTCCCATCTGTGATGCCTGAAATCTGTGTTCTTAAACAACTGGAATGTAAGTAGTGCAGCATGAATTGCAATGACAGATCTTCGGTAGAAAGTGAAATCTATTGCTGAAAACAAAATTATATTACATTCTGAACAATTCTATTTCCAGTAAACTTTCAAGGGTAAAGAAAAATGGCTATGGAGTAGTAGGAAAACTTGTACGGTTTAATAGTAGTATATGAGCAGGAAAAGTTTCAAAAAAATGTTCCAGAGTAAACAGAAGTAATTTCCCTTTTGAAAACCCCTCGTAGAATAGGCTGAATGTTTCTTTAAATGTCATTGGGGCGGCTTAGCCTGTAACACTTTCTCCATTGAACCATATATGCAGCACTGGCAGTTGCTCGCCAGCCTTACTGTACTGGTTGGCTATAACTGTCTTGTGAGCTATAACGCGTTGCGTACGGCCCCGTTCCTCCAGTGAGACTGAGGAGTGGGAAACTTCTGGAAAAAACTTGTTATCAGGTGTCTAAGTGTGTTCTCAGAGCTTCAAGCTCTTGGTCTGACATACTCTGACACTGATTTTGAAAAATTCCTGGTTGTTCAAAAAGTACTGAAGTCTCAGACTAGCCCATAAAGTGTATTAATCAAAGAAATGTTTCGGCACTTATCCAATACCTCTGAGACTCTTTAGGAGTATTTTAATTTATTTTCCACAAATATCGGGTTGGGCTTTGTGCTTACAGTCCCTGACAGCACTTGGAGGTCATCACCCAGCTGCTGTGTATGATAAATGATGGACTGTATTTATGTGTTCTTGCTTTGGCATTTGAGCTTGCTTCTGTAGATAAGATTCTTGGGCTACTTTGCTCCTACCTGTCGTGCTTTCTTGTCTTTTCACTATGTCTGAGTGGTCTCTTCAGTATGTTTTCCTGACTATTCTGGCTGTAGTTACAGAACTGAGGATTCCTTTCCTCTTTTGTCTTCCTCCCATCGGGTACGACACAGTGGGCGTCCATAAGCATTGCTTGCTGACTGATAGCACCAGCGCCACATATATTTAATTTTCATCATTCAATGAAAATCTGTTGCCAGCAAGAATTAAAGAGCTTAGGACTTGGAAAATAATACTTCATTTTGTAACAAAATATTTTAGGAATATACCTTGCTGTTCTGTGTCCTATACCACTTCATAAACATTCATTACTGTTTGAATGTATCACCATACAGTTAGGCCATTGCTTTTCACATACTCTCTGGAGTAATTTTTACTACTTCTGAGCTTCTAAATCAGACAAGTTCTGTCTGTCCTTCTGGTGTTACAGGAATTTTTAACTCCTTTAGTAAGAATAGTAGAAAACTACTTTTATTCTTATGTTCTTGACAATTGCCTGTTGTTATGATTGTTAAACATTGCACATTGTAAGCACGTTTTGCACATTAACAATGAAGGCAGAAGTGGCACGAATTGAAAATTGTGTATATATTTTGGGAGAAAGAAGGCAATAGATAATGTGGGCCTATAACTGAAGGATGCCAAAGGCAGGAGGAATTTCCATGAACAGTTGTGGTGCTGACACGGTGGCTGGTTTGGGAAGAGAGGAGATGAAGAGCTAGGGAAAGCTGGAAATGGCTGGGAAATGAGTTTGAGATCAGAATAAATAACTAAGCAAGTGACTGAGTGTAGGGTATAGAGAGATTGCAAAGGGACATCTGGAGGGATGAGACATGCTGGATCGTGGGTCCAAAGGACCTTCATTTTGTAATCATCTGCCGCATTCTCTAAAAGGCATCCAGTTTTTGCAATAAATGAAGCAGGAGACACCTTTGCCATGCAGCCTTCCTAGAGCAGGTCTGCCTTGACACTGAATTAATTAGAAATCTGTAGATGTGATTTTAGATTATCATAGCAAATACACATACACAGAGTCGAAATTCAGGATGAGCAAGCAAACTGAATTACAGTATTTTCACATATCTGCTGTTTGACTTTGCAACTTGAATAATACTTTTGAAATATGTTTTTTCTGTATATGCTAAAAGGATTGGGTACAGAGAAAACATATCCATTCCCATTGACAAATACACATATTGGGGTACACACAGACTATACAAACGGACACTCCAATGGAGGTGTATGCCCAGAGGCACAAACATACTCACAAAATCAGGAGGGCATCGGACCGCATGTGCACATACATAAATAAATTCACATACAAGAAGTGGGAGGCACATAACCGTGACCAGCATTGCATGAGTACGCACATAGATACCTACACACCACAGTTCCCTTCACAGCTCTATAAAGTGACAGAAAGGCCTGGAGCTGGGCAAGGATCATTAAAAGACACCCACACAGCAATGACTGTCTCAGGCTGGAAAAAAAAAAAAAAAAAAAAAAGGAATACTGAAAAATACTGTCTGGGAGAACAAAACAGGAGAGTCAACCCATCAAACGTCTGGAACTAAAATAATGCCAGAGAGTATACCCCAGCCAAAAGCACTGCCAGCAACCAAGTCAGTCACACAGCGAGAGCAGTCATCCACACATACATATGCTGCAAGAAAAATATCCACCACCTGCCAACTGGCTACTAGCAACCATGACCCGTGTGTGTGTGTGGCCACTGTGTTGGCACCGGTGTTGGAAGAGGAAGAGGAGTGGAAAGAAAGGAAACAGCAATAGGAAATCAGAAACAACAGAGGTGAAATGGAATCAGGGCTCCCAGTCAAAACATTTGTTTAATAGAAACAGAAGTCTGGAATGTGTACAATTTATGTTTTACACAGTGAAAGGTCCTGCTCATGTGTGAAACTTCAGCGTTCTTGAGTAGCGGGAGGTCCTGTATGTGTGAAACACACTGCTCCACTTAGCACACATCAGATGTCTTGAAAATGCCACACAATGAACCAGGTGGCTAATTGGCTTCGATCCTTTCAGTTCCTACAATAAGAAGAAATTTGGTCAAGTGGTGAGAATGGGATGCTCAGTCAGGTCTCCTGCCTGGTCTAGGCTCTCTCTGAAGTGCTGCGTGATCTTTGGTGACTCATTCACGCTCTTTGTGTCTAAGTCTGCTGTGCATAAAATAAGGCTAATAATGCTTCTGTACCTCTTAGGGGTGCAGGAAGATCGAAAGAATGGATATAAAACTCTTTAAGATTCATGGAAGGTATCGAGTAGAGGGAAGCTGAATTACAAATGAAATTCCTGAAATCTGTCCCTGAGTCAGACACGGTGTTGCAGGATAGGTTTGAGTGACACCAGTATTTCATGGCAATCAAATTCCATTTTCATGCTGATTCCACATCTGTAGCTCCTGTATTTTGTTAGGATAGTTTTCATTATGATACAGTAATTTTTTTCCCAGTGTCATACTGTTACTGTATGGCATCTCTACCCCTAAACTTTACTTCTAAAAAACCTCAAGTAATTGAAAAAAGCAAATTTGACCTTCTTAATTTCAGTATTTTCAAATAGCTAATAGCTATTTTTGCTGTATTCTTCTTACCTATTGCATTCTGAACACTTTTCTTTACAAGCCTAAATGCTGAAGAAAAATCATCCAATAAGTTAACTGCTTTTGTTTTCCTCCCCAGGGGATAAGCTACAAATGGGGGAGCTCATCTGACCATCTGTTCTTATTTTCGATAGTAGGAGTTTTTGCGATAACTTGATTTAATGCTGTGTTGCCTTCCCTCTCAGCTCCTAAGGAACTGTTACAAGCCACCATCATGGGAATCCTTTTGGCCGTGCCAGGCCTTGGCTTCTCTTCTGTCATGAGACCTTGCTTTGAGTTGATCAAGTGACTAATCCATCCATCCACCCACCCACCCATCCATCCATGAGTGTGGTTTTGGCCAGAAATTCAATCCAAGATCTAAGAACCCAGATAAATTTCTGTTGAAATAGTAAGCACAGTAAGTTTTCCTTCCAAAACATTCACGCATTTTTAACAAAAAAAAAAATCCCATTTCATCAATAAGTTCCAGACCAACAATATACCAGTTTCTTACCATGGGAATTCACCTCAAAGACTAAATGTAGATCTACTCAGAATTTCTCCGTAAGATGTTTTCTCATCAATGAGTGTTGTCCAGAAAGTAAATATAGGCAGGTTGTTGTTGATTTTCACCATATGCATTTAAGAAAATAAAGATGAGGCACTTTAGTGGGGTGGAATGTTGTTTGGCATGACTGGATTTGGTACTGAGATGTATTTTGTGTTGAATTTTTTGTCTTCATACGGTATTTCATTATGGTGTATCACAGCCCATTTGGAAACTGCATAGGAATGATTCTCCTGAGGAGGTGCTTCACTGGGTGAGCGAAGGCGGTCGTGCATCTGCTTTGCCCATGTTCTGAGCCCACCAGACAGGAGAAGGCCAATTCAGAAGCCACGTGCTGAAAAGCAAGATATATTAGCTCAGGCTCGGTGCCATGTTCGTATGGTTACGTGGCTTTTGGATGGAGCTGGCTGCCATCTGGCTCGTGTGAAGCATGGTAGAGTAAAATCCCAACTGTCTGCACCTCTTCATCTGGACATCCCCAACATCTGGTTAGAGAAACAAGTTGTAATTCACTGCTTAGTAAACTTCCTTCCTTTTTTCTCAGTTTCACTTCTGACTTGTGTATTCGCAGGTTACATCTGCATTTTCACAGTATCTTCATGGCTACAGTGTTCATCTCATGCCGGTCATTAACGTACCCAAACCGCTGTGCAAATAAATAAAAACTGTACAGCTGCTTGGGATTCTTTCACTAAATTCTCAGAATAAAAACTGGCTTTACCTCCAGTTGAGAATATTCATGAAAGAATGCTGGTTTGATTAGAAAAGAATTTAAGGGAAGAGTCATAAACCAAAAACTGTAACACCCTCCAAAAAAGTTGTTCAGAAGAAAGCTCTCTTTTCTGGAAAAGCTTGGATGTCTGATTTAGTTTTATATTTATATATATAAAAATATGCATATTTTTCAACTTGGATTTTCAGCAAAGTAAATAAAATGCCCAAAAGGAAAAAAAAATCTCTAAATTGTTGCTGGGCAAACCCTGATCACTAAAATAACTATTTTAGACAGAAAATGCTTGGAGAAGTTGCAGATTACTATGAACTTAAAAATTTTGTCTCTTAATTGGCTTATAATATTTGGGTCCATTTTGGGAGAATGTGTTAAGCTGGACTGAAGTTAAGCATTTTAAATTGCTTTAAGTCCAAGAACATCTGCATGACTTTTAAGGCATTTGAGCCTGGAAGAAAGGGTACTGCTTAAGATATGAACTAGGTCTGCTTTATCCACAATTTGCTTTTGTTTTTATGTTAGAAACATCTCAGTACATCCATCAGTTTTTCACGCAAGCTGAGTGGGATGATCTGGGACCTGTACCACTGTATTTAACACAAAGATTTTTACTCATCATGGTTTGTCCCTCTGAAGTCAAAACATTTTCGCCTGGATGAAAGAACCTGCCACAAAGAACTTTTTGCAGGAGGAGATTTCAGACTCCCTTTGGACGTAACCTTCTATTTCTGAAGTTAAAGAACTTAGTATTTGTTCAATGAAAGGCAAATGGTGCTAGAAATGCAGTTTGTAGCAATGAGGCTGTATCACTGGTGACTGGTGGAGCCTGTATTACATTTCTCTACAAAACTGTGCTGCCCAGGAGCTAAAGATCAAGTCCTGCAGCGTATTTCCCAAAGGCTCCCGGTCCCCGAAGCTGCCCTGCCAGGTGGTAAAGGCAGTTCCAATCACTCATCAAAGCTGCTTCCTGCAGAAAAAGCCAGAAATACTTGTATGTGAGTGGAACTGGCAGACGGCGGGCGAGTTGCCAGTTTTACTTTGGAAGTAAACGTCTTGGGCTCAGTTCTGCTTCTGACTTTCAGACATGGCTGCTTCCCAGCTGGAGGCGTCCCCCATCAATCAGCTTGGCTTGAGTGTACAAAATGAGATTTAAAAGGCTATATCACTGCCTCCCATCTTCTT
Source organism: Xenus cinereus (assembly GCA_025774025.1). NCBI lineage: Eukaryota > Metazoa > Chordata > Aves > Charadriiformes > Scolopacidae > Xenus > Xenus cinereus. Next base: position 19,830,615 of record JAOXJK010000002.1, read on the forward strand.
TCCAGAGTAGGCATGGGGAGTTTGTTGGGAAGAGAGGATGGGGAAACAAAAATAGGGTACCTGGAAATACAGCCTGGGCAAGTCACTGGGGCCCTTACACACACTACAGTACAAATAATAGCTGAGTACCAGTGTAGTTGGTTCAGCAGTATCTATGGAGGAATATTAACTAAGCTATCAACAATTCATCTTGAACCTCCTTCCCAGTCCTTGTGAGGATTGTGCTAAAGACAGAACACCCCTCTGGTACCACATGGTGACAGAAGGCTGAACGACTCTGTTCTCTTCACAAAAGTCAGATCAGTTCCAGATTGTTGTAACCAAGATAGTGGTGAATTTGAAAGGCAGAAAGGGCTGAGCATCTTGCTTGGAGCTTCATGGAGGTTTAGAAAGGAATCGTCTTGAATAAGAAATTCTAGGATTTCCAGAATTATGGCTTCTCCTGTTCATAGCACAGACTCAGGTAACTACTTGGTGATGGTTATGGTGGAGAGACAGTTTAGGATGAAATAAAGAGCCATTCCCTGGTGTCGGAAGTGGTTTCGTAGGCTCTGAACTGAATACTAACTCCAGGAGTGTTCATGCTGTAAAAACATTGAGATAAGTGCATTTGTTAGTATTTTTCCTTTTTTCTGAGTGAGGTATCATTGGTCCCTGCAAAAGCTAATTTTCAGCAGAGCATTTTTATTGCACGCTGTTGTTAAAATGCAGACAACTTCTTCACAGTGCTGCAGACAGTGTCTCTAAGGCATGGGCAATTGCGGCTTGGATGAAAAAGTCCGATGAGACAACACGTGAAACAGCCAAGCCCAGGGAGAAAGCTTACCCCGAGGTTCATATTTCACTCCATTTTACCAAAAAAATCTAAACTCTGAGAAGCAGGTGAATATTCAAACCGTAAAATTCCATTTTCCTGTGTCCTTTCCTGCAAGTGAGTGGGAGATCCAGAACAATTAAGGGAAGCATCGTGATTGCTTCCAGTTGGCAAGTTCAACATTTGTTTGAATAGTCTGAGGCACCGGATCTACACATACTGAGGGACAGAATAAAGCTGAAGTGATTAGTTCTATTCCTTGAACGAATTGGAAAAATGAAAGGGATCTGATTTAATTCTGAGCAGATGCCTCTTCCTCACACCTAGGGAAAATACATCGTGCAAACAAGCCACGAGTGAATGCAGTTTCAGGGGGAAGGCTGCTCAGTCCCCCCCGTGTTCATGGTATGTTGGATCCAGCCCTGATAAGGATGGTAGCCAGGACTGTATTGTTTCAAGTTCTGCCATACACTCGATGTGTCACCTTTGGGAAGTCATTTAATCTCTTCATCTTTCTGTTCTCCAGGCATCAAATCTTTTCTTTGTTCACTGAGATTGCAAACTCTGGAGAGTAGTGATAGTTTCCGTTGAGCAGCAAATACACCATGAGTTTCTGGGTGCCAGAGTAATAAAATTGTAATCTGTCGGTCTGAACAGCCCGTAGATGGAGGATATTGTTTCATTTAGTGCCTCTAACTTACGTGATCATTTTCTCTCTGTAGGGAGCTTTATTCTTCCATTGGCTATAGGGAGCCTGAGAATGTGAGTTGACTAATTCAATCTAAAGTTTGCCTTTGTTCGCACCTCCTGTAGTTCTTATGAATTCTGAAAATCCAGTTGTGCTCATTGTATTCTACTCAGTGTTGCCAAGAGTTGCCTCTCCACCTATGCTCATTTTTGCTCATGTGCTCATTTCACTTGATCAGTGACCACCCGCCTCTGTTTGAATTTTCAAGGTGAATGATTGAATTGAATCTTGCTGTATAGTCTTTCCAACACTGGACCACCCACTTACCCTGGGTCCCTTAAAACAAACAGACAAAACATCTAAGTTCTTTGTTCACCCTCAACTTCGGCAGTATTATTTTACAAGCATAATCTTGTTAAATACCTGATAATTAGTGGTAATAGCCTTTTTAACTTCTGCAGCTGTCAAAACCACACATCTCTAGCAAAAGCATAAAGAATATTAGGTATCCATGCAGTAGGCTACATTATCCCTCCAGTTTGTCTCAGCTAAGAAAAATATCTCCATGATGTAACTCACATAACTTTGGTTCTTGTTACTGATCAAATTCATGGGGGTTTTTTTGTTAGTGTTTTTTTTGGAGGTTTTTTTTTTTTTTAATGATCTCAGTCCTAGAAGCTTCTAACAAAGGCATCAAGGCCGACAGCTTCATAAAGGAAAAGGAAACTTCTCCACATTGTGCCTTTTCTTTTAAATAAGATCCAAGGAGGGCAGAGGGAACTATACAGCGGTCCCCACCAGAAACATGACACGTAGCCTTTATTTTACTGTCCTGTTTGTCACATGCCAATACTCAGAATGTGGGATGTTATAAAGATCTTGGAAACAGGCTGCAAACCCTACAGCCATTGTACCAGCTGAAATCTCCGCCCCCACAGCTGGACCCCAGATCTTAATAGAACAAAAGCCCTTTCCACATATTCACCATGTGTCTGTAACACAGTTATGTTCTCGTTAACGAGTTGGGAAGTGGAATTGTCCCCACTTTGTGCATTGGGAGGAGGGTTCAGGGGGTTGGCAAGGCTGCTTGCTACAGTTCTGCAGCTGATGTGTGGTAGTACTTTAGCTGTGTCATTTATCCTCCAGGTGTTGGACTCAGCATGACAAGAAAGTAGGAATAAAGAGCATCTCTAATGTGTTTTAGGGTGTCTGTCACACATAATTCTGTGATGCTGGATGACACAGGAATGATTAAAGAAACCTATCTATCTAGACAGCAAAGCAGTAGTGACCCACCTATCATGAGACAAATTTGTACAAGCCCAGGAAAACCCAGGTTGCATGAAGATAGATCTGGTTTTGTCCATGTTGACAGATAGATCCAGTTTAGCCATATTGTGTATAGACAAGGAATGTGTTTAGAACAAAGCTAGGTGGGAACTAGGCTATTACTATGAGCAAAACCAGAAACAAAACGAAGTTAAAGTGGGTCAGCATGTGATTTTAAACACGATTCCATATCAACTGTTTTCTAATTAGCCTGGCTGACTACTATGCATGGATGTGTTTCATTCCCATGATTACAGTTTATTACCAATGGATTTTTTGTGAACAATTTTAAAGAGCGTATAGAGAGACCAAGTTTGGCAAACCAAATTAGGACAGAAAAGACTGGGCCAACAGTGTGTTTTCTTATTCAGTGTTCTAAGGTACGTGCGAGAAAGAGATTTTCTGTGACCAAAAAACATAGAAGATGTCTCGGTAGATAAAATCATGGAAGAATTCTCTTTACTTCAAGAGGAGTAGAGGTGATAGATGGTATCGCGTTGTGTAGCTCCTTGCTATTGGATCATGATTAGATGTTACTTGCAGAGGAATACCGAGTTGGGCGCTCGGTGACAGTGTGTTTAGCTCTGTGGCTTTTAACTTCCTTTTGACTTAAAAAATTCATGGGTTGAGATTAAGACTGTTTAATCAGTAACAGAAGAAGAAAATAACAACAACAGTAATACTAAATATGGTAAATAAATATACAAAATAAAGTGGTACAACACATGTCGCTCTCACCACCCAGTGATTGGTTGCCCAGCCCGTCCCGAGCGGTGACTGCGGATCCCTGCCCCGTGGTCAACCCCCATTTCTATACTGAGCATGATGTCTACGACATGTGATATTCCTTTGGCCAACTTGTCCCGTCTGTGCTCCCTCTCAGCTTCTGTGAGAAGCTGAAGAAGTCCTTGACTAATATAAACATCACTTAGCAACACCTAAACCAGTATGTGTTATCAGCATTATTCTCACACTAAATTGAAACCACAGCAGCTACTGGAAAGAAAATCAACGTTATCCCAGATAAAACCATTTGATACTTCCTAGGCAAATTCTAATTGTTCAGAACTGGAATGCCTACATTGCTTGGCGTTCACACAAAGTAGTCATAGGAACACCATAGGAACTTTTGATTGTTCCTGTGTCAAAGCATTTACTCTGATTCATCGGTCCAGAATTGAATCCATCCAAGTTAAGGCTATTTCATGGGAAGAGTCCATTCTGAATCTCAGTGTAACCTGAGAAACAAATAACTTTGTTATGTCCTAATTTCCATGTCTGCATGAGACTGGTTGCCATTTTCAGACTCCTGCAAAGAGTAACATCCCTACCCAGAGCAGACATGGATTAGATGCATTTTGGTGTTGCGATGTGACATAAACTGTAATGTTTTTAGGCATATACTACCAAAATTTATGAATGTTATTTTACTTAAGGATTTTAAAGTTTCTCAGAAATATTAAGCTTATCCTACTCTAGGTTGTAATATCGGGTATGTAATGAGACAGTTGGCACAAATAAGTGAAGTAAATAACTGAAGTCAATAAAGTAAATAAAGTGTAAATAAATATGTAAATTAGGGCATAGATTATATAAATTATCTCTGAACTATGACGAAATGTAGCTTATGAAATGTAGCTAAGTAGGAAGTGCCCTCTTTTACCATATTGGTAAGCTTATGTCTAGCTACTCAGAGTCTTTAAAGGATTCCAGCTCATTGCACAGAAAATCACTACAGCTGTCCCTGCTCCCCTTTCCCTCCAGCACAGCACGGAGAGCCCAGCAACTGGGAGTTCCTACAGGCACAAAATGTGTGAAGGCCACCCACAAAAGTGTGAAAGGCTGACTCTTCCGAGTTGTAGAACTCAGATTGAGTCTCAGAACTCGGTATTGTCAGCTCTGTCGGTGACAACCCAAACTTATATTGCTTCAGAGTTTGACAACATTTTTCAGCTGAATACCAAGCAGATCTGAAAAAACCTCGCCTCAGATTCATCTCTCTACTCATTTGTGAAGCTGCTCTCCGGCTTTAAAAAAAATTAAATGTTCTTTTTCATTTCCCTAAAATGAACTTTCCATTTTTCAAAATACAATTCCTTTAAACTTTGGAATACCCCTCAATTTTATTTTTAAATGGAGAACACAATTACTGTTTGTCAAATCCAACTGCAACATTTTGTTTTGGATCAAAGTTGTTTGGTGCTGAAAATGTTGGTTTGTGATTGACCTAAGACTAATTTGTTCTTGATATTTTAGAAGTACCAACAACAACAAAATATCAATGCAACCTTAATTCTAGTCTCCTGTCCTTTCCTGTACGCATCAGCCCATGCTTTTTCTCTTGTATTTCAAATGTAAAATTCTCTGATGTTCATCAGCTTTTGCGATAGCCCTCAATTAGAAAAACGTGCTTTCCAGGAGCATAATCACAGCATGTAACATGGACCGTGAGAGCTGCTTTGAAATGTCAGATTTCAAGGCCTATGATTAAGAATTTGATTTTGAATCATCAATCTTTTGGGAAGTTTCCTTTTTGCTCACATCCTGGAAGTTCTCATTCTAGTGCTGGGCTAGAACCTATGTGTGCAGCAGCAAATTGTCGGCACAGTAGGAGGATTACGCTTTTGAAAAATTCTTTTCCTCTAATGAAAACCCTCTTAGGAAGTGTCGCCCATTGCTGCCAATGTAAACATTCATCTTGTGTCCATGCCAGCGATAAAAAAAATTTTTGTACAAAACCCAAGATGCTGGTGTGTGGTGAAAACATGAAGAGCACGCAAGCAAGCTCCAGTTACACACAAAACTGGAAAAACTTAGAAGAACTTGTTATCAAAGAGTAATATATGGTCACCTCTGCTTATATTGAAGCAGTGTTTAGAGAACTGGTCTTAAATCAGTACCGCATATGACAATAACTGTTAAATTCATCACAAGAAATAGTCTTAGACCTCCTGAGTTCATAGTACCAACAGACCAGATAAGTAAACTAGGAGGCTGAGAGGCATAAAAAAAGGGAATTTATCCACTGTCATAAGGGAAACAATTGTGAAGCTGAAAATCATAATCCAGGGCAGTGTGTGAACCTCACGGAATTCAATACAGTTTTGCCATCTGATGGTAAAGTGGTAAAAATTCTCTCCTCTGCCTCCTTCTTCAGTGCCATGCCCACGGAGTCATGTGTTTTTCTGACAAATTCCAAACACTGGTTAATTCCCTTGATTGACAATGAATAAATCTTCCTGTCAGGAGAGTGGAGGCTTATGGTATCAATAATATGCTACAAACCCTCTCATTGCTCTTCCAGCCAGCTCCTCCCTGGCACAACTACTGGGAAAATGGTGATCTGGTCTGTTAAAAAGAAACATTTTTTCCCAGATATTCTTATGAAAAGTAAATTTATTTTTCCATCGAACTGTACAGCTGCAAATATTTTGATTGGAAAAGATGATATTTTATGAAATGTGTCAATAATCTGAATTTAGAAGCATCAGCTTCCTAATGATTTAATATCGCCAATACTGGCTTCCTACACAGTTAATGCTAATAGGCCTTGCTAAAGGTAACGCAACCGGGTGCCCCTTTGTACCCATTTGGGTCTTTCTGAGTGCATCTCTCAACTGTTAGTTCAGGAGTTTCTACCTTTCCCAGTTGAATCTTTTAGGTTGTTTTTCCCCCTTCTTGCACATAGGTGACTTCACCCTGAATAGCAGCCACCACATTGTGTGGAGTTGGATCTGGGTAGTTCAATACCTGTCATTCTCTCCTCAGGAACTGTATCAGTGAAGAAACTGGCAAAGCAGCCAGCGTAAAACAGCTCGTTTAATAATAGGAACAATTCATTAGAGGGAAGGATTTTTAAAACACCAAGCAGTTGGCACCCAAATTGCTGGACTTGCCTTTGTGCTGACACTTGTGCTTATGTGGCTGCACCGGGAGCTGAATCAGGGAATGGGATGAAAACTTCCTTTTGCAGAAGGAGGGGGTTGGATTTTCAGTTGGATGAGTTCCCTGACCCAAATTACCGTGCAACTACACAGGCGTCCCTCTCAGTGGCAGCCCACACTGAGATCGACTTAATTTGCTCATTTCACCTCAGTTTAAGTGGTTGGTGAACATTTAAAATAGCATTTTTCAAGATCTATATTTCTGGAAGATGTTATTTCTTGTTCTTTGTTAAGTTTTTGTGTCCATTCACATGTGCCAGGGGATATTTTCTCGCCTTTGCTCAGCCTTCTGCTCTGGAGAGCAAGTCTGGGTACTGGTGTTGTATTTTATGCATTGGGCAGGTGATCATTTTTAAAAGAGTTTTTCAAGTGTAAATTATTGAGATGAATTCGGAACCCAGATAAGTAAACTATGAACAGCTGGTGGCTGTGTTACTGCGTCCTCATGAACTGAAGCATCGCTGCCGATCTAGTACATAAGGGAAGAAAACTGCTTTTTTGTCAGAGGTGATCTGAACACATCTCTGCAGAGATCTATCAGGAACACCTTCGCTCAGGCTGAAGTTTCTATGTTCGAATCGTAGCTCGACTAAACTCCAGCAAGGATGTAGATTCAGACAAAACACCGCGCTCGGAATGTCCAGCTCTTGATACTTCAGTTTGCGTTTAAACACTTAAACAGCAGGACGTGCAGTTTCTATTCAGGGTTGAACAGGGGTCCGTTCCCGCTGAGGCGGCGCTAGAGAAAACTTCAACTCCAGGTACTTCCTAATTAAAGAGAGCGTTAGAATAAAAGTCTTGTTTTGGGCAAAAGGGAATATACCATATATATGGAATGAATAATGTATTGTTAGATGGTTAATGTCTTAACAGTCTAATAGACCAAATGTTTAGCCATGTTATGGTAACATTATCCCTACGTTACAGGAGGGGAAACTGAGGCAGAAGGAGTTGGCAAGAATTATCCATGGTCACCCTGCAGGCAATTATCTGACTGAAAATAGAAAGGAGCCTTGGCCCGACTCCATTGCTCAGGCCATAGGGCCACACTGACCAACACCCCCCTAAATCAAAACACCCAAAATAATAATTTCAGGACATTTCCTCCTTTGCCATAAAGAAAGAAAGAATTATTTTGACTTCTAGGACTCTGTTAATGACCCTGCTGGAGTTCCATTATTGTGCAGAATTCAACTCAGCCCCAATAACCTTTTCTCTGGTACAACACAGCATGAATTTTCAGTGACCACACACTGTCAGGACCGGAATTTCACTTGTGAAACTCTTTACTGTTGTCTCTCAGTAACTGCTCAGCTGTCACAGCTTCCGTGATCTCTTTTCCTGCAGCCACTGGTGACTGTTTGGAGAGATATCACCCAGGTAGATCACAAACCCAAACTGGTGTCACTGGAGCTGTTAAAGGATACATGGTTGGTCACTCTCATTTGAGATTTTGCCGAATAAACAGGATGATGAAGACATTCTCAGTGAAAAAGGGAAAAATACTGGCAATGCCTGAGAAGCAAGATTTGACAAATCACTGTCTGTATGGTGTCTCCTGCTGCTTCCAAATGAACTTGGGACCTCATTTTGTTAGATGCTGGAGCTGGAAAAGGGAATCTATCTTCACGGCATAATAAAGCACAGTGAAGATAGACCCAAACTCTGTCTGAATAACATGAGACTCTCTCCAAGATGGTTTAATTAGTCTGGTACTTTGTTGCACATGGGATCTGGGCTGGCTTATATAAATTCTGCCCTGAAGATGTGCCGGAGGAGAAACGGGTCTCTAAAACACATAATATCCTCAACTGTCAAGCAGAATTTGCTCTGCTAAATATTTCCCATTTCTCTCCCTGCACACACTTACCTCCCATAATTCAGATTCTTCCCTGTGCATACTCTACATTTTAGAGAGTGGAACATGACAAGCATGTGACTCCAGGCTACAGAGCTGTACACAAAATGCAAGATTTACATTTAAATCAATTTTTTTTCAAAATTTCATTGTCTGGGATCACTATAGAGAAAGTCAAGACTTTTGGAAAGATCCATAAAGTCATAGCTTCAGAAATTTTGAGGCCTCAAGGGACCATCTAATTTGAGTTGCGTTCTAACAAAAGCCAATGAATTTTGTTTAGCTGGTTTATACTGAATCAGTGGGATTCAACCTCAGGCTACTATAAAAATCCAGGCTTTAACAGAAATCCATGTAGTTCAGACTTGGTCGAAGGACCAGAACTTCCCCAGTTTGAGCATGTGTTCGGGCCATAAGATGATTTGATCTGATCTTGTTTCTGCTGGAGCGTAAGAACACAGTCAATTTCTCTGCATGTTTTCCATTATCATTTCCAATTTACTTCCTTAATAGAAAATAAAAGCATGACCCCCTTCTGTCCTCAGCTCCAGCTTGTCCCATCTGTAACAACTGTAGAATCAAAAGATGTAAGCATTTGTGAAAACTAAAAGCCACTGGGAAAATATGTCTTTTCTATTGCCCATCACATTTTGTTTAAAAATCCGAATTTTTGGATGAAAACATTTCTGACTGTAACCATGCTATGACAGGCCATCAATATTTATTTAGAAGCGGCATCAAAAAGACAAGGAGAATCAAATGTCGCAGTGCATTTGTCACAGATAGCTTAAAAACAAAGTGAAATTTATTATTTTTCTCTTTCTCTGAAATGAATGCCTGTGAGGGCAAATAATGAAAGACTTTTGAGAGCAAAGGAATTCAACTGCCACTCCTCAAAGGAACAAACTCTAACAAATGATTATTAGCTGGAGATTCAGATTTTCTCTTGTGAAATGGATTTTGTTGAGTTTTTTTCCTTTTATATCTTTTATATGCACTTGGATAAATTACTGGACTCAACAGAGCTGTAGACACAAATTGATTAAAAATCACTTGATACATGGTGATGTCTGATGGTCAGAGACATGAGGGTTCTCGGAATACTTCTTGTGCTTACTATTAATAGCGTGTGAACACAAAGGCACTTGAAAGAACCTGAACCTTTCCTGGACAGGTTCTGTGGAGATGTGATCAGTTGTAGATCTTATCTAGAGGAGCAGCTCACAATTGAAGCACTGAATTACTAGGGATGGGGATTGAGGAATTAAGATTTAAAACCAATGAATGTTTGAACAATTTCCAGCCATGCTGTGGCCCATATTGTCATTTAGCAGTTTTCGGCCTGCTTCATACCAGAAAATAGATTTGAAAAGTGATTTGAAATTGTTATATTTGCTGTTCTAGATAAAAAGGAGCACATTACAGAATCACAGAATGATATGGAGCTGGAAGGGACCTCTGGAGATCATCTAGTCCAACCCCCTGCCAGAGCAGGTCCACCCAGAGCAGG
>JAOXJK010000002.1:19860079-19884338 GCA_025774025.1 Xenus cinereus
ATTTTCAGTGACCCTTTCAGATCATCGAGTCCAACCATCAGCCTAACTGATAAAACCACCACTGAGCCGTGTCCCTCAGCACCACGTCTGCCCAGCTTTGAAATGCCCCCAGGGATGATTCCACCACTTCCCTGGACAGCCTGTTGAACATTGTGTTAGCAACTTCACTCCTGTCTAAAAACTGCATCAGTTGCTTTTGGCCAAGGGTTGCAATTTCCTCTGATGTACAACATCTTGAGCAGTAGAGTGGTAGTACTCAGTAGAATGAGAGGGAAAAAGTCATGGTTTGGATTCCAGGTGTGCTTGGAGATCTCCTTTTCTATTATAAAGCAGCTCAATTCCATTTATCTTCTGAAATTAGGTAGAGTCTCATTTTCAGTGTGGGTTTGGGTAGGCGGGACTTCGATAACATTGCAAGTCTTACTATAGGATCAGCACGTGAGTATCTTCTCACTGGGACAGTCTTTTGCAAGCATTTTGCAATGCTGAAACGTTGATTTTGACGGCAGCAGCCATCACTTGTGCTGGGTCTGTTACTATCTTTGAACACCTTCAGAGCAAAAGTCCCCAGGAGCACACGCACCCATCTTTTCTCCAGAAAGGGTGCGGTGCAGACACCTCAGAAGACTGTAAGAAAACTGTCCTTTGGGCTGGGCACAGCCTGTGCATCTTTGAGCAAACACACCAGATGTACGAGGGAGCAGTTTTTATGTGTCATTTACGGCCAACATATATTAGTGGTCTGCAGCTTCTGCTGAATCTCTATTTCTTAGAATATTTGGGGGGCTGGTACTGTTCAGTTATGGGTAAGCCTGGACAATCCAAAAAATTCTTGTACTGTAAGGCATGTCTTCAGGAAAACATTTTGCAAAGCATTAAACCAGTAAGACGACTGGCAGTACTTTTCCCAGGTTGCGTACACTTACCCGTTTATCCGCCTTTGAGTGGAGGAGCAGGAAAGGAATGAAGAAATAAAGATCATTCTCTGATTATACACTGACCAGATCCTTAACTACTGTAAGTCACATTGCTGTGAGGATTTGAATCATTTGGGAATCTGAAACTGTATATTGCAGATTAGATGGTGAAGTGGGATTAAGTAGGGTTTGAGTGTATGAGGAACACAATACTGAATTTAAGATGAATTTAGGGTTACAGGTCATGTTGGTTCAAATTTCTGTCTGAAATGTGTTTCAGCTGGCAAAATTAAAATAAAATGTAAAGTAGGGCATTGAATTTGTGACTTTCAAGTTTTCCTTCAGTTTTCCCTAATTTGTGGTATTGTAATATGCACAAAACCAATCAGCCTCAGGATGAGGGGGTCACTCTGTGCTTCTGCCTGTGCCTGCCTGAAGATCTCTTGGGTTTTCATCTGGTTTCTGATAATGGTACTTTTGGAAGTTCGTACTGTTTGTGGGTGGGATGAGAACCGTTCTTTATACTTTGCTTAATAACTCTTCAAATGACAAATTCTAGTTCATTCAGTATATTTCTGAAGGTTTTATCTTTTAAAAATAAGCTCAGGAGAACTTGCCTACTGCATGAGAAAGCAAAATGCAGAGCTTGAAATCGCTCTTCCAGTTCTGATGTTAATCAAAATTAACTCATTGGGGTTACACGGTTGTGTCAAATTTACTTGCAGGGGTTAGAGTTGGGAGTGTAATGGAAGGAATTGCTGTTGCTTCTCTTCCTAATCATTGCATCAGTGAGGTGCAGGGGCAGTAGGTTTTTTTTTTTTACAAGTGTAAAAGAAGCAGAGCCGGCCTGAGGTAAACATTACCTTTTTCGATCATCCCAGCTTCCAGGCATCGGGAGTTTATGGATCTCCCGAGTGAAAGATTGCACCCAGGCTGACGTGTTTATGGCTTGATATGTCATTTCTCTTCCATTAATGCGTATATATTTTTCTCAGCCTCAGTAGTGCTCTTGACCTCCACGGGTATGTTGCACTGCTGAATCATGTATTATGTAGCACTATGTATGTACTTTGTATGTCCTTAGGCACGGACATAGATAAGTCCTGAAAAGACTTACAATTTAATTGAGGGGGCTGTGATTTTTATGCTATAAAAGAATATGAATCCCCTGTTTGCCTTCTCCACATTATTCATAATTATGCAGGCTTCTAGCATATCGCCCTCAGTCATAACTTTTCAACCCTGAGGAGTCCTGATCTATTTATTCTCTTCTCCTGTGGAAGGTGTATGATACCTCTCCCCATCCTTGTCATGCTCTCTGTGCCTGTTACTGGTGTACTCTCTCTCCTCGGATCCCCTTCTAGGTCATCCACCATTGACATGTCTTAAAGCCCTAAACCTAGATCCTAAAATCCTCAGAGAGAGCCTAGGAAGGGTTATGAAGGAATTAACAACCTTTTTTTACCTAACGTGGCAGTGGGTTATTATCAGAGAGCCAGATCCTCAGTAGTATTAAAATGGGCATTCTTCTTAAACTATCTTACCCTGACCTTTGGGGGAATGTAGCATCACTCTCCCCGGGGGATCTGGGCTGTTGTACTAAAAAAGACTCCACAGCTAATATTATGTCAAGTTTTAAAGATATGTAGCGTAGAAAATTAATTTAGCTATGTGCATACTTGCTGAAATTTTTGCGTTGCTAACCACTCGCTTCTGCTTCATATTCATGGCTTTTCTTTCTTATCCAGAAAATCTCTCTCTCATTTAAACACATATGTTGTTTCAAATATATTGAGCCGCTTGGCTTTCAGCACTTTCAGAAGATATTATTTTCCTCCTTGTCTTTTATTGCCTGAATTCAGCCCTTGTTAATATTAAAACAAATATCTTGGCACCAAACGCCGTCTCCCTGATCCCTGGTTTTTGTTAGCCACTGTTTGAAAACCTTGTTAGCTCAGTGTCGGGCACTCATTAAACTTTCAACTTACAGAGGCTGCCTCCCAGCTCTGACAGATTGTGCGTGAGCACGTTTGTACGAGCGTGTTTGAGTGTGGGACTTACTGACCTGTACCCAAGGCCAACAAAACTGTAAAAGAAATGCGTACCCCTCCCTCCGCCCCCCCCAACATCCAGGGTGTAATTCCTCCCTTCCATCCGTGGCGTACAGAACCCAGCAGTGATCCCATACAGGGCTCCGTTCTGCTCTCAAACAATGGGCTGCTGTTCAGCCCATATTATCATGTATTACCTTCGCCGTGGAAACTCCTCATTACTAAGTTAATAAAATATTTTTCTTCCTTCCCGCCAAATTTTTCGCAACAAAAAGATGCATGTCTTTGCATTCAGAATGATCGGTATCTCTGCTTCGGTACGCAGGTGGTAGCATGTTCTTTGTTTTATTTTGTTTTGATTTTCTGTAGGTTTTTTTATTTTTTAAAATTTTTTTCTAGCAAGGATGCAGGCAGCTCTGGAGATGAGGGGGATTTGGTTTTTCCAAAGGTTGGCCTTGGATATACCAGCGATTGCCTGGCTTGCATATGTGGAAAAACACTGTCAAACAGCACAGCAGCTCTTTATTTTTTAATTGCTACGTGACGTTTTAATGTTTTACTTTAATTACATATCCCTTCTCCCAACACTTGCCTGCTGTTCTAAAAAAAAAAAAAAGAAAAAGGAAAAAAGAGAAGTCCTTAGAGAGCAATAAAACAAATAGAGACAACTCTCTACAAAGCATCAGAACAAAAGGGAAAGCTTAAAACGCTTTCCTCCATCTCTCTCCTCCGTGAGCCTGCAACCCGACAGATTGCATTTCAGCAAAAGGAAAGCATCAGGAATTTGAAATATGTCCATACAGGTCCCCTATTCCAGAGTAAATCAGCGGTGATGTCAGTGCTGCCGCGCTGATTTACACCAGCTGGGAAGGTTCCCCCTCGCTTTGGTGGGTTGTACTGGTGTACACCTGCCGAGGAGACAGGCTGTGAGGCATCTACACTATTAGTTCAGGCTGAGAGCGCTGTTCTGATCCTGCTCTGTCTGTTAGGAATTAGGAATGAGTCCCATGAAATTAAGGGAGCTTGTAACAATATCAGGGAGGGTTAAATCAGGCCCCTTCCATGTCAGCTAACTTGCTTGGCCTCTGAATTAGTTCCCCTTGCTGTTCATCTCTCAATAGCTACTTGTACTGCAAAATATCAATATTTGCATTGGGCTATGTTGCCTTTAAGCCCAACGGCTGATTATTTTTTGTGGTTTGTGCTTGAGCTGAGATTCAAGGAAATGAGGGCTTCTCCCTCCCTCCTACTTACTCACCTCCTCCTCGTGGTGAGGAGGTTCCGATGGTTTCAGCTGCAAAAAAAAAAAAACCCAACCAGCTTTTGATGGATAAGTTTCAGAAGAATTTGGCGATAGTTTATGAAATACACAGGACTCGGTCTGTCCTTTCCAGGGTAACTCTCTTTCCAAAATAATCCTCGTTCTGGCCTTCCAGAGAACATTTCAAACCAGTGGCAGCAAGGTGGCAGATGAACCATCTCTGCCCAGACTATGAGAGTCTGAGAGAGGCCTCAGCAGAGAGAGCTCTGAGGCTGAGCATCAGGAAGGATCTCCTTTGAGGACCGTCACCCCCAGACATGGCAGGTCAGGCCCAAACCCATGGGGGAAACTGGGGGCTCTCAACAGCTGTAGGCCTTACGCAGCAATCCGTGATCCTTTTGAAGATCTAGCTCAGGGCAGGGAACTGAATACAATTACAATCCTGCTGGTTCAAGTCAGATAATATTTTGACCCCTGTGACCGATTCCTGACCCCCGTGAGGTGTAAGAATCTCTTGCTCCAGATGGATCGAACTGGTTCCCGTGGTGGACACGGCTCCCATGGTGCCTGGCATCAATATCTTTTAAACCCAGCCTTATGTTTTGCCAGCGTTACTCCAGGCGTGTGTGCTGGCTTCCCTGCTGGTTGGAACCCCCAACTTTAATTTTAAGGTCACCTAAATTAATTTCTGTGTCAAAGGATGACACAGATCAATAACATGACCATACTTTCAATGTTATTTTATAATCTTGACTAAGCAGCCGTTCCAGGAAAGCTTTGTCAAGTCAGGATGAGGCCAGATCTTACATGGATGAAATTCTCTTCCTGTGTGCTGCCGTGGATGCATATTTCGCCATCACAGTTTTTAAGAGAGATAGGCATCCAGATGGGTCAAATCTTCTTAAATCCTCTAGTAAAAAAAAATGAGCGTGCTCTCAATTTAAAGTAAGGATGCCCTGCTTTTTTTTGAAGGGGCATTATTTTTGTTCTTTAGAGCTCTTTTGTATATTTAATATAAAACAAAGCTTATGTGGGATGATCTTGCACAGCTTTCTGGTTGCATCTTATTTCTGTGGAATTGAATAGCTTCATTATTTCTTTTCATGTTTGTCAAGGTGTCTTTCTTTAGCTCCCACAGTCGTATGAAATTTCATCTCTAGTTATTTTAAATAACATCCTGCTTTTCTGGGTGCAAAACAATGTATAACACAGCTTGATACCATTGAACCATGATAGCTCAAAGCTCAAGACCAAATTAATGAAGAATGATTTTTGCATATAAGCTCGTTTTTTAAGACTCCCAGAATTCAGTTTTAGGGTTACAAGTTCCTGACTCATGATTTTAGCAAGCTTGATTTGCCAGCAATAAAGCTGGCTCTGAAACTGACTTTTAATTCTGGGAAATAATTTTGAGTCTTCAGAAAATATTGTCCCAAAATAACAGGAAATTTTCAGAGATTAGGAATAAAGCTGTTTATACAGAATATTTTAATTTGACTAAGTCAGCGAGTTCTGAGGAAAAAATGCTTTGTTGGGGTACTTCTGGTCAGCTCTACTTTTGCAACACTACTCTTGAAATCCATCACTTTATCTTTGGAACATCAGTCACTTTTGGAAAAATCTCTCCTTGTGCCACCTTCATTAATCTTCCCGCTTTTGCAAGATGCTGCTTTTCTTTCCCGTGGATCTTACTGTCTGCAGAGCAGATGAAAGCGGACGTTTGCCTCACCAGCCTCTGAGAGCCACGTCACTGAAATTCAAGGAGAGCGTTGCTATTGATGTCGGTGATACCTGGTTGTAAATGAGTAAGTTCCTCACTATCTACTTTCTCCAATTTTTTACCCCAGCAGAAATTATTCCATTGCTTGTCACCAGCAGGAAGAAATTAGCTTTTATAGACCTTTTGCAAGCTGGACTGTTTTCCTAACAGGAGAGAGGGGAAAATGAGGTAAGAGGAAAAAAGGGATGGGGCAGGGATTTCCTCTTTCCTGTTTTAGCTGTGACATAGAACAAAGCAGAATCCATCATCGCTGCCCCTCACGTGCAAATATTTGTTGTCACAGGAGAACAGTGGATGGAGGGGGTGGCACCTGTGATCTGACCTGACCTGGTGGTTGCACACCTACACTGGTACAGCAAAAAGTTTGTTGATATAACAAACAATCTACGCAGGTTTCCTCAGAGAAACTAAGGTGGAGGCTTTTGGAAGAGGTCTTTGGGGCGTCTGTTCATACGCACACAAATTGGGATTCCTGTGTCTTCTTTTTAGTGGTGGTGAGGAAGTTGCAGATTCTTTCTAACCCAAATGGAAAATGCTCCCAGAGCTCTCAATATGGATTTTATTGCCTTTTGTCCACGTTGTAGCAAATAATTGTTGCAATAATACAAGTATAGACAAATACCACACACATCCCAGTCAAGGAAGATCACACCTTGGAGACTCTATTAGAGGTGTGTGTAGTTCTATGTTAGGATGGAGGTGAGGTAGATAATTCAGTAAGTTTTCCTATCTCCAATTCCTAGTTTTTGTTCCCAGAAATTATGTAACAGTGCTGGAAGATGTCCTCCTTATTTGAGCCCAGGGCAAATTCTGTGTCCTTGGGTTTCAGAAGGAGAAACCATCTTTGTGTTTCTGTTTTTCTTGTGACATACCCAAAACTAATTTAAGATAGTAAGTTGCTGTCAATACAAAAGTTGCAGAATAAGTTTAGAAAAAAAAGTCTGATTTTCTCTCTCTCTTTCTGTTTGATGACTCCCAGTATTGGTTTGCCATCTTCTGTCTTTCCTGTTGGAAACTGCAGGCGTAAAATCTAAGTGTGGACTTTGATTGCAGCAGTTCAGTACTTTTGTCTCATGGGATTTATCTTGAAGATCTTGGTTGCGTCTCTTTTCCCCGCTCATGTTGGTTCAATATCCTGTCTATTTTAAATAAATAAAAAGTAAATTTGTTCTTGCTGCCTACAAGCCAGATGTTTTTGAGACCAAAGAGGAGATTTGTAGTGGAGTCTGAGCTGAGGAGTTTCTGTTGACCCCCACGGCGGTTAGTGAAGACAAAAAGAAGACCAGAATATCAGAGTTCAGAAGGACCAGGCATTTTTAGCCCTGTGACTTCCATCAGCATCTCCCTGAATGCTTCCTCAGCTTCTTCCTTTGCTTCATCTGCTGTCGTATTTGCTGGCCTGGCAGGGCCACCTTCTGCAGGAGCCCATGGTCCTTTGTGGCGTAGGCTGTTGGGGGTAGCAGTTGGTGAAAGGAGAGTGTAAGAAGTTGCTTCCTTGGACAACATGGCTTTTTTCCCTCTTGTAGCCGGAAAGCAGGGATAGAGGATCCCAATATCTTTCCTTCTTCTGAAAGATGAGAATCTCCAGGTGTGCACAGGTAAAATCACCACTGAGCTCAGTCAGCTCCAGGCACTGGTCTTGCCTTCCAATAAGAGATGCAGGAATAGGATCTATCCCCCTGTCTCTCTTGCTTTCCTCTTCCTCTTGCCTTTTTCATCTTTCAAGCCCTTCTCAAGTATTTTCAGGTCCACCTGCATCGTAAGCATTTACCTTCCAAGATATGTCCTGACTATAACTTCTCTTGCTAGCAGAGTCAGCTGAAAAAGGCAAGTTCATTTTGCGTGAGAACCTTAACGTGAGAAAAATGCATCTGTTTCATTTTCAAATAGCTGACATTTGTATTCTCAAAAAAAAATCTAAGCAAGAATGTGTTAGAGTGAAATAATTGCTCCTTTCCCCCTCTTTCAATGGGAGAAATGTAAGCAAGAAAATCTGAAAACATTAAATGAAAAGTGTTGACCACAACTTGAGTTCCATGGAGAAAATATATATTCAATTGAAGCAATTTTCCATCAGTAAAAACTTTGAAGCCAAGTGTGTCAGCTGGGCTTTGCAGCACATTCCCCTTTCCAGCAGTCATCCAACTGAGGGCAACGTGATTGCAGGCCAGCCCAGTGCCTCGGCCTGCATAATAATTTCTCAAACAATATTTAAACAGTAGAGGCAGCTTTTGCGAGATCATTTGATGAAACATGGTGTCCTCTATGACTTTCTCAGAACATAGCACGTTGGTAATTGTACTGTTGTTTTATTTTGTTGAATAAGGAAATCATTGTAGTTCAAAGTATGTTATCATCTATCTTGACCTTTTCATCTGCCACTCATACACCCCCTCGAGTGGTCTACATTATGAATTGCATTTACAGGCTGTTCAGCTCCTCTGAATATAATTTAACTGATATTTTGAAGTATCTCGATACAGCTTAAATCAGTAGTTTTGTTTTGGAATACCGAATGTTGAAGTTGTCTTTAGCTGAGAAGTTGCTCTCGCCTTGTTTCACAGTCCCTGGAATTGCTGTTTTGATGACATGTCACTCGTGGGTTGGGTTATGTGGCACCTCCTGACCACCATTGCATAACAACGTGATCTGATGTACTTATAATCATATGTTAATTACCAAATGATCAGCATGACAACTGTGAAGATACCCTCTCTGCTCCTATAAAGCTGCAGCGGGAAGTTAAGTCAACACGGTTTGGGAAAGTTCTTGGCTGACTTTCCTACAGGGGAAGACACAGAGGAACATTCCAGCCATTATTGCTTTTCTTTTTCAAAGTGCTAAAAGTACTAAATCTTTGTGGAGTGCTGTTCACTGATGGAAATGTCATAAGTAATGCTCTTCTGGACATCTGTGACAAGTATCACATTTTGTCTCTCCTTTTCATGTTCTTTCTAGTGCCATTTTAAGGGGCCAGTATTGGGAGAACCTCCATCGTCTGTCCCAGATATTCATGTCATTCATTAGTGAATAATGTTTCAAGTGGTGATTTTTGTGGGTATGATTCTGTATTCTTCTGAATCAGCTGGATGCCTGATTTTCTAGCTTCCACCAGGCTGTGTGGTGAAGTGTGAAAGTGTCGTTGTCTAAGTCTGACCCTCAAGATCATGTTATTGGCCACTGGTCTCTCAATGAGCGGCACAAGCTGCTTGGTTTTCTCTAAATAACTGCTGCCAGATGATCACTGTTATCATTATCATCTGTTCTGCAGTGGCACTTAGAGCTTTCCATCATGAACCAGTGGGCAGTACTCTACAGAACAACAAGATTTCAGCTCCAAGAGCTTCAAATCTCTGAGTATGCCCATCTGTAGTCAAAGGTGTGACAGCAACTTGCATGAACACAGGTTGGGTTTCTTTCACTAGATATCTGTGTAGCTCTTACTGCAGTAGCTGAAGCATAGGGAGAGGAGGTGATGTCTCCAAAATTATTTAAAGCCCCAGGATCTAGGGAAAAACCCCAAAGTGCTGAATTTCTGTTTAATGCTTTGCCTACCAGGCTGCATACATACTGTCTGCTAATTCTAGGGTCAGATGCTTCAGTGATAAACACCTAACCCCAACTGCATTTGATTTTTACTACAGCTTTTTCCAGGGGTATTTCCCTATGTGGCATCCAAAGAGTAGAAAATCCCAGTAGGTAGACACGATCAGCACTGGGGGAGTTGTTGATCTGTAACCCATGGACTTCCAGCATAATGATTTCCTGATAGTTGGCCCATGTCTGGGAGTGGGAAGATTCCCCAGAACCACAGAGAGTGATGGGTATTGTGGACCTTCTATCAGTCGACAATATCCTCACCGCTTCATGTGTCAGAAGAAGACAAAGACTTGGTCTTCCCTGGGGTTTCTCACACGGTGGGGGGAATGCCTGGCAGTTTTACATGGATTTAGTTATTCAGCAGTGGAAGCCGTGATCATGAGCTGGCTTCATCTGGTTTCAATCACCCGCTTCTCTCAATCTCTCTCTCTCTCTCTCTGCTGAATGTTCCTGTGTTCATGGAATATTTTTCCAACTGCCAAATGTGTTCCTTTGGCATTACCTTTCCAGCCCGCAGCAGAAGGATTGCAGGAAAAAAAAAGAAGTGGCTTCATCAAAGCAGCTGTTTGAATCAATAAGGCGTTATCAACATTATGGGTAGCTTTTTCGGCCGCCCTGGCAGCAAACTTGTTCTACTTTTCTCGCAGGGAAGTGCATCTTAACCTTTCCCAGTGAAATTTAAACCGATCTGATCAGTATCTTTAGAGTCTTTAGCTAGCTAATATGATTGTATCTTGCTGGTGTGGAGTTAAAGGGTGTTCGAATGAAGAATGGAGTAGTGTTCTTCTAACATATCACATTATAACTTTGCTTTTGGGAAGATTTTTTTAAGCAAGTAACAGTTGTGATGGAAAATAACCTCTCCTTTATCCTTCTTATACTTCTGTCACCAAGAATTTAAGCAAATCTGTTCTTCATCCCATCCAGATAAAGTCACAAGCAGATTTCTGAATCACTGCATGTGTCAATAATCAAACAATATAGAGGCCAGGGGGCTGGTTTAACTTTAGCAGTTTTGTGCCGGGATTATTAAAGTGCATGGTGATGTGTTTCACAAACGGGAATATCAAAGCTCCCTCTTTTATGTGGAGGAAGCAATGGCACATGTGAGAACACTCTAACCAAAAAAACTGCATTTTAAATAGAAACATTTCCAATATAAAGGCAGTTTAATCCGTATGTGTCTGCTGCAGGGTCCCTTACTGACTCCAGGAAATAAATGTGCTAAGTGGGTCACTTTTAACTTAGAAACAGAAGAGCAAGATGATGTCAGTGTCTTCTGGCAGATCCAAAATGAAACCCAGAGTTATCTCAAGGAAACTGGGCATCCAAGTACACGTATGTCTATTCCTTTAGGTGAGGGGTACTTTTATTCCTTTGAAGAAATGGCATTCAAGAGCGGTTCCACGTGGACTGATCACTAAGAGAGGGCCAAAGACTTGCATTATATTTATGGGGTTCCACCAGCAAAATGCAAAGGGACTTTGAATTGGGTCATTTTCCACTGGAGGCCAGTGGACCTCTGTATTGAGGAGGCTGAGACAGCCCCAGGGAACAACAGCAAAATACCTTCAGTGTCCATCTCAGTGATTTCAATAAAAGCTTTCTCGGTCTGGGTGGATTCTTTAGATCAGCTTTACAAGTATCTTTCATTACTTAAGACAGCTATGACACAGAATATTGTCTCTTTAAGGTGTAAAAACCTCAGACTAAGAGTCAGAGGGAAGTGCTGTTAATTTTTGGTGGTTGCTGTACTTGGCCTAAAGGAACTACACATACAACTGAGCAAAATTCCAGCAAATTCGAGTAGCGAAAGCTCGATCAACAAAGACATTGGACTTCAAAGGCAGTGCACCCTGTAGAAGAAAGAATCCCCAGATAAGAGCACCCTTAGTTTCTAATCTCATGGGTATCTACCTGTTCAAACCTCCATATTGCAAAGGATATAGCTAGAATAATTTCCAGGTGAGAGGAAACATCACAAATTTTGCTCCAGGCCCTTAAATAGGGAGGTCTCTAAAGCAAAAAAAAATACAGTAGAAGACAGTGGGAATAAAATGAATAGTTGGAAAGCTAGGATGGGAGTTAAAAGCAGTATCAGCTGGAAGTGTTGGCACGCAGCTGCGCCCAAATAACGGCTGAGGAAGGCCCCTTCCTGACATCAAACAGCTGTTCTGCCTCACGGAGAACAGGCCCATGTGGGGATTGGTGTCAGGTGGAATAAAACAGAACAGAAAGCGCTTTCCTTAAAACACAGGTGGCAAAAGCATCATTCCAAGCTTGCTGAGCAGGAGCCAAAAGCCTACTTTGTTCTATGGAACAGATATTTCAGCTTATCGAGGCTTTGCTGAAAATGTATGGACGCTTGCACCAACTGGAGTATGTCGTTGCTAGAGAGTTAGATGGATGATTCGCGTCTCTGTCCTGTCTTCAGCAGTGAGAAACAGCTATTTTCCAAAGCCGTACCTAAAAATTGATTCTTCTTTCCATCCTTACTTCCTTGCTTCCACACTCCCTGTTGCGCCAGCAAATTTTCTGGGAAAATCTTACAGTTCTTGGTGTGTCAGGAAGCTGAACATGTAGAATATTCTTTCTGTTGAGGCCTTCAGATAGAAAATGTCATCAGTGTAAAAGAGAAGGTTTTGGGGTGCTTTATAGCCAAAATTAAGAATTTAATAGTGGATCTCATTACAGAGAAGAAATGAGAAATGCGGTGTATGTATATGATACATAAGATTTTGGTTGTCTCCTGCACAGGAGCTGAGTTATGTCTTCAGGACATTGCTGTCAGCTGGGCCGGGGCTGAACAGCTTCCCTGGGCCACGCAACCTAGATATGGAGGGCCTGTGGTTGTGTGGATTTTCCAGCATTCCCACGGCAGCGCAGACCATTCAGTATTTTGGCAAAGACAGTTTTAAGGGTCCTTTAGGAAGGATACGGTGACACCTTATCTGCTCATGTTGGCTGAGCAGTCAGAACAGCTCTGGAATGGGGTTACCAGGCCTCCTCCCCTGCAGGTGAGGCAGCGTAGGCCCGAGTTCTCTCTGCCAGAGAACATTTGTTCTCACAGAGGATTTAAGACAAATTTGGGCTTGACTATAGCTTCAGTCCTGCTGTAGCAACCTTAGCAACGTTCTGAGTATTCCCCTGTAAGCAAAGAGCATGGAGCGAGTCCCAACTTTCCTCTGTGCCTTGTCTTGTTTTGGAGGGTTCCCTTTATGTCGGGAAGGATAATGTGTCTTTACAATTCTTTCTCCTTTATGTCTCTCTAGAAAGATTTGATATGGAACGTTCCTTATGTGATGTAGGGAAGGCTGGACTTCTTGAGGGGAAGCATGGTGCTTCCTGCTCCACATACTCTGCCAATCTCACCTCTAAGCTACTCAGCCCAATAAAGTCAGCCACTTTCCTCCTGTATATGGGCAGGTATTTCATCCCAACAACATCCGATGCTGCTTGTCTGTAACATTTTAAAGCTGCCTGTGATTCCTGGGACTAAGCAAAAAAGCTTTTATTTGGGTGGGAATCCAGCTCGCATACTGCTCGCTAACTAAATATGAGAAGATTTTTGGTCATCTGAGCATGACTTTGATAGCAGTTAAGTATTTGGCCCGATATCTTCCCGGAGTATAAATCTGTCACTGTTAAAAGGTATCATTCCTCCTTTTTACTTGAGTTCATGAATATCAGCCTGAGATCGTATTCACTGGGGGCTTTTTAGGTAACAAGGGAATAGAAACCTTGTAAAATGCATCTAAGATTGCAGGGTTAATTTTTAACCTGCTGTAGAATAAAGCAGTATAAAATCAATTTGGCCAAAGCCTGCTTAAGTGGGTAATTAAGGTCACAATCAACCAAAATGGTTTCTGAAACCATTGCAGCTATAGATCATTACACTTCTCGCCCAGCACAATGCAAAGAGACAGGCCCTGGCTAATGCTTTCATCTAGCTATCAATCATCATTACATTGGAAACTGCCAGGGTGAGAGAGGGCAAAGCTTTGAATTCAGAGCTGATGGAAGTTCTATGACCTGGGGGTTTTCTTAAGCTAAAGGCTAATTAACCATAAAAGAGTCAAAGGTCTGCAAGTCTAACACATTAACCAATGTGCCTGCCTCTTTATGTTCCATTGAATCAGTAAACATTAATTCCGTTAAGTGTGAACACGTCTAAGGCAATCATTGCCTTCCCCCGCCCCTCCTTCTGCCTCCTTAATTTTATATTTTGGGATTTTCCTCATCCATGTGAAGCGAGGTGGAGCTTGGGAACCTTGCTCCCGCTGGAGAAAGTTCTGAGCGACTCAGGCTACATCTGGAGGGGGAATTCCTGACATTCTTCTTTCCTAATCAGCTTGGCCAAGCTAATCACATTAACTTCAGAGAGTGTATTTGGTCATCGTAGTCCAGAATAAACAAGCTCATAGTCTAAACAAGTGTGTTTGAGATTTCATAGACTGTGTGAGGCAGCTGTAAAACCACGTGAAACTATATAATAAATCTGTGTACAGCAGAATAAAATTGAGAGATAAAGGTAAACTTTGAAATGTAAAGGTAGCAATAGCACAACATGGGACAATGGAAATAGCAATGCTTCGACAGATCTACATTCTGGAGAGTTTGAGTGTTTTCTAAGTGTTTTGTTTCTTTAACAAAATCTTTTAGCCAGAAGGGGATAAAATTGTTATTGCACAGTACCTGCTTTGGGGCTCTCATTTCAAAGGCCGTTGAACTCTGGGAGAATTTATCAATGGATTCCCAGGAAATGTTGGATCAGATGAACTATGAAATACCAAAGCTCAGGAGACGTGTATTTGCCGTTGTTATAATTAAGTTGTTCCTCTTCCTTCTAGCCCATCTACCTGTTCCTGTAGTGTCATGCTCCAATCCTTCACTCACATGACAAGAATTTGTGAAGCCACTCTATAAACCAGAAGTAAAATAGGGTTAAATGTTTTCATTTGCATCCGACACATTTCAGTGATGCAATTGGCAACGCTGGAAGGAGAGAAAAAGAGTGAGCAGGTGCAGAGGAGAGCAGGAACTTCTGAAGTCAGCCTTGGCACCAGGGAGCATGTTTATCTGAGAACATCCTGAGTCTCTCATTGATTTGTCATTAGTGTTTAGCAAGTTCCGGTTCTTGAGGTTGCAGTTCCATTTTACAAACCCTTTCAGAGCTGAGTGTAAGGGGTTCCTCTTCCTCTCCCTGCCCAGGTCCGTCAGCTGCTTCTTCTTGCCACCTGCCAAACATCCCAGCCCATTGGTCATCCCAGTGGAATCATTTGTGTAACCGGGATCTAAAGAGGTTTAAGAAATGACCTGCACAACACAGGAAATAGCCGATCTTTCACCCCCAAATTGGGATGAAATAACCTTATATCACTCCAGGTCTTTTGGATCTGCTGGATTTTTCCCTGGTGACAATGAGAGGACAAAATACTTTCTGAGTCTTACTTAATAAAGGATCTTCACCATGTGCAAGTAGAGGGTCCTTTACTGTCATCTGCCTTGGTCACTTACCTAAGGCAATTCAGAGTATTTTAGAGTATTTTGCCCTGTAAAACCAGGTTTGTGACTCTTACAGTGAATTTAAGAGAATTCTAAACACCTGCCTTTAGATGAGGGTGAATATAGTATAGCTCAAGCACATCATTTTGCCCACCATGCTGATTTTATTTTTGTAATTGCAGAACATAGTGAGCATATGCATTAATTATCAGTAAAGTTCAGCAGTATTCAGAGTACCACAGCAGATTGCAGACTACATTAGTAATGTGATTGTAGTGATGAAGACATAATGATATGACAGGTTTAGTTTGCAGGGAGAAGCAATATCTTTTATTAGTTGCAGAGAGTTGAAAAAAATGGTGTATTTTGGCATTCCATTTTCATTATCAGGTCTCTGTGTGATGTTATCACACAACGGTCCCACAAAGTAAATGTAAAGGGTATTAGCCCTTGGCTTGAAAGGTCCTTCCTGTGCTAGGAAAAAATGTTGAGGTGTTAAGGCCAGAGCTTTATGGGCTTTGGGCTGCTATAGGTAACGTCTCGGAGAAGTCCTAAAATTCTATCCTGATCATTTAGCATCAATTAAAGATGCCGTAATGCTTTTTTCAGGAATGTTAGTGCGGGGGTTTTGCTGCAGTTCCACTGTGGCTTACCACATCAGAGCTTTGGTCAAAAGAATTATTCCTTTTCGCTTCTTTAAAAATGTATCTCCAAAAGTCAATCTCTTATCTCTTTTTGATGGGATTGTTGATCTATTTGATATGAGGAATGTTCTGGTACCGCAGATATGGCTTTCTCCAAGGTTTTTGACTTAGTACTGATAGGCTTTGGCTTCATTCCACAGTAGATGTTCTTGAAATGTCCCATCACCTGGTGGGATGATCCAGTCCTGATCCTCCGATCATCAAATCAGAGCATCTGGTGGAGTCCATGGAAGTTCCCTCCTGGCCCAGATATCTTTCCTTCCACAAGATGCAAATGGAGACCAGGGCTGAAAGGTCCTTTTGCACAGATCAGTATTGTTTAGAATTAAAAGGGTGTATTAAAAGGCGCATCACCAACAAATCTCATTTATTTGTTAAGAGATGCTAGGA
Source organism: Xenus cinereus (assembly GCA_025774025.1). Lineage (NCBI taxonomy): Eukaryota > Metazoa > Chordata > Aves > Charadriiformes > Scolopacidae > Xenus > Xenus cinereus. The sequence goes on from JAOXJK010000002.1 coordinate 19,876,288, forward strand.
GAGATCCCCACAGACTGCTTTTGCTCAAATGCCATTTAATATTTTCTTCAACAAACTAAACAATAAAATAGAGTTTTGAATGACAGTTTTGGGATAAAGATTAATGAAATAGTAAAAAATGAAGAAGGCAAGTTTCTATCATGTAACGATGGGAATCATCTGGACATGTGCTCCAATAAATTGAGTTTTAAGACTGCTGACTAAGAAGGCAAGGTATTCCCACATGCTGGGAGCCTCTCTCTTGGAAATGCAGAGGAGGGAGATGTTGTTATAAATAACCATCCCAGCAAGAGCTCTTAGTGCAGCGCTGAAAATAAGAAGGACAATGGGATCTTGTAAGAGGGTTGAAAGGCCATGAAATGGAAATATCAAACAGTTAGAGAGAAGTCGTTTTGCTTGGAATTGATGAGATCGGTTTTGGTGTCCCTATTTCCAAGAAGAATATGTAAGAAAGAAATTATTGGGAGGCAAGCTTAGATGTGAGGTTTGAGAGCTGCAATGCTCAGATATGGAAGGAAACACACCAGATCCTCTGCCTGTTTTCCAGAGATGCCCTAAGTAGTATGAAATGTCAGATTAGGTGATCCAATGCCTCCTTAAGGATTCAGGTCCTGTGAAACCCGTGAGACAACTGCTACTTCCCCTTTGCTTCCCCATTTATCTACGCAAGGTCGGACTCGTCGCGTTCTAACTCCAGCACGATGGTGCTGCGACCCAGCTGGCTCCAGAAGAGTCACACTGGTGCCAGCCTGGAGTAACGCAGTGGCAGCCTGTACAACTTGTACAGAATTTTTGGGATACCTCAGGATAAAAGGCACTATATAAATGTAGGTCACTTTTATTAAATGCCTTGCAAATCGTTTATAATGCCTTTAAATATCAGAGCAGCCATACCACATCAATAAGCCCTGCACATGTGTTTACTTTATTTTAGAGTTTGCCACAGTTCACTATAAATGGCTTAGATACGTTCAGTAATTCAGTTATAATGAAATGTGCAAGCCTTCAATAAACGTATGTGTTACAACTGGCCTCTGATGTAAATGCTTTACCAATTATATGTACATTAGTGATGACTGTAGCAGACTTATAAATACTCTTTGTAATTCCTTGGCCTCTATTCTTCCCTCCCTTACATAAGTTTTATAGTGGTGTGTAATTCTAGATTCACAGATTTTGAGGCCAGGAGGGACCATTAGATCATCCAGCCCAACTATCAGTGTAAAAGGCCAGAGAATCTCACCTGGTTACTTGAGCAATGAGTCCAACATCCTTTTTGCTTGATGAAAGCACATCTCCCAGTCTGAATGTCTGCAAGTCTTCAGGTGAAGACCTTGAGACATGAAAAATCAATTAGTGGCCTCAAAATTTTGATCCAGTTGTTAACCATCCTCACAGTGTGGCTTGTCTTCTTCCCCTGCTTCTCCGAACAGAGCAGAAGATTCAGTGAGAAGAGCATCACCTTAGTTTTGAGCCTCACCCTGGATCTTTTCAGAATCAAACCTACATGAAGCTTTTGGAGGAAAAAAACGCTTGAATTAATTCTTGCTAACCTTTTTTCAAGAGGCCTCCAGATGTTCTTTCCATTTTCTTTCCCATAATAGATAAATTCTTTGCAGAGAAGCTGTGTGAGAGCCATATGCCATTGCAAATCCATTTTCAGCTTTTGAGCAATTTACTGAAAGAACTTCTCTCAGAATTTTAAGGCTTATACATCCAGAAAAGATGCCAAATTTTCAAGGGCCAGGCACCTCTGTAGGTATATACATCAAACCAATACAGTGTTGCGTTTTTCCAAGAATCTGAGTGTGTATAAAGTTGGTAAATAGGACCTGAAGACCTTGAAAAATGTTCTTGCTTTGTGTGGATGTATCTTTTGGAAAATACAACTCTATTCTGATTCACATGATGCTTGACAGTTCTTTTTACAGACTCATAGTAAAGGAGTGAGTTTTTTTAAAATCCCCTCTTTCCACCCACCACCTTAGAGATTTCTCCCAGTCATCGTGTGCATTTCTCTGGACACTTTCCCTGATTCCCGGCCCAAGTCTCTTTACTCTCCCGTGGTGTATTCAGCACTGTCAGGATGTCCATGAGTTTCTAACAGGATAGTTTTATTATCTGCCAAAAGTACAGATATTTCATTGTATGGGGGTGGAGGAGGAAGATGGAGAGTCTGGATCTAAATGGGGTTTCATGTTTTGGGAAATCTTGTTTCACTCGGATTCTGCAGCCTGTAAGGATAAGTAGAAGTTCATCATCTGTGTTAGAGGCAGCAGAGGAACCGGTGGCAGCAGGAGGAGGTTCAGCTCAGAGGAGGTTCCTTGGAGTTTTGGACCAGAACAAGGCACAGTATTAGGGAATTTCAATCTGATAATTTAAGCAGAAACTGGTCATGACAGAGAACCCATAATAGTTAACTATTACGTTAATGAAAGCACAAAGGCAGGACAAGTGTGTATTCTCCAGACAGACAGTGATGTGCAGATCAGACCTGAATCTACAGAAAAACATTGAAGCCTCTTCAGAATAAAAATGCAAAGTGGAGACAGTGTGCATTTTTAATTGCTCTATTAGCACAAAATAAAAATGCACATAAACTTTAGTGCTTTTAATATTACACTTAGGAATGTTTACTTGCTGAAGGTGAAGTGCTTTGAGAAGGAAAGCACACTTCCTCACAGGGGCTGCTTCCCATAATTGGGATATGACTGTTTAAATTGTAGCTCAGCAGAAATATTTTGATTCTGTGGGGCACCAGCAGCTCAGCAACAGTGCTGCCTTTCACATGCACTTCTTAAGCGTAACAGATCATTGAGACCCTGGGTTGGCCAGGCTCACATAAACCAGGTTTACAAAGAGTTATAAAAGCTTGGCTTTCCTCCTCCCTTCTCCCCCATATTCCAATTTTTCCCCTTATAATTTTACCACAAAGCAACGCAGTCAAGCTTTTCTTGGATCATATGAATCTAGATCAATAAATATCAGTTGCAGTATAAGAATCTGTGCGCAGGCTTGTGCTAAAAGGATGAAATGGTGGTGTTAGTTTAAAGGAACCTCAAAGTTTGTTTTGTTCTCTATTTGCAGGGTACAATGCCTATGTTATGTAGGTACCAAGCTCAAGCTGGAGTGGAAGAAGAAGGTTTCTTCTAAAAAAGCAGCAATGCTGGAACGTGCAGTGGAGACTCAGATTGTTTTTCAGCTCTAGAGGCGTCTATGGTAAGCAAAATGATGTTATCTCTGGCTGAATAAGGGTACTACACATTATGGAATGACCTGCATTTCAGCATAGAAATAGTTATTGTCTATAGATAAATGCAAACAATTTTATGGGAGTGAGATGTTTGGTTCAACAACAGTGTCAAAATCATTAAGGCAATTTTTCTTCTGCCGGTGCTTAGACCATGAGTCAGCCTCTACCAGGGACCGCGTCCACTCCTCCCCTCATATCCCCCTTGCAAGAGATAAATTACTTTATTGGCTCTAAGGTGAGTTTCGGAGTGAAACTCAACCATTTGCAGAACAACCCTATGAAGGTTGAGCATTATTCAATGGTGATCCTGTGGGACCCGGAGCCGGTTTCACCTGCCTGCCTGATCTCAAACACAGGAGCTACATTCACTGAGTTTTAGATCAAGTCCTGCTCCACGTAGTATATGAAGCAACTGGGCTTGAGTCATGATTCTGCCACTAAATTGAGCATCACTGTATTCCAGAACAGTATCCTTAATCAGACTTTCACTTTCTCTGAAATGGATGTGGGTCTTTGCATGGAAATTCCAATGGAAATACAGCACACTTAGCTGTCTTCTCGACTGTATAATGATACAGGAATTGCCACAATAAGACCAAAGACAGAGGTTACAGTCAAAAGCATCACACCTTTCCAATTACACTTAGCTCCTATGAAGATACAGTCTTTCTGCTCATAACTAATGCAAGAAGTTGAACTGGAATTGTGTAGAAATATGCGGAATCAGCAATGATGTCTCTGAATCTTGCTTAAACAGAGAAAATCAAGCGTATGACTTAGCATCAGCTGTGGTATAGGCTGTTTTCTATACGAAAAAGTGTTCATTCTCTCATGTTTTGGTTTGAAGGAAACAAGGTGCAAGATTTATCAGACAGGAATCACGACAAGGAGATTTTCCTTAGCCATCTCCTGCAGGCCTGCTGCGTGATTCTAAGCAGTCGCTTCCCTTCTCTTAATTTAGAAACTGAGAAATACTGATTCCCAGGGTGAGTTTTTTTTTTAAAGTTGGAAGGGATCCTTATATTTATCTCACCCAACTTCCTGCATAAAGCGACCATAGAATTCCAGTGAGGACTTATCACTCCCTTACAAAGTGCTGTGCGGTCTCTGGCCAGACGCAGCTGTGTTCACGCTGAAGTGAGTGGGCAGTGCTGATACGGCTCCTTTTCATTCACATTGATCCAAAGAAAGACCTGATAGACCTGATGGAGACAGGGCCATTTCTAACAGTCTGGTGTAGCCGAACCACAGGTTTGGGGATTACTGCGGACATCCCTAAGCAGAATGCCTGGCTTGAGTCTATGGATTTAAAGTTGCCGGTTTATATTTAGTAAAATATGACACTTTGGCACATGCATTTAAGTCAGAAAACATAACCCAAACAGACGTTTGGGTGTTTTTCACTCACTTATCAATGACTATTCTTTACTCACTGTGCACTTCACGGGTAAATATATGATTAGCAAATTCAGAAACAGGGATAGAGCCACATTTTCCTGTTTAAATTCACTGAGTAGCACTTTCTGAGTCAATTCTGATGCCCGTGCTGCCATGGATGAAAAACCAACGCATTTTAAGAATGGTGAATCTGAAAACTAGATGGGGGAAAGCTGAGACCCCGGAACAGGGAATGGACTTAATTTGAACTACACGACGGTGCATTGGCTTCCGTCGGAAGAGGGCAATCATCAAGCAGTTGGGACACTGTGGCTTTCTGTTCTCATCTCTCAATACATCCATATTTCTATGCAGATGCAATGCTATATTACAGTCACACTGTAGGAGTCACATAGTAAGAATGTCGCTAATGATAAGAGGTATTTTAGAAAAAGAAAATTATGAAAACATGCCATGCTCTGCAGAGCTTACTGTCTCTAACCCCAGCCTGTGGGAACCTCCAACACTCCACTGACATCACTGGGAAAATTAAAACGTAGTAGCTCTAATTGCAGTCTGTCTTACCTAACCTCGTATGTAAATTAAACAGAGGGGCCACGTATTTTGCTGAGCAGAGGCAGCGAACTGAATTAGAACCCCAGAGACGGTTACACGGATCGCGTGTTCAGGATTGTACCAAGCCCTTTCCTGCCCCATCACGATCAAGTAACGTTCTTGTGGCAACCACAATAATTCCCTGCAGGGGGCAGGGATATTAAGAAAGTATGTTTAGAGTCTCTTAATGTAATTTAGCAGCAGGAAACTGGGAAGGAGTGCCAGAACCATGTGAATAGCCAGCTCTTTGTGCGGCACTTGCGAATGCTTTACCTAGGCCACAACAGGGCGATTGCTGCGTCGTTTGAATTTATTGCTAAAAACTGTTTTGTCTACAAGTACGTTCCACACCTGATTTAAGGCTTTTCATTTACGTGTGACTTATGTAATAGTAAACTTGAAGTTTAAGTGTGGTTAATGAAAATTAACATTTTATTCACTAGAAACTCTTGTTGGGCTTTCCAATTATTTGTATATTTAAGCTCTGTAACAATTTCAAGCCAAACATGTTTCTCTCCTAAGGCCGAATAAGTCTTGTAGGTGACACTATTGTCAACACCTCTTAGCACTGAATGTAGTACATAGAAGTTTTTTTTCACCTGAATAGTGTCGAGGTGTCCTTGTTATAGTTCTGTGGTAAAGTAAGTTTTCAGTAAGCAGAAAACTCTACTAACTACTTAAGCGTAGTGAAGAGATGGTGTCTGCGTTGAAGAGCTTGTGTTAAGGGAATGATCTAGGCCGGGGATATCCAAAGGCACAGAGAGCAAAAGTGACTTGTCTCAGGTCATTCGGTGGCTGGTTCGCTCCTTAGTGATACTAACTCTCGCGTTGTTTCCACTCTCTATCATATCAGTTACATGAATATAAAAACGATATGCAGTTGCAGAAGATTAATGAAGTAGTTTAGGTAGCAAGTAGCAAATGACTGCATAGTTAAAAAAACCTCAAAACAAAACAACAACAAAACCCCTGATCCTCGCTTCTGTCCTTAAAAAACAGTTTCAAATATCAAGAGGAATTTATCCCTCTGTTGCCCTCAAAGAAAAGACATCAGGGATGAATTTGCCCCCATTTTATTCAATTTGTCCTCAAGTTGCTAAGCTCATTAATTTTCTCTTGTTTTACTCCCTGTTAACTGAGAAACAGCAACCCTTTTGCAATGGGCATTGGAGGCAGGAAATCTCGGGGTGTGTTTCTAATTGCCAGACTTTCTTTCCCTCTTTCTGCTGCTCCTGTTCTTAAGGAAGCACAGGGGGGTGGTGGGAGCATGAGGTGCCACTGGGGAAACAGAAAAGAGTATCAAGGTCAGGGTGAAAACCACACAAGAAGCAGGAAGAGACGTTTGCAGTTGGGTTCGTGACCCTTGGATTTTTTTCTGATTGTCCAGGAGAGTGAGGAGAGGGGGGGAGAGAATGAGAGGTAGGAAGTTAACATCAGAGCAGATGTGTGCATAACCCCTGGTAGAAAACATCAGAGAGTTAGGAAGGTTGCGTTGAGCTGCTAAAAGTTGTAGGGTTCTTACTGCTGAACATCTGGGAAAGTCAGAGGTGCGTCTGGTCTTTGTTCCCAGGCAGCTGAGGTATTTCCAACAGGTAAAGGTCAAAGCCTGAGTTTCAAAAGGAGAACTGAACGATAGAAAAGACTTGAAACATGTTTGGTTATTAAAAAAAAACCCTGAAAATATTTTAAAAGCAAAACAATGCCATTCTTAATCAGTAAAACTGAAGTTCTTACCAAAGATAGTCATTTAACATGTTCATAAAAACATCTAGCCTTAGTGAGAGTCTTCAAATTCTCATTAGGAGAGTTGCATTCTTCGTCAGTTCTCTCTGTGTTCTGCCTTGGATACAGTAATAATGTATGTGCTCTGCTCCACAAATATGCAAATGGAAAACTGTGACCAGGTCAGAGTGCCAGTTAATTTTGTCCGGGCTTGCTGAGGTCTCAAACATTTCAGTTTCAGTACATTCCTGAAGGAGATAGAATCTTTCTTTCCAGTGCCTTGAGGAACAGTTTTAGTGCATCACCACAAACCGAGAGTAAAAATCGGTTACAAAATTCAAGCAGAGTCTTTGCCCTATTTCATTACGTATGGAACTCCATAGCATTGTTTAATATTCTGGTCTTGAGAGAAGACTGTAAACCCCAGTGTCTCTGAAACAGTGATGAACCACCGCAATCCAAAGATGCCTGGGAGAATGAATACTCTAACTTCTGATGGCTTCCTACAACGTTGGATGGAATGACCAGTCTTTTTGAGTGGTGCACCAGTTAACAAAAGTCTCACGCACACATAAGAGATTCGAGGTCTGTTTCCAAGATTTTGTACCCTGTGATATCCAAGATGATGACTCTTCTGTGAGTCAGGGAGCTCACAATAGTCACCTATTGATAGAGAGAAGAAACTGAGTTCTCGGGGATTCCGGGTTATGTCTGGGAATATGGGATCCTGTCCCATCTCTGGGGAATCAGGCAATTAGACCAGGCTTCATTTGCCTTTCTCCTATGTAACATTGAGGCATATTAGTGAAATATAGTGAATAAACTCTCTCAGGCTGAGAAAGTTGGGGTTGTTCAGCCTGGAGAAGAGAAGGCTCCGGGGAGACGTTATAGCAGCCTTCCAATCCCTAAAGGGGCCCCAGCAGAGATGGGGAGGGACTCTTGATCAGGGAGGGGAGCCATAGGACGAGGGGGGACGGTTTTAAACTGAAAGAGGAGAGATTTAGATAAGATATTAGGAAGAAATTCTTTCCTGTGAGGGTGGTGAGACACTGGAACAGGTTGCCCAGAGAAGCTGTGGCTGCCC
>JAOXJK010000002.1:19902847-19932176 GCA_025774025.1 Xenus cinereus
CCCTGCCCAGGGCAGGGGGTTGGAACTGGATGATCTTTAAGGTCCCTTCCAACCCAAACCATTCTATGATTCTATGAATCCAAAGACCAGCACATCCCCAGGACAGCCCCTGTAGGTCATCATCGATGTCTGCTCGTGGCTTGTCCTTGTTTTTCTCATCTAAAAGGCCCTGCTTTGGCAAGTGCATGGAAGGGGATGCTTGGTGGCACAGTGACAATTGCAGTCGTGGGCGCTATCATCTGCCACCTACTGAACAGTAATGAATAAGGTCTGCCCCGAACAATACCCCTGGCTGGTCGAACGCTGACATGTGCAACAAATTCTAAAGGGAAGAGACACTCGGTCTGGGGTCCCACCCATCCACCCCCCCCATTCCTCCTCATCTTCTCACCCTACTTAGAAACATTCTTTTTTTTTTTTTACTTTTTTTCTTTCTTCTTCTTTTTTATTGATTTTTTTTTTCACAGCAAAGGTTACAGTGTATAAAAAATGACTGCAAAACATGCAAAAGTTTTGTCTCTTTGGTCTGTGTTTCCAGCAATGTCATGGACCTCATTGGTGTGGTGTAATTAGAGCTCCATTCTGAATTCACAAAGCACAGGATTTATTTGTTTATGTTGATGCTTTGCAGCTACAAGAGCTCTGTATGTTGCTGAAAATCACTGGTTGCTTCCCTTTGGAAGTGTGGCTTTCTTTGCTCAGTAATCACCTTCTCTCTATTTTGTCACATAGTTTTCAACTTTCATTTTACTACAGTTCTTCAAGAGACATTATCAGCCAGAAATAAAGGAAAATATTTATTCCCTTTAATCTGGGGGAATCGTTGTCCTGCTGCTGGGTCAAAACATTCAGAGAGACACACTATTTTTAAGTAGCGATCCATTAAATTGCCGTCACGTCTTCAAGGTAGCTGCTGTATGACACTGCCACATCTGCATGCAGTTCAATTAACGCTCATCACACAGTGGGGTAAATCAGGTGGAACTCCCCTGAGCTTGCTGTGGTTATCATTATCGAGGGCCTGAACTGATATTTCTACAACTGAATGTGATATTCGAATTCTGAGTTCTGCTACAGCACATAAATCTGGATTAAATTAATCACTTATGAACATCTAATGTCCCAAATAGACATAGAATTTGATTGCTTTGCAGATGTGGGACTCGGAATTGTAGCTGAGTTTAGTGGAACACAGACACAAAGCAGGTCGAACCCAGGCTCCGTTATCCCTTCGCTAGAGGATGCTTTTCTGGGCAGAATATAGTGACCAACCTATCTTCTTACATACTTGAGCCCGTGCTGAGGATTTGTGTTGTGCTAAATTTGCTCCCGCATCATAGAGTAGCCTTTCTACAGGGATATACCCAAACTCTTTGAAGAGGAAGTGAATTTAATACAGGAAATTGTCCGTGTCTATCTATAAAGGCAAAAGTGAGTGTGATTGGAATCGAGTTTACATCTATTCTTAATCATTGCTTTCCATTAATTATATTAAATGCACCAGGTGTAATTTTATCAGATGAGTCCCGTGAATTTGTAGACGATGTGCGTTATTTCCTGGCTGCTTTGTAGGATTTGGAAGCAGGTGTTAGTGACTCACTTCCGTGTCATACAAATCTGCATGAGAAGGAAGAGAATTTCCCCTTCTCCCCAGAAAAATTCAGGTGGCAATTAACTATCCTGAATTTGGCTGCTTTGAATAAAAGTGAGAAAGTGCAGAGTAGGTTTTATACACATGGACACGTATACAGCTCCGTACAAGTATGCACGTTTTCTTTTTTAGCGGTATTGCCTCATGACAACTGGAAACTTGGCACCTTTCCTTATCCCAGGCCTGGCGTTGTGCCCGCTCCGTGCATAGGAGGAGGGAAAAGCTTTTCAATTTCTCCAGCCCAATTCATTATGCAGCGGTGCCCAAGTTGCCACGTGTGTGCTGTGCTGTTAGGAAGTCTCAGCGCAGATGGAAATGGACCTTGTCACAAAATAGAGGCGTTCATCACTGGTGATGCTGAGCTTCCCCCTTTGGAGAAGGATTAGAGCTGTCTTGAATTTCATTTACAAACTGATCAAAGCTGTGGCATGGGGCTGAGTGGCTAATGCCTATTTATTCCCTCATGCCATGTGAAACAAATTGGAGGAAGACCAACGGGTGAAGATTTTTTAATACCACAGGTGAGAAAGGCCGCCTACTCTGAGATTTGTAAACCCTCTTTTCACTAGAATAAAAGGCGACTTTCTTACAATTACATTTTGGATTCACTTGGTGTATGGATTCAGAAAAGCAAAAAACACCCACCAAACCCAAACCCGGGGTTAAATAATATAAGATCAGGCACTATATGATACAGCCACTGACTGTATGGAACATGTGGGAAATCCTTAGAAGTTGATTATTTCTCATGATATGCTGAATAGTTCTTCGTTTCTCTTTCTGCTCAGGACAGTACTAAGGACTTGCAACATCCCTTGAGTTCCCTAAGGTGCTAATGGAATATCAGCAGGGTTGAAAGGCAAGGTTGAAATCTCTGGTTTGAATTTGCAAAGTTTGAGATTTATAATAATTCATCTTTGAAGACTATCTGTCCAGGAGAACAGGGACTGGAGAAATGGAAAACTTCACAAACAAGGGTTGGAGTGGCACTCAGATCACTAACCGCAATCTCTCTATTAGTAATAAGATGGGTTATGCTGAGCGAAGCCACCTCCTCAAATGTGAGTTAAATGTTAGTGGTTTTTCCTCTCTTTTGGTTTTGATTTTTCTTCAAATCAAAGAAAACAGGAGATAATTTTACTGTAAGCTTTATAAGTGTTTGGAACCAGGGTTTTGGTGTTGGATATGTCTCCAGTGCAAACATCCATAAAATCAAATCTCTCATGGTGTTTCATATTTCATTTTAGAAGGCAGGGACTGCACAGCCCCATTGCAATGGAGTCCTAACCCTGATGGGAGACAATTGTTGTGATAGCAGCCAGGATAATACACACAGCAGAGATTCCAGAAACCTTTTCATTCTAAGAAGTTACCGGCACCTTTCCCTGTTTGATAGTGCCACGACACAGCAACACACCACCTGCCTGAACTTCACCCAGATGGATGCAGACTCCAGTCATTCCAGTTCTGTTCTGCTTGAAACAGTGTCTGCTCAAAAGGTTTCTGTGGCTCCTCCTGGCAGCCTGGAAAAGCTTGGTTCAAAGGGTCCCTTTTTTTGGTTAATAGTGATTCTTTTTCATGGCTTTCTCTATGGCCCCTGGTTCCAGCTGGAGCCTGAGATGGAAGTACTGTGTTAATGCTCCACAGCACAGGCTGGGGGTTTCCAGCCCAGCCAGATGCTGGGAGTCCTGGAAATCTTGCAAAAGAGCCCGATATATCTGCCAGCTCCGTTGTTGCTTGGTTGTCTACAGCTGTGGAGGACTGGCTTTGATGGTCTTCATGCCCCCTACCAGCCCTGTGTTCACCCGTTTGGATTAAGATGGTTTGGTTGTGATCTAGAGACACAGACAACTTTTTTAGACGCTTTCCCAGTTTTTACCCTGCCCTCTGCCCATAAGATCAGTACTGGCAGGTCGCAGTATATCTTGAGAAGGGTATGGCACAAAGCTTTAAAGGCCAGGGCTGGAAGCAGATTGTCGCTAGAAGGGGAAAGAGTGGCTCTTGAATTCTCCTCTTTTATACCAAAATCATATTAAACTTTACCAACCTTTTTTTTTTTCTTTTTTTTTTCTGGGTAGCTTTTTCTTGTGCCAGATCCTTTATGCCCGTGGATGTACAGCGGAGGCAGAACTCTTCATCTTTTCCATACCTGGCCTTTAATACTTGTAAGGAGGGGGCTAATGATAACTCTGCGTTGAGAGTTCAGGGAACTTTAAGTGCTTTATTTATCCCCATTCTTCTGGACGATTGCATAGGTCTGTACACTGGCTTGTGATATTTACTTGATACACAAAATGCTACTCTCATTTCTTCATTCCAACATTTTTTACCTTATTTATCCAGGAACGTATCCCATGTCAGGCTGCTGCCGCCTGTAAGGTGAAAAGGGTGCAACTGCTGATTTGTGAGGTAACACCAGGGATGAGTGATTATGGGCTGACAACCATAGACAGCAGCAGTGCTAAATTCTGTTAGACATGTTAGATGGACAACTTAGAGGAGAGAGGAAAAAAAGAAAGCAAACATCTTACCGTAACCCAGATCTAGGTGGGAACGGGAAAAAATTGTGCCAACCCTCCTCCTCTCTCCCCACTTTCCTCCCACTCTTTTAGTACCAAATATAACCCAAACTATAAGAGTGCCTTAGCTATTGGAAGAAGATGTTGTTTCATGTCTGGTTTCCATCTGGGTCTGGAGGCAGAAATGCCAGAAGACCACAAGACAAGCCTCTTGCATGCTACTTCTGATCCCGGACAGGAATCTGGCCTGCCCCCCAGAAGGGCTTCGATGTGTTAGAGGATTAGCAGGCGTCCCCCAGAGCTCTGGGAAGTGACACAGTGTCTTTAAACTCAACTTTCTTGGTTACTGGCCACGCGCAAACTTTCCCAAGCAAATCCATGCAGCACATGAGGGCTTCCCAAACACAGAACCGGGCCAGCTCGTGGCAACTTCCATGAGCAAATTGTGAAAGGTATTGCCCAAAATGCTCAATAAAGGTGTGCAGATCTTGGCTGTTCTCAGCTGCCTTCCGATGTACAGCTCTTCCTGTATGTTGTTGCTAAAGCCACGGACAAACATATTCATACAGGAAAGAGGATCCTTGCCTGAAAATAAAAAGGGCATTTTTGAAACTCAGTGCAAATTTCGTGGAGTAGGAAGATAAGAAGTAAGAATGTGTGATGATGTTGGTTACGTTTGTTAGTTTAAGAGCATTCTTTGGGCTTCTGTATACAGCAGCAAAATCCCTCACTCTGTCTATCTTCTCTTACCCTGACAAAGTGCCCTCATTAAGGGATTAAAGATGTTATTGCAATACTATTCATAATGTATACACTTTGCAGCCCCTCACATCTGTTTTCTGCACTATTTATCTAATCATCAAGACCCTTATTCATATTTGCCTTGGAGATAACAGGGCAGGATACCAAAGGATTCCTGAGCTGAGAGGAAATGACAGAGGGTTGGTGTAATGGGCTAATTAAAGACTTCAAGGTCAGCCTAGAGAAATCTAGAATTCTGTGGTGTGGGGAGGCTCAGAGGATAGACGGGACTCACAGGATACACAGCACAACCCCGTTTTTAATGGCAGAGGCGCGATCAGAGCCAACTGATCGTTACATCCCAGGGAACATGCCTCTGCCAGATCACCCAGCTTCTGAGAAGCGGCTGATGTTCTCAGCCAGGCATTAAGAGGGATGACAGGCTTTATTTTGCACGTGAGGAATTACGAGGGAGCCAGGCAGCTTGTGACAGCAGAGATCTTCTTCTCAGCCAGGCACTAACGTGGGAGTGAATCAGACTTTGCTCTCTTCTTGCTGCCCTGCCAGTTGTTTGTCCATCTTCAGTGAAAGAGCTCTGATGGTGGAATAAAAACATGGTATGAAGGTGCAGTCTGTATTCTTTTCAGTATGTGCTTTCAGATATTGCTTCCAGTATTGCTTCTACAGCCAATATGTAGAATAAAGAACATTCCCATATGTGATTTGTGACAGAACTGAGCTCAGTGGCCCAGATCCCTGCGTGGTACTTAGGTTTCATTTCAAAAATTCCCAGAGAAAGAGAATTCTAGAAAATTTCACTGCAGAGCAATAAACATACCTTATAAGACGACACTCTTAAAATATTTCATATATCTGCTCATCCAGACAAGTATATATTCTGTATAAAATGGCTGAGATTAATACAAATTATTAAGTCAAAACTCATTAATTTAAAGGTTGGAATTGCAGAAGAAGATCTTCCCCCTTGAATACTTTTCAGATGTTCCTTACTTTGTTGAACTCAGTAGATAACAATGAAAGTCTTCCACTGGGAATGCTGCGAGTAGTTGTGTATGGCATATAAATATGACTTGTGAAGCGAGAGTTAAGTGAAACACAAGGAAAGATGTACAAGGTGAGAGTTAAACACTAAGGCTCTGTGCAATAAACAGTAGTTACAGAGCGTTGGCTGCTTTCGTGGCCAGTGTGACAGGCAATTTGATCATCAAAAATAAAAGCTTCTGAGCTGCTAGGCTTAATGAATTAAAGTCATGCTCAGAAGGGATGGCTGCACCGAACTCAGACTCTTTGTGAACTGACAGTGGGATACTTAAACCAAGTGTGAGGACGTTTCAGCTGTCTAAACATTGCCCAGTGTTTTGGAGAGGTCTTTATGGATGAGAGTTTTAAAGAGACGTTTGAAGAATTTTAAGGTCACATGCTCCGCTGCTTCATCTGGCTAATGTCACTAGCAAATCAATTCTAAACAAATGACTGGTTAAGTGTCTATTTTAAGAATCGAGAAAACTTGCCAAAATCCAAGAGACCCGAAGTTTAGAGCAGGCTGGAGCTTCAGCTTGCAGTCGCGGTCTATCCAGCCTGCAGGCTACGGTGACTTCTTTATTCCTGGGCATTTCTCAGCCGTAGAGATAGTGCTGAGACTTGTTCTGGCAGCCAGGTGTTTTCTTCTGTTACAAACCAAAAGACTATCTTACAGAAGGGCATGCAGTGGGTCCCCTTGAAAGTCATGTCCCATAGTGGGGCAAGTCCTCCTATGAGACTGGGGACCCATATTGCATGACCAGAGTTCTCCTATCTCTGCCATGGCACTGGTGGTGCTCGTTTGGAGGACACCCGGCCTCTGCTCGCTCCATGGACATGGTTGCAGTTTCCCGACAGACATATGGAGCTTGTCTGCTTGGAAAGCTCCCATCTCGGCTCCAGAGCACTCGGAACATAAATCCATTCAGGGCTTTTGCAAGCTTCTGTCACTGCATCAACAGCTCGGTTTGGTGATGGATTTAGGGAGAACTGGTAACATGATCATAGGCTCCTCTGGCTTGGAAATACAGTTGAAACAACTGGAACTGGCTACACCCTAAAGCTTCAATGAAAATCCCTTTTGAGTCTGCTCTAAAGTTTTGCCTTCTTCCAGTTTCTCCCCATGCTGTATCTCCCTTATTCACAGTGGTCTGAATCAAACCGCCCTATTTGAACTCCGCTGAACTAATGTTGGTTTGATACCAGCTCTTCAGACACATTCCTGTTTTCTGATCTGGGCACTAAGAAGTCTTTGCCACTGTTTTGCCTTCCAAAAGTGAAGTGGCACGGTGGCATGCTGAAAACTATCTTCAGGCCAGGATGTAGAATGAGCTTATTTTAGCCAGAACTGGCAATTGTCCCAAACTAGAACCTCTGAATTTCAAGGCGGGTGGACAAATGAGACCCAGGGCTGGAACCCAGAGACAGGCTTGCAAACAGTCCCACTGCAGCAGGTATCACAGCTATTTATCTACTTCTAATTGTCCTGTCACCCATGCACAGGGCCTCTGGAGATAGTTTACTTATGATATCACTGTGGAAGAACATGTTACACTAATTCTAGTTTGATTTGGATTGTCACAAAAGTGAATGCACTGGCATTCATGCAGTTTCAATGTGCCAAATGGTGGGGCTGCTGGTTCACAAGACCTGAATTGATCCTAGGTTGATCATGAGAAAGTCAGTTTATGAATTTCCTCTTTTTCTCTTCCCCCACCACTGAAGTTGGATCTCCTTTGTAAAACACTTTATAATCTGTAGATGAGAAGTAAAAGGTACTGGTTCGCAGTGCTGAGAATATGGAGTATTATATTATTAGCAAAGAAGGTGACTTTTGTGTAAGTCTTCTGTATCTGGGCTGAAAGTTAGGACCTGGTCAGAGGTAGAATTAGTAGGAATCATTAAAAGGGCAGGAGGCAGCTTCCTTAGGTTCTGTGACCATCGAGTGATCCGTGGAGGGGCAGTGGGTGGCGTGGAGCGCCGTGACGAGCAGCACACCCCGCCGCCTGTCACACTCACATGTTAATCAGGCTACAGTAATTTGTGAGAACATTAATAAATACAAATCACTCTCTGGGGGGACTGCAATACATTATTTTACCTCTCAACAATAACAGACCTTATTATCTTGCAGGGAGAAGCTACTGTCAGGGCAATCAAGGATGGCCACTTTTAATGAAGACAAATGATCTCCTTCAAAGGAGCGGCGAGCCTTGATTCAGTTTAATGGCTCACTAGTACGAAGCATGGATTTAATCAGAGCTCCGGCTTCTGTCACGCACGGGCCTTGAAGTCAGGTAATTGGAGGCAGGTGCTAAGTACAATTTAAATGAAATGTCTAGTTAATAGGGACAGTTTGAAACAAGCAATTTATCCCCCTCCCCCAAGCCCTGGCCCTCTCGGGGACATGAAGGCAGCCAGCTGTGCTCAGCATCCAAACGACTTAATTTCTCAGCGTTGCCTTTCTCACTCCCAGCACTGCGCCGCTACTTTGAGCTTGCCAGATGTCCCAGTTGGAGTCATCCTCTCTCACATAAGATGGGCAACCGAGGGACTGTCAGAGCTCAGTATGCTTTGTTTTGGGCTGGAAGAGGCAGCAGAGATGTGGCCCATGAGATTCTGGCTTTTAAGCACCTCAAAGTCCAGGGAGGGAGGGAGAAGGAACAGAGAATGTGTCCCTAAAATGTGTATGATTGTTCACCCCTACGTTGTGGATCTGAATGAGGGGATTTGACTCTCCAGGTGGGTCTTTATTGTTCACCCCTATGCTGTGGATCTGAACGAGGGCATTTGACTCTCCAGGTGGGTCTTTTTAGATGATCAGAACTCCTATGTTGAAATTGGAGTATGTGTGGCCCACAATGCCTCTCATAATCCCAACTGAGGAGCTTTCTGAAGAACACTGTGGCCCCTTTCCTACCCTCTAACCCGTTACGTTTCCTTCGAACATCATCACAGTTCATTTTTATATCTTTTTTCCATTTTGGTGCTGATGGAGCAAGGAGGAGACAAGATCCTCTGAATTTTTGGGTGCCAGAAAGAAGCTTGCTACAGCCCGTGACCTACCCTGGTTTGGGATTGAGCCCAGAAAAACGTTCTGTTCAGTGAGGGAGGCTCTTGCTTATACCCATTGCCATGGCCACCAGGGTCCGTTGACTTCCTTCTTTACCCCATGGAGGGGTCCCACCAATTGGGAGGTGCGGACAGATCAGATGACCCAAACTGACCAATAGGGTGTTCTGTCCCATCTGCCCCGGTCAGTATAAAAGCTGAGGGAGGAAAGGGGTTGGGTTGCCTCTTCTTTGAGGGTTCTTTGTTGAGGAGGATCCTGTGAGTTTGTTTGCCTTTGATCCTTGTCAGAGTGTTCTGGAATCCAGTTCTCATTCATCCCTGAGTCCAGTCTGGAACTTTCCTACTGCCTGCAGGTGACACCTCCCTGGCAACTTGGTACAGTTTTGTATATGTTTATATATACTGTATCTTTCCTTAATTTTTTATTTTGTTATTTTTTTGTTGGAGTAGTTTAGTTTTCCCCTAAACCCATAAATCTTTTATCTCTCTTCTTCCTCTCCTTGGATTGAGAGGTTGGGGAGAGCATCTGTTGTCTTGTCGTTGGCCAATCTAGCACAAACCATGACAAGTTCTGTTTGGAACCGTGTAGGATTTGTCAGCATCATGAAGTTGTGTGCTTTAAAGGGAATTCTTACAACATATGTGGGGTTTTTTTACTTTAAAACCCAGCTCATGGAGTTGTGTGTTCATGAAGTAAAAAATGCTTGTGGCTGAGGAGAAAATCTGAACATGTTTATCCAAAACAACTGCAACACCAACCCAACACCTCACGGAAAAAGAAATAACTTATTTTTTAAATGAATTTTACAGTTTTGAAGAAAGGCCTCTCTTATTTACAGGCATTTGATGCCAGAAACACTGAACCTTGTAGGGAATATAAGGAGTTACAGGAAGTTCTGTGAATTAGCACTCATACTTTTGGCTTATTCTAGATTTTCAGATAGGAGTCAATAGGAAACCAAACTGGGTTATAAACCCTAATTATCAGCCACTTAAAAGCAGGGCTTAAGAGACTAAAGGGTAATAAGAGCAGTACTATAGGTCCTACAAGATCTCCCCTGATCCCTCTAGGTCTTTTTGCCACCCCTTGAAGCTAACAGTTAACAGGTAGTACGTTCATAACAAACCCAAGATTTTACTTCTGACAGCGAAATTAATTAGCCACTGGGTGTGGAAGTATTTTCCATTAGCAGTTTTTTAAACACAGGCTGGAATGCGGCTATGCCTGTAGGGACTCAATGACTGGGAAGAACCACAAACCTTCACTACGGGGAGATTTCTGTGATCAGCTTGTGCTTTCTCCGGGCTGACAGGAGCTGTTTTCCTTTGCAGTAGGGCTGGGCAACAGGCAGGGCTGCTCCTAACATCGGTGCTGAAGTTACTGAACCTGTAGGAACAGCTACTTCTGGGAGCATGACATGGCAGTGGTGTTGGAAATTGATTTCTTTCCATTAATATTTTATTACAGCAGGACCATTCAAGATTAGTTGCCCTCTAAGGAATCTTTTTTAGAGAAGAATTAAAATAAACCCTGGTTCAAATTGCTTATTGAACTGCTTGGAAACAAGAATTCTTCCTGGGGGCCTCTGCAGTTTTGTCTAGATTTTGGGAAACCAAAGGGGCTTTGGCTTTTCAGATACATTTTGAAATTCATTGTTGAGTTTTGTATTCTTTTCCCTTAATCTGGTTTTTTTTTTTGTTGTTGTGAAAAAAATGATGAGCTATAATTAACAGATGAGAACTAGAACAATCTGAATGCAAATGCATCAAGAAAAGAGTTAGAAGTAAAATACAGGCCTTTTAGATTAGAAGTTAGCGTTCAGCTGATCAGAGTCCTGCTACCCTTCTGCTTTATGGCTTGAATTCCTTCCAGTAGCCCCGAAGGCAGAAAATTTCCCACTAGTTACAAAACAATTAGCGGGCAAAATGTGCAGATGGCCTTTCAAGTGTAGAGCAGCGACGTGCTTATGGGTGTGATTGAAGTCAGGTAGCCACAGAAGAGCTGCCAGCTGTTAGGATCACTGAACCTAAGCTGGGTACCAGGAGCCGTGGACGTTCAGTAGCCCTGGCTGCACCACAAACTGAACGAGGCTGGCTGGTGTGTGAGCAAACGCCCCGTGTCAGTTGTGATCACGTCTGTCTGTAGTGGAGGAGAGAAGCGGTGTTCTGGAAGCGGCAGAGGTTTGTGCTTCCAATCCCACCGTCACCTCCTATCCATGTGTGTACAAGGAGGGCTCGTCAGGGGCATGCCAGGTGATGAATGCTGATGGGAGGGAGGAAAAAAAAAAAAGGGTAATTGGATTCTGTAGCAGAAGGGGAGGGGTTACAAAGTCCACCTTGCCTTTTAAATGTTGGTTATTTCTGTGTACCTGTCAAAGCAAGATGTTTATGGCAGAAACTATTATGCTGTCAGAAAACGAAGCATTGGAAATGCTATGGTGCTGTATTTAGTCATTGGCCCAGCTGAGGGAAAAGAGGAGTTCCCAGAGGAAGAGGAGTTTGTGGTAACTGTATAGATCACTTTTGTTGATATAGGGAAAAACAGTGGAAAGCCCAGGCTGGGGTTGTAGTTCCCCTCTTCTTCTCAGGAAGCAAAACTGGGACCAGTGAACGGTTTGTGTGTGTTCTCTTTGCAGTCATGAACTTTTTAAAAAAGATATACACAAATCTTAGAGACAATTCCTGCCTTAACAATGAGGATATTCCAGTTCTAGATTGGAGGCTATTTTGGTAGGCTGGGAGGAGAACGTAACACCGGGCAGGGGACAAAGACTGGGGTTACCTGGTGTGTCACAGAAATAATGCATCAGACTCACTGCTGAGATGAATCACCCCGTGACTGTTGTCACCTTGTCAGGGCACCCAGAGTAAGGTCAAACTGTGTTCGTTCTTCTGCGTGCCCTTGGCTGCTGTGTACGCTGTACATTCCCCGCTACACGGGACAGACAGGCTTTGCTGTTCTTACGGACAAGGATCTCCTCATCACAGCGTGGTTTGTGAGAGCTGGCGCAGTAGAAACCAATGGCCGTGCTTCCCTAGGAACAAGGGGCCAGAGGTTCATTTGTACTCATCGGGATTCACTTTCCCAGCTCTGGGAGCTGCTCACCGTGAGGCCAAGTCGTTTTGTTTCAGCGCCTGTAAAAAGCCCAGAATAATGCTACCAGCCTCTCAGGAGTGAAATGATTTGAAGCCCTCCCTGAAAGGTGCCGTACGAGCCCAAGCTGCCATGGACAAGCCAACCCAAACAATACCTCTGGAATGTGGGCCTTTCATGTTTGTTCTGGGGCCACGGGGAACAATGCCCTTTTCAGTACAATAGACGTCTG
Organism: Xenus cinereus; assembly: GCA_025774025.1. Lineage (NCBI taxonomy): Eukaryota > Metazoa > Chordata > Aves > Charadriiformes > Scolopacidae > Xenus > Xenus cinereus. The sequence goes on from JAOXJK010000002.1 coordinate 19,915,198, forward strand.
CGATTCATGGTGCATTTCCTTCCCTTCTCTCATTAAAATCCATTCATTTCCAGTTCAGCCTCTTCATTCTCAAACATACATCTTGGATATTTGTCAACTTCTATTCATTTTACTTAGTCTGCGCATCTAATCTCTTTGAGACGCAACGTTTCCTCTGATGGCAGAGCCTTAAGAGCGTCGTTCTGCCAAGGGGGATGTATTGAGGGGAGCCTCTGGGCAAGCTGGCTCATTCCTGGGGAACACACATCTTTGAGGAGTGAGACCTTAGGCATTTACACCGTGCAGGACTCCACAATGCTCAGCACTCAGTAAAGCTCAATAGAGAACCACTGCCTTGAAAAACAAGATGCTTTCTGGTGAGTGTTTTTCAAGATGGGTATGGAAAGCTGGCTGCCGTGCCCAGTTTAGCCCATGGCTCCCGGTGCAGTTTCAGAGCCTGTAGCCTGTAAAGCAGCAACACAAACTTCCCTCTTGTGCATGTTTTCATGTCTCCTGCCTGCTCTGCTGGGTGTTTCAGTAGAGGAGAGCAGAAGAACCGTGACGGGAGCATTCCCTCCTAGTGAGTAAAGGGAGCTTGACTCCTTTCTGGTTAAACTATCCATCAGCAGTGAAATCGTAGCAGCTTGGGCTCAGTAGTGATTCAGCAGCGTTTCATGCACTGACACAAGGAAAAGCTCTGTCCTCAGCTCCTTGCGTTTGCTGGTTTACCTTGTTCTCTTCAAAAGGGAAATACACTGTACGGGGCTGGCACACAAGCAGGAGGCGTCTGCTGCCCTCGCTCCAGAGATCCCTGAGAGCTTGGTGACATCTGGTGGGAACTGGAAGGATCGCAAGCTTTTTGTGATCTTTGCTCCCAAGTAATTTATAAAAACAAATTTAAAAAATATTCCTCCAAAAAACAAGCCACAACAATTTCTATTGATTTTATGCTCAGAATCACGGGAGTACAACATCAAACCATGATGCTATGGTGATGCGTAGTGAACACTGTCTAGTTGAGAGATCAAAGGGCTCTGAATGCTGATGGGACATAACTGAGCTGAAATTCGAGGAATTTGGCAATAGATTTTTTGCAGGGGTGTAAATGCCATCTTTTTATCAGCCTGGTCTTTTTGCAGGGGTGTAAATGCCATCTTTTTATCAGCCTGGTCAGAATATCAGTATATAAAGCAAATGATGCAGGTCGCGTTTGCTCATCATGCAGTGCCAGGCCCTTGTGATACAACCAGTCTCCGTTGTGTTTAAACTTTGCCCAAAGCACATAGATGCTTTAGGCTGGAAGTACCATTGTGGGAATGTTCAGGAGCCCACCTGTGAGCAGTTGGATGTGTGTATCCAGGGCTTGGATTAGGTGTAGGTCTGATGATGGGCACAAAACTCCAGTTAAGGGAAAGGTAGCGAAGCTAATCCTATCTTCGGGTTAATTCTGGTGAGGAAAGTAGAAATGGGTTGCTTGAGGTTCAGATTAATGGTTTCATTTGATCCACGTGCAGATGCATGTGAATGAGTAGTTCCATTTTTTTCTAGATCTTTTTAACCTATAAACATAAGCACTGTTGCCTTTGCTCTCATTTTTGCAAGTGCACTGTTTGGATCTAGCTGTGTCCAGCATTTGTGTCAGCTTCACAAGAAGGTGCAACCAATAACCAACCACATTTTCTCCCAGTGTCTTTTAAGTGTTAGAACAGTATGTCCCCTGAAAGACAGGGTTCCCTGCATTTGCCAAGGGGTTTGTGAGGCCTTTGATAAAGGGGGAGGAGTCTAAAATGTTACCAATCAATCTTCTTTTCTCCTCCGTCCTTTTTTAGGATTCGTAATGGGAAAGAATGGATATAGAAGGAGGAAATCAGTAAAATGATGGTCAAACTTTTCAGAAGTGATTGTGAAGGCTACACCACAGCTCCGGCTAATGCTGAGACTCCAGAATGTGGATACGCAGCTCTTCCTGAAATTCAACCCCCCTTGAGGAACACTGAAGTGAGACCTTGAAGTCACTGGTAAGTTTAAACAATCACAGCCTGTTGCTGCTGCCTATTTATCCTTTCACCCTTTAGCAAGAAAGAGTTAGGTTAGAGGACAAAGCAGGGTGAATTTTCAGGGTGAAATCCATCAAGTCCAAAGCGCATATCCTCTTAGCTACTTAGGAGAAAGGCAACTGAATCCTTACAGTGAAAATCTGCCTTGAGCTCTTCAGACCTCTGCCTCCCTTCCTATGGCAGCTTGTCTTTGCAGGGATGTTGTGACATGTAGTATTATGACAACACTAGGTGACCTGGTTCACTCCAGTGGGTCCATCACATGTATCCTTACAAGGTGATTTTTCCCCTCTGACAGGCCACTGTCACCATTCCTCCTGCTCGTCCTCCACCAGCCCAGGCCTCATGTTCATGGAAACACAAAACTACGTGCAGGTGGGGGCCTACTGAAAGCTCATCTAGTTAGTGGGTATTTTCATGGGATTAGTGAGCATGGGGCATGAGCCTAGAGCTACTTGGATAGACCTTAAACACAGCAGAGTGTATGGAGTCTTTGGAACCTCTAGCTGTTGAAGAACTAATTGAGAATTAAAAGCAGATCAGTCACATCCCAGTCAGTGTTAAAAGAACAGCCCAAAAGGAAGAGAAATGCTGGAGTTTTGGAGGGAAACCTCAAAGGGTGTAAACCCTGTGGCTGAAAGCTGTGGAGAGGACAGGGTGTCCTCCCTCTAGTGGGCAGGGAGAGGAGCAGCCAGAACACATCTCACAAACACATTAGTGAGGGATTATTTTTGTGTAAATGATGGGAAAAGCGGGATGAGGGTGTGATTCAACTTTACCAACCGTGCATTGCTGAGGAGGGGACAAGTGAATGGGACCAAATGTGCTGTGATTAAGAATCAGCCTCATCTATCAGCAGCGGCCTGGTACAGGGCCTAGAAGAGGTAAGTGGTGACCTAGACCCTGGCAAGAAATGTTATTGTCTGTTCTGAGTTCTGTGTGTAGATTGCTTTTTGAGGACTTCTCAGGGAGCTGATCTGTGTAGTGATTTTGAGGCAACTGGGACTGAAGCTACAGAGAGCAGCAGCTTTCATAAAATTTTCTCTCCCATCCTTAAAGCTGTAATCACTTCAGCCATTGGCTGGTACAGTCCTGACCACCTGGAGGTAGCCACCACCTGACTGTACCAGGCTGGTACAGTCCTGACCACCACAGTCAGAAATGGGGTGTGCAAACCTGTTGCCCACTTAACAACTAAGAGGGAGAACTGGTGACAAAGGGGATGGATGAAAAGTTTTATTTAATGGGTATTTTTAACATATTTAGTTGGTGGTGCTCCCAGCTTGTTCTGTGTTCTTCTCAGAACTCCAGGGAGGTAACTGAGCTGCACCAGATGCTTTGATAGAGCTCAAACCGGTGTTACTTAAGTCCCCAGGAGGGCTCTTTCCATAATTGAACCTGACCATCTGAGCCACTAAGTCTAGCAGAAGAACGTAACCCAGCAGCCAGCCACACTCTTAGCTGGGGATCTAAGTGAATACTGGTGAGAAGAGGAGTAGGTGGAGAAGTCTTCATGAGATTGAAGGTCTCAGCAGGAGCTGGCAGGAAGTGCTCTGGAAGGAGCTGCTGTTGCCTGGAGCAATGTTGCTCTGAAAGAGCTGAGCATTTGTACTGAGCCAAGAGACGTGGTCATCCCACCGCATCCCAGGCTTTGTCCACATTCTGACTATGGGAACAGTTTGAGGTCTTTTGATCTAAAATTGCTGTCAAGCAAAAAGAATGATGCTCAGTCGGTGCTAAGTGGCTCAAGTTAGGTGATACTAATGGAGTTTCTAGCTGTGAAATAACCACTTTGTTCCTCCTTACCGTTCAAATGACACATTAGCCCTCTTTCCAGGGGACAAATGTGTGCAATGGAAATAGCTCACAGTCATGGAAAATGTTTCCCTTAATGAAGCAGCACAAATTTCCCAATAATAGAGACAGATGCTTGTTACACATACCCTAATTCACACATGGTGGTGGAGGGGAATGTGGGGTAACTGAAAGGTGCAAGCATGAAGAATATTTTATGCTTTGTATCATCTTTTCCTTGAGCGCTTTCACGACACTTTGCAAGCGTTACCCATGGCTCGTGCATCTCCTCTAAGATGACAAAAGGTTAGAGAAGGACAATGAGGGATGATGCTGTTAAGGAACTTGTCTTACAATGAATTATAGTTAAGATGAAGAGAGGAACCCAGGAGTTCTGGAGAAATACGTGTAGTGCTATTCCAAGTTAAATAAACTAACTTTTTATTTCTTTTATCTACTGAAAGTTGAAGTTCCCCAGGCGTCATTCAATTATTTCAGCTTAGGATTCCAAAAAAAATCAGAAAGCGCTGTGTTCCTGATGAATACACAACTACAAGTTTTGCCTGGTTTTAGTGGATAAAATAGGTGTGATGGAGGCAGGATAGTTTAGTGAGAGCCCAAGGTTCAGTTGCTGCCCTCTGGGACCGTGGCAGCCTCCTGACCACCACCACAGTGTTATCAGTAGATGGTTACTTTGATGAGATGGTGCTAAACTTGCAGTAAAATATGGAGCTGGTTGAGTGAGGTTTGGGATTTCCTTGCAAAGACTCAATAGTTTTGGAAATGTTGGGTGAAATAACAGATCCCAAAGCATGTGAGCCGGGTTTCTGTCTGCTGTCGGTGTGCTTTTGCGTGTGTTACTGGTTGTGGCAAGAGAGCAGGCCAGGCGTGCTCTCTCCTGGTGCTTTAGTCCAAGTTCCTGCTTTATCAGCATTTTTACATATAAAATAACAAGAATTTCCTTGCACTCGGGGTGGGGATTTGCTTTGTGAATACTAATGTTGCTGTAGCTGGTGCTTTGCCTGGGCTAAATCCGCTTCAGCCATGAAGGAGGTGGTCAGGGAAATAGTGAGGAGCTTTTTCACAGCGGCGGGATGGGAAAGGAAAGCCCCCAATCACTGGTGTGCCCTTCCAAGGGGGCTGAACAGGGAGGAAAGAAGGAATTGTCATCTCTCAAGAGAACAAATGCAAGGAGGGGAGGGAGCGTGGGCAACTTCAGTTAATTGCTGGGTTGTGTAATGAGCTGGGGTGCCAAACAGCTACTGTATAGACCCCATTGTGCCCGTGGCCTGGTTGGGGTGTACTGCTCTCGGGCATTTTAGCTGGGTTTTGTTTTTTGTTTTTTGAATGGTTTAATGAGCAAGCTAAATAGCTGTAAAATTCAGAGCAGGATCTCCAAAGTTCACTGTTCCTCAGACATGCAGGAAGGATACAGAGGATTCCCCATTACTCATAATTTTTGGTAAATGAGGGAAGACTGCTTCGTTCTAAAAGCAGCCCTGCTTTCCGGTCAAGAGCAAGTTTGGCTCTCTTCAGATTTGGACAGATCCTGTCCAATTTCTGGGTACCCTTTCCTGAGGCCAACTGAGAACCCCATAACCATTATTTCAGGACCAGCAGCAGTACTGGTCTATAGTGGTCAGCAGCTCCTGCCTGGCCAGAGAGGGACTGGAGTGAGAGCAGAGCATCCTGTCCAGCCCTTCTTGGTTACACTTTGGAGTCAACCTCAGTGAAAGTTCAGGGACTGGTTCTGTGCCAGTGGCAATCACTAATTGCCATTAATGCTGTCGCAGTCGTGATTTGCCCATAGATGGCAGTATTTGCAGTTCTTTTGCAGCACGAGCACTATTTGCATTTTCTGTATTTCTTCCATCGCAGAAAATTCTGTTGTTTCAGAACTCCAACCAAAAAGACAGAAAATTTACTGACTCATCTCTCAGGCTTTCTAAGAAAGCTTGATTACATTAGTACAAGTTGTAAAAATACAAGTTGGTACTTTTAAAAGATAATTTTTCACACCTGACAATGTTCTTTTAGCCAGTAGCACCCGTTTGGGCATGTGTGGGTATTTTAAGGATGGGGGTGTCGTTATGGGGATCATAACCATAGTATCTGTTTAAAAACATATAATTATTATATTGCTAAAGGATAAGAACATACTAATATACTAATACCTGCTTTGGGGGAATGTACAAAAGGTACCATCACCACAAAATCTGCCTTTAGAGGAAGTTTAAATATAAGCCCCAATTAATAGAAGTTAATTTTCCCTAGAGCTCTTACCAGTTAGTAGTTAAGTATTTAAAATGAAATTGAAATGAAACACAATTCACTGTTTTCAGAAATCTTTTTAATATCCCTGTAAAACAGGAAAAACTTCTGTCAAACAGCAAACACTTCTGTCGAACATCTGCAAAGATGATGCCCGAATGTGGAGGAACAAATAACAAATGCTTGTTCAAATCCAGAATGCTTCTTCTAAATGACAGAAAAAACCCCACACCTTTGCATAAAGTACAGGAGTATTTTCACTGAGAAGCTTTAAAAAGTTGTTGTGGTACAAAAAGTGAGCTGTGCATTCGTGTGCAGTGCATTCATTGCATAATAGTGCATGTGCAGTAATTAAAATCCAAGTGAAAGGCCAAATACCAAATGAAGGTAACAGTTACGAACACAAATTTGGCTGATGACACTTGACAAAACTGTGCAAATAATCCTTTATATGCAACATAAAGATAGTAAATGCAGAATGTGTGGAGAGTAATGCTTCTGGGAAGGCTCAAATTCAACCAATTTAAGACAAAACATTGAATTCTTTTGAAGTTTATACCAATATAAGTCCAGGGTTACTGCGCTAATTTAGCGTTACTCTGGATCTCTATGGATCGATATGTTTGAAATTAGCATCTGGCTCACACCATAAATTTCATTTCTATCTTTTCCTGACTTCCAGCAGACTGTCTGAGGGCAGAAAGAAATAATGGCCCTTGGCCTTAATTACAATTGCATTACAGTGGCTTTTTCTAAAAGTCATACTTTTAATTTGTATTTAATCCCTTATTCTTTCTGAACCATAAACCTCCCATTCGTAATGAAAATAAACAGCTATTTTATTGTTGTGTTTCTACTGTAGCTTTATATTCAAATGTCTCTTAATATTCTCTCCTTTTCTGAAATCAAAGGTGCTTTAAATATATGTACAAATCAGTTAAATGCTGTTATAATTGCCTATTTTTAAAAGTTACTCTTCCAATCTAATAACTTCCCTTCCATATATATCACCTTCTAGATAAAGGACTTAGATGTAGTACTATAGAAACAAGTACAATCTTACAAACTTGAACAACAGATTTTTGCTTAAATCCACTCAAACTCACACTAAGAGGAAACACTTTTTACAAGAGAGATAAACTGTACAGAGAGTTATTTATTCTAATTTAAAGATCTGATTCAGCCTTTTCTGGAACCAGTGAGACTTCCCATAGATTGTTTCAGAAGATAGATAAGAATATGGAGAGAAGACAGATAAGAATTACAAGATAGTTAATCACTGGAAATGATCGGGGAAGATGAAATGGATATACATGCCACAAATGCACACAGTCATTTCATCTTCCTTAATTTTGCATTCCTTTTTACGTCGATGCAGCATGAAAGAATACTGATGCTATCTACAGCTGTTCATATTGCTGGGAAACATTCATATTCCATCCAATTATTAGAATGTTCTTCCTGCTTTGAAGAGAATCAGCCAGGGTTGAAAGGCATTCTATTTTTCTGTGAGCTTCTTGATTTAAGATGTCTAGTGATGGTGGTGTAAATTCCTGGGCTGGAATGATGACTGGAAATGGTTCTACATTCTTCAAGCAACCAAAGGTAAACAAATTGAGTCCTTCCACACAAAACCATAACTATTCTGTAGAGAATACTGATTTGTGGTCCAGAAGCCAATGGCGCACAAAAAAATGTAAGGGACAACTCATCTTCTACCAGCACCAGCAAAATCCTAGGTCTTTGTAGTTGCCCTCTGGAAAGTAAAGCTAACTTCAAAGGCTGCTCTCTCCTTGTCACAGTCCCAAAATCTTTTCCTAACAATTAATGTGTTATTACACAGAAGGTGCGAATTGTCCATGGCAATTTAACAGCGGCGTTGCAGCACTGGCTGGCTGTTTCTCCAAACTGGGAGCCAAGATCTAAACCACTTCCCCAGGACACGTTAAGCAAGGTTTGGAAATGCCTTAGAAATCAGAATAATCTAACAAAGCATGTAACGTTACACAGCCACCCTGGTCTGTGCTGGCTTGGCGTCTCTAAAGTAATTGCTGAGTGGTCCCTGGAGTCCAAGGGAAACAGCAACAGGGAAGAGTCAGTAGGAATCCATTGCTTGAAGGTTCTGAAGGACTCCCAGCACAACTTCATAACAGAATAAATACTCATCCTGTGTGCAGAGATACCACTGTGAAACACCTGGTTACATTCAACATAAATTCTAGACAAAGAAGGATGGATTGGCTGAAGTGCTGTTTATAACATCAGCATCTTTGTAACATGGATACAAACCCCTAGATATCTAAAAGCATTCTTGTTCTTTTTGTTCCATCACTTGTAAAAATTCAGGAACGCTTCCTAATTCAATGCAGTACCTCTTAGCATGTGCTCAATCTCATCTAGGTCAGTGAAGCTTATCTCTTTGCTTAATTTTAATCACAGGCTCAATCATTATACTGAAGAAAAATGTATCGCAGCATGTGATAAAATATTTGCCAATAGGAAGAATTTATCCTTGTCTTGTCTTGCTTTTCTTCCCACCACCTCTTTGCTCTGAATTTATGGCATCTCACCGGTTTTGTTGTTGATCCCTGCTTTTCTTTTTGCTTAAAAACAAGGGGGTGGGAGGACGGATGGATGATGAATGACACGACACACGACTGGTATCTGTACTGTTTTGGTGTTTTGCTTTTATTTCAATGAGTTAGTAAGGGCCAGCACTTTCATATTTAAATCAATACACCGCTTGCCTGGAAGGCTGTTACTTTCCTCAAATGAGAAGGCTAAAATTATGCTTTAAGCCCCAGGTTTATCAAAGCATGTTTATGTACCACTAATGGAGGCTTTTAAAAATCATAATCTAGTTGAATGTTGAGTACTTACCTTAGTTTGGATCATGCCAAAACGCTGATCTCTCAGATCTCTCACTATCTGCTTGATGTTGAACTATCAGAAGAGAACAGGTTTTATTTTGTTGACATACAAGTTAAAAAGAAAAGATTTAAGCATGTTCGGACAGGGAAGTTCTTTTACAAATGGTATATTTGTAGTTATTATCTTTGTTTAAAGCAACAAAAACTTGATCTATTCCGTTTTGTTCAGGTGAATTCTACCAGGAATTACTCTGGTCTAAGATAACCCCACATCGTTACCAGTTTGTAGTAGTTAATGGTGATCTGTTTGATACTTACACGTAGATCTTTTTCTATATAGCTGAGGAGAACATCAACACACAGCAAAACTCCACTTCTTCCAGTGCCAGCGCTGCAGTGAGCCACAATAGGTCCTGTGCTGTGAGCTTTTCTCATGTAACGAATGAATTTTAACAGCTGCTCAGCCAGTGTGGGAGTATCGTGGTCTGGCCAAGAGGTAAACTGCAAATGGCTTACAACATGCTTCTCTTCTGTCTGGAGCAGAAAGACCAGAAATACTAAAAGTGATCAGTCCTAGGACCAATTTTCAAGGGATTCCACTGATAAATTTTCCTTCAGCCTCATTCTTAGTCATTTGTTTGTCCTACAATTGCCTAAGAGTGTCCAAGAACCCTACAGTTCTTCAGATTTTCATACATGACCCTATTAAGGTATCTTTTAGGTTTTCAGAAATGTACTCGGGAGATGCAGGCCTGGGAAATTCTTTTCTTGATGGAAAAAGGCACCAAGTTAGTCTGCCACAAGTGTGAATCCTTTAATTATTTCATTAATTAATATATCCTGCAAAAATCTTTGCAAAGCTTTACTTCATACTGAGGCAAGACTGATGGACTTATAGTTGCCCTGATTTCCATGTTCTTATACCTGGATTCTGTATTTGTTTTTTTTCTAGAAATTTGCTGCTAGATCTGTAGTTTCATGTGCATTCATGTCTTTTCATGAATGAAAGAAGTATCATTCCTTCTAAATTCTAGGATTACAACCATCTTCTTCCCCATTGCAGAACACAAATCTGTTCTGGCAGCCCTTCCTGATTTGATTTGATGAGAACAGTGAGCAATTCTGCAAAACACTGAACACACCAGTTCTGGGACTATTAAAGGACTAATTTTTGGACATCCTTGTCCAAATGTATGTAATATTGGATCCATTGCTTTTGCAATGAGCAAAGAAGAAGCATCTCATTAACCCTAATTCCATGTCTGTAATTCAGATTTTTACATTCCTAAAAAATACTGAGCAAATGTTACAGAAGCAGCAAACAATAATACAGGTGTTTACTCATGTAAAATATCTCATCGATTTCATCATATCTGAAAGTATTAAGTTTACTCAACTCACCTGCTTGTTGATTATTTCTATAGTTCTAATTATGAAGTGTTCCAGAATTTGGTAATTGTCCAGCCTGAGATGGAAATTAGCCAGGTCTAGAGAGTCACAGGGAGGTTCAGGCCAGTATCGATGACATTTGACTTGCCCCAGCTCCACTTCTTTGGTCATCATGGCAATCACATCCGATTCACTCTCCCAGACCATTTGCCAGAAATCAGCTGTGGTGGATGGCAGAGGCCCTTGGGTTATGATATAGAAATGTTCCTCTTCTCCAACATCCATCCTGACGTAATTGGCATTAATGTAGCCTTTTTTGTCTCCCAGGGGAACTCGGGTCTTGTCATCTGTACAGAAACAGAAAGGTGTGAATCAGCTGTAGGTCTGAAACAGAGTTCTGCCATCTCTAGCACTCAGGAGATGGGGAACCTCAGCCTCTAGCTGCAAATTCTGGATTTTAGAATCCATTTGGCCAGTAGCGCTAATATTAATCACTGTAGCACTAATATTAATCACTGCTAATAGCAATTCCCACAGATAGATTGTATGGTTCACTGCAGCTTTATTTCTCTTAAGATACTTGTGTAACACTCTGACAAGCCTTCTAATTACTCTAGAATTGTTTGCCAGTGATTTAAAGTAGTGTATCCGACACTGCTTCTAATGAATGGCATGGGAATGTTGTCACTGGATGTTGGTGTTATAAAACAGGAAACTTCTGAGAACATCTAGTGTAGCATTCACAGAGAGAGGAAACTGTGCTACACGTTTTGCATGTGTTGTCCTGCTGGTGCAGTTTAGAAAGATGTCAAGGGTCCAGAAAGTGTCCTCCCTCTGTCTTGATACCTCTTGGGGAATCCTTGGGCAGTACGTTATTTTTTGGAAATCTTTGAGACAGCAGTCATTCAGCTCTTGGACTCAAATGTCTTTTCTGAAATGAATTCTCATCAGCAATGGAACTTGTTTCTGACTCAGAAAGCATCATCTTGTGGGAGACAATACTTCAGAAAATTACATGTTGTGCGATGCAGACATCCTTATGTGAACTCTACCTCTTTTGGAAAAATCACAGAATGGTTCAGGTTGGAAGGGACCTTAAAGATCATCCAGTTCCAACCCCCTGTCATGGGCAGGGACACCTCCCACCAGACCAGGTTGCTCCAAGCCCCGTCCAGCCTGACCTTGAATACTCAACACACTTCATTCTTATTGGAGCTCTTTGTGATGACGGATGTGGTGGGATTGACACCTCCTGCATCTCACTGTTATAACCATTTTTCTTTTTTCTTTTGTCTTTGTTCAGTGAATGTATGTTCTCAATAGTGTGCATACTTACATGGAAGAACATCTCGGTATCTGTTTTTATCCTGGTTTTCTGGTTCTTTGCCAGTTCTGCAGTCATCTATCGGTTTCACATGTTCTAAAGCCTAGATCAAAGAGAAACAGTCAATCCATGTTGTTCACATCCTTTATAGACAACCTTTACCGAGTCAGCGTGAGCAAACTGTACTGCTATATGTGACCCAAATAGATTTCTTACAGCCAAGAGTCAGTACCTCATTCTCTAAATGTCTAGCCAAGGAATTCAAATTACTTTGTATTTTCTTCAACCTGCACTGAATTTCTGGGGTTTTCAAGTGAGATTTCCAACCCGTATCCTTAGCTTTTGTCATTACAAATCCCTGTTGTATATTGCTGTAAAATAGATGTTTGGAATTTTGGCCAGATGTCAGCATTCATAATTGATAACACGCTGACTGAAGCACCACCCATTGCACTGTTAACAGGTAGCAAATGTCAGCGAGTGCTTTCCAGTGACGGAGAAGTTGATGGATACAGGGAACGGCATCAACGATGTGAAGTGCAAATTATATGTCATTAAGTACTTCACAGCAGATTTAGGGGAACAGAATGCAGTGTAGCTGGAAGCAGGAATGTATAAATTAATTTCATTTACAGTTTTGAGTCACCTTCACTTTTCTTGATTCCTTTACCTCTTTGGTATGTATTGCACAATGCTCAGCTGTCACATTATGCCACTGTACAGTGTATGTGGACAGAAATACACGTGACAATTCTTTAACATCTTCCTCAGTTCCTACAGCTTCTACTCAGGTAATCAGTGCTCTCCCTATTAGATCTTTCCATTTCCTGTGCAGATGTGAGACTCAGCTCGTGAGCTACATCAGTAAGGGAAAGGAATGAATGGAAATTAATACATGCCCTTGAGCCTTCAGGGAAAGTCAGCAAATCCTGTACGCTTGAGCCTGTGGGATTTTGTACCCAGAAAGTCGGAGATAGAAAGGCAAGTGAAAGAAACTGATAAGGTTGTAATTACTATGGAAAAGTGGCAGCACTGGTGATGAGTACATCCTTTAAAGGAAATTCCAGTACTGTGCTGAAGAGTTATAAAATAATCTGTTCTTTGGGAATTTGCTGATAACTGAGTGCTCTATTTATATCCTGAAAGAAGAGATTTTATATGCTTTCCTAATTTTACACTTTTTCATGAGTTATATTCCATCAGATGGAATTATGTGTTTTCATTACCCATGGAGGTATGTTACTTTTTAATTTCACAAAGTTTCTGACCTTAATAGCATCTTGTGGCAATGAGTTCCGTGGATCATTAGAGTATTATATTAAACATTTTCCTTTCATTAACGAGCTGTTTCAACACTAGTGAATCCCTAGCAGCATGGATTTCTTGCTCTAATGTGGCCTCTAGGGTTGTTCTTAGGCAGATGTTCAACAGAGCTGAGGGGGTAATAGGAAGAAGTCAGTCTAGGAAAAAGCGATTTGTACTCTATTTTTGTGTATTATTTATTTCTGATTCCATGTGGGCATTATTTTTGGACAGGGAACAATGTGAGCCTGACCTGTGTGGAAAGAGAGAGATATCCAAATACTGTGGTGTCACCCAGAGAGCAGAGTAGGAGCCCCGTTCTGGCTGGAATAATTCTCTGAGCAAGCTGAGTCAGTAAAGATATACAAGGTGATCTCCCAGACAGCGTGCAGAAGGCTGCTAAAAGTCACTTTCTTAGCTCTGCTAAACACTCAGATCTTAAAAAGGAATCACACTTTACCATAAACTCCTTTAACACCTCTTGATTCTCCATCCGCAACTGAAGGCCTCGAATAAGCCCTGTGATGCTGGTCCTGGCACCTACTCCACTCAGTGATGGTTTAAAGTTAATTAACTGGGTCAGTTCATCTCCAGAAGCAAAGGTTCTGCCTACATATCAACAGCAACAACAAAAAAGTAGTTTTTAATTATTATTGTTCATAGTGCAAAGTGTTAAATACTAGGGGGCTGGGGTACTGAAGTACATTTTGATGCTTATACTGTGGAAGTGAAATGTGAAAAAATATTTTTGGCTTATTTATGTTCAGAGCAGAAAGAAAAATAAGGCAGCACCATGGATACAACCAGCGCCACATTTCATGTAATTTGGAAGCAGATCCAAGGATTGCAACTTATGGCCTCATACAGTTTCTAAATCCAGTCTGTTCTGACTGAACTGTTCTTGCAGAACTGTCAAATTTAATTCTAATTTATATTGATATAGGAGTCTCTGGCCATGTCTTCACAGGGGATGATCTTCATGTTTCCAACAGTTTCCTGAAAATTAATATTGCCGCATACTACTGTTAGGAGTAATCACTGTAAATCTTTACTCCCTGAAGTAAGAAAATATCTTCTGCTCTTTTCATCCTACCTCACACTGCCCTTCAAGAACAAGATGTGAAATATCTTTGATGCACCAAAATCAGGCTTCAGTTTTAATAAATAGCTCATCCTGAAGTATGTGTTCTGATCCAAAACTTGCATATTGAGAAGATGGATAAACTTTTCTATCTCCAGAAATATCACTGATCTACTGGAGCAACTGAAGAGCTGGCTACAGCTCACACCTGCCTTGCCTGAAGCTTCTAAGATGCTTTCTGTTCTCTAACCCTTGGTGTTTCTATGAACTCATTGAGAGCACCAGTGAAGGCAGGTCCCCTGCTCCAGACCGAGCGCGCTATTGCCCATACACCTCTCTTTCCTGCCAGATCGAGTGGAATAAAACCCCCCAAACTTTGATCAGGTCCTAGAGGATAGATCAGTTATAATTTTCACAGCTTGGTGCTCTTCTGGTAAGAGCCATCAGCAATTCGCTCCTTCCATGGGGCAAGGAGCAGCAGGGAGAGCCCTGTATTTCAGAGAATCTATGGGATGCTGCAGCATCCCCAGTATTATTCCTTTCACAGATTAGTCTTGTTTGGGGCAGAAGCGGCTTAATTTCCTATAGGAGCAACCAGGCAGCTTCTTTCTGTAAAGGGTCTTCTGATATAAGAGGGGCTTTAGTCCCTGAGCTGTGAAACTGCTTCAGTTTGTGTTTAGGCACATCAGTTCTAGAGTTTTTAATGAGGTTATTATATGAAGTGAAATTTGGGGATTCTGGATGTAAAGTCTTGGAATGGAATTTGAACCTTCTTTTTACATTTTTCTATAAGCGTTTTATTTACTTTTTTGAGGAGTTGTATGGGAACAGTAAAAGAGAGGAGAATGATTTCAAAAACCTATTGCATCCAGTGATAACAAGCACGTTTTGTAGTATGTTTCTGGAATTTGTTCCATTAATTCTCAAAGCCTTCTTTCCTTCTTTGTCATTGCCTTTCACATATGAAAAAGACCTTCTACTACATCCACTGTGTTTACTGTATCTCTTGTAAGATAATCCATCTGCTTTTATTTTATTCATTTTGGGACAAACTAAGAATCTCATTTTTTTTAATTATGCGCTGGGAAGCTCCCACGAAATTACGTTTAACCCAAATTACAGCATTCTTTTTTTGTTGTTCAGCCACTGAGACAATGTGTCACTTCTTCGCTCTATCCAATAGTGCATGATTAGAAAAAATGTCATGTTATTGCTCTAATTAATTCAATAACTTTATTTTCCTCTTATTTCTCAGTTTGTACGGAGAAATTTTGTACTCCTAATTGAGAATAATAGAAGTTTGTACTCCTAATTGAGTATAATCAAGAGATTATGAAATTCAGAGACTTTCCTTTAAGGAAGGACACGATATATAAAATTATCATGTTAAAAAAAAAAATCCCAACGAAAACCAAAACAAAAGACACAAAAACTCCTCAAAAATTATAAATAAAAATAAATAAAAAAATAAAAACAAAGAGTTGCTCATCCTTTTGACACCTGTAAAGCAGAGGTGCTCAGAGCCGTGGCGAGTGGGTGATGGCCAGCAGAGCTGCCCTCCCTGGGTTGAGTTAACTACATTCAGGCTTGCGTTCCTTCCTTCTAGTAGTTCTCCAAAAGAGTTGGAGACCTCCTGATGTAGGCCACGCTCGTGGGGGTGCTACTAAAGTTCCATGGCCCTCATATGTATCAAGGGTAAAAATTGTGTCCTGAGTCCCTGGGCTTTGAGACACAACGAGCAAGTTCTTAGCTTGTGTACAAGGGATTAGTGGTGTTCTCACTGTAACGTCTACGGAGGAGCTGGCCTACAATGTTAAAGAAACAAGAGTTTTTGCACGGTTACTTCGAGGTAGAACAGGAATCCCGTGGGGCATATCATCCTCCTCGTCGTTCCAGCTGCCTGACTCGGATTGCTGACTCTCCCTCCTGCAGCCTTCGCATCCCGCACGTTGCTGTGACCTGTAAAACAGGATTAGGTGAATGGTCTTACGGAAGCGGCAGCAGCTTTGATAATCTCAACCGCACAAAAAGTTTTGGTTTTCATCTATTTTTGATCACTTCTAACTTTCTGAAGCAAGAATTCGTGTGAACACTGAGCAACATACGTTCAAGGAGTAATAATAGCATTTTGCCTGGAGTAGCGTTCGCGAATATAGCTAGTGAAAAACACTATAATCTATATGTGGTATTTTATTTTTTTCAGAGATGAGAACATACTTTGTGTAAAAGCTGCCCAAAAATTATTGGAAGTAAGATTTGTCTCAGTTATAGACAATTTTTCCTGTATGACAGTTGTCAGTTGTTAGGCAATCATAGCAAAATAGACTTTGCTTGTTACTGTTTCCTAAAGCATTTAGAAAATTTTAGAGCACTTCTTAAATACATTTTAGGTAGAAGATATGTCTGGAATCCAGAATACATGTGTAATGTGTGCAGGATGGGTCAAATATTCCTCTACTGGCTAATTCCAGTACCCTCAGACCTAACACTTAACTATGTCAGTAGCATACGCAGACCACGGTCTTACATCATCCTGTCCTAGGTATGATCATAATACATAATATTAGAAATAGTAAAAGGTACAGTTAAGAGGGAAAATAAGATAATAAATAGCAGCTTTGCAACTATCAGTAACCATTGCAGGCTGTGCATGTTCAAGTTACACAAAGCTTTTGCAAATAGAAAATAGAAATACCAGAAAATGCTGGTAGTAAAAAATATCCAGATTACAGGAGAGGGGCCAGAAAACCATCCTATTTGCAAAAAAACCCCAGAAAAGATACTTGTTATCCCTATATATGATAACTTTGTATTAGCCATAGACACATTATGCATCAAGTTGCCCAGAGAAGCTGTGGCTGCCCCATCCCTGGAGGGGTTCAAGGCCAGGCTGGATGGGGCTTGGAGCAACC
>JAOXJK010000002.1:19959698-19975840 GCA_025774025.1 Xenus cinereus
GGCCCCATCCTCCTGACACCCACCCTTTGAGTATTTACAGGCGTTGATCAGATCCCCCCTCAGTCTTCTCTTCTCCAGACTAAAAGGACCCAAGTCCCTCAGCCTTTCCTCATCAGGGAGATGTTCTAGTCCCCTTATCATCTTTGTAGCCCTGATACATATTTGTTCTGGTATCCTTAAGGATATTTAGGCTTTGGTGTGAGTGGAAAGATTTTTCAGTCCATTTCTTTCATAGAAAGTATACACTGTATTTAGATTTCATTTCTATGAATTATACTGCAAACTTTCCACAAAGACAGATGAAAAGTCCAACCCTTGATCATTTAAACCTGAATATCTTTGTAAAGGATATTCTGTAAATATTCAGTCTATGAGAAATATCTGTCTGTCAGAGACCACGTTAGCCACGTGGGTGGTTTCCCATCCTCCACGTGCCCACCGTTCCGATAGAGGTGTATCTGAGAAGACAGGAGCTCTGCTGACACATCTCTCTTAAGGCAAGGAGCTGCCTGTTTGCTCTGAGCCATTTGCTCACATGAAGCTGAGATGGGGACCCTCTTGGTGGCAATGCTTGTGATCCAGTTTTCCGCTTCTGGGTGAAATCTGCTACTTGCTTAATGATGCCTGGGCTCTGCTGTGTACGGATCTGTCCTTTCAAAAGATTTTATTTCCCCGAAACAAGTGCTGGAGGAGGCATTGCTAATTTATATAGGTTCTCAGCTGGTGGGCTGGAGGGGGGATTTGAAGGAGGGAGGGACAGCAGGCAATTGGGGATACATCGGAAGGTAAAACAAGAACCCTGCTTGGTACAGGCTGGCACAAATATGGACTTTAATTCTGCGCGTCCGTGCCAGTTGACCTCCCGTGTGTTTTCCTAACAAATATCAGCCCGAATGCAGCTTTCTAGAGCGCTACTCTGCAGCGTTAGACCTGGGCTCCCTCCTTCCTCCGTGACTTTGATCAGGAGCATTTGTGAAGGCATCAGAAGGCTTAAATGTCCGCAGGATTAGCGCAGTCTGAGAGTTGCCATGGTGATTTCAAAGTAGGGGGTTGCTAGCAAGTTTTGAAGAGATGGTGACTTGTACATCCGAACAGCACAGCGGAAGGAAGAGTTTCCCTCGTGCAGAAAGAGCCTTATAATCTCTTACATCCCCACTGTGGGGACAATGGCAGCATTGTCAACTACTGTCACTGCCTTCTTTGTGAAGAAGGCAATTTTTTGCCTTTTTTGGGGGGGACAGCAAGAACCTGCAGTCACGCAGCTTGTGTAACTCTGGCTGGTTTCAGTGATCTGGGGTGCTTGTAATCAGGATTTAAGTTATCATTTTCTTAGCTCTCCATCTTTTTGTTCTCTTATATATGGCATGTAGTAATTTTTATTCCGATGTATTACCACAAGCAAACATGACACAGGGACCTTTAAGATTCACCGTTAGCACTCACTTGTGTACTACAAAGCACAATCCCACTAAGTTGTGTTTGAAGCTACAGGAGCCCAAGCAACAAAAGGTGCCTTGAACCTAAATAACATCCTAGCGCCTTTTTCCATGGTAACGAGTTTGTGCAGGTGGAATTTCACTTTTCATGAAATAATTTTAGTGGGGAAGAAGCAATATATCAATCAACCTGTTATATCCCATAATATAATTTGTTGCCAAGACTTGTACAATTTTACTAGACAAAGGACTATCCCAGCAGAGAAGATGTGACACTTGATTCTCCTGCTGTGACTCTCTGGGTCAAATATTTAGTGGTTGTAAATTATCATGATTCTGTTCAAGGCAGTGGATGAGTCCTCAGCTACTGACAATTCACGTTGCTCCACTGACGTCAAGAGTGGTGACAGTTGTTGGCTCAGGCTGTTATTTCTTAAGTGGCTCAGTTTCCCCATAATGATCCTCACCCACCTTTGCAGAGCCCGCTGAGGACCGTGGGTGAGAAGTGCTGTGTATCTGCCCTGGGTTGAGCAGAACCTTGTCTGAGAAACAATGGAAAATCTGAAGTTTAAGGAGGTATTAGTCGTATCTTCCACAGACATGGCAGAATCTAAGAGAAGAGCAGCTACAGAGCTGGGTGGCCTTTGCCTTAGTGGTTTTGTCCTGGGACTGCAGCATAGGGTTGAACCCCTCCCATGTCTTATGCAAAGATAACGAGTTAACTAAATTCAGCTCCAGGATATCTGGGCACTACTACAGTTATTCTTTGTGGGGAACGTTTCTCAGGTTACATTTGGGGTAAGTTTGATACATTTCTTTAGAATTCTCAGCAGGTTTCCTGAAGGGAATTGTTATCATGCTTTTTTTTTTTTTTTTTTTAAAATCTGAGTTTAGCAACATGGTTGTTATCATCAGAGAACCCCTCTCTGCCCCTGCAAGTGCCCACTCACTAAATTGCACATGCTAAATTAGACTTACACCCCTCTAACTTCCAGTTAGACATTATTTCCTGGTCTGCACATGAGAAACCGAAGCCTGGTGAAACTGATGTGGCAGGTTCTGGTTGAATGCACCTTTTCTAAAACCTAACCTTGTCCCACGGCCCGAATAACAAAGGAGCGTTTATACCTCACCTGATGAAGTTTGCCGAAGTTGCCTAGAACTCATCTGTGCGTTGAATTTGTGCTGGGCAGAGCAGAGGTCCAGGAGATATTTGCACGTCTTTGCCGTGTCGGTAATGAAGGTGTGTTTCTTGCCACTGAAGCTGCTTTCAATCATGAATTTTTTTCTCTAAAGGGTGTGTGGGGGGGAAACAAAGCACAGCTTGCTTCATATATCAGTCATTACACCAAGGCACTGAAAGTTCATTTGTATAATCTTGTTGGTTTGTCCAGCTGTATTTATGCCTGGCTGCCTGCCTTTTGGGTGCAATAGGTGTCCATTGTAACTTCAGCAGTTGTTGGTGAGGTGTCTGTCACTGGGATCGTAACTGCCCTGTGTGGAAAGTTAAGAGCCCTTTGACGTTGACTGCACTGAGGGCAGATTGATAGATCTGGTGAAATTTGGCCCTACGGGTGTTAAAATGATTAAAGCAATTTAATGTGAAAATGAAAATATCTTCAAGGGGCAGAAGGGCCATTTTGGGAGAGCAAACAGGCAGGGAATGATGATAGCTTGGTGTATCTCTGATGGCAGAATAGCAGTTAGAAGGGGTGACAATCTTGTCAGCAATACTGGTTTGTTAATAGATATTAAGATACTAAGAGATGAGGATGGGAATAATGAGAACTGGAAAGAGGGAGACATGATCCCAGGAGCTGATGTAGGTAGGAAAACCAAAGAAAAGAGAGAGAGAGAAGCAAAGATGAGGGGAATGAATATAGAATATGCCATAAAGAGATTTGACATTGTCTCTGTAATGGCCAACACCAGATTATTCAGTTTTATAGTAATTTGACTTCAGCGTTGGCAAAAAACTCCAGAACTGAACCTCACTAAGACCTGGGTATCTTGGTATCCACATCCAGATCCAGCCTTCATTTTCGACTGTTTTCAAGAAGGACTTGCCTGTACGGAATGAGTCTAATTCTGGCTTGAATACACTAAATTTATCAAAGTGACAGGCAGAAGGAGAGTAAAGTAATAGAGTGGAGAAGAGAATCACTTGGTTCCAACTCACATGAGCTGAAATTCTCTCTGTTTCGCGCCACTGGAATCTTAAACTGGCAATTCTTGTGTGATTTTTCACCTCATACACAATGATGCCTTTGGCACAGATTCCCAGGATGATGTCCCCTCCTGCTCCCTTCTTCTCTTGGCCCACGCGATAGAACAACACTCCATATTCTGGAAGTTGCTGAGTCACCTTGGAGAGAAAAAGTGCATTTACCATAAGTTACAGAGTCTGCTAAATTGTACCTCAAAGTATCTCACCTAAATATACTGGAGACTCTTGAGGGAATTTCACTGCCCCAGAATTCCCTCCAGTGCTGAACTTTATAGTTACAGGTCTTCTGTGTCACCTCTTTGGTGCACGGTGCTCACTGATGGGTGAAAAGTTAAATCAGATTATACTTCAAGGGACTGAGGATCCCACTTCTGCCCCTGCCTTCTAGCTGTGTGGAGGGGTCTCTGAGGAACTGACCAGAGGGTCTGGGTGGTGTTGCTTCTCTTTCTACCTCCTGCACTTGGCCACGAAATGTTAAAATGTGACTCAGACCCTTTACAGGACTATGGAATATGAGGAGGGGTTTCCAACTTCTTTTGTGATCTGCAGATCAATATGAGTTTATTCTAAAATATTTTGGTTTTATTTTCTGGGAAGTTAAGGTAGAATCTCCAAATAACTTTTTTAACTGTGAATAGAGATTTTCTGTGACCAAAATAAAACACTTTTAAGAAGAGCCGTTTTTCAAAAACTATCCAAAGCACAAATGTTCAGGTCCTGAAAACTGGGGCATCTATAATCACTAGCTGAATCTGGGTTTTAATTTTTAATCCCTTTCATATTTAGAATATGCATGTTCTTGCCATGGGGGCTATCTTTCTCACTTTGTATGATGAGTTGGCTCCTTCTACAGACATTCATTGAAACAGATACGGACAAAGCTGCTTTTCTTCATTGGATTTGGCACGCGTGATGGGACTGTCATTAAGGTTAAGCTTCAATCTATTTCTTCAATTCCACTGACAGCGTTAGATGAGGAACTAACATAATTAAACAGCAACAGAACTAAAGTGATGCTATAAATAAAATCATGTGGCACTGCAGCAAAACAGCTACTGATATTTATCCGTTATCTAATCCCTCATATTTTTCATTTGACGGAAAGCAAAGAAGTTAGGTGGAGAAGGAGAAATTAGGGGGAAAAAAATTAAATCCCACATCATCGTGACATCCTAGAGCCCTAGAGAAACAGTCACGTGAGAAAATACTTCAGATAACTCCTTCCTCACTTCCAGGGCTCACAGATATTTTTTAAACAAATAATCACTGCATGTTTAGACAGTGGCTGAACAGCTGATGTAGTTTCAGAAGTCAAGAAAGTGCTTATTCCCATTTTCATAATCATCTCAAATAAATTCAGTAGGTGTGTTTATAATCATCTGGAACCCAGACATGTGGGTAAATGTTGAAAATTTGCTTCAGCCTTTAGGATATTGAAAATACCCTGAAATGTGCATTACCTGTCAGTGAAAGGAAACCTTCCATGTAAAAGTGATGTAAGTTGTTCAGTGACAGTATCTACAGCAGAATAAAATTATGAGGGTTTTGTTGACTATTCAAATTTGTTCATGTTATCTAAAATCCACTGTATCGGGCAAGAGGGAAATGATGGACAATGGTAAACACAGAGGGGCTTTCTATCTCAAGATTAATAAATAATATTTGGGGTATGGCAAGTTACCTTTAAAAATTCCAGTTCAGCCTCATCTTCAAATAGGGAATGATTCATACGATGTAATTTCGCAAGCTCTCGCTGTACGTACGCCAGGGTCATTTTCTCTATTCGGCTTGCTGGAATGTAGTCTTCAACACGAAAATAGCTCTTTCCGTGCATCTTTAGGAAAAAAAATAATGAAAAAAACAAAAGAGAGAGGAGCCTTTTGTTCTTTCTTGACTTTTCTTATTTGGTGCATTTCCATTTTCAGGGTGACCCATGTGTTGAAGTCACCCTGTTGCCATGTCCTAAAAGAAGATGGGGAACAGCAGGTAGCGTCCCCACAGCCAAATGTGCCTCTTGCTCTAAGCACACTCTACTTCTCTGCTCAAAGGGGACAGCAGAGGTCCGTACAGGCACTTAGAGCTGACAGCTACAGCTGCATCAGCACAACCAGCAATGGGAGACCCAATGTTGGGAGGCACCTGACCAGATGGATCAGACCACTCAGAGTTCAATTAATAGAGCCACACTGATTTGCGTAGCTGAAGATATGGCCGAGAACACAAATGGGTATTTTCTGTACTCTTCAAAACTAGGGTAACTCGTTCAGATGCACCACGAGTGACCTTCCTGTCTTTGTAGCTTGTGGATCTGAGTCTACACACAAAATTCTGGAGCGTTTATTTATTTTTCTCTTCCACATTTTCTAATCTCTTTAAACCCCTTTGCACATCCAAGCTCTGCCCATGTTGGAAATTTTCTACAGATTTTCTGGAGTTTCTGGGCTATGTGAGCAATTATGAAAGACCAAGAGTCTTACATCATTTGTTATATTTCCTGCCGAATTCACCTGGCTCATTACTGCTCCTTAATCAGGCAAATCATGTAATTTTTTAAATTAAATCTGAAATGGGATTACTGAAGGATTTAGCTGGAATTATGTGCTATTCACATTTCTTCTTTAAACTCTATGTGACAAACAAAAGCTGTTGAGAGAGACCGGGGAGAAATGTTGTATTATTTATCCACACCTCAGAAGCGTAATTGCCAAGCTCTGCCTGTAAAGCCAAAGCGCCGAGTTTCAGGGCAGTCTCGTCATTGCAATACAATCGCTCTTCCAAAATATCTTTACGAAGCTGCAGGTAAAACTGATGCCTCGTCAAGCCGTGCCTGGAACACAAAAGGGTTTAGGGACAGAGGAGGGGCCTTGAACAGTCACCCCAAACGCTACCATTTTTCCTGGAGTCAGGAGAACCGTGCACTTACTGGATAACATTAAAGTGGTTGACGAAGAATTTTATCCTTAGAAAGAGTGTGAAATTAATGATGGAGGTTTTCTTCTTGGGTTGGTCGTTCCAGCCCTCTGGGGCCACTTTGTAGAGTTTGGTCTCCTCATCCAAAAAGAAGAATTCTTTACCTGAAATGAGAATTTATGGTTCTGTGATAAGTCTGGAGATACTTGAGTAGGACAAAGTTCTGCTGTCTTCATTCAGTGCATCGCTAGCAATAAAAAATAAAATAGATTATGGACATCAGTTGAGATTTACCTCTCTGTGTCATGGGCTAATGTATTTTTTCTTTCGCGAAGAACTTAGTGTTTAATTTGGGATCACGGTTGTTAGATGCTGGGTTGGTGTGGTATCTATGGAATCACTCGGGAATCGATGGGGCTTGCCTTCTGCTCACCCTTCAGGTTCTGTGCCCCGTTGTAATCCTCGTGCCCTACACTCGAGGTGGGCTTCTCCCTGGTGCCTCAGCCGTGCTTGCCATCAGAGATGGGCTGGGATAATAGGGGTGTTGTAGATGACATAGCTGAGCCTATGCTCCAACTTCTCACTAGGAACAAAATCAGTCAGCCTTCCCAGTGCAACGCTTCCTGGAATTTCTGCTGGAGCTTTATGGGTCAGTATTATTATTGCAGTGCAAGGCTGGGACACGGGCTTTTCTGCGCGGGACTATCATCAACAGGGTGAGGCACAGTCCCAGGGTAAACGTGCTTTACATCAGTGCAGTACTGTTTAAACCAATAGACCTTACTTTTCCTTAAGCTTTGGGTCTGCTTTCATATGAGGATATAAAAGAATGTTACTGGAATTCGTTAATAAAGTGACTTCAGAGGCATTGAGAGAGACAACTGTCGTAGTTAGCTGTGTCTCGTTACCTTTCAGGTAAGCCAAGCCAAAGTAGAAATGTTCCACCAAGTTTGCATACGCCACCACGGTGTTGAAGACATCTCTTGCCTTGGACTTGATGTCACATTGCACCTCAAGGCACTGCCCGTTGAGTAGAATCACATTGAGATCCCTTTGGGACAAATAGGATTTCCCTTTTTTAGTCTAAGAACGTGTAACAGAAAATGAAGAATGAGTGCCAAGTACAAGCCATGCACGTTCCACAGCGTTTCACTACTGACACCCCATAGTCTCCTGTCTCTGCACAAACTGAAGGATTTGGTCACAACACTGTGCTATTCCCTGCCTCCTTTCTCACAAGTTAATATCCCAAACATTTCGAATTCTATAAAACCCAGGGAATCCCAACAAAACAGCTGAGCATACTCAGACTCTACAATCACCAGGGTTATTTTAGATTTAAGGATAATTCCAGATTTTCTTTGCCCTTACTTTTCCTGCTGTGTGCTGTCAACCTTTTACCTTATCTAAATTAAAAGTAGAGGATGTGCCTGAAAACTGGGGGAGTCCAATACATTGGCACTAGATGTCATGGTGCATATTTGCTGTATGATCTTTGTCTCAAAAGTCCTGTGCTATAGCGAGCATTCTTAGCTGAGAAGGATAAATCAAGCTGTCTTCACGCCAACCGAAATAACTACCTTGCACTGAGAATTAAATGCCCTCCTTTCAAATCTCAGTGCCTCTGCAGGAACCCTGCCTTGGTTTGGGAGGAGAGCAGGGCAAGGATGCTGGGTTGGGACTCATGTGCGACTTAACCAAGAGCCCCAGCTAAAAGGCCACTAGATTGGTTCTACGTTCTTAATGTTCACACTTACCACAATGGATCCAGGCAGCTGTAAGGTCACTGGCGGTTCACTAGACAAAATAATAAATTCTGGACCTGAAAACTGTAAGGAGGCAGTTTAGAAATTTTAATAAATATCTCCTTAATGTAATGAAGATCCTGAACAGCAGTACCAACGAAACCCATTTCTGTTGATCTGTGTGCTGTAGCTAATTGACTTCAGTGTCTAATAAGATAATATTCAGTGTCTACTTCAGTGTCTAATAACAAACTTCCCTCTGTTTGGGATCTCTCCTGTGTGGACTCTCTGGGGTCTAATTAGGGGTAAGCTCGTGCTGAAGCCTTTTCTTCTCTAAAGGCCCTTAACCAAGATCCATTTCCTTTGCGAGGCACCTATTTTCATGACAATTTTTTCTGAGAACTTTTCCCATTTGATTCCCAAGTTCCTACGAAGGCAGTCACAGACCTGTACACACACACACACACACTGATTTCATACCTCTAGCTTCCACAGGGAACCAGACTAAAACGCAGAGCTACTTTCTTTCCTGTAATGAGGGTTGGCTGATATTTCTTAGTAGCAGATCTTGTATTGTTTTGCTTTAACTACAACAAACTTTAACAGCATGAGATGCTGCTTTTTCTGCTGTGCATCTACCACAAAGAATTTTCCATATTGTGTTTTTTTCAGGTTCTTCTATGGTTTTAGATCCTTGAAGCAGACAGAAATAACTCAGTGTCTGCAAGTGATAAGATGTGGATCCTTCCAACCATTATCCATGATCTTCAGCCATTTAGATCTTTTATTTTTGGAGAAAATTTAGGATTGTTTCATAATACTAGTATTGTCCTGCAAGCAGGCAATGCGGTTTTGTATCACATACAAAGAGAGACTAGTGCTTTGTTGTAACAGTTGCTGGACCCCTTCTGAGGAACTCAATTATTATCTCAGAAAAAATCGTATTAAAAAAATTTAAACTAAATTTGTATATAAAAGGAAATTTTTCCAAAGTATCTAACTGAAACTCTTGATCAAAATTCTGCCACGGGTCAGTCTTGATCTTGTGAGCTGGGAGCAGCTGAAGGGACTCCCCAGCCTCAAACCTGTCCCTTCTGCTCCCGCAGCAGAGAGCTCCGTGGGCAGCAGTGCTGTGGAGGTTTCTGTGACTCAGTTATTTCTGCATTTTTCTCATCCACCTGCCAAACAAACGTTATCCTTCCCATTTAACAGATTCCTACAACAAGGCAGGAACTAGAAATGGACCTTTAGGTGAACTACTGGTCTGGCACACTCCCTGCTGGCCTTTGCTCTCTGGCCAGGCAGGCACCATAAAAAATATTTAAGTCCTTTGAGTAGCGTTGACCAGTAAGTGTTGGGATTCAGTGTCTCTGTAAACGTTTCAGCTGTTCTGGAGCTCCTGTCAAAGTGGTTGATGAAAACAGTCCATATGGTGTTTGATGCTTGCAGAAATCACACGTGTAGCTCAGAGAGGGTTTCATTATAAGCTTTAGCTTAGTCTTTATGGACAAGAGCTTTCACTGCCTTCAGTTCTGAGTTATCACAACTACGTCATGCCTGATCTGGAGTCTGTCAATTTAGAATCCTTATCTAATGAGATGACTCAGTAGCTAATATACGCATCACTGGCGAATGACAACTGGATGAGAGGTTTCTTTAGTGATATTTACATTTTGAAATCAGCTTATGCATTTTTCATTAGTCACCTTTTCCTTCCTGTGGAACAGACATTTCTGCGATGCAGCGGCTGTGGTGTAGTCCTTTGTAGACACGGAGAAGGTGGAACCTAAGCTTAGCAGGTTCTGTCTGCTGTTCTTTTGAGTCCCACCAGGGATTTCTTCTACAGCGCTGACTGACCTTCAAAAGAAATGTTGTAGTGAGCAATCTATACAGCATACAATCTAACCAACCTGGGGACAAAGAGCTTAAGGGACATTGACTGGCAGGACATTATGAAATCCAAGGCAATGTCAATTATAAGTTGTTAAATGTTTCTTTACAGAAGAAGAAGAATAATTTAACAGGGATAATATTACTGATGCCCTTCATAAATAAATCTAAACTATGCTGTAATTCAATAACATTTTTTTGTTTGGTTGGTTGTTTTTTTTCATTTGGTGAGATAGCTCTAGCTGGTTTAAGACTGGTGAAGCCAACAGGCAGAAAATATAGCCTCATGCCTTTCTGGGAATTCTACAGGATGAAGTCAATTCCTCATTTCTTCTTTTCTGAAGCAAAAAAAGCTTCAGAAATCCCTAACATTTGTTGTTACATTATTCAGAATTTCCCAGGAATTGGAACTGAATTATTTGAATGCAAATTCATTAGCATAAATTAATGTCTCAGGGACCTGAGCGAATTTTCAATTTAATTCTGAGAAAGATGTGTGAAAGATCAGAAAGCTGTCTTTACTTTTAACCTCTAAAGTAATGGTGTTTTCCACACAAGCCTCTGGGAAACTGTTTCCTATGGGAAACCGCTTGCTGGAAATTTGGAGAAGAGAGTTCATCTTTCAGCAGAGGAGGGGAACATTCTCTTGGCAGCATGATTTTAGATCAAGGATATCAAGACGATACCCAGATTAGTAGTCAGAAGCATGGCAACTGCTCCAAAATACTCAGTAAATGAATCTTCTGTTACTGATATCGTTGCCGGGTGTGTGATGTGTATATCGATGTCTGTATACGCAGATATAGATGTACGTGTGTGTAGGTAGACAGAGACTTCTTTCTTCACAAAAGCTGCCGCTATCCTGCTTGTAGCTCTTCCTTATTGCAGGTTTAGATTTGTACTGGGGAATCTCACATCGCTCAGATTATCGTGGCTGATTTATCAGGAAGTTCAAACTGTTTACTTGGGATACGTTTAATTGGGAGTTGATCTAAATGGAGCATTTCCTGTGGGCCCGAATTACTCATGTCATGGTTAAAAGAAGAAACTCCTGTTTAACTGGGTCAAGAACTCAATTTAAATGGGATGTCTGTAGGGATTACGTGGTGCTTAACTATGGGGTTCTGGCCTCTGTGGTGCCTAGAGGCTAACATTACTTACACCTCTTCTTCATGTGGAAACAGCCATGATTACAGCTGCTCTACGCTAAAACCCAGTCTAGAAAACTCTTGTTTGGCAACAGTGGTGTTTCCCTGGCTTTTGAAAAGGAGTTAATATCCTTTTGAAAAGGAGTTGTGCGATTCTCAGCTGTCCTGGTCAGTGTCTAGGGGGCCGCTGTACCTGCCATGGCTGAAATGAGGCTAATCCCCATGGCAGAGCAGGGGCTTTGCTGCTGGTGTCCCTGGGTTACCTATAACTCCACAGTGAAGTGCTGGATGTGGCTGTCACAAGAGAGACAAATCAAAGAACTGAGAGGGAAATGCAAATAATCCCCTGAAAATGATGGATCGTGTACATGGTCTGTCATAACCGCTCCAGGACACATCAGGCCTCTGCTAAAGCGACAGCAAGGCAGGACTGGATCCAAAATGTGAACGTAGACAAATGCAGACTCTGCAGAAAGCCTTGCCAGTGACAGCAATGACTGTTCATACCTTCTCAACAAGTTTTTCCCTTCCATGCTCTCTGTGGAGCTGGTTCCCAGCAGTTTCAGTCGCAGCGAGCTGTTGGCACTTACCTGTCTGGTTCTGAGGGAGACACGCTGGGGACAGATGCTCCGGGAGAGAGGACAGGGTGGGAAAGAGCAAAGGTGGGAAACTTCAATGGGCTTGTTTTGTATGGATTGATCAGGGGCCCGAGCTCCATTTCACTACAGCGTTTGGACTTTCACTTGGAGCCAAATCGTGTCTAGGTCAATCTATTCTTAAAACAGGCATTTTCTGGCAACGGCATTGCCACACTACGTGTCTGCTTCACGTGGTAACAAACCAGTCTTTTAGGAACAGGAGTTTTGATTACCTGTTTATGAAGAGCTTGTAGCTGCTTTGCGTCCTCGACCCGCTAAGGGTGGGGTCCCATGACCTGTGTGTCTGTGGAACTCTCCCTGGAACGAATAAAGGACATTTCACAATTGGAGCAGCAGATCTTGGGACGATTACAACAAGGAGGCAATTTAGACTGGTCACTTCCTCTCCTGCGTCCTCGCTGGGGCATGATAACTGGCTATTTGGTCAGGCTGAGTAAATCCCACACCAGCAGTATTCCCAGTTCTTCAGTTATTGTTACTTCCTCTTCCTAACCCTTCAAGTGAATGTAATTTGGAAAACATCCATGTAGGTACAATGGCTGTTATTTCCGTATGTATGGGGGTAATTTATGAAACAGCTTTTACTCTTCAGAAATTACCCCTAGTATTCTTTGTTCTTCTATTTCCAGGCATAGAATCAGGGCAAAAAAAGCAATGAAACTTCTCTGGCTTAATCAGAGTAGGATATAAAATCACTGAAATGAAAACTGTAAATATCCCACTGGTTACTTGCCACATTAAATCTATTGTGACTGTTTTTACATCATAAGAACCTGGTGGGAATATAGGATGGTTTGTGAGTCGTTAGCAAATAAGATTTGTATAATTTTTCACCTTCAGTCACCTCTGCTGCTACAGAAAGGATAGGCATTGCTCTGTCCAAATACATGCAGGGTGAAATTTAGAGGTAGCACCCGAAAGGATTATGCAGCTGGTAGTTTCATGAACATTGCTTCTAGCAGTAGAGATGTTTTAAATCCTTTAGGGAAGGTTGAATTTTTCTTCCCTGGGATCATTTCATTAATCTTGTTTGAAGAATTGCATCTCAAACTATTATATACGCAGAATGATAGAGGTGATAAGATGAGCTATGGGGAAGTAATCTTTTAGGTGAGCTTTTTCTCCCGATAAAACATCCATGAACTACACTCTGAGACCTCACTCTGAATTCCACCATGAAAACGTGACATTGAATTCTAGTGTATCAAACACCAATAACATTTTTAAAAACTAGAAAATCTACAGTCCCATTGCTAAAATATGCATAAACATGGGTTTTCTTTCAAGCTGCAGATGGTAGTGACAAAATGTGAGATTTAAGATAAGCCAAACACTCGGGGCTGGTTACCAAAGCTAGGATTCGGTCCTGTGTTCTGAAATGACGTGCTTTTTAATGAGAAGGCCTTGCAAAATTCTCTGCTTGCACTATAGGTTTCACATAATTGTATAAATATACTTTGACAAGCACATAAAATTCCCCTTAGTTGTTCTGTCTCAGCTGTTATGGCAGTGGGACAAGTTGGCTGGTTGTAGTGGGCAGACTGTTGTGCTTTGATCACAAATCCAACACGTTCCTCATGTTTAAGTAACATGTGGCCCTCAAAGAAGATGATCCTGGAGATGATTAATTTATGGTAAATGAGCTTCTGAACTACAGTCTGGATAGAGATATTGATCTCTCTTGACGATCTCCATGCTCTGCTAGATGGTAATATTTCTTTTCAGAGAAGAATGCATTTTTCTAATACGTTATCTCATGAAAGAATGTCTGCAGCAAACAAGCTCTCACATTGTGCATTTTTGCCTGTATTTTTAGAGTTTTGCCTTACAAAATCCTGAGTGCGAACAGCTACCAATGTTTCGGTGGAGGCTGACACACATAGATTCACTGGAATGAGCCTTTGTCAAGTTTATAACCCAAATTTTTTAATAAAGGACATACAAAACAGGTTCCCGAGTTCACCTTCACTATGTGCCACTGACATGTTGTCCCATACAGGGAGCAGCTGTACTCTCAGGGTTTAACTGCTGCTGATACTGATCTCTGGAGCTCCAGAAAAGCACCTTTAAGGAGGAGAATATCAACAGCAGTTGTGTGAGTAACCTCACCTTCCCCATCCTTGGGGCCAAGGGCTTGGGGCTGAGAGACTGTTACATGGTGCTTTTTTTCCCCAGGATGTATTCTTTTTCTCTCTGAATAATCTCCTGGCAGACTTGTGATACTGCAGTGGGCATCCAGGTTTTTTGCCACCTTCCTAGAGAAATTAGTCCCTGGAAATCACGCTTTATGCCTTTTATTTTTGCCTAGTAAGTTTTAAACCTTTCATATTTGGAAGAGTGTGGGGAAAATGTTCCTATGAATTTCATGACAATCAGCAGCTGGGTATCATAAACCCAAATTAATGCTCCTCAGTGAGAAAAAGCAAGGACTACTCATCAGTTTTCAGTTATTTATGGCATCGACAAACTAACCAGTTGGGGTGCGTACCTCATTGCAATGTCACTGATGTAGTGGATGGTAGTGTTTCTGCCTTAGGGAAGAAATTTCTGGGATAAAAAAAACTACGGAGAGCTGTGGAACGGAGAATAGAAATGGGCAGGAGTGTGAGAATGGGGAGCTGGCATGGGCAGCTTGTTTTTTTGGAGATGCTGATAACATTTGGCAACAGGAACTTACTGCTCTCGGGCAGTGTGAACGTCCTGTTTGGGTGTCCCTAGCTCCCAGTTCAAACATGAAGGTACACTTACACAGCACTACTCCCCTTCCTCCTGAATCCCCTCCTTTGCTTCATAGAACCCTCCTAATTTGTGATTTCAGTGGCTTGGGAAGGACCCTGACTGCTTTCTACCTCAGTGACTCCTCTGAATGGATCCTCTCCCCAAAAGTTTCTTTCATGCTGTTCCTGCCATAAAAGGTTTGAAAATGAAACTAAAATTCCAACTGTAATATCTCTGGAAAAAGTAAATCCGAGGAGCAGCATTGCAACCTGCCACTTAGCAAGATGAAAACAACATGCTGAGTAGGAAATACTCAATGGTTTTATAACAAAGATGAAGAAGAAAAAAAAAAAGGGCTGGTTTGGTTGTTTTTTTCCTCTAGATCTCAGAATAAGTCCCTTTGTTTTTGAATGGCCTTGAAGAAATGTTAGTCCCCACCATACAAGGCTTGGGTGTTATTCATAATTTGACTGATTTCAGTGCTGCCACCCCGGCATTGCCTATGATATGGTTTTGTGGGGTACTTCTACCATTTCTCATCTGTTTCAAGACCCTCTTGCCAGAAACACGCTGGCCAGGCTTTGTCTGGGATCTGCTGAACAGCTTCACCTGGCAAAGGGGGCATAAAGCAGGAGAGAGGAGGTGGTGCTGCAGGGAATATATAAATATATATATATATACACACACACACGGGGTAACCGGGAAAATATAGCTTTGCAGTAGGACACAAGTAGAAAGAAATCCAGTATAAAAGGATCTTTTCTAGCAGAGATATACCTCCCTAGTCGTGGAACCACAAGTGCGTTGGAGTACCCATCACTGGCCATACAGGGGTGGTCTCACATCTCAGGGGAAAAAAGAGCTAAGCACATAATTCATAAACATAATCTTTCAGGAAAATCTTACCTCTCCTGTGACCTCGGTTAGACAGGATCAAAGACGTACTCTCAGAAATACTGTTAGAGTCACTGTAGTCCACAGAGAGTTGTCTGTAATCTTCCGTTGACCGACTATAATTCATTAATCTGGACCCTTTGTCTGGAAACAGAAAGGAAATATGGTGAATCATGTACTTTAATTATAAATCATAGTATCTGCATGATAACATACTTAACATTTGGCTTGACTAATTATTATATGGTCCGTGTCTGTCTTCTTACCCTGACTTCAATTCCTTAAGGACCAGGGACGCTTGATAACTTCATTCTATTACTTCCATACTCTTACTCTGATCCAAAATAGTTATCATGGTTCTCCTCAACCATTCCAAATAAAACAAATCTAATATCTTAATTCTGTTCTATATGTTTAACTGAAAGGTTGCAAAGTAGAGGTCACAGAATCACAGAATGATATGGGGTTGGAAGGGACCTCTGGAGATCATCTAGTCCAACCCCCTGCCAGAGCAG
>JAOXJK010000002.1:19993902-20012278 GCA_025774025.1 Xenus cinereus
TGGCAGCATGGGCCATTCCAGCTGTGAAGACCATAATGATCCTAGTTACCCAGTAGTTCACCCGCCAGGTAATAAGAGTCAGCTTTTAGGAAGTGGCTCAATATAAATCTCTGGGTCCGTGGACATGTAAGAACTCAATTGGATTACCTGACGCACACGGGAGCATTAGATGTAAAGCCCCGTGGGCTGATGTCACTTTCAGCCCCTGCCAAGGCGGAGGGAAGGAGCACACCAGAGCAGAGATTGAGGCTCGGGGGGCATGAGGGTGCCTTTTATGAGCAGCAAAATCCGTAAAAATCAATAAACAACGTGGATGAGGTTTTGATGGGTCTGTCTGGCAGAAAAAAAAAAACAACTGCAAGAAGTGAATTTGGTTTTCTGTTTGTTTAATATAGCTCGATCTGGAAAATTCTGGTTAATTATTGCAGGGTACAGCTCAGAGCAGGGCAAGGGAGCCCATAGGACGCTGCGGGAAACTGTGAGCTGGGCATAAGAAAGTGAAGGAAAAAAAAAACCACCTTAGCAAAACAAAAGAAAGTTCTACTGGAATTATTCAATGAGTTCTTCACATTAATTGTTCTTCCATTCTTCCCAGCTCTGTTTCTCTCGGCCTTCTATTTTATTGCTTCCGTTTTCAAACCAGTTTTCTTCTGGTTCAAGCTAAACAGAAGTCCCTCTGCCTCCAAAAAGACCAAATTCATTCATTTACTTCCAAGTGTTAAAAAAACAAAACAAAACAAACCCAGAAGAAATTATCAAAATGTATGTTAAGTATTGCAATGGCAAATACCCACTTTTATGATAATGTTAGTATTCAGATAAAGCAGACAGCATTTATTTTTAAAGAAGACTCTCAAATTGGATGACACAACAGTATCATAGAAAAGACCAGAAGGTACAACAAGAAAACACTCTTATCAGGCAAACAACAATCTCTTTTGCTGTCCATGTCTATGGTAGACATGAGATTATTTTACCATTCCCCCAAATCATGATTCTCTTTGATTTATCAGCTGACTCTCAACCATGTTCTTCTTTATGTCATTTCCTTCCTTGGACTGTGAGACTGTCTCCGCTCCTGATTCTTGTCCTCCACAAATGCTCTTCTGGGGAGTAGCTGGAGGATCCTTCACTTTCTCCCTCCAGCTTCGTATCAGCATCCCACAAAGCTGCATTTATTTACTCTTTCTCCCTATAATTTGTCCCTAAGCAATATGATTTGCAAATGCAAGTTCAGCGACAATCGTTATGCCAATGCCTCACAGGTGTCTCCACTGTGAAGCTCTCTCTTCATGGCCAAATGAAAACCTTGCACTGTCTCCCTTTCCCTAACTTCATGCAACTAGTCATTTAAGTTCAACACGGCCAAAAAAAAGCCCTCTTATTTCCATATTTCTCAATCCTTTTTCTTTTCTTAGTGACTGCGAATGGTGCCTCTGTTATCCCCAGCCCATGCCCTGGGTTTCATGTTCAGGTTGGTCTTTTTCTTAGGTAAACCCTTCCACTGTATCTGGATCTAGACATGTGCTGATGAATAAAATTTACAAGCCACGATCTTCTTTATCTGTCGTTAAACAAGATTTATTCAGGCTTTCATCATCTCAATTGCTGCAAATCTCTCTCTCCTGACACTGACGAATGCAATATTGCCTTATCCAAAATACCACTGAAAACATCCATTTTTCTGAATTCTCACACTGGGCACATCACCCATCCTTTTGTATCCCTTCTCTGGTCCCTTTTCTTTACAGCAGCAAAATAAATCTTATTTTTTTTCAATTTGGTCTTGGTCCAGAAGGCATAAATCTGATCTGAAGGGCAGTCTGCCGGGAATGCAGGCAGGAATAAAACTTGTGGCAGAAAAGTCCCACATCTGAGATGTCTCAAACAGAACATTTTGGAATCGGCAAACCAACGTTTACTACTGAATCTTACCAACTGTGCAGCAAAGATTATTTGTTGACCCTTTCGCTGCGATCATTTGGGCTGATGCTGCTCTTCATTTTTTTTGGATACACGGATCCAAATACCAACAGATATTGGTTGATGGTAAAATGGAGCTCTGAGCACTGATGCACCTCGGGAGGTGCTCAGCCGGATTGTCCGATACAGTCGTACGAGCAAGGGAAAAGCAACACTGACGTTGGTGCCTTTTCCTTCCCCAGGTAACGAGTGGGGAGGAGACAGGAAGGTATTTGTAGTTGTGCATTTGTAGCTACCAGATTAGATTTAGGTAGGTTGTAGAGAGGTGGGGGTCGGTCTCTTCTCCCAAGGAACAGGCGATGGGACAAGAAGAAATGGCCTCAGGTTGCCCCAGGGGAGGTTGAGTTTGGAGATTAGGAAAAAATTTTACACTGAAAGGGTTATGAAGCCTTGGAACGGGCTGCCCAGGGAAGGGGTTGAGGCACCATCCCTGGAGGTACTTAAAAGACGGGCTGACATAGTGCTTAGAGACATGGTTTAGTGATGGTTTTTTATCAGAGTTACGTTGATGGTTGGATTCGACGTTCTTAAAGGTCCCTTCCAACCCGGGCAGTTCTGTGACTCTATGTGTGTATAATGCCATTGGTGGAGTTAATGGGTTGTGTGGCTTATTGCATCATTTTACTAGAAATTATGTGTTGTGAGAACACGGTCCCATTAAATCAGGTAGAAATGGTTTTTTTGATTAACTAATCAAAGTTCCTAAAATACTTTATGATTCATTGCTTTAAGAAAAGACTCAATCGTTCTTCTCGTGGAAACACGGGCCCTGCAAACCTGTGGTAGTTCTGCTGGTGTAAGCAATGGTTCCAGATTTGCGAAATCAAATTCTCACCCCTGGTTCCTTCTCTATTCCAAATAGTCATTGAAAACAGCCATTTTAGAAAATTATTCCCATCCTATTGGTCTGAACCAAAGCGGTATTTCAGACTCGTAAACTCAAACCAGACAGTGAGAGCTTCAGTTGCGTTCATTCTATTCACCTACGGAATCTTTGCTGTGTGCAGATGACATGTCTGTAATTGTGGCAAAGTTTATGTAACTAGATCACTATGAAAGAAGGTTAACGAGATGAAAGACTATTTATCCGAGTGAAGGAACTGCTGGATGGAGGCTTAGGATCCCCCTTCTGTTCTGTCCAGCTTTCTGAGAACTGGCAAGGGCTAGAATCCAATTATTCTCTGACATTAATGCCTTTTCATCCCACAGAAGCTGAAGTGTGGGAAGCTCTTAAAGTTTACATAAAGGTGAGGATTATTATTTACTTTTCAGCTGGTGGTGGTACAAGCGGGCTGTCAAAATTACAGCCACAGGTCAGGCGTGGGGTTTCCGTTAAACAGAGAAGACTCAACGATGCATCTGTTAAGTTTTAACTGGTTTTAGTTCAGAGTCCCATGGAGTGGATCATAAACTGCTTGAGCTGTCAGCGCTAAATGGAGATCACTTGAAATTTCAGAAAAATCAGGGAATCTCCCTTTTTAGGTCTCCTCAAATCATATAACAGCCCCTAACCACTTCTTCTGACAGTGAACTTCCGAGCATCAGCCCTATGCCCAGCATACATACAAATTAAAGTTTTATTTCCATAATGATTTCTAAGCAGATTGGAATTGGTCCAGTCATCTATATTTAGCTTAGCAAAGTAACAGAGGGATGTGAGTCTATGCTCTTGCTCTGGGCTTTGCTGTCAGGGGTATTTCACAGCAGCATCTTCAAGGGAATCGGGTCTGATTTGTGTAGCCCCCATCTCAGTTTTGAAGAAAAAGAGAATAGGCCACTGTGTAGGCAAGATGCAAAGAAAGCATCTATGTAAGGAACTAAATTTCAAATTAATAGGTGAACAAACATATCTGAACAGCCTGTTTCCCTTTAAGAAATAATTCCTGGGTTAATTAAAAAACCCACTAACCTGAGAATGGCTGTGTTTGGTGGTTTGTTTTTAAGTTTGGGGCAGGAAGGCAGCGTAACTCTTACCTGCCACTGGTGACAGTAACTGGTTTTCCTTAAGAACAATAGTTGGCAAAGGCTGGATCAAACCCCTGGGAGTTTCTGGATCTTTAGAAAGCTCTATGAATGGATGGGACCAATTAAAATATCGCTTTCAATACGATCAGTTTAATTTGCTTCTGCTTCTTGCACTGCTTTTGAGTTATGATGTGAGGCAATAAAACATGATTGGAAGAAGTAGCTGCTGTTTGTGCTACCTGATTGCAGCTCTGCTGACCCCAGAAGTAACTCAATTCAGTATTCCCGTGGTACATCTTCCCATGCATCTTGCTAGGATACAGGAAGAGAGGGTTTGAAGCGAGTAATTCATGAGATAAAGTAGACACTGGCACTGTTTGATGCCAAATTCTCTCAGACTGTAAGGAAGCCACTCTCTAAATAAGAACTGTAAGTTCAGGCCATTAAGCTGAGGAAATAAAGAGTGATGTGTGCAGGCACCAAACCAGCACAGAGAGGTACGGTTTCCCCGCGGGGACTCAGCTGCTATTGGAATTCTCCTCCTTATTCCGCCTGGTGCAGTTTGCTTAGAGCTAAGTCATGGTGTTGTGCAGTACAGGCGTAACACACCCTATCCATTATCTTCAAAATGCTTTGGTCAGTTCACAATGAAATACCAAGTGGAAAGAGATAAAGCTAAGTTGTGTATATTCCCCTTCCTGCCATTTAGCTCACAGTCCCCACATTGGGTTTGTTTTTTCAAAACTACATCGAGAAGTTAGTAGGGTTTGTACTGGGATAACGGTAAGGAATGCTAGATTCAGCTAGCATTAGACAGGTCACCAGATAATTGGTGTTGACCAATTTAATCTGAAATGCAGTCAATTCCTAGCTCTTTCCAGAGATAACGAATGACACGTTATCAAACATCGGAGAGGTGTTAGAGTTTAGGAGTTGAAATTAAAAAAGATTTAGTCACGCCTGTTAATTCTTTTTTTTTTTTTCTTTTTTTTTTTTCCCCAGGATGATGCATTGAGCGAGTTCAGGGCTGAAGAATGTTGAATGCTGGTTGGAGAGAAGGTAACTGAAATTTTGCCTTGGGTATCCCCTGAGTTCAGCACCAGAGATATCAGTGATGACGTTCAGTGTAAGGTCACTACATTTTGGTCAACTTTGAGTGGTCCCGTGTAGCAGAAACCATGAGCAGAGGATGGTATAGGGGCTTTTCTGGCCACCTTATATTGACAAGGGAGAAACAGCTGATACAAAAGTCCCCTTGGCCTTGTTTTAAATCCTGGAAGTGCCTTTTGTTCTGGAATTCTTCTTAGAAAGCCAAATAACAAAGTCTTCAGTGATAAGGGTGCAGGAAGAGAGATCAAGCATGTCCATATGTAGTTTAGAAAGACAAGAGCGGGGTAGAGATATAAATTAGAAGTATGTTTGGGAGACTGCGGAATGAAATCCCACACAGGAATAGTTGCACACATTTACAATTAATCTCTCCCCAGTAAAGAAACAGCAACAGCTTGGTTGTGACTTAGGTAGAATATACCCACAATCCAGCCCAGTGAACCCACTGCCTGATGTTCTCCTCAGATAATGCCAAACCCCAAGAATTTTCTCTAAATTTGCCCATGCAAAGTTTCAATCGAGTAGTAGGATAAATAAGGAACAGCCTACGCTGTGTTAATATCAGTGTGTAGAAATATGAGGCATGTGATACCGTAAATGCTGTCTTCTAATAGTTAAAATAGGCTTCTCTCCACAACTTTGCGTTGGCTGAGTATGTCTAATGCTTCTACATCCTTTGCTGCCTATTTCCTCGGAATACCTATGAATCCAAATTGGCTGTAAATGGGATTACGGCAGCTCAGAAAGACCTCTGCAGGATGAGCGAAGAAGGGGTTAAGAGCGTTAATGACATTTCAGAGAACACAGGTTCCTGCCTAGAAATGTCATTTTTACCCGGCTTCGGTATCCCTTGGCCATGAACATGGCCCTTTGGTCCCGTTCACGTTCACATAACCTGTCGCATGGTGCCCCGCGGTGGCTGCTTGCCTTCCCTTCCATCTGCTCCAGCCAGCGAGTGCTCGATTCACTTGGGTTACTATTTAAAAAAAAATAAATATACCCCAGTTCATGATTATTTTGCTAATAGTCAGGCTTCAACTGTAAAATAACATTCAGCAACTACTGACTGTCTCTAGTTCCATTCAAGGGGGGAACACGACCCCCCAGGTAGGTACTTGAAGCTGATTTCATTCTGCTTTTCAAGACATAATTAAATAAAAAAATCTAGCTGTTACAATGTTTCTTTTATTAGGGTCTTTTTAATCTATTTCATTATCAAACTAAAACATTTGAACATCAGCTATATTTATCAACAATCAGTGTGTGATTCTTGGTTCATTTTTATTTGTACGCTATTTTAGCCTCTAATATATCAATTAATTTGGGTTGTCATTAGTTCCTAATGAACTTCCATTTCACTTTCTTATGTGAAATACAGCTTCTGTGCCACAACCAATGGTAAAAAAAAAAAATACTTAGGAAAAGATATTATTACCAAGCTGCTTTGTTTATTTTACCCAACATTTGTATTACTTCTGGAATTTTCTAAAATGTTTCAAAGTCTGGGTTTTCTTTCCATAAATATCTCACTTGGCAAACAATATTTGTCAACCTGTTTTCCCAAGAGAACAGGGCTGTTGATCCTGGCTGTGACTTATGGAGCCTCATGCGTGGAAAAACCAGCCCCCCCTGAGTCCCCACAGTTCCTCGTGATCTCCTCTTGATGAAATAATTAGTGAGGTGAGGAAAGGGTTTGTTAATTTGGTTAATTTCCAGGAGGCGGCTGTCACCGCTGCAAGGTACCTGGGTGCCTACGTGATGATGATATAGAAACGTCTAAAATAAATAAGTGAGAGAATGATGGTGGCTGCATGTTTGCGCAGGTGGCTCAGCCTCAGGAAGTCCCATGAAATTCCATTTTTGGCAACACAATCTATTGAAGATCATTTAGAAAAAAGAAAGGTTAGATGGTCCGCTCTTGCAAAGAAATATTGTTAAATACATAATTTTTTTTTTTTTAAAATCAATACACGCAGTTCTTTCTTTGTCTAAATACTGGTATCTTGCAGTTACAACACATGCCTGGAATATCTTGTTTCTATTTTCAGCTTGTCTAAAAATGACTGTAGGCACAATCAGGTATTAACTTGAAAACCAGCTATTTTGGCTTAAGCTCACTGCAGTCCCGCTCAGCTGGAGCCTATGGAGTTCCCGTGTCCATTACGCTAATTCATTTTGATGCAAAACTAAATCATTATTCTTTACTACACATTGGGGGGGGCAAAAGTGACAACTCCATATACGTTTGGGCTTGTTCTTTTATTTTAGAGTTTCTAACTTTTGACATTTTGATTTTTGTGCATCAAAATTGGGGTCCGATACTCTGATGCGTTGCTCTGACTCCACAGATTCCAGCCTTTTGCTTTGCAGTTTATAATCATCAATACATACATCAATACCTTTTTTACTCCCAGGAGTGTGGTAATTGATAACTTAATGAAAATGTTAAAAAAGGACAAAACTACATTTTTATTGTAATTTCAGGATGGCTGAATCCAGACGTTTTAATATGGTGTGCATAAACAAACATTCAAAGTATACCAATGTATGGGAGTGAGAAAGCTTACGGTATTGTGACATAATTCAGATTTTACTGGCACTTTTTTAATCGACATATTTATTAAACACTCAAAACCTGCTTATTTTGAAGCAGTCGTCCAAATCCAAGCCTAATGCTACACAGACCCTGAACCTGAGGAGGTAAGGGAATGATTAACAATTACATGTATGCAGGCAATTATTTTCATGCTCCAGATTGTTCATTAACTTAATTTTGGAGTTTCTGTTATTAAGTAAAACCGCTCCTCAGATTCTCCTTATCCATAAGTTTTCATGTTTATTTTGGGAAGGAAAATTCAAGTTCTGAGGTTGGGCGTTCCATTAGTTTGCCAAACAGACTCTTACAAGTTTTCAGGCTTTCTCCTGGGCCACCACGCACCTTTAGTGGCAACCTGTGGCCCAAAATCCCGTCAGGTTCTGTCATCCGAGAGCCACAACCTCGCCCCCCGGCAGGCAGCCACGCTGTTGGTTTCTTATATAGGGACTTGGTTTTGAAAAATCTGATTATACACGCAATCAAAGAAACCTTTGTCCTTAGAGAGGTATTATTTCAATGTCTTTGTCAATTTTGCACAGTGCACAGGAACTTTTCAGCCTGTCTATCATAGTATCTTTGGTTTTTAAACCATTCTACTGGTGAGTAGCAAATTTACGGTACGGCATTCTTCTCTTCCTTTGCCAGTTTTCCTTCATAAAATCTCTATGTATTTTGGAGCCCCTATTAGAATAGATAATGCTCCTTCATCGTGCTTTGCAACACCACCGATCTGGTATTTTTGTGTAATTTTCGCATCGTTATTTCTGTTGCTCATCAGCTCTACGTGCCCGACGGCGATAGATGCTGATGGCGCACAAGGTTGTGAGGACCAGTCTTAAAAAGTCACTTAGAAATACGTCTCTGTTTAAAAGCATCAACTCTGTAAACTGTAGAATCTTAGTGAGGATTTGATTACGCTTATGGAAAGTGAAGCTTTTAACACCCAAGGGAGTGGGCAAACCTGGAATATTCTGAAGCACCATTGTGCCTGTGTGGAAATCCATGCTTGTTACCAACAGATAAACGCTTCTAACAGCAACAATCTCAATAGAATCTCTGGCATCTGCAAAAACGCGGTGTTGGCCGCTCAAATGTTCGACAATGGATGAAGTGTGAAATGTCCATTTTTATAGCGCCCTGGGCCCAACTGGCAGATTCTATAGATTTGATTTTATATATTTTTAAAATACTGCTCATAAGGCCTTTTTTGGGTGTGTGTGCTATGTAGTAAAAACATACAAAGGCTTGCTTCAACCCTATTGACATGGCTTCGAGGCGCTGCCGGGCCTTCTCTCATCTCTGAGCAGGGACATTCCTGAGGAAGGAAAAAAAAAAAAAACAAAGAAAAAAAGAGAAGAAAAAAACAAAAAGACAACGATATACCAAAGAAAGTATTGAAAACACAAGGAGAGAGATGTCAGGTGCCAAGAACCACAGGCAACGGCAACGAGTAACTCAAAATCCCACAAAAGAGGCACTGAAGATTTTAGAGGAAAAAACAGCGCCGGAAGAGATAAAGGAGACAAAAAGGTCTCCTTTATCCAAGACCCCAGACACCCGATAATGGGGTGAAGTTCCTCCCTGACAGGCCTGACCCGGGGCGCCCGGAGCTGCCAAGGCCCTGAAAGGTGGCCGGGAGCGGCAGAAAAGCGGTTGCCGGAGTGCCGGGGTTGGGTGCCAGAGCCTGACACGAAGGCGAAGACCTGAAAAATGCCGGTTTTTCACTCAAAGCAGGAAGGGAGGCCTGGCGAAGGCGGTGCGTGTGTGTGGGGGGGGGTGACCCTGATAATCGCTTTATGTTGGCCTGCGTCTTGCGTAATCTGCGATCAATTATTTATTTCATGCACCACTTATGGGGCGGGGGGGCAGCGTTAGGCCGCTGGTGTGGCTCAGTGCAGCAGGAGGGAGGCTTCCTTCCACCAGTGCATTAGTGGGAAGGGAAGTGGGGGTTTTTGGAGGGGGGTTCAAATAGTGTTCCTCATGAGAGATCCTCTCCCCGTGCGATTTCGGGGGATGTGAACGAGGGAGGTCCTTCTTCACGATAAATTTTTGAAGATCAAGTGGAAGCCATCCTAGTCTGAACAAAAATAACCTCCTGTGGTTTATTTCATGTGGTAGATTGTTATTTTTCTCCATCTGTGGCAGGTTGGGCTGCTCAGCCAGCCTGGAGAGAAGGCTGGAGAAGGAAAGATGTCTTCTGAATCTTTTTGTCTGGCTGCTCAAGCTAGGTTTGACTCCAAATGGTTGAAGACAGACTTACAGGTAAGGAGTTGGATAGTTGTATTGCATCGTGACCTTTCAGGTGCAGATCAAGGATGCTTTCAGTCTGGACGGCTGACAAACAAGACTGCAGCATTGCTCTTGAGAGAGATAGGATATAGGATTTTTGAATATGCTGATTTAAAACTGATCTTGAAGAAACACTGACTTATTTTGAGCTGCAGATAGATCTGTATTGTCAGTACAGTCCCTTCTGCGTAGAAACAAGCTGGGCCACATATGTGCACGGGCCACATACTCTGCATGTTATCCCTGCAGAGTGTCAGAGCACACAGCTGAGTATGCAGCATTACTGCTAGAACTATAGAGCCTTTATTTACACTGTTGCTAAACTTCTTGCGTCCATGTGAGGCAACACGCAAGAGAACTGAA
This sequence comes from Xenus cinereus, assembly GCA_025774025.1. Taxonomy (NCBI): domain Eukaryota; kingdom Metazoa; phylum Chordata; class Aves; order Charadriiformes; family Scolopacidae; genus Xenus; species Xenus cinereus. The sequence continues at coordinate 20,004,209 of JAOXJK010000002.1, forward strand.
GTGAAATGCGATGGAAATCTAATTTATATTTTGAAAAATCCAGATTAGCTGTAGTTGCTTGTATAACTAGTATAGGCTTCCTTTAAATTTTGGGGTTTTTTGAAGGGAGTTAATTTTTTGTCAGAGATATGTGGTTGAAATGGAACTGGTCTTTGTTGAAATGTGTTGGTGTTTGGTGAAAGATTTCTTTTCTCTTCGAAGATGATCTGTTCGTTTATGAAAGTTGCATGATGCAGGGACGAGGATACTATCATGTTTTCCCAATTCAGGTTTGAAAACTAGGCAGAAAATATAGAGAAGTAGAGTGGTTTGGGTCAGTTATGTTTGTTTCAGATGAAATGGGTAACTACAGTAAGTCCCTGTTGTGTCTGTAGTCTTCCTTCCCTCAAATGTTGTATATAGATACCTTACTTTGAATAATCTTTACAAATTCCTGTTCAAAACACTGAAATTCTTGTTGGGGTGGGCCAGCCAGTGTTATTTCTTGGTTACAGATTAATAATAGCAATAATAAATTTAAAAACTTGTGTCCTGAGTGACTTTACCCGAAATTACATGCTGATAGTCTGAATGGTTGAGTTCAGCTGTTCTTGTGGTTTTTCCGCATGTGGTTGTGATTCAAAGCAGCCTTTCTCCAATATTTTACATCAAACAAGCCAAATTGGAATCAGAAGTGACAGATATAGCCTTAGAGGTTACGTTATTTAGTAGGTCTTGTATGTAAATACTACAAAATGACAGGGCTTGCTCTTCATTTGGTTAGATTTATTCTGTTTTCATCTTTTATTCTTACCAAAGTAAAAGTTAAGATCCAAAGTTAGATATTTTGGCTAATGTGGTAAATTAACATAATAGAAAACGGTTTGAAGATAAACATATTAAGAAATACAGAAATATTTTTGTGTTTTCTGGAACCTGGGTTCTAGATTACAAATGCATTGCTTCAATGATTGTGGAATAGAGGAAAATTTTAGCTGAAAAAGTGTCAGTCTTTGTAACAGCTGCTGACTATGCATTGCCTGCTTTTCTTCTGTATTATATAGGGTGAAAAATGTGACTGTTCATGTGATTTTTCAGTTTTTTCCTCTTATTTATAGTGCCTTTTTTTCTACATCCCTTTTTTCTGTTTATATAAACTTTTGACAAGAGGGTTTCAGTTGCCATCCAAACTTTAAGGATTATTTTCAGCTGAGTGTGTATAAATGCAATGAAATATTTGTGCTTTATGAGACTGTTGGGTAGTTTATGTGTTGTAATAATTCCTTTTAATAATAAAAATCTCAATTTGTAACAATTTTCTATGAGTAAGCTCTCTTATAAATAAGAGTTCTTTACGAGTAATAACAAGTTCGACTCTAATTGCCAGGGTACTCTCTTTGTTTTCCTCCAATCATGCTGTAGTCAAAATAATGAGATTAATGAAAGAAGAGAACAGTAATCATTTGTGATCTGTTGGACGCAAACATCACTTCTCTGGAATCTGAAGGCTAGCCAGGCCTCCTGGGTATAATACAATTTTCTTGTTAGGTTTTTGGTATTACCCAGGTCCTCATCACAAAACTGTATCTGGATGTATGCGTTCAGTATCTTAAAAAATGTGCATGTGATTCTTGTATTGCTCCTTTTTAATGCATTAAATGGCAGATGTCTTCTGTCAAGCGAGGGATTTGGGGCTCTTTTTCTATTGCTTGTTTGACTATTTTAGCTACTGTTTGACTAGCATGATCTAGCTGTGTGTAAAATTTCTTTATAGGTGTAAGTCCTGTCTCTTAATCCTTTAAGAGTGTACTGAGTATGCTGATTTCCTACTATGTGTGTTTTTACTGATGAGGTGTAGAAGGAGCTTACTGGTGTTCAAGACGCTGTCAACAGGAATGGAAAATTTGAGGATAGTACCTAGGAGAGGTTTGAAGAAAGACACACTAATTTATGTGAATTAATCAAGCTGACAAATTATTGTTTGGAACTAGACCCTGAAACTCTTCACTTTGCAGCTAAATTTTTAACTTCTCACTGTACAGCAGTCCAAGAATGGGTAGATGAATGTTCCTGGAGAAACAGAATTATACTGGGGAATTCTTACCTTAGGAGACATACAGATATTGATTAATTTTTAAAATGAGCTTTTTTTTAAATTTTAAATGAAGTTCTTTTCTGCTGCAAAATTTAGGGACTGTGGCTAGAATCAGAAATTAAATGTTTTATTTGGTGGGCTAGCAGTCTCCAAAGTCTGATTTGTGTTGCCAGAGAGTTTGCTCTTTAGACTAGATGGCTGTAGCAATTACTGTGGGTTAAGCCAGTGAAATCTCTCTGAAAATCATGGGATTCTTATTTTGCTTTAGCTCAAGACAATGTTGCATTAATAATGTAATACATAATATTATAATCCTATGTGCATAGTGGTATTAATATAATAAGAAATGAATGACACATGGATTTTAGCATGGATTGTGTTTAATCACCTGTGCATGTCACTGTTCCAGGTGGCATCTAGGCCAAATTTAAATATTCTTACTCAGTTTTGGGATGTTACTGTTAAGAGACAAAGCCAGTGTAAACGTAGCATATTATTATTGCTCTTAAGAGACTGTCAAAGACACAAGCCCTTTTGTAATACCAATGAGTCCCTAGCCTGCAGGATTAACTGCTAAAATGTTAATGGAACTGTATGTTGACAATATATATCTTTTTTTTGTTATATTAATTTATCTGCAACTAATCAATATTATTATTGGAAGCTGAAATGCTCTACAATGACCCAAGTGCACCTCATAACTATTCCATGTCTTTTTACTAACTTTGTAATTGGTTGACCTCTTACTGTATGATTTACAGCTGCTAGTATAATTTTGAACTGATTAGAGACTTTTTTTTTTAATTAAAAATCTAAATTTCCTGATGCAGCAAAATTGAGATAGTCTGTGTTGTCTGAAAAAAAAGCACAAACTGTTATAGCATCTTAAAAATTAGGATAGTTCAGCTTAACATGAGGTAATATCGATAGTAAAATATGTAATATGAGAAGATATTACATATATCAATAATGTGTGGATAACATCACCATTAATAAAATAAACCTATGAAGTTATAAAACAGGTGGATTTTAGTACACGTCATTTTCGTGGGTCATGTTTAGCTTAGTTGCTAGAAAGGTTAGCCTGTTACTTAAATTTCCAATTTATTTTTCTAGATTTGGATTAATACATTTAAAACAACCTACCTATTTATGTCTCTTACTAGTAGAAATCATCACATTCACAGCAAAATCTGTGTGTGATGGGAGATTGTGTTTTAGTGGCCATTTCTAAGGAAAACATCCTTTTTTAAAAAAGGAAAGTATGAAAAATATACAAATAGAAGGAAAGATTAAAATTATTTACTTAAACCTAGATACCCAGTTTGCTGAATCAAAGTATGCTTAAAATATTTCCAATTAAATAGATGTACCGTTCTACTAATTTAGAACCTTATGCAGAGAACTTTAATTAGTGGTGGCTGAATAACAAGAAAACAAAATTGCTGTCAGCTAATGGGATACATATGCATGTTCGAATGGTGTTTATTAGTTGGCTTATTCTGGATCCTGTGGAGAAGTATTGTCCTTAGTAGCAAGGGTTACAGGTGAAAAACTTCCATTTTCCTGAAGTGTGGAAAAAGACTAGGCAACAGTCAAGGTGCGAGAGCTGTCCTCAAGAGCAATATGATGTGTCTTCATCAGTTTTCATTGAGTTCATGGTTGGCAAGCTATTTCTGTCATCTTTTGCCACAGAAATGAGAGCGAGTTCTTTAAAACAAAACAGCCACCTGTAAGAGTTGCATTAGTCTGAAACCTTTTTGCTTTCCATTCAAAGTTAAATTTGGCATTTTGATTTTCATGAAAATGCCATTCTTCTAGCATCTAGATCAGTGTCTTTGCTTGTAAGAAGATAATGTAAATAAACAGTGTCTTTGTTAGTGAAAGTTGCTTTCTCTATTTTGTTGATTTCCTGTTAATTTCCTTCTTAGTTTTGGTTTTCTGATCAATAAATGAAGGGCTTATGTGGAAGTTCATATAGAAAACTGCAAATGAGAACTCCTACATTTTTAAAGGGAGTTTTGCAATAGGCTTTTAGTTTGTGTGTGGTGGTGTTTTTTTTTTTTTTAAAATTTTTTAAAAAGTAATGAAGTAATGCTGTCCTTCCAAAATAAGGGATTTCTAGAGGGAGGGGTAAGGACTGTATGTGGAGTGATAGGTTAGAGAAATTACATTTAACGTTTATTCAAATATTTGGGCTTAAACAGAACTACTTTTCTGCAAATGGAGAAAGTTAGAGAATGTCCTCTTAAGTTTGAGGAAATTGCATAGTTTTTCTTCGCATGTGACCATTAACTGTTAATAAACTTATGGAAGACTAGTAGACTGTTATTATGGGTACATTTCTAGTTTAACTCCTAGTCTGTTAAAGTACTGTGGGGCTGTTGAACTTTCCTGTCTCTGCTATTGGAGGTTTAGAGCAGTATGTTTAGATCTAATGATGTGTCACTGTGCTTTGCATAGGTGTGATAAGCAGCTGTGCTTTCAGGGCATGCTTCAGCAGGGAAGGAAGGAAGGAAGCTAGAGCAAAATACTGAAGAAGACGACAATGAAAAAGGAAACAACAATTGAATGGATTCAAAAAAACCCGAATACAACAGAGAGGCTTGGGAAAGGACTTACTATTCTGTCTGTTCTGTGATTTTCTTCAGGGATGCTGAGCTGAAAAAAATAATTCTTGTTTTTTAATCTATTTGTAAAGAAAAATGTTTGGTTTTCTTTTGTGTGTTTTTTTTTTTTTTAAAGTAGCCTTTAAAATGCAGCCAATGGCTAATGCAGAAGAAACTGAGTGAAAGAACAGATTCCTTCCTCCTCCACCCCACTGGCAATTCTGAGGCGAAGATTATTTAAGTGGCTTATATTCTAAATCCATATTGACATTTTGTGATTATGAAGTCACTGTCTTGAGTTTCCAGTGCAGTTATATAATCAGGAATCTTACCTGAATTAATCCTTGTCCTTTTATGTCATTTTCTTTTCCTGGCATCGTTTTTCTTGAGCTCAAGTTAACTTTTACAGCTGCTTCTATGGTTTCTGCTGGAAAGTTTATGAAACCACATCAAGAACATGATCTGCCGTACCACATGGAGTACCTTTGTCTGACTTTACCAGTTGACTTTAGAACAAAATCACGGCTGCTGAGTATTCTTAAAATAACTTACTAAAAGCAAAATTGTAGTGGTGCTTTGAGAATTCTCAGAAGCTTATGCAGTTATGGTTGCAAGATTTAATTTTCTTGAAATATAAGGAAATGTTAACACCAATGTTTTATTCTCTAAAAGTTGATGGGGATGGACGGGAATTTCACTGCCAGTGTTGGAGAATGGCAACAGCATATGCCAGCAGCCAACTTAGGTATCCCTTTGACTTACCAAGTATTGTACCAGACAGAATAAATTACAGTTTAACTGCACATATAAGATTAGCAAAAGATTGGAGTGGGGGCTGCCTAGTTTACAGTAGAGGTTCACTTTGAAGTCTGCTTAGGCCTTTGCTTTTTTGGTGTGGGATAAATGAGGTCTTGAAATTCGTTCTGAACAGAGTTCTGGTTCTTCTGTCTCAGCATATGGATGTGTTGATAGACTCCTTGCAAATGACAGAATGCAAGAAGTATTGGTGGGAGGAAAAGAAGAAAGTGATACGTGCTTGTGATGGCTAAGATAGTCTTAACACAGTAGAAAGGAAGAAAAGCAGGATTGTGTAGTCAAAGCAGATATTTGACTTTTCTGCCATCCAGTTGTCTTAATGTTATCTTCAGCTACTAGTTTCACAGAATCATGACTAGTTGAGGTTGGAAGGGACCTCTGGATGTGATCTGGTTCAATTCACCTGCTCAGACCGCGCTGCGTTAAAAACAGTTTCTCAGGCTGTGTCCGAATGCCTTCTGAGTATCTCTAAAGATGGAGGGTCCATAACATGCAAGTGCTCAGTCACCCCCGCAGTGAAAAAGTGTTTCCTGATGTTCAGAGGAAAACTCCTGTGTTCCAGTTTGTTCTCATTGCCTCTGGTCCTATCAGTGGGCACCACTGAGCAGAGTCTGGCTACATCTTCTTTACGCCTTCCTTTCAGGTATTATATGCATTGATGAGTGTCCTGGTGTGAGGCGGAGCAGAGCCAACTTTCTGTTCAGTGAGAGAAGCTCTTGCTTATCCTTCTTGCTGTGACAACCAGAGTCAGCTCACCTGGTTGTTTACCCCCTGTTTGCACCTGTGGGGAGGGGTGGACAGGTCAGGCGACCCAAACTGAGCAATGGGTTGTTCCATCCCATCTGCCATGCTCACTATAAAAGCTGAGGGATCAAAGGGGTCAGGATGGATGCTTCTTGAATGGTTCTCTTTCTTTGATGACTGATGCCCGAGGAAGACCCTGTCAGTTTGTCTACCTTCGGTCCCCATCGACGTGTTCCTGGATCCAGTTCCCGTTCGTCACTGAGACCAGTCTGGAACTTTCCCAGTACCTGTCAGTGACATTTCCCTGGGAGCTTGATACAGTTTTATGTATATATTTATATATATTGTTTCTGTTTCATTATTTCCTTTTTACTTTATTATTAATATTTCATTAAAGTAGTTTGTTTTTTTCCTAAACTCATAACTCTCTTTGTTTCTCCCTCTCCTTGGAGTGAGATTTGGGGGAGAGTGTCTGTCATCTTGTCATTGGCCAACCCAGTGCAAATTATGACAGTGAGTTTCCCCCTGAGCCTTTTCCAGGCTAAACAGTCCCGGCTCTCTCAGCCTTTCCTCATAGGAGAGATGTTCCAGTCCCTTAATCATCTTTCTAGCCCTTTGTTGAATTCTATCCAGTATGTCCACGTCTCGCTTGCACTGGGGAACCCAGAACTGGACCCAGTATTCCATGTGTGGCCTCACCAGTGCTGAGTAGAGGGCTCAGCAGGCTCCCCCAGTCTGCTGGCAGCACTCCTAACTCAGCCCAGAACACCCATTAACCTTCTTCGTGGCAAAGGCACAATGGTGATTCATGCTGAACTTGGTGTGTACCAGGACTCCCAGGTTCTTTTCTGCCAAGCTGCTTTCCAGCTGGGTTACCCCCAGCATGTACTGGCGCCTGGCGTTGTTCCAGTTTGCACTTGCCCTCATTGAACTTCATCGGGTTCCTGTCAGCCCATTTCTCCAGCCTATTGAGGTCCCTTTGGATAGCACCGTGACCCTCTGGCATATCAGTCACTCTTTCCCATTTCTGTTGGTTGAGTGAAATACTTCTCTTGGGGTTATAGAACTTTGGGATCATGAAAATAAAATTGCTTGAATAGCACTTAAAACCTCAGAGTTTTCTTTCACTTTTTTGGGCTATCGTAGTGTCAATTTACTGTTTAATATGTCTCCTGAATGTCAAGTAGATTAATAGTGAACTTGTTACAGTTCGGATTGAATTGCCCTCAGTTAAGAGGGATGAATTGGTTGTAAATTTTGTTTCTTAACTGTTCATTCAGTTGGCTGGTTTGATTATTGCTACAAAAAAAGTTCAGTGTTCCTTACTTTCAAACACGTCTCCTTTTCTCCCTCCCCCAACACATACACCACTGGCAAAATGTTAACTACAACAATAAAAGCAAAATTGTTTATCTGAAGGCTGCTTATGGTGTAAGCTTCCACACCAGATATTTGTAGGAGGGGGAACTCTCTGACCTATAATCTTGGTGGTTGCTCTATCTTTATGCAACATACCAAGAAAATGACTTTGATAAGAATTTTAACACCAAACCCAAGGCAGAAGAAATTTTGTTTACTTTTTCAGTGTTTAGTTGCTTGAAAGGCTTGAGTGAACTTTGTGCCACGTGAAAGGATTAGAGGTTAAAACGGAGAAAACAATTCTTGCTTCTCCTTTACAGCAATGCTTACAAAAGTAGTAAGTTTTCTGAAATTAAACAATGTTGCATTATGAAGAACCTTGAGTTCAAACAGGGACAGGGAACTACTGGAAAGAGTCCAGCGTAGGGCTACAAAGATGATTCAAGGACTGGAGCATCTCCCTTATGA
>JAOXJK010000002.1:20028237-20045150 GCA_025774025.1 Xenus cinereus
GGAGACATTCCAACCCCACCTGGACACCTTCCTGTGGGACCTGCTCTGGGTGGACCTGCTCTGGCAGGGGGTTGGACTAGATGATTTCCAGAGGTCCCTTCCAACCCCATATCATTTTGGGATTCTGTGATCAAGCTGTAGACTTTAAGTTTAGTGCTCGTGGACTCCTATGGTGCAGACGTAGGTTAGATGATGTGCAAGGCACTTCCATATCAATTAACCACAACCTCGAATCCTCATTAAACCCGTCAACATTAGGAGTAGTTCAGGCCGTTGTGTGGAAGTTGTTCGACTTAAAAACATCTAATTTGTGAAGGTGAAATTTGAAAGCTCTGCAAAATGTTAAGAAAATTAATCCCACAGTCAACAATGACAATATTTCATTTTAGAATCAGCTTCAGGTTTTGCAGACATCGCTAGTGTTTATAACAGTCGAGTAATATCTTGCTGCAGTGTTCACCCAGCTAACATTAACCCCTTTTCCCAAATTCCTTTCCTGCTTTAGCATTTAACGGAGCTGGAAGTATTACAAAATACAACTTTTGGTTTCAGGGGCGGTATGGAAAAAGCAAAAATTATTAAAACCGCAATTACTTTTGTGAATAAGGGAATGAGTTAGGAAGTTACCTGTAAGAAACAGAATGCTTTTGTTCTTGCATTTCCTACATTTGAGCCTTTGAAGCGTTTGTTTTATTAAGTATCTGAGAACTGGGCCCTATTTGCAACATCCATTTAGCAGATGTCCAGAAGCCTTTAACTGTGACAGCTGAAAATTAGACAAGCATTCACCAACACCAGATGCATACAAATCAGCTACGCGCCAACTGTATTTTCACAAAGAAATTAAATAAAATTCATTAATGCAAGAGCTGTGCATACACTGGGCACTTGTTTTTCTTTCGGCAGCAATCTTGCCTATACATGAAATGCATTTGGCTTTCTCTAGGTCAACCACGGACTCCTAGAGAATATTCATTTTGATAGTGTTAGATCCCCTTCTAAGCGGGGTTACCGAATCACCATTGATGTGTAGATTATGTCATTATAATGTTGATTATATTACTAATTAACGTGTTAATTGATGTATGCAATTGCTTTATATTAAAATTGCCTTTTTCCATTTCTGCATCTCTTTAACTGTCGTGATCTTCATCTTCTGTCACCTTCTGAGCTGCTACCAGGGTAATCTCATCCCTTAATTATGAAAGAGTTTTGCCCGGGAGCCCCCGGTCTTCAGCCCGTGTAGGGAGGTCTCTCTCCGTGTCCGTGCGGGACGTGAGCTATTGAGCGCTACAGCATGGGGTGAATCCTGGATTTTAATTTTATATTGTCTAGTAAAGGTATAAACCAGCAATTAACCAGCAGTCTCGGAGACTTAGCTGTACAGAGCATCTGTTTCTCCACCCTTTAAGCTGGCAGTGTTCTGGGCAGTTCTATTTCCATGTATGTCCCCAGTGGGAAAATCATCTCGTGGGTTCTCTTTCTTTGTCTGAGAGGCAGAGACATCTCTCAAATGGATGCTTTTTGTCAGTTTGCGATGCAGCCTGTGGAGCTTTCCTGTTGATTGTTACTGTCTCTAGCGAGGGAAGAGTGCAGAAGAGGTCATAAAATATTTTTGTGCTCTTATGTAAACTGAGACATCCTTTCTTCCACAAAACCTGTTCCGTTTCTGTGCCTCTCTGTGCTTGGAACGCGCGCCTTCAGGTCACTGCTTGAGAGAAGTAACAGTATGCATAATTATGCGGTGGTTTTAAAGTGATCTCTGATTTAAAAAGCACAGGCTTGGTGCTCTGGTTGACGTGAAGGCTAGCAGGTGTGGTAGCCCAGAAAATACTATTTGATGGTAGTGCTGTGCTGAAGGTAAATACTCAGATGTCTAGTTGAAAGCACACGGTTTTCCAATTAAATTCTAATTGTGGATACGTAATTTGCCGTGGTTAACTCAGGCGTGTGATACAGGGCTCGCGTGAGCCGGGCAAGTTCTTGTAATTGCCTGTTTCGGCTGAACTTCTCGAAGTCCTGGTGCAGATGAGCCTGGATTGATTTTAAAAGGGAAATGTGAGATTGCCCAAATCCAGCCACAAAAAGTTCATTTCCAGTTTGGGATCGTGCTGGTTGGAGCTGAAGCTCTGTCACTTTGGCGGCCCCTTTATAGCGCTGCCCAGTGCTCCAGATCATAGGCATAAAAACCATTAAATAAAACAGGGTCTGGAATGAGCATCAAGTCGTCTTTCTACTTTCTAAAGAAATCGATTTACGCACTCTGCAAAGGCAAGTTTACCAAAAAAATTATTGCTGCAGTTTATATAGTTTTGCATTGTGATTTTTTTATCTATATCGAATTCCGTCGGGCCATTTCTAAGGCTTTTAACCCACCTGCAGTAGGACTTTCTCAGTGGAAGCTGTGTGGGCAAAGGATTAGCTCTTCTCTTTCCCACCCCACCTTTCTGTCCCCAAATCCTCTGTTTCTCCCATGTATTGGAAAAATATTTTAAAGTATACCGTCCATACGTTGTCCTGTGTCTTGATTAATAAATGGAATGCTTTCTGTATCAGAGACAAAGATTGCTTTTAAAATTAAAATACAGCATTATATTGTCTTCCAGGTATCTTGAAGTCAACAAGTTTATATAGAACAGACATGTTGAGAAATGCTAAGGTACATCCCTTTCTTTAAACAGAAGTAAATGGCAGATGTTTGTATATTTTTAGATAAACCTTTCCATACATAGAATCATAGAATGGTTTCGTCCATTCTAAAATCTTGCTGTTGTTTTAAATACGCTTATTTTAAAGCTGGGTGAAGAAACGTGATCAGTTGTCATTGTCAGTATTATTCACTGGAGGAGAAGGGGGTGTCAATGACATATTTTTATTTATGTCTGTACTTCTTAAGGTTCACCATAATATTTACTTCCATAGATACTCGCTGCTTGTCTTGTTAAGGAGCTCCAAGTTCAACGTGTCCATGTTCGTGCTTTTACAACTTGAACTTGATCAGGCTGTATAAAAGAAGGGATGAGTGGAAATTGTCGACCGTCTGAAGTCTCCTGCAGGACTATTGAATTTTAGTTGCTTTTAGTGGAATCAGACTAAGATTTACACTCAGCCTTGCACGTCCCCAAGGGGACTGTCACTGTATGGATATAGTGTTATTTCCATTTCCAACATTTTTATTGTGCTTCCTCGGGTAAATCCTACTCAGGGCAATCTGAAGAATTAGTAATTTAATATCCCAAACCACACTGTGCTATTTTAGGGTTCAATTTTGGAGTATTCTTATCTGGAATAATTGTGGGCTGCCACTAAAAGGTTGCCATGTGTTGAAATGTGCTTCGGGAAGGTATTTTCAAGGAAAAGCACAATAGTCGATGTGTGAGAGGAAATTGCAGTGGATTCTTCCCCTGCTGACAGTTGACAGCGTTCCGGCAAGTTGACAGTTAATGGGACAAATGTATTATTAGTTTCCTCATTAATAATAGAAATCTGGAATCTGCATCCTGCCTTTCTTCCCATATGTGCTTCTGCAGAATCGCTCAAAAATGGAACAAAATGTCAAATTTCAGGCAGGCGAGTTTATCTGATATAACTTAATCACGTTTTAATGAAAAACGTCGCAGGCGGACATTGTGTAAGAATCTTGAAAGTCTGACAGTTGCTGAATTTAGACTTGGTTTAATATTTAAGGACTAAGGCTTTGGGTTGGATCTTTGAAGCTCGACTTCATAAAACTAAGTCACCAGTAAATTAGCAGATAGGGGAAAAAAATGAAGTCTTTGGCTTTCTTGTGGGAGCTGCGTTTGTGGAGCTGGGCAATACCAGGCACTTCTGAGGATGTTTTTGTGAAAGGTGAAGAAACAGGGAGAACGAGAGCTTCTGAGCTGAGAGGGGGCAAAGCACGGAGTGGGAATAAACTTGCTCATAAAATGAGAAATTCACGGTTTCCGTGGCTGTTGGACAAAACCGTGTAGAAGCTGTAAGGGACTCTGAGGCGAGGGGTGCAGAGGTGGGTGGTGGGGCTGGTTCAGGCCGAGGAAGCTGTAAGGGCTGGAGAAGCTGTGGCTGCCCCATCCCTGGAGGGGTTCAAGGCCAGGCTGGATGGGGCTTTGAGCAACCTGGTCTGGNNNNAAGGCCAGGCTGGATGGGGCTTGGAGCAACCTGGGCTGGTGGGAGGTGTCCCTGCCCAGGGCAGGGGGTTGGAACTCAAGATCTTTAAGGTCCCTTCCAACCCAAACCATTCTATGATTCTATGAAATGCATTTAAAACTAAGAGATTATACCTCTCGCTGCCACAGTAGAGACTGATCCTTTTTGATGAACAGCACATGGGGCTGAAGAAAAAGGAATGGTAATTTAGATACAAGCAGAGATACTCCTCATTCCTCACTCCAGGATGCCTCTCCCTCCTTCCTCATTTATCTGCTCTTCTCTCTTGCTATCACTGTTTAATTGGTATCATTTTTCTATCCTATCACTTGGTCTTGGATGCTTTGAATTCTTTCTCTGCTTCAGCCATTATTATAACCCTACACTTCAATCTCATGTGAAGTTTATGGGAACAGACCTCACGGATAATGGGAAAGGAAGCAGCTCCTGTGACTCTGCTTGCATGTGCTCAAGCATATGTTCAGCTACGTGAAGATTTTTCAGGCTTGTTGTTAAGTCAGTTGGGCAACAGCCCAACGTCTGTGTTGAGCTAACCTGTTTGTATCTTCATCCTTCTCCTGTTTTGAGCTGTGCTGGCTGTCAATACTCTGAGTAATGGTAAACAAGAATATCCTAATCCAAAGTAGACATTTTTTTTTTTTTTGGGTGCACATTGGGATACAAGGCTGTACATATATTAGTCTGTAAAAGATAAATTATTACATTTGGAGTGGAGCTCCCGGGCTGCTCTGTGCAAATGTATATTGAGGTACAAAACCTTCCCGGTTGTATATGGCTGTTTGGTTTTCGTTTGTGTTTTGACTGCTTTTACTTGCTCATTGCACTTTGACTTGGAGTTTCCCAGAAGTTCCTTATTTTTTTTCAGCAAGCAGTCATTTCCCTGAAATAGTGCAGAAGTTTGGCTTTGCTGTACGTAAGAGCGGGGCTGTTCCTATTTACACTCCTCCTCCTGTAACTAGTTCCTGCAAAAGCAATCTCTGCACTGCAAAACCCAGCCTTAGTCTTTACTCACTTCCTAGCATTTGGAAATATTGCCAAATAGCGGTGTGGGTCAAGGTCAAGGTAGCGGTGGGGTGTTTGGGGCACGGTCTGGGTAGATGAGATCTCTTACCAAATATCCACCGCTGCTAGAGGAACATCTCTGATAAGGAGGAGTCACTTCACAAGTCCTGGCTAAGGGGGAAGCATTCACTGAAACTTCCTCGTGATTTATTTTGTAAAGAGTTAAACAGATTCACCAGCAACTAGAAGACTGAGGCGTCTAAAGTCTTAGTAGAAACATACGGTGTATTTTAGGCTGTTAAAAATTATTGAAATGCAATATATGGTGTGTTTTTTAACAACATATTAAAGAGTCCAGTGGCAGGGAAAGCCTTTTAAACCATAATCTGATAGTGCTTTTATAGAATGCTATGGTTTTTTTTCCATTTTATTGCTTTATTCTTTACTAAATGGGTTTTTTCTTTTTTTTTTTTTTTTAATTTTAAGTTCTAAGTCTCATGACTGACATCAGTTGGGGATTTTTTCAACAGGGTAGAGGCACATTTAATTATATCTGACTGTCACTGAATCATGTCCCTGAAACACTTGGCTCATTCTTTTTTAAGTAACCAATTATAATTAAACCAGCGGTGACTTGGGTGACTGCAAAGCTAATGTATTCAGAAAGGACTAAAAGCTTTATTATGGAAAGATTACACACAGAATTCTTTTTTTACCTGAGTAAAAATAAGCAAGAATTTCTTTTATATGCAGCTATATTCTAAAATACTATTATGAATTATAAAATGATTAGTAACTGCAAGTTTCCTAGTATATATTACCAAGCACATTCTACAGTATTGAACATGTAACTAATGACAAAGCTTTAAGGCAATAAAATTTGCTTGGTAATAATACCATGTATGGTATATATGTAAAATCTGTTAATATAAAGGAATTCTTTTCTAAGAGAATACTGTCTCTCAAGATCTTTTCTTAAGCTATACTTGCTTTCTTTCACCCTTTGATCCTCTGAGGCTTATCATATTGAGAGAAAGTTCAATTAAACACTTGGCTTTGGCTATTCAAAATACTGACCTTTAAGTGGGGAGGTGTTATCGTTCATCTGAAAACTGTGGATGGAGAGGAGGAGTCCTTCCTGCTTTTGTTTCCAAGGAATTGTCCAAAGTGAAGTATTAAACTTCCATTATCTTGATGCTGATCCCAAACAGCAGAGCTCTGTCGAATGAGCTGTTCCAGCTAATCCTACATTGTTTGATGTCACTATATCTTAATGCAGTTTTAGTGGATAAATTCTATGGGTGTTTTTTCTCAGCTGACGGTGAACAGATTACTGCCTTCATTCAAAAATTTCTTTGGCTGATTTCATACCTTCCACGACAGGTTTTCTCTCTTCTAATTCAGAGGGGTTTTTTTATTCTTATGTATTTGTTGGGCATCTTTATTCTAGAACTTTGAGTATATCTGTGAAGAATGTGTTGAGAAAGAGGCAGAGTCCAAAGACGTAGTGATAAAAGGGATGGGGAATAAAGAGCTGGGAATAGTGTCATGTATTGCTAAGAATTGGGGCTTTTTGGCTCCCACCAGTGAGCCTCCCCCCACCCCAGAGACCTGCCCTTTACAGGCTGGGTCCCCAGCTTGTAGGAGGTTTTTCTTGTGCTGGGCATCAGTTCTTGTCTGGTTATTCCTCCCCTGTCCACTGGAGAAGGAAGCCTTTAACAATTCTGCCCATACACCGATACAAGCTCCTTTGGAATTTAGTTCAGGCTTTGTCAGAGAGACTCGGGTTTTTGACAGTATTTTTGAAAAGGGGCTTGTTTAATAGACATTTCTTTTGGGATAAATA
Organism: Xenus cinereus; assembly: GCA_025774025.1. NCBI lineage: Eukaryota > Metazoa > Chordata > Aves > Charadriiformes > Scolopacidae > Xenus > Xenus cinereus. Next base: position 20,035,253 of record JAOXJK010000002.1, read on the forward strand.
CCAATTAAGGTAGTGTATTTTTACTTTATAGTATACCAAATAGTTAAAAATGTGTCCTTTTTAGAACTTTTTTAGAGTGCTTTTTATTGCACCGGTATAGCTGAAATGACTGCAGCTTAGCTAGCCAAAAGTGCAATTTGGGAAGTTTACAGATTCTTAAAAGAGTTTGACTTGTACATTTGTCATTATTTGTGGAGGCCGCATTTGCACTGTTTGCGTTTCCAAAGCTTGTTCAAAATTTAACAAATGCATAGTGTCGTGGAATATGGAAGCTGAGAGTAATATGGGAAAATGTTCCTTAAATTAGTAACGAAGGGAGACAACGTGCTGTTGCTCTTGAAGAAGTTTGTTCTTCTGGTCAAACAGGAATTTGTGCTACTAAACATCTATTGCAGCTACACCCAAACCCCGTGTAAAGACAAAATTAAAAGTGCACAGTTAACATCAAAGGAACAGGAAATTACACAGTAAAAGCCACCGTGCTGTTTTATTTTTTTCTCCTGTGGACACATGCATTGAGATACTGCCTTTGTTTTTTTTTAATGTGAGGGGGTTTTGATGGAATATACATCTTTTTTTCTTATTCTTCTTCTCTCTTTCCCTTATCATTACTTTTATTCATAAGAGCTCATGTGGGAGAACTCTGACAAGGCCAGTGTTCCTTTTCTGTCCTAGTGATTGTGTGTGTTTCCATATTGGTGACAAATATTCCTGAAATATTCCGGAATTCTGAAAACATCTCAGACACATGCTATCTCATTCCTGCAGACATCAAAAATAACATCCTTTTGCATATGGGACTTATTTGGGAAGTGTCTTCTGCATATTACAAAGAATTCTGCTGTTTGTCAGATTACATACGGTTGTGAAATCTTAAGTGTTTCAAATTTTATTTCTTTACAGGCCAGAAGCAAAATTTGGATGAAGTGACCTACCTAAATTGCCGCCATGAGCAGAAGCAAGCGTGACAACAACTTCTACAGCGTTGAGATCGGAGACTCTACTTTCACCGTCTTGAAACGGTATCAAAACTTAAAGCCCATAGGATCAGGAGCACAAGGGATAGTATGGTAAGGTTCCTTTAAAATTTGGATGTACTTTTAGGTTCCCTTAATAGAATTTTTGGAGTCCTTTAATTGTTGTTTGCTACTGAGAAGGAGTGTGGAGAACTACCTGTTGTGTGCAAAGCGACAATAATAATTATTGGCTGTTTTTTCCCAGCAAGGGCCGTTGCTGTTGGGTTTTGTCCCGTGTCCGTTCCTGCTTCCCAACCAATGCCCTTCTGGGCACATTCAGCCGGCTGTGCCGAGTCCCATCAATTAACTGGGAGGAGAACCTGGAAAAAGAAACCAATCTAATCCTAAGGCACACTGCTCACAGTGAAACAAACACCAGAAATACTCTACATAATATTTGCTGCTTGTAAATGCTTGAAACGGTTTGTCAGGGGCCTCTTTTGCTTAGTTTCATCATCTAAGTAGTCCCTGACACTGGTTAGTGAGCGTTTGTGATGCTGACTGTCGCTGTAATACATAAATACCTGATGCAGTTTAGGAGAATAGGACCTGACAGTATAATTCTTTGAATAAAAAAATCTGCTGTGTGGACTGAAGAGTGTCCGACTGATTTAAGATTGGTGACAACGAGCTGCTTGGAGGCACCGCTTCCTCTGCGGTGACATTGCCCCACAGAGAAATGTTGCTTTCAGCTTTTTGCTAGTTTTTTGAATGTTCAGGAGGAAGATGTAGAAAACCCAGGAACTTGCAGATTTTCCAATTTATTGTAACTCTTAAGATGCTAACCAGGGACATAAAAATACAAAAGAAACACCAAGGAAGAAAAAGATAGGGAAAACATAATCTTCTCAAACACTTTTCCCTGTAACCTCTTTGCTGCATTGATCTGGTCTTGATCAGTGTTTAGAGAATGTGTGGAATGGGTGGGGTTTTAATTCGTGTTTGTGTTTTAGCTGCATTAATTATAAAACAGTGTAGTTACTACAAGGGAAAACTTGAAGGCTAGTAGTCTAGAAAGAGTTATTTTTGAAGTGTCACTTTCTGGCACTAAGATTATTTGATCTGGAAGTAGCAGTGGCAGAAAAGCTGATCTGAATTTTGTTTGTTTGTTAATATAACCACGTAGGCAGTTGTTTGACTCAATTTTGTTTAGTTGCTGCAGAAAGGCCTGCAAAAGCTTCAGATGTTATTACTGTCCTTCTCATTCCCAGCCTGTTTTCCAAACTTGCTGCCCCTCCCGGAGCTGAGATCCAAAACCTGACCGTGTAATTACTCTGGTGTCATTCTGTAATTGCTGCTCGGGGTAATTGAAGCCTTTTTAGTTAAACCCCTCTGATTACTCCGAGAAGGACTGGAGTGCTCATGTGGTTAAATCTTGCCCATGTCTGGAGGATGCAGGGTGTAATTCTTGTCATTTGGGTTGGGGCTTTTGTTGCATTTTTTATTTTGTTTTTTTTGTAAAAGCTGATCCACCTTGATTTGATGGACTATTAAGTTGGTGGCCTAAAGGCTCAACTGTATCTAATACTGAAACAGACTCTAAGGCTACTGGTATGTACTGGTGATGCAGAATTTTAAATGCTGGTACAGGAGTCCCATGGTGGTCCAGTTTTTCCTGGCCAACTCTTTGCTTCTCTTCCATAAGATATTCCTTATTTTGGGGGAGTAGGTGGGGGAAATTCCAGACAGTGGAAAATGTAAACCAAAAAAGGTTAGCAGCATATGTTGTTTCTCATTTTTTTCTTTTTTCAATAGTGACTAGAGGTTTTGGTGATGTAAAAAAAAAAAAAAAAATCATTTAAGCCTCCGTACTATATAGACAATATGGTTTTTAAAGTAGCTAGTTGGATTTAGTAGATGCTCAGCATTTACTGGCAGATGTTCTGGGTTAGGTTTGAGTACCGTTCTTGATAAGAGACAAGAAAACAGTTTATTTAGTAACTGATAAATATTTCCTGAGGGAGCCTGTCGTCAGCTGTGGCATTACCTCTTGCAGGAAACAAAATCCGTGCCTTCCTGTCGTGGAAATGTGACACGTTTGGGAGTTGTCCCCAGGAACAGTCTCCGTCACTTAAACAGCCGATGACACTGAATCATATGACGATCTTGGCGTTAGTCTGCAAACAAAATGTTATTCTTCCTTTTTCCCAAGTAAAAGCCAGTGACATCAAGATGTCAAAGCTTTCCTAACATTTTTTTTGTGTTTTATCTTGACATTGGTGCTGTCATTGTCATGAGGGCATTAAGCAACTGCATAAGTGAAAGCACAGGACCTTTATATAACCTACTTTTCCTCTCCTCCCTCCCTCCCAGTGCGAGGATTTTACATAAAATTGATGTGCTTTTTATGTTTGAAGTGTTTTGGATCTTTTTTAGACAGTCTGTTCTTGAGTGGCAAGAACTCAGTATCTTCAGTAAGATATTTTAGGAAGCAGATATCCTGCGTTATTTTGTGGAGATTGTCGTGTGTCAGTACTATGAAGCTGGGAAATGTTCTAAATTTTGAATCTAAATTTTGAATAGCATTCGAGAGCACTTTGCTATTACACTCCCCAGAGGTGAATAATACTGGAAATTTGGTTTATCTGCAGTCATGGTACAGAATATCTGAAAAAAATAGCAACTGCCACAGCTTAGAGGACCTTGACACTGAGATGGTGCTGATGTTATTTTTAATTACAGCGCAGCTTACGATGCCATCCTGGAACGAAACGTCGCAATCAAGAAGTTAAGCCGACCGTTTCAGAACCAAACCCACGCGAAAAGAGCCTACAGAGAGCTTGTTCTCATGAAGTGCGTTAATCACAAAAATGTGAGTACGGCGCCCTGCTTTACACGTGAAAGACTTAACCAGAAGGTTATTCCTCGGAAAAGTCTTAAAAGTGCCTTTAGAGGGTGGCATCCTCTTTAGAGGTTTTCATTGCGTGGTTGTGTCTCCGTGATAAGTACAGAAGGATCTTTCAGAAGAGCTATTATTGACTGGTTTTAATACCTGCCCAATCTTTAAATATGCCCTTAACTCAGGCAGGGAGTGAGTGTTACATTACTACACTTTACAGGCAGCTGGCAAATAAAAATACCGTGAGTGATAAGTGCATCCTTGTTTCTGTTGCTGCTGCTAGACAAATAGGAGAAAAAAGGCTGTAGCTCTCTCTTGGCGAAATTATGTATTTTTTCTAAGACAGAGATGGTTTATATGTGGATTCTCTGAAGGAGGTTTTACCTACTAGCATCATCTGTACGGTGATAAACTTTTCAGACCTCACTGACTCTTAATGAATAGTAGCTAGACCTGTTTCTGCGCATCCCATCCATTCTTAGCAACTGGGAAACATCCTGAAGCAGCTCCAAGAATCATTTTTTCTCTTTGGATGGAGTTATTGCTTTGCCTCTGTCAATGGCAAAGTGGTATCTCTTAAGTAGGCATTGTCAGTTTTTATTTTTCCTCAGATGAAATAAAACTCCAACCAGTTCTCTTCACATTGAAAGTAGGAGGCAGGGAAAGACTGACCAACTTCCTTAGGTTTTAAGCTTTGAATATCATCTTGTTATATGCACGCAGAATGTCTTTAGATGATGCGATTTGTGGAGAAAAGATCTTCCTCCTAAAATCATTAGCATCTAAATTATTAGCATGTTGGGTCTGGTCAAGCCACAGAGCATCCTGAGCTTGAGTGTGTACTGGGAGGTTCCCATTCAAACACTGGGCATCAGTTGTGAAATGTTGTCTTTGCAGCTTTGCTATTGCTGTGGTGGAATTGGTGCAGTTAATACTTCCTCTCCCCCTTCCTACAGATAATTGGCCTCCTGAATGTGTTCACACCACAAAAATCCCTGGAAGAATTTCAAGACGTGTAAGTCTGATTTGAATTGAGAATTAATTTAAAAAATATTCAGACAGAAAGATGAACAAGGGAAAGGATACAATAAAAGAGGAGCATTATCTGATTATTATTGTGGTATTTTTTTCTTCATAAGCTACATAGTGATGGAGCTCATGGATGCAAATCTCTGCCAAGTGATTCAGATGGAGCTAGACCATGAACGAATGTCCTATCTTCTTTATCAAATGCTGTGTGGTATCAAACATCTCCATTCAGCTGGAATTATACACAGGGTAAGTGAACTTTAACTGTGTATATTTGGCATTGCACCTGGTTTTGCCTTGAGTAATTAATTCAGAAATAGGAGCACAAAGGGTGATCCATAGCCCATCCCACAGGCAGACAGAGAAAGCTGTTAAGAAATCATCACACCTTTTTCCACTGTAATTGTGGAATTAACCTTTTGAATGACGTGATAATAATCTGCACAGAGCAAATAACGATTTTTGCTGTGAGTTACATTACCTCCTCTAATTCTATATAATGTTTATTTTAGTAGTCATGGCAGGAAGGAATATCTGAAAGCATCTCTGCCTTTATTGTTTTGGTGACCAAACCTGAAATCCCATCTTTTGAAAGAACTGCCTGTTTTATTTCTGCTCTTTTACTAGCAGAGTAATGAATAAATAGCTGCAGTCTCCAGATAAACAGCTGATGATAAACACCTGTAAGTGGAACTTTCATACCCCTGTGTGTCACAAAGCATTCGCTCAGCCTGCCCCCAGGCAAAGCTGGTTATTGCTTTTTAAACAGCGTGTGTGTGTTGCAGTCCAGGCAAGAAATTCTGATTTAAGGTTGCCTGTTCAAGTTAAACATCTTATCGTTTGTAGTCCCGTAAAGTGGCATCAAACTCCTGAGCCTGGAGAAGTCATGGATAAATGTAAATGTTCATATATTTATAGAAAAGAAGTAACTGCTCAGGTGATTGTTGGGCAGGAGTAAAGGCAGATTTGAGGACAGAATTCCTGCCTCTAAATACAGGTGAAGTGTGAAACGCTTCATGTTGTGCAGTTACATGAAGTACTGGGATAACCTATTCCACAGAGACTATAGATGCAATTGCTATGTAGATAGTAACATACTCATGCATGAATGCTTTTGAAGGACATGGGCAGATAGATTTCCCTTGCATGTCTTCATGGCAGATTTTCGGCTGACAGCTGCTTCTCAGGCTTTGTTAGGAGATTAAGTATGTTTGGGCAAAACATTTGCATTATTTACCTGCCGCATGCCTGATGCCTGGGTACTTCAAGGCATCAAAATCCTGTTTCTCTGTGGAACAAGTCAAGCAAAACCTCAGGAGATGAGGAAAGTGTGCTGGAAAAGGGACATATTTCATATGGACCATGGGGCTGCAACAGCAGCTCTTTATTTCACTCTTCTGGGCTTTCAGCACAACCCTCATTAATGTCTAAAGCTAATTACTTTGTTGAAACTAGTTATTCCTTAAACGTAGTCCAGACCACTGTGGCTGCCCGTGGAGCTACCTGGCGATGAATCCAGTGTGCTTCTTCAGTGTCCTCTAAAGCCTTAAACTTTTTTGGGTGTTGGTAGTTCCACATGGATTTTAACCGGGATCTTCAGCTTCTGACGCAGCTGCGATAATCTCAGCATCCCGGTGGTGTTTCCACAGCTTGCTGAATGACTGAAATGACAACGATCTGTGTATACGTGCCTGTGGCACTGGGTACTGCCTGCCGTAGGAGTAAATGGGATTTTTCATAGCAAACTGAAGGCACGGAACAAGCAGAGATCAAACACAAAGAATTTTGTGCAATTTCACTTAAAAGTTGTAGGGAGCGTATTTATCTGCCATGTCAGTGGATAAAGATTTGATGTTGGTAAAAATTTGACAGTAGCTTTACCCCGGCTTTAGCAGATGTTGGCAAATGAACATTACTTTGTTCAAAACACTTTGCAGAGCTGGAGTTGCCAGCAAGTGTAGAAGCACGTGTTCATTTGTATTTCGCGGTGTGAGGAGGGCGAGTGATCGGCGTGGCAGAGTTGTGCCTCACTGACTTGCTGAAGGACACAAAATGTCTCGTTAGTCTTGCATGGAGGCTCTGAAACACTGGATTCTGACTGATTTTTCAGCACTTAACAAAGGTGCCTAATTATGGAAGACTTTCACACAAATCTTTCTTTAGAAAGGGAAAAGCTCATGGAAGCCATGAGTGACCCTCCAGAGATGCCCCTCTCTCCCTGTCTGGGTAATGGGGGTTGGCCATGAATAATCTCTGATTTTTAGGCACTGACATGTTACATTTTTAAGATTAGGCAAGATATCTTCTGCTATAAGTTCTGGATATATTTATACAGCCTAAATAACTTGCTCACCCTTTGAGGAGCTTTTGAGTCCGTGTTGATTTAAAACATCAGAGTTATTGGTTCTGCATGAATTTGGAGGCAGTGTCAGTCACCTCTCGCCTCCATCATTTTGAAGGACAGTTGTGGATTCCAAATTACAGCGTGTTGCTGGGCTTCCTGACAACTACATGATGCTCAGCAATTAAGGATGGACAGTGCTCTGTACGGTTTTGCTTTTTGTCCTCATTGTGATTTTTCTTTCGCAAAGGGAAGCTCTCTTTAACATTTTCAGTGTTAATCCTGCAGCTTTGGGGAGGATTAATATAGTTAATACTACGAGCATTCACCTAGGATTCTGCAATCAACATCCTCCAAATAATTGGAAGTGTGCAAAAATGAAGCTAATAATAAACAGGATTGAGGCAGAATCTGAAACATGCATATTAAATAGCTGGAATGCCTTATAATACTCAAATTCATCGGTGGCATTTGAGAATCTTTTAAGCCAAAGTTGTCTGCAGACTCTTTGTGTGTGTGATTTGGAAGCGCGTGTGTGAATATGTAAGTATGCAAGACTTCTAATTACCCGTTAAAATTCTATTGTTCTGGAACTCTTTTTTTTTGTGGTTTCCTCTCCCTTTAATGTGTCTTTCTCAGCTTTCTGAGGAGTTTTCCAAAAGCCGTACAAGTACAAATGGAAACTACATATATCTTTCAGATAGCCGCTTCTGAGTCTTTATGAAACGGAGAAAGATGGGGCTACTTATCAAACGCTGCCACGTCCCGGGTTTTTCTCTCATTAATCTCAGCAGAGAGTAGGCAGAAAGGTTCTGAGCCTTATCTGCGCCCGCCTGTGAGCTGTGAATGATTTTATGATGGCGATGGTACTCGGTTTGTAATATTTGCTCTGTGACATTCAGGTGTGTGTTAAGATCCTCCTGAAATAACGACCGACGATGCCTGGGTACGGTCCATACACATCGGTGTTGTAAAGCCACTAGTGTCATTGCGCTTTTAGGGTTCAAGTGGAGAGAATACAGTTACCGTGTTTCTAACTAAGATGCTCTGAGGCTGTATCAGGGCATCCTCCACTACAATTTAATGATTGTGGTAATTTCTGGCAGTTTTTCAATGGTGGCCCTTTGGGGTTTGGTCGCTGAAATTAGTATAAAACCAAATCCTAAATGGGAAACGAAATCCGCGTGAAAATAGGGATTTCCTTCCTGTTCAGAGAAACATCTGCATTGGTTCAAAGGAGGTAATGCAGCCTCAACTGGCAAAGAAACCTTTTACTTTTTACATTCGTTTTAGAATTTTAATAATTCTTGTACTGAGATGATTATTGCATCAAATGGTTTCAGCCATTGTCCTGTTACTTGTGTTCTGCATCGTAGTGATAACTGTTGTTCCAGTGAGCAGTTTCTAGCCCTTTCCTCAGAGCTAACATTTCTTACTAACCTCGATTTATTTCGGACATTGCTAACGTACCTTATAACGCTGGTTGTTGTATTTTCCTTCTTTAATTTGCTATATAAATCTACAAGCACAATAAGGGAATTAATTCTGGTGTCTGCTGATGAATTAATGCAGGGGGAAAAGAAACTGCAGTTACAGCAATGACCTAGTTGTAAATGTGGGGTTTAATGTTGGCAGTATTATCTTTTAAAAATGTGAACCACGGAGTGCTTTGCGCTTGTCTTAGCGGTCATATATGATGTTTCTTTTTAAAGGATTTAAAGCCCAGTAATATAGTAGTAAAGTCAGACTGCACTTTGAAGATTCTTGACTTTGGACTGGCCAGAACTGCAGGAACTAGTTTTATGATGACGCCTTATGTAGTGACTCGTTACTACAGAGCACCAGAGGTCATCCTAGGGATGGGATACAAAGAAAACGGTCAGCAAATATAGTCTTTCTTTGGCATAGCTTTATTATTTTTTTTTGTTTGGCGCACCACATTTTACATGTTAATGTATTTATTATTTTTTTTTTTCAAGCTGTAGAAATTTTATAAATTAGCCTTGTGACCAAAATGCAGATTCTGGATACACCAATTCGTTTATTCAGCTCAACCCATTAGAAATGTTTGCATTTAATAGGAGAAGAAATTGAGGGCCTTGTTTGTTTAAAAAATTAAATAACTTGCTTGGTACATTAAGTTTCAACCTGGAAGAACTGGAAATATGTTTTCTTAACACATGGTCTGTACCTTGATACGCCTTCACCTGACTTTATTCTTGATGAGGATGTAAATTGTAGCTCATCAGTAAATACATGTCCTAAATTTAAAGTTTAAATAACTATATTCAAAATAAGCCTTTCAGGATGTAGGGAACTTAAAGGCTACTGAGGAATGAAACAAGCTAGAACTACCTACTGTGGCATTACTTTTTATTAACACTGGCCTGCTTTAAGCCTGTCGCACGAAGTTCTTTATTAATGTTGCTGAAGAAAAAGTCAATAATAAAGAGACCTTAGAGCCCCTTCCAGTACCTGAAGGGGCTCCGGGAGAGATGGGGAGGGACTCTTGATCAGGGAGAGGAGCAATAGGACGAGGGGTAATGGTTTTCAACTGGAAGAGGAGAGATGTAGATGAGATTTTAGGAAGAAATTGTTTGCTGTGAGGGTGGTGAGACACTGGAAGAGGTTGCCCAGAGAAGCTGTGGCTGCCCCATCCCTGGAGGGGTTCAA
>JAOXJK010000002.1:20045813-20055860 GCA_025774025.1 Xenus cinereus
GCTGTGGCTGCCCCATCCCTGGAGGGGTTCAAGGCCAGGCTGGATGGGGCTTGGAGCAACCTGGTCTGGTGGGAGGTATCTCTGCCCAGGGCAGGGGGTTGGAACTCGATGGCCATTCATACCACGGAAGTCACAAGTTTTCTGACTCAGCTTGCCCAGTTTACATTTTCCTCTTAAATATTAAGTAATTTTGAGTTGCAAAAGTGTGAAACGTTCTTTGCACTGAAACATTGCTTAGGTTATTATGGGAGTTGAATAGATTGTTTTCTAGATCACCCTGTCAGGCAAGTGACAGTCCTGTTCCCTGAGCCAGCGTGACTTGTGTTGTGCAGCAGAGTATAAATAAAAATTAACTTTCATGTGAAAAACTCTCACGTCTTCCCAAAGCCGAATACACGGTTGTTGTGTTGAGAATGGCACATTTAGAGAATGTAAAATAAATCTGTGTGCTGACTTGAGTCAGAAGACAGCCTTGCATATGCATTTCCATATGTACTGTTGTCATTAAAAGGCTATTTACATCAACTGTTAATTTTTCTCCAGGGCTGCCTGACAAGTCCCTCCCGGGGCAGGGATGGAGGATGCACTCGCTGTAAGAACCACGGGCTGCCCACGGTCCTCTCCTCTTACACTCAGGCCTATTGTAGCCCTTTAAACCCACAGTTAAATTAAAAGTTAACTTATTTAGAGTTAAATATTGGAAATCGGCAGCTAACTGATGATTAACATTAACACTTAGTTTAATTGAACGGGGTCATCTGCCATTCCGGTGCCCTGCTGAGCTTAGGGGGGAGAATCCCGATGTATGTTTTGATGTCCGAGTAGGATTCTTTTGGTGCTATACTGAGCATATATGAAATCTTTAATTGTTTTAAAACTAGCAAGTATCCCAGACAGACTGATCATAGGCTTAACTTCTACATAGGTTTTGATACTAAAGGAGCTAAAGCACAGTTGGGTGTATTACATTAAGAGACCAGGCCTTGCCAACTCAAGACATTTTTTCTCTTAGAACTATAGATAATAGTAAGTTAACTCCAAACAGGGTTTTTAAGAGTAAAATACACTCTGTGTCACAAGCAGTAGATTGTCTTTAAAAGATTTTTGAAATCTGTAATGAGGTTTTCCTCAGTCTTTTATAGAAGTATTCACAGGAGCAGTCCTCAGTGGCCAAGTTTTCCGGCTTCATTAAAAAGTTAGAGACCTATAAATAGACAGGTTTTGTTTGATTAATGAAAATGGCAAACCCAAACACCCCCAAACATCACAAGTTTGGTTTTGTAGAGGGACCAGCAGAGTGGTTTCCAGTGGTTTTCTTGGCCTTGGAGGTAATTTGCTGTCTGAGGCCTGAAGATCATTCATTGACTCGTGTTATTTCTCTGCCCAGGCTCCTCCGTGCTGGTACCGTGTTGGACACAAACTAATTACAGCAGATTTGGGTATATCTTGGGTTGTGATGGCAGAAGGCGAAAAAGTCAACATTCAGAACTTTACTTAAAGTCAAATGCAAAACTTGGCTTCAAATCTTTGGGTCTCTAAGGCAAAGAATATGCACTTTTCTTAAGTATTTGAAAAGAGTTTTTAAAGAAAAAAAACCACTAACCATAAAATGTTGATAATTCTTTTTTTTTAAATGAACCAGGCCCTTAATTTTGACCTATTAATATGCACAACTATGGTCTCCTATCATATGATTTAGATACTATTTTAGAGGAACTTGTAAATAAGGTGGAAGGAATATTTTCAATAAGAAACAACCTCATTTGCTTGACGTTGTTGAGCTCCTTCAGAACTTTTACGTGTGATTTTTAGTATACAGTTGTTCTCATTTAAATCCCCTTCTTATCTGCTTAATTGAAATTCCAGTGTCATGTTTGACATTCAAAGTATTCGTAATGATCCAATTTCATTATTATAACTTGGAAGAAAACTTTTGGGTACAGAGTTAACAGTATCTCTGAAAGCAACCACCAAAACAATTGGCATACCTGTGCAAAGTAAACTTGTGCAGCTTTGAGTATGGCTTCCGAGTCATTTATTTTAAGGTAATGCAGAAAACTGTATTTCATACCCAAAAAATTCGCTTTTGAATTTTTTTTTTGTGTAAGATGTTATTTCAGCATAACTGGAGAAATACTTTTTAAGCAAATAATTTTAACTGAAAATCTTTTAGGAGCATACTAATATTGTCATTAACTGATCCTCTAAAATTCTAAGTGATCTTTTACTGATTGTGTTTGCTTTTTATTTAAAGGGAAAGAGAGATGCACGGTAATCTGACTTTTAGGAAATACTCGATGGCAAATTGTAATTCCTGTGTAATAGCCCATTAATTCTTCTCCTAAAAGTATAAACTGTTTAGATATGCAATATTTTGAAAGGTCAGTTTACTCTGCTACTTCAAAAATTATTCCTACAACTACAATGGAATTGCTTTCAAGAAATAAATTTATTTTTGGTGCTCCAGCCCAGCCCGCTGCTCCTCGGAGCTTGGAGAAGGGCTTTATTTGATTCGTGTGTCTCTCTCTCTCTGCTCCAGCTCTCGCTCTAGCACTATATTAAACAAAAGGATGTTTTTCTGCCTTGTATTTGAGACAGTTAAAAGCTAATCCTTATATACACGGTGTATTTTCAAGTGTTTGCATTGATTAATATAAAGACTCGCTCCTCTTCCTGTGCTGTCTCTGCAGTTTATAGGATGCAGTCATGTTATGCTTCTTTTAATTTTAAATGACTGTTTGCTTTGCTTTTCCTTCTTTTTGTGCTACAAACATAGTGGATTTATGGTCTGTGGGGTGCATTATGGGCGAAATGGTTTGCCACAAAATCCTCTTTCCAGGAAGGGACTGTATCCTTGTGCTGCTGCAGCAGGTCGAATGGCTCAGGAAGTGATTAACCTTTTTATTGATGTTGTGTCATGAAAATGCATATTGTACAATCTTTTTTTTTTTTTTTTTTTTTAATTAAATGAAGATGGATTTTTTCTCGTGAGACGCTAAAAAAAAATTAATGAAGAACTTCGTTTCTATTCAGGCTGCACCTAGCAGTAGGACATAGTCTCTGCTGGTCTTGTAGGTAGCTCACCTTCACCTTCACTCAGCCCCATTACACACGCTTTTTATGGTCACTTCATGTGTGTCTGTGTGTGTATGTCTTGAGATATTTTCGTTTGCTTTATTTTGGTAACTATCTTTTATGTTAATACCATTGCATTTTGTTTTCAGTTGACATTTGGTCAGTTGGGTGCATCATGGGCGAAATGATCAAAGGTGGTGTTTTATTTCCTGGTACAGATCGTATCCTTACCTTTGGCCTGGCGTGTAGTCGTAAAAGGTCCAAAGATACAGTTCCCAGATTAAGGTGGTTCCAGCTTTTAAAATACTGGTCTACGGTTGTACCATTTAATGCAAAGCCACAGCGCAGCGTCCGTGTGTCTGACTGTCGTTAGAGACTAACACTACGCAACAAAATACCACTTGGGCAAACTGGCTTATTTTTCTTTTCCCTTTTTCCTTTTTTTTTCCCTCTTTTTTTTTTCTCTCTTTTTTTTTTCAATTTAATATAATGTCTATCCATTGCTTTTGGATGTTGTCACATTTCAGACAGGTTATTTATTTTGTTGTTGTTGTTTAGGTGGTGTTTTACTGGTTCACATGCATTGATTTTTGCTTTGGAGGTCATTTTTATGTAATAACTTACCGATCTTGTTTGGTACCCGAGGGTGTTAGCGGTTATTGTTCTTCATATTTTATAGGAAATGTCTACAAAATGTCTAAAAAAGGTCTACAAAAAATTCCTAACCAGCTTCATTAGTGACACTCTGGAGTTTTACATTTTTGTACACAGAAATGATGCTGCAAAGAGCTTTCAGAAATACCTGGCGCTTCTTTCTGTCCCATGAACAGCGTGGTGGCATCTGTCCATGCTTCAGAGAAAGGCTCTGCTCCAGGCAAATGGAGCTGAAGCCTCTGGGTCATCCCTAAAATTAGTGGATCTGATTGGAGTTGGGCATCTGATTTGTTTTCCTAATAGTTATGCTCCGGTTTTTTAGATGCTTTCAAGTTTTTTAGATATTTTTTCCCCAGGCCTGTACTAAAGCACCGTAGAGCTTGAAAATCCTTATAGAAAGGTCTACTTTTAAGTTTTAAGAACGTAAGAGGGGACCTGCTATATCCAACTGAAGGTTTAAGTGCCCCAGTGTCCAGTCTTTGACAGGAGCCGAAAAGAAAAAGTTGGGGAGAATACAGGAATGAGCAAAGTGTATATAAAACTTTACCTGAGCTCTCTCCCAGTATCAAACCATCTGCAACTGGGAATTTCTGAGCCAAATGTTGCCTTTTTTTATGCAGTAACATGTTTTAAATTCTTCTGCCGTGAACTGGTCAATCTGGTCAATCCAATCTCCCCTTTACTTGCATAAACTTTTCAATTAAGATGTTCTTGCGCGTCCTTGAAACTCTTTAACTTCTGCATCCAAAATTGCCACTGGCCCGTTTGGGCCAAGATTTCATCCTTTGTGTCCCCTCTGTCAACATGTGTTGAGGTCAGGAGGTGAGTTCTTCTCCAGAACCCAGACAATGCCTTTATTTAAATTCATTTAATACGTTTTGTGAGTCTCTTTAATTTTCTCTGTTCCTCAGAAGTATATCCTTTGCCAGTTAGTTATGATTCTGAGTAAAATACGTGTTGCCTTGACTATGCTATCATAGTCTTGCTTTGTTTCACTGTTTTCCCTAAGGAGGTAGTCCTAATTAACGGTGATGAACTTGGTATTTTATTAGAGTTTTCTGTGTTTTCTCTCTGTCGCTTATTTCATCTGATTTTAACGTAACTTTCTGGCTGAAAATTAGACACAGTGTTTTTCTTAGCTGCGTAACCTTAGATATTGATCAATGGAATAAAGTCATAGAGCAGCTAGGAACCCCCTGCCCTGAATTCATGAAGAAATTACAGCCTACGGTCCGGACTTACGTGGAGAACAGACCTAAATACGCTGGATACAGTTTTGAAAAACTCTTTCCAGACGTCCTTTTCCCAGCTGACTCTGAACACAATAAGCTTAAAGGTAAGGTCCGTCTTCTGTGTGTTGTGTATTTGGAAAGTTTTAAGACTGTGATGTATTGAACAGAAATATATCTGGGGTTTGGTCACTGTAAAATCATCCCTCTAAGGGTTTAAATATTGTGATATTTATATCACGGGAATGGATGAAGGTGCCAGTGTATGATTACCTCCACTCTCTCATATTCTCTGAAACAGCTACTGGTCTGGAGTTACCTTTATAAAGAAAGATAAATATATATATATTCCTCTCCATGCCAGAGACCAACATGATTTAGAGAAGAGCAGGGGGAGGGTGGAGTGGAGTTTGTGTGGGCAGAGCAGATCTTCTTTCTCTAGGGATGAAAATAAAGGGTTTATATTCATAATACATAGATACCCTGTAGTTACTGAAATAACTTATTGGTTCTAAAATTCACCTGCTCAGTGGAGTCACCGTATTTTCTGTGACCAACAGTCTGTGGTGGTTTTATCCCCGTAAGCTGTAAGGGGGGCAGCAGGTCCTTGCCCGCTGCTGTTCCGGAGAAGGCTGTAGAGCTGAGCTGTATTTCCCGTGGGGGTGTCACACCAGGGGACACTGTGTGCTGAAAATACACAGTGAGACACGTCCAGCCCCTTTCCCACCCAGGTTATTATCTTCTTTTTTTTTTTTCCCCACCAAACGGACCCACGTCATGTTGCAGAGATATTAAACTGGAATTTGTTTGCTCTGGGTCTCCTCCTCTTACGAGCTTTGAAATGCTGTGGTATGTGCACCGTATGTGGCACTAATCTAAATAGAAAATTCCACTTTTGCAGCAAGTCAAGCAAGGGATTTGTTATCAAAAATGCTGGTTATAGACGCTTCTAAAAGAATCTCTGTGGACGAAGCCCTGCAGCACCCGTACATCAACGTTTGGTATGACCCATCAGAAGCAGAAGCTGTAAGTTCTTGGTTTGGGTCTCTCAGTAGGAAGGTACCGCAGCAAAGCAAACCTGTGAGGCTCAGTGTCATTGCCAGGAAGAAGATTGTTCCACGATCTACACATTTCCCTAGAAGCTTAACTGAACCATAATCACTTTTATTGACATCAGTAGATATGTTTATCAGAAGTACTATGAGGAATGGGCACAAACTGAAGTACCTGTATCTGTGTGTGTGTTCCTGTATAATTGCATACAATCTCCTGGACACATAGTAATGCATCTGAAATCTTCTACGTAAGGCTCTAATTTATGGAACTTCGGTTGTTTCAGTGTGGTTTGATTGCCTGTTACAGGATTGTGAGGTATTTACTTCTGGGTGAGAGAAATATTTTCGTCAGTGATACCAATTGATGGTACTCTTAAACTAGAAAATAAGCGTTGCAGGAAAATCTGAGTACGAGATACTGAGCTTTCAATTATTAACATCAGTCACCAAAAGAGATTAAGTGAATATTTTTTAAATTAATTTCAGGATAATTTCAATTTATGAGAAAAGAGTAATTTTTTTAAAAAGAAAGGTGATTGATGGTAAGCCACTAAGAATAGGAAAAGATGCTTGATGTAAATGGTGCAATTAGAATTTTTGCTGGTCTATAATAACTACAGGGGAAAATTTAGTAATTAATAGTAAGTAGGTAAAAAGGGCTTCTTGGGCTTAGGAACTGCTGCGCTTAGGAGCTCTTTTACCAGACTCTTCAGTTTCTATTTTTAATTATTACGGTAACGTAAGCAAAGAAGAAGCTTTAAACCTGTAGCAGCCTCTAAAAAATAGGCCAAGTCCAAGAATGAGAGAATATTTGACCATCTAAATGGAGTATTTAAAAATTGGGTTCATATTCTGAGTGTTTACTTTCATTTTTGATTTCTTCTGGTTTTGTATCCCTTTGGATTGCTTGATCATGAGTTGGTTTTGTTTTTCAGCCTCCACCAAAGATACCGGATAAGCAGTTAGATGAGAGGGAGCACACGATAGAGGAATGGAAAGGTAAGGAGGGCATTTTAAGTATAATAAGGCTTTTGGGAGTAGGCTGGGTCGTAACGATTACTGTTCTTAAAGTTCTTCTGAGCAACCTAATAGTGTTCACTTAAACTGCTTGGGATGGCAGGGGAATAGAGCAGCGCTTCTCAACCTCTTGGCTGTTGGGACACTAAAAATCTTCCTGCTGAGTGTTTGTAGTGAACTTGAGCTGCTCATTTCAGTCACCTTTTGCAAACCATCAGGCGGCGTTTTCAGGGAGGGAAGCTCTTCTGGACAAACTGCTACAGCTGAAAAAAAGGTAGGGGAGATGGAGCAGTGCAAGTCTGAAGCAGAAACACTAGTCTGCAAGTGAAAAGCATGTTAGCTGTACTCTTAAATCTTGTAAATCAAGCAGAGGATGTGAGAGCAGAAGCCGTAAGGAGTGTTAGTACCGGGTGAGACAGTGAGGTTACAGCTGGTGTGGGAGAGGCTGATGGTTTTCAGCCACAGGATCCTGAGAAAGTGGTGGGGATCGAGGGGTGGAACGGGTCTTAGTAGGACATCAGACTTATACTGTGTAATCTTTTTATCCCCAGGGGAAAAAAAAACTGGGAAAATGTTTCATGAATCATTTCTGACATTTTTATTGTGTTGGCTGGTAATGGACACAAGTCAGTAAAATCTAGTACTGACACATTTAAATTGCTTTCTATTAGAAACTGAGTTTGTAAAGGCAGAGACAGGGAGAATTGTGGAAATTCTCTTGCCATCCTCCTTCCAAGCAAAATTATTTCCCTTTGGAAGCGGATGTGCTGAGGGTTTTTCCAGTGATATGGAGTTTACTTCTGAGACTCCCACAGCCCTTGAAGTTATAATTCTTAAACGCTTTTTTTCTTCCACACTGTACATAGCATTGGTTTTCCAGAGACAGATAAGGGGTAATATTCTGAGTTGCATTTAACATGTTTAGTCTTTTTCTTCTGTTGTTACTTGTGTAGATTCACATCTGACGTCTTTTCTGGGTAAGAAGCTGCCATTAGTCTTAGAAACCTTCTGGGTGGTACCCGGGGTGTGTGATTCGTCCGTGTTCCAAGCCCTTCTAAGCTGTTTAAGGACGAGGAACTTCTGTAACTGGAAGATAAAGTTGCTGCTTTCATTTGGATTGGCTGCTTAATGCCAATATTGTATTGCATTTCATGGTGATCTGGACCTTTAGATGCTGTTGCTGAGGAAATTTAGTGGTAAATGTGTGTTGGGAGGATGGCAGTGCTCTCGGGGCTTGTTCCTCCCTGGTCTTTTGACAACTGCGGGTTGAGTTTATCTCTACCAAAGAAGCCATTGATAAAAACCAAGTGATCATTCAGACTCAATTTAACCTCTGGTCCCCAAGGAGCCTGGACCAGAGAGTCTTAGGGCAATGTCAGTGTGTTCTTGAGAGAGCCAGGACGTTGTAGCTCCAACAGAAAAGAATTGTACGTTTTTATATCCAGTTGCTCTGTAGCCTACAGCCTGTTCTCAAAACTAATTTTTACAGTGAAAGGGTTATGAAGCCTTGGAATGGGCTGCCCAGGGAAGGGGTTGAGGCACCATCCCTGGAGGTATTTAACAGACGGGTTGCCATAGTGCTTAGAGACATGGTTTAGTGATGGTTTTTATCAGAGTTGGGTTGATGGTTGGACTGGATGATTTCAAAGGTCCTTTCCAACCTGGGCAATTCTATGATTTTAATTCTGAACAGTAATACGTTCTAACAGGAGATGTGTTATTGATCCAATCTTGGGTTTGCACATTCATTGTTTGCCTTCACTTCTCTGCGTTTTCAGAGTTGATATACAAGGAAGTCATGGACCTGGAGGAGAGAACCAAGAACGGGGTTATACGTGGACAGCCAGCCCCTTTAGGTTGGTTACAATAAAAGCACGGTACCAGAGTGACATTGAGTCGTAGGTCAGGAGGGAGTAAAGCTGTTCAAGACATCCAAGAGTAACCTAACTCAAAAATATGGCTCTTAAATTACCAATAACCTCTTGAATTCTCTTGGAGGTGTTGCTTATTTGAATGGAATATTTGGGGATGACCTTTTTATTAATCTGGCAAATTCCTTTGTCATTGTCCCTGCGTAACTGATACTTCATTGATTTCAGTCCTCAAGAACCACGTTGGTACGTACCGGTACCGTGTTGCTGTAATCTGGTTAGAGGTGTAACGTGTAGCTGGTACAGTTTCAGTTAAAGATTCAACCGCTGCTCCCATTTACTAAGGAACGAAAGAGGATTTCTGGAAGCTTATGGAATGCTTTCAGAAACCGTTGCTGAATTCTGGAGCAAAATGTGCCCATTAACTGACTGTTGATAGGGCTCCATCTGCGCTCCTGAAAAATGGTGGAGGGTTGTTGCTGACGCTGCTCAGAGCTCGCTGAAGTCCGGACTCTGAGAAATCACTCTTTCTGAGATTGAAGGGGTTCGATGTGGCCATTTCCCAGCTGGACACCGGCTGTTTCCCAGCCTGGAGAGGAGGGATCTGATGGGGACAAAGAAATCCAGGCCCCTTTTTTCTTTATCAAAATGTGTAGATATAGTCAAGCTTTGGGTCTCAAGGTTTTGTAGGGTGTTTGGGATTTTTACCCTTCAGCCATTAGCACTTGCTGTCATTTGACCGGTGCCGACCTGGTGATTTGTAATTTGACCATGTGAGTTCTGTGGTTCTTGACGTACCCTTCATTAAATACCTGTGTGTTTTATTTACTTTGATGGTGGATGGAGACACGTCTCTTCAGACTTGCCGGCAGAGGGGAAAGGGGTGACTTTTAGGAAGAGACAGACTAGTGCAAGGACCGAACCCTGCGACCGTGTCTGCAACTGATTTGCTGTTTTGTTTCTCATAGCACAGGTGCAGCAATGATCAACGGCTCTCAGCACCCATCCTCATCCTCATCCGTCAACGACGTGTCTTCGATGTCCACGGATCCAACATTGGCCTCTGATACAGACAGCAGCCTAGAGACCTCCGCGGGCCCGCTGGGCTGCTGTAGATGACTACTTGGGCTTTTGGGGGGTGGGAGG
>JAOXJK010000002.1:20055963-20108475 GCA_025774025.1 Xenus cinereus
AAACTGTAAGTTGTGTTAAAAGCAGCCACTTTTTTTGCTGTAATTACCTGTAAAATATTAAACCTGATAATTTTTATTGTGGTTTTAAAATCTGCATATTTGCTTTACTATTATGCTGCTGATCTTTTTTTACTGAATTTGTAAGATTTGTTTTATCGAAGCACATGTTAATGTTGTGGTCGTTACCATAGAACGAATTATTTAAGATTTTCTAGGTTTTCAATTTATTTTTTTTTTTAAATTAGAATTTATTCCAGATGTTTTGTTCATGATATCCTTCCAAGTTTTATGCTCGGTCATACGTCCATGTCCAGGTGGAGGAGGAGAGAATTGAGTGCAGCCGGCTCTGGGAAGTTTTGGGCACACTACTGTGGTGCTGGCACTCAACAAAATCCTCTTTTATTTTGGCCACTTGCCTGTAATACTTCAGCAAAAGCAACGATGAGTGATATTTATATATATATATTTTTTTTTTTTAGAGAAACAGTCTACAATCCTTTGCAAAGTAACCTCATCCTGAAGGGTTTTATGAACTCAAAGCAAAGCGTATCTTCAAAGCTGCAGCAATCTCCAGCCTCACGAAATAGCGCCATGTTTTCTGCAGCGCTGTGACCTGCCAAATCTTGTGATCGCCATAAAACGCGAGGATACTTCATGAATAATACATTGCCATGCAAATAAACTGTTTACTTCTAGCTTGTAGCCTGTTTTTGTACACACGAAACCAAGTGTTTCCAGGATGTGGAGGCTGCCAAGAGGGAAAGCGAATCTGCTGTAGCTGTACTTTCCTGTAATACCTGATTCTTGGGAGTTTTGTTTCTTTACTCGTTTTTGTGTACTAAGGCGAGCGCTTTTTTGGGCAGAAGAGGGGATGACGTGAATGCAATAGGGGCAAAACTTCACCTATTTCTCCACCAGAAGTAACTGATTGCTAAAAACCATGAAGTGGTAGGAGAACCTCAGGATTTCTGTAGCTAAAGCATTAAGCGAGCAATATCTGCCATCCAAAGGAGGGAGAAATAGTGCTGTATAAATTAATATTTATCTCTTTCATTTCACCACGAGACCAGTGTAGCAGAAATCTTAATAATGGTTCATTTTAAGTCATAAATATTCAGTAGTTTTCAGCACTGAAGCTCCAGGTTTCAATACACTTTTTAAACAAAAGATATATTGAAATATATAGAACAGTTACTAAATAGTCATGTGAAATGGTGCTGCTCCTCACAGAAGTATTTTAACTGTTTACATTTTATATTTACAGAATGATTTATGTATAACTGACTTAAGTTTATGTATGAGTTAAACAATCATTCAGAATTTATTCCTTTGGAAAATGCAGATTTTTAGTGAAGCTAGGCTGTATAATTGATTGCCTTGTGTAGATGCATATTTTGTGTAGTGAATTAGAATGTGAAGAGGAATTTAAATCGGTGACGCTCAGAGAAATGAGCATTAAAAAGGGCAGAAGCCTTGCCAGGCGCAGAACTGGCTACAGAGGTCATCGGGGATGACCCATGCTCTTCAGTGTGGTTCCTTCTGCTCCTTGGGTTAAATAAGTGTCTTTTGGAAGTTCTAACTGAAAGGGGAAAAACATTTGTCTTTGCAGAAAATCTTTGCTTTCGCTGTCTGACGTGTCTCTTTAAAAAAACATGCAGGGTGGCAAGGAACGGTAATGTCTCAAAAGGGACTAAATTGATAAACTGCACGGTTGTTCCCTGGCCTGGCCGGACTCTGGTAAGTGCTGTGGGCGTCTCCTTTCGTTTTCCTCCCTCGTATTTAATATTTCCACATTGCCTTTCTAAACCACGTTTGTTAAGGCAGTTATTTTTACAGGATCCCACCAAATTGTGTATTATCTCAGAACAGGCAGGACGCGTTTGGATTCATCTGGCACTGGAACGTAGAAAATCTGCTCCAGTTGAACGGATACCAACAGAACAGCCTATTTTCTAATTTTTTTTATCAAAGTTTAAGCTGTGAATTAAGCCTAGATTGTTGGTCGTACACCAGAACTGCCTCTTGGGTTGGGTCAGATGATATTCTGGTCCCCAGAGCGTAACGAAGTTAAGACTGACGGAATGAACTTCTCACGCCTGTAAGTGCTGTTAAGAACAGAAATTTGGTAAATGTAATTTCTGTTTAAATTTATTTTGGGCCCCTGTGGGTTGCAGTGATGATTGGAATATTTTGAAATAATTTTTATTGTCGCTTCCCAGCGTCCTTAAGAAAAATGACTTTTAAAATGGATATTGAGGGAAGCAGTTGGGAGGCTTTTAGCGGAGCGTGCTCTCTGCAGCGACTGCACCGAGGCCCCGAGCCCGGAGGAGCACGGGCTTCTTTTTATTAAGGTGGGGTTAACGAAGGGACCGTCCACCGACAGCCCTCGCGGTGTGAGCGACCTCCCTGTGGAGGAGCTTTGCCCCTGCAGACCCAGAGGTCACTTTTGGCACCGTCTTCAGAGCGCTCTTGCCTTTTTATGTTCTTTTTGTTGCAACTGCTTGCATTTTAGGCAAATTAAAGTGATGGGAAATTTCAAGGACGAGAAAATCAGCTTCAGTAACCAAATTATCCCAACAACGTGTGAGTCTTAACTTCCCTTTTTATTTGTTGAAATAGAAAATTATTTCAGATAGTTGTACACCGCCACCGAGCGCAAACAACCGGGTAGCTAGAGTCCAGCTGGCTGGTGTTACAGCATTAGATCCTGTACTATCTACACTGTACAATTTTATTTAACTTAAGTATTAAGTTTTATTTCACTCTATGATTCCAGAATCTTCTTCTGACAAAGCGCGTGCAGCTTTTCCTCTTCCAGGGCCGTTGCGGTCCGTGGGTGTTGGTGGGGACTGACTTGCAGGGACCCCTCTGACGCGTCGGGGGGGAGAGGTTAGAAGTTGGGCAGTAACGAGGAGGTTAATTGCCACCTTCTGCGGTCGGAGCTGTGGCAGGGTCAGGGATAAGATGGTTCTGCTGTTGTTAGAAGGAGGTTCGTTACGAATTTGCGGTAGAATCGGGGGGAAAATCGCTACCGTTGGGTGCTGCCCCTCTGCTCTGTGAAGCCGGTTGTTGATGGGTGACAACAGGGTGAGACTTGAGGTTTTTGTGTGGGGGTGTGAGAGGAGCTGGGCTGCCCGAGCAGCACCCGTCGGACCAACAGCCCGAGACCAACCTGGGGGACGGGGTCACCCCAGCGGCGGTGGCTCTGCCAGGCCGAGCTGACGCTTCCCCGGGCGCCGCTCTGCGGGGTGGGGTGGGGGTTCCTTTGGAAGCCCCTGGCTGTGCTGTACGTGGGGGTGTCTGGACAGGAATTCTGGCTCCCGACAAAGGTAATGGCAGCAGAAATTGTTGGGTAAAGCCCAACAGGCAGGTGGGAATGGAGGGGAGGATGCAGGAGCTGGATCTGAAGGTGCAGGAGCTGGACCCGAGGCGGTTGTGGCAATAGCACCCTCTGCTGCCTCTGGCCAAGTAGGTAGAGAGTTACTGATGTGGATTTTATGGAAAATTGCTTCTCTGAACACAGGCTGTTTCGTTAGAGAGCAAAAACGAAGCACCCTGTGGGGTGTTTGCACAAGTAGAGTGCTCTGGGTTGACGTACGTGGGGTTTGTCTCACCACTGCAGAAAGGAAACCGACCGAAAAGCCAGGACAGGGGATGGTTCCCACCCGGCCAATGACCCTGAGCGTATTAAATGTTTCCCAATTAATATTATGGGGGAAGGGAAGGCGACGGTTCATCTCATGCTGTCTTACTGTTTCCAACTGCTGAAGGACGTGAGTGACTCTAGATCCGGTTTGATTTGCTGTTGAAGCAGCTTGTCCAGGCTGTTACAGTTTATTTTCCTCGTGGTATTTTGGTCCTTACCTATTTAGTTTGGGGCCCGGAGTTGAAGGGGAGCCGTCTGCATTTTTCAGCAGGATTAGAAAGAATGGTTTTAATGAAGAAATGTGCTGGGACTCGACCGCCTACCCAGATTTTCAATTCATTTAATTTATTCTTAGTTAAGGGCACTGGATAAAAGTGGTATTTTAAGTGGTGACTTTCACTCCGTTAGCTCTCTCTGCATTACAGAAACGCGTTACGAAGCCGATCACCTTGTGTTTCTACTTCTGCAGTTCAAAATTTAAGCTCGGTTTTCTTGAACTACCTCACACTAACTTTCTACGTTTCTTAACTCAGCAAAGGGAACCCTTGCTATTGGAACTACACTGAATGTGAATAGAAAAATACACTTCCTTTAGAAAAATAAACCTATTGGCCAATGTTGAGACAAGCTCAGTAAGTCTCTTTCTTCTCTATTTCACGTAAGATGTTCATGTGTAATATATAGCTTGTGTACAATAATGTACATCTAGAATATTGTGTTAGCTGTAAATTGGTGATTTTATTATTGTAGTCTGGTTTTGTAGGTAAAAATAGCTTACTAGTAATGTCAGCTCATCCTTTACATTTTACAAAAGGAATAATTCTTGGTAAGCTTTGCATACAGATGAATTACTTTTGTAGGCCCAATATCTAGTCTATTTTTGAGAGTTCTTTAACTTTTATTACTAAAGTTGAGAAAAAACCCTAATTATTGCGATCATTCCTCCTGCCCCTTTTGAAGTGTATTCTTAATTTTATTTCGTCCCAAGAAATATGAAGGGGAAGATACACCATTAGAAATACTGGGGAAAAATGTAATTTTTTTTTCTTCCCCACATTTGATACCTTTTCCTCCTTTTCCTTTATTCCCTCCAAAGAAGCTGTTGGTGGGGCATTACTGAGAACATCGTGGTTTTTTTACTCGTTCATGCCATAGGTCATTACATGTGCACCACTGGAATGTATACATTGTTATCTAGTATGTCAATTGGTTATAATGATATTTTAAATAAAAAAGAAAAAAAAAAAGTTTGACCACTTTGCATTTAGTGTTTCTTCATTTGCTGGAATGGCTTTCATCGTGTGGCTGCATCTGGAGTCTTAGGAGCATCGCTCCTTCCTGAGAATTCTCCTGGTTTTAATGGTATGTAAAGTCCTGTCTTGTGTGTGAGCTCCCTTATGGGCAAAAAAAATGACATGTTTTTTTCATTTGTCCATTCCCGTGGCCTTTGGGTGTGCCACAGGGCTGCTGGGAATCCATTTGCACGTCCCTGCTGCCACCTCCAGCCCCCTTCTTCCCTGGGGGTGCAGCTGCTGAGCCCCCCGCGCTGCAGGAGGAGGGAGAGGGGGACCCGGTCCTGCTGCCTCGGGAGAATCCTCCTCACAGGTGAGTCTGGGAGAAGCCCAAAGGACCCATCCGACCTCTGACGAGCTCTTACCTTGGGTGCTGGGACCCCTCCTGCACTGGCAGCTCTGCTGGGGGCTAAATCCTGTCCTGCGGGGTCTCGGTGTTTCTTTAACCAAAGGCTCGAGCTGCCCTCGTGTGTGTGTTTGTGTGTTTGTGTCCTGCTACGTCACCCTTGTGTACGTGTTTAAGGGGAAGGTGCTGTGGCCATGGGCGGTACGTGCTTTGTTTCTCTGCACCAGCTCTTTGGGAGGCTCGGAAATGCTCTCTTTTATTTGCATACATTAGCATAAAGTGCAGATGATTCCAAGTAACATATTAATACAGAGCCTGGGACAGTCTTAGCTCTGCCAGGGCTGTCTCTGTGGGTGACGAACGCCCAGAACTGAAACACTCAAAGAACTCACTACCAAATGTAGAGAATTCAATAAACTCACATTATTAACATTCCTTTTCATATTTGGAGACCTAGAGAATGTTTTTGTTACTCTGTGATGCTGCTGTTTGGCTTTGGAATATTTATAATTTTTTTGAAGCTCATGTTTGTGTTGGATTTCTTTCGCTGAAAATTTTTTACACACCTTTTTTATTTTTTTTTTGGCCTGCAAAATCCTGGAAGGGATGTTCCAGGCTGGAAAGGTTGCACAGGTGAAGCGACGCTAAAAATGTACCTACCTCATTCCAGGAGCCTTTTGTCACCTCTTATTAACTAACAAACCCGGAGCTTGTCAATGCTTGCTGGGAAAGCTGGTGCCTTAAACTGGGGGCTGTAAAAAGGGAAAGTAATGAGGAGTGGTGTCTGGGATGGCTGAAGTGGCAGGAAGGAGAGCACAGAAACGGGAGTTAACGCCGGGAATGAGCGTGTCGGCTTCCTCAGATAAAGGCACGGTGTTCCCTGAGGTTGGGAACAACAACAGCTCCTGCTGCTCTCCTAATTGTCCGCGAGGGGACATGAATAAATGCTCCTCTTGCTCTGCTTTGGAGTCACCATCCCACCTTGGGGCGTTTTAGCAGGAACCGGGCAGTTTGCAGCTTCTGCCAGGCTTTACTCACCGCAGCGGATCGGCTTCCAAGGGACCTGGAATTTCTTCCCTGTGAACAATCCACCCAGCTGGAGCGCAAGAGGCAGCTGGAAAATGGTCAGTTCCGTTACTTGTTTTAAGCGGATACAGTCTCATTTGCAATACTGTAAAGAAGAATGGATTTTTATCCTGGTTTCCAGGTAAAAGAGACCGTCGTATTCCTTGCAGGATGAGCTGAGACTGTCAGGGATGATAAAAGGGGAAAAAAAAAAAGCTAAGGGCGATGGTGGTGCCTGCAGGTGGCAGGGTGCTCCTGCTGGAGAGTCTGGGAAGAAGGAAAAATGTTTGGAAATAACGGAATTAACTTTTACCACCTTGTTTGTCTTGTCTTAACCAGGAAAAATCAGGTTGAAAAATGTTTCTTTTTGCTCACTTGAAGTGGTTTACATGTCTATGGGGAGGAGAAGCGTTACAGTGGGGTGGAAACAAGGTAACTGCTGGATGTTTAAATATTGAAATACCTGGATATGTGTGAGATGAGGAGAAAGTCGATACTGAAAGGTGTACAGTCTGCTGGTATGTAAAAAATCCAGCTCTAAGGTTATTTCCAGACAATGAGTTACATTCTTCTCTAGTAAGAAAAGACAAGTTTAGGTCATTTTTTGAAAAATACTTAAAATAAGTAAGCACCTTCGCTACAGTCTGCGCTTTCCCTGTAGGCAGTTCACGTGGTCGTGGCACTTCTCTGTTCAAAATCTGTCTCCTCTGAGCCTCCCGAGCGGCCTCGGCTGCCAAAGCCACCACCAGGGCCATGAGGGCTGCCCAGCCCGGCTCGGGCTCAGCTGCTGAAAGGATTTGCTGGGGGACTTCTCAAAGAAATCCACGGAAAGGGAGGTCAGCCCTGGCAGCTCCTTCCTGGAAATTACAGCTTCCTTCTAATGATTTCTCTTTAGTAGAAGTAACGAATTCAGGCTGCTGGGTTGGTCGTGATGCTCTTCCCGGCCCCTCATCTCCCCCCCGTAAAATACCAGCTCAAAGCCAGCTGCTGTCATCGTTACAAGGCAGGGAAGTGGAAATTGTCCCTAAAGACAGACCCCAACCCCCCTTTACTCCCCACTTCTCCCCTTATCCCCACTCTCCTCCCCCAATTGCACTAATTTCTCTTACCGTAGGTGTTGCTGTTAAAGTTTTATAGATAAAACCCCTCAGCAGGTGGCTGTGTTTTGATGATAAGAATCTTCTCCTACCCTGATGTCTGATCGGCACGTACCAACTCAGGAGATATTTTTTTTCTTGCAGCTAATACTGCTCTATTTTTGGCTCAAAAAAACCTGCAGATACCTCGGGCAAAATGTGCATATTTAAAGTTCCACGGAATTTTTGTGGCCAATCTGATTATTATTGACATACAGTTTAATAAGTTGCGTTTTTGTGAAACACTGGAACTGTTCAGGGGGTAGGGGAACAATTTTAGTGACTTGTCAAGATTTTGGTGTCTTCTGCTCCTCTTGTAGGCTTCGTTTTCACATTGTCTTCGTAAAATAATGCCACTTTAAGGAATGAGAAATTTGAACAAACTTTTATGTAGAAGGCAGGGAGAAAAAACACCCGGTTAAATCCATCTGCTAAAGCACACTGATGGTGGTGACGTCCTGGAACTGCGTCGTCCCCAGGGCCACTTGTAGGAAGCCCTGGGCTCCGGGCTGAGCCCCTCCATCGGTTCTGGCCACCCCACCCACCCTGTAGGACCTTCCAGTGTCCTTCAGCCAGCACAGGGATGGGGCGGCGGGTCCAAAGGTGGCAGCGGTACAGTATGGAGAATAGTATCTTTTAATTTATGGATAAAATATTCCCACTCTTTCTTGGCAATCTGACATCTAAACATCCAAGCGTTAGTTTGGCAGTCTCTCCCAGCTGGCCCAAATACTACAGCACATGTAAAGACAAGAGAGCGAGGATCACCAAGAGCACAATCACTGTAGAATTACTCATGATACATGAGTATAACAGAACAAAATGTGCATTTTTTTTCACTGGTTTTTGCCAGAAATACAATTTTCTATGCTGTACATCAGCTTGTTCTACTTGGGGACTTTAGCACTTCGACTCCCAACAGTTAAACAGCCTAATGTTGAAAAAAACTCTTCCATTTCCTTCTGCAGGAGGTGATTTCTCTTCTCAGCATCTTCGCGAGCACGTTCGGAATTCCTCAGCTTTATCTCCAGCATCGTGTATTTCTTTCGCTCTTGGTCCAGTTCTTCTTCTAATCTAACCACTTGCTTCCTCAGGTCTGCACTGGTTTCTTCAATTCTTAAAACCAAAGGAGATAAAGAAGGAGAAAGGAAAAAAAGGGGTTTTTTTAAATGTCTGGATAAATACTGCTGATAGCTATAATAAGTATAAGTTATCTTTATTTTAAAGGAGGGCACTAATTGCCATTTCATTAATGTTGAGTTTAACAGCAGAGACCGGAGCCGCCTCTGTATCTTGAGAAAATATGGTCGGCCTGAATGTCTGAGGAGATGCATTAACTCCTCAGCCTGAGTTCAAATATATAATTCCAAAATAATCTTTTAACCTCTGTTTTCACCCTGATACTGTGTTTCCCTATACAGATCTCCAGGACAGAGGAACATCCATGGAAGTCAGGTAGGAATGAGGCAAGGTCCTCACCCATCCACTGACATTGGGGTGGGGGAATAAAAGTTCATACTATACTAAGTTTTACAAAAAAACAGCATTTCATATGAGGGAGAATCTGAAGACCAGACCTTAAATTTATCTGTGCACAAAGCTCTAATGCTTTTCTCTAAGGAGGTCGGATGGTTTTTTGCTTTGAAAGGAGGGCAGAAGGCCCATCCCTTGCTGTTCTCCCCATCAGGTGCCCCAATCGCAAACCAGTGGTGGTAATTCCGAGGAGACAGTGTATCCAGAGAGAAATTTCTGAGCACGAGAATATTCAGAAAGGGTGATTTTTTAAAAAGTAGGCTGTTTCCTGCGAAAGTGCTCCCTCTCTAACTTTGAAAAATAAATATTTTTATTTATAAAAATCACTAACTGTTAGATTCATTGACCAGTGTAACACCCGGCTGTGAAGCTGGGGGGCTCGGCTTCCCTGTGAAAGGGTTGTTTTTAGACCCAGGGAATGACCCAGGCAATGCACCCCCTTCCTGTACCTACGGCTAAGGATGGCACTACGCTCATTGTCACAACCGCTGAGGGGCGTCACACACGGGTGCCCTGATGACAAAGTCCCGCAGCCCAACAGCTGCACTGATTTAAACAGAAACGTGGAGCTTGTCTGCAAAAACCTGCCCATCTCCAGGAAGGCAGGCTCTTGTCACCCAGATACGCGTCCTCTCGAACACCAGAGGACTCCTCTGAAGCCGGGATACTCACGCACACACTCGCACACCCTTTATAACATTTTTGTTACGTCCTACAGCTCTCAGTTGACTTTTTCCCCCCCAAAGCTCAGGGGTCAGCTACTGCAGCCTCGACTGACCCTCCGTGCTCTGAGCTCCACGGGGTCCCAGCACTTACTGCCTTTCCACACACACGACACAACAGTCCTCTCCAAGAGACTGCCAGTTTCTTCAGAGTCCCAGGTGGTAAACTTGAATTACTGAAACTCAACAGAGAATGCCTGATAATTACACTAACCTCGAGGGAGAAAGGCTCTGGAACAGACTGGTTACAGGAAGGCCATAAAACTTGCCTCCCTCTGACTAAGAGAGAGAAAATGGGCAGTTGATGATGATAAATAACAGCTTTTCCATCAGCAAGTGTTCCTTACCTCTGCCCCAGGCAGGTACTGACTCTGCTTTCCCTCCGCTCATGTATGTGCCAACAAAAAGCTCATATTCCTTCATTAAAACATGCCCTGCTCCACACACCGCCTTCTGCAAACCACACAAGCACACGTACAACTATAAAGGAACTCATTATTACTTTTGGGGACTAAATTATCTTCAATAAAACAAAGCTACTGAGGCAGCCCAACGTTTCCCTGCTAAGCGGCCTCCCCTCTCTGCCACTCAGCTCCTGGCCTTCCGAAGGAGCAGACTTTCACGCAGCCTCAAAAGGGATGTATTTTTCCACGTGTGAATTGCTGCAGATGTAGTAAAAACATTGCAAAATTTTTGAGAGCTGAAAAACTTGGCTTGAAATCCCCAGACTTGACAGCAAGCTCCTCGGGGCTGTAATCCTGAACAGCTGGAGTCGTCCTCTTTAACACAAAAAGGCAGCGATTGTATCTTGCCCGGTTTTATGAAGCTACGAGTTCATTAGGCATTTTCCTCTTACCTACTTGCCCTGTGGGACCCGGCCATTCCACAGCCCCCCTCCAGCCCCACTGCCCTCTCCTTGTCCCTGTCCCTGTCCCTGTCCTGCTGAAGGGAAAGGTGGGTGTTGGAGCTGGAACAAAGACCAGGTCTTCCTGGTCATCCCTGATGTCAACAGCTGAAGGCCCCCTTGGAACAGTTTTACTGATAAAAAGGTGGAAAACCATCTCTTCCCCCCCCGGCAGCACGAAATAATGTACAGATACATATTTCTATGTTTTGCAGCCTGGTCTCCTTTCTGTTTATTACTCTGAATCCCTGCAACAACCCTTGCCAGGGCAGCTCTGCAGAATTAAGTGCAAAGCACGTGCCCTCATCTCCCTCCCATTCTGCATCAGTCGGGCAGCTAAAAACATCAAATAAACCATGAGCTACCATCCTCCTTCTCAGACCTTTTCCAACACCCCCACGAGCAACTGGGGGTGGTCTTCTCAGCTCTTCTACCTGGAACACAGCAAGGAGGGGGTCAGCTTCTATCTTGGGTGGGAACTGAAACTGCTACACGGCTCGATTCTCCTTCCAGCTCCGCACACCACGGCAGGAGGCAGAAAAGCTGCAGGGGCTGCCAAGGCACCACCATCAGAAATCATAAAATAAAGCAGGAAGGTGGCAAGTGAAATTCCTACCTTAACAGCTGGCCCCCTGGAAGAGATCACAGCTCAGATACTTTTGAGAAATCACTTCAACAAGGAAAAAAGAGGCAACAAACATAGCCTAGAGCTGTGCTATGTGATCCTTACAAACAGTCAGCTCTGCTTTTGGTAAAAAGTTTGGGAGACTGATTGGAAATTGAGGCATGTAAATGCTACCAGAGTTTTAATAATTGAAGGCGTATAATATTATCACCTTAACAGACAAAAAAATGCTGAGAACTCAACAATTTGTAAGAAATAGGACTGTTGTCCCTTTTCAGTGCAAGGTACCAGCGCTGCAGAGCCCAAGCCAATGATGATCCTTCTCTGTTATAAGATGGTGAGCAATTTTGCATATGGCTGTATATTAAAACATATCTTAATTCCTTTAAGCAACAATATTTCCTATGCATATTTCTCTGAGTACGTGCCTGAAAGCCATTCTATTAAGCCCTTACACTCGCAAAACCTCGTATACTAATTCACACAAATGAATAAATACGACCTCCTAGTTATTAATAGTTTCTACTTCCACACCTCTCTCCTGAAAGCTGGAAGGAACTGTTGTGAGCACGGATCTAAAGTACAGCATCACCAGTTGTGGTTGTGCAAGTAAATACCAGAGCAGGAGAAGAACCACACAATTCATTTATCTGCTCTACAACCAGCACCTCGCTGCTGCTTTGGGGCGCTCGCTGGCCACATCAGCAAAGGACCGCTCCCAGCACATCGAAAATCAAAAGTGAGGTGTCTAGAAGTTCAACACCGAAGGGCTGCTGAAAAAGTTGTGTCTGAGATGCAGTCCCACCTCCACCACCTCCACCACCACCAAAAAACCCAACCCAGAGAACAGTCAAAAGCAGTTCCCTGAAGAATGTTTCTGTTGGGAAAAGCAGCAAGAACCCCTGAATTTCAGACTGGTTTGGTACAAATCTCGGCACCTGCACAGTTCCTTGATGAAGCCTGATCACTCTGGGTCCCAACCCCTCCCTCCAAGATGTTTGCTTTGCTGTTTCTCCCAGGACACCGAAACTGTGGCATTACCTGTGCAGTTCTGATTTCCAGTGAAAACACAGAATGTGAAATACTGAAATTCCCTGTGTGACGGAAATCCCTTTTTTTTTGATCCTTTTAGATCAGAGAGAGAGAAAAGTTTGATTCAGAGAGCCGCAAGGAAAGAGCAGAACTAAATCTCCTCTATCCCAACCCCAAACTCCAGGTCTGAGAACCTGATACACTTGGTAGCCCAAGTTCAAACATGGGTACTGCTGACAGACGACTCCCTTGTCCCCCCTGCAGGTGACATTACCTTTTGATACTCGTCTCATACTCAGTCCTTTGTTTGCTCAGCTCTGTCTTTAGCTCCACCACCAAGCTCTGCAAGGCCTTGGAGCATTTGACGGAGTCTCTGGAGGCTGCAGCCGGGTTGCTCTGTTCGCTGCTGGTGCTGCTACACGCTTCAAACCTGTCCATGCTGTTCTCCAGATCTGCCGTCTTCACCTCACTTGGAGACAGCGAGCCCTGAGTTACCCACTCCGTTTTGAGAGAGCTTAAAGCAGAAGAGTCACTGGCCCGGCAAGCCGGGCAGCTGCTGACCGAGTCCATCACGGAGATCTCACATGAGGACGTAGACCACGTGGTGCTGGCCATGCTGTGTGTGCTGAGGGAGAGGCTGGACGAAGGGACGTTGTCGTAAGTGGAAAGTCTCTGGGAAGAACAGGAGTCCTTAACTCGCTCCCCAGAGGCTGTCCGGCGGTGGCCTCGGAGGGAGTACAGTCCGTTCATCAGCCAGTTCCCACTGGAGGAGAGGTTGGGGATGTCTAAGGATGAGCTGCCCAGCTTTGGACTCACAGACCGTGCTCCCTGTTGGCGGAAGGAGTATTTCCATGGAGGCAGGGTCTGCACTCTTTTACTGGGGCTAGTGGCCGGCTGAGTCAACTTGCCACTGTGCTCTGAAGGAGTGTTCTTCACCGCAGGTCCAGGAGTGGCCTCTAGTGCCACGGCGTTGCTCGAGGGCAAATCAGCGGGGCTGGGAACGCTGTTCTCCGACCTGCTGTCCTCCCCGTCCTCCTCGGAGATCCACTCCACGGTACTGCGCTGACGAACGGGACGGATTTCCAGCTGGTTCCCCGGCACATCTGCCTGAGGGACAGCAAAAATCCGCCCCTGTTCACTGATCAGCACTGTCATCAGGTGCTGAACCAGTGAGGTGCCTGCGGGGAGAAAACGAAGGCAATCGGTTGATGAGACACGGAAGACCTCAGATGCTCACCTCATCTGTGAGATGCCCTGTGAGCTCCTGTGGCCACCAGACCACCACAACCAACTGCTTCTGTACAGGACCACGAGAGACAGGAATCGTTCCCTTTGCTGGAAATGGGGACTGTGAAAGACGCAGGTGTCCATCCAGCTCATGAATGTGGCTGACTAGCGAGTACAAATGATCACTAGCAATGATTAATAAACTGACCTGCTTAAGGACACCTTTGAGGATGACAGCGGAGTAGGACATCTGGAAAGCAGGGCATGTCTGGCCAACACCAAGGCAAGGGGTTCAGAGTCAGCATCACAGAATGATACAGGTTTGGAAGGGACCTCTGGAGATCATCTAGTCCAACCCCCTGCCACAGCAGGGTCACCCAGAGCAGGTTGCACAGGAACGTGTCCAGGTGGGTTTGAATGTCTCCAGAGACAGAGACTCCAGCACTTCTCTGGGCAGCTTCTTCCAGGGCTCTGCCACCCTTAAGGGAAAGAAGTTCCTCCTCCTGTTTAGATGGAACTTCCTATGTTCAAGTTTGTGCCCATTCCCTCTTGTCCTGTCACTGGGCACCACTGAAAAAAGACTGGCCCCGTCCTCCTGACACCCACCCTTTAAGTATTTATAAGCATTGATGAGATCCCCCCTCAGTCTTCTCTTCTCCAGACTAAAAAGACCCAAGTCCCTCAGCCTTTCCTTATCACAGAGATGTTCTAGCCCCCTCATCATCGATCTCAGCGTTTGCATCCGTGCAGGACAGCAGAGCCCTGAGCAGAGATGGACACTAACTCGTGCTGGGATGGAGCACCGCTCTGGCCAGCTTCCAGAACCAGCAGGTTCTCACAACTACATTGCATCCGCTTTCATGGTCTTAACACGCCCAGAGCTCGTGTTTATAGAACCAGCAGTTTCAGCTCAGGCCTTCTGCTGCTCTCAGTGTACAGAGGAACATCTGTACGATACCTGCACCTGCAGAGGGTTTGCAGCAAGTACAGAAAGTACTTGCAATTATTTAAATCCACAGAAATGAGCAGGCGTCTTTTTGCAGCAGTGGAGTGGAGCATTATGAACTAACAGAGGACACCGCTTACCAAACCTAATGCAAAGCACTTGCTACAACAGGGGAAAACCTTAAAAAGAGTGAATATGTAATTCTATCTTAAAATATAATCTGAAATAAAAAATAAGACTAACATACTCAGGGGCTGAAGATAAGAGCCTTAATTCCATAATGAGGTTTCGGCCTGATAGACAGAGGTGCTGAGCTCACCTACAACTTCTATTTAATGGCTGTGAATGCAGGGAGAGAAATAAACCTCTCTGGAGATAAGGGCATTCCTAACAATTTAGCTGTCAAACTTCAGATAATTCTATTTGAAAGTCATGGTTTAATTTTGAAGAGAAACACAATTAAAATGCTTTTTGTTAAGAACCGGCAGTGGTATTTTTCCATATCAGGGGATTTAGAAGATCCATCTTACCCTGAAGCTAAAAAAAAAATTTATTGAGAGTCTTTCCACTTCTGTTATTTCTACTTTTCCAATCTTCTATCCTCAACCAACAAGAAAACAAAACATTGCCATTGCTTACAAGTATAATGATTAAGTCTAAAAATCCAGTCAGTAGATCCCCATTTTTCTGCAGTTTGGGTCTGTGGTAATACAGAATTCCAGGGCAGGTCACTGTGATGTTTTTAGATGATGATTAAGAGAGACCATGGGACCACAGCATGTGTGGCACCTCTGCACCTACACACAGGACAAGCCCCTCTGCCATCAGCTCAGCTGCGTAATGAAACTCCTGAGGTGAACCAACCCCAAATTTGTCATCTCTACCAACTGAACAGAGAGCACTTTGCTGGCCAAGGCTGTAGGACTCTCACCAACACCGGCCAACTGGCCACTAGGGGAAGTCACAGCATCACACAACAGATTGAGGTTGCCACCATCCCCACCTTTGTAATACTGAATAACCCAGCACCTGCTCCTGCACTCCCCCCTTCTCCTCCCCGTGTTTTTATACCTTCTTTGAGGGGAAGATCTCAAACCTACCCCTAATAATATGGGTAGCATCTCCGTGGCAGGCAGGAGTCCCCAAACAACTCTAGGCCACGCTCTGAAGGTGGCCTGTTACCCTGAGTTGCCATCTGTGGGGCACACATCTACAGTGCCTTTCAGAGGTCACTTGTCACTGCTGCAAGGGTGTGATAGTGCTGGCATTAAGTGATGGATTTCCATCACACAGGACATCCCGTGAGCTGTCCCCTGCAGCCAGGGAGCAGGGCCAGGGCTGAGCTCAGACAGCCCGGGCACAACATCTCCATCTGTGCCTCATGCTGAGGCACAATCCATCAGTTGCCAAGACCCCACAAAACTTGATGCACATTCCCTGCTAAAACTTGCCCCACAGTAGTTGTGCCCCAGTGCCACCCGGGAGAGGGGCTGTATCCCAGCTCTAGGGTCAGCCAGCCAGAGATCATGCCCCGGGCATTTCCTGACCCATACGGAGGTAGATAATTTTCAACCTTCAGATTTTTACATCCAAAATTAACAGTGTTTTTCAACTTATTCCTTGGGTTCTGTGGAGTTCTGACCCACACACAGCCTGCTTAGACGACAACACTTCTCAGACACCTCATTATAGCCACTGTGGCACAGCAAAAACCACCTCGTTCGTTGTGGACTGAATGTCCTTCACAGGGAACTGTCTCACCACCAAAATGCACCAACACTACACGACAGCAGTTTGGTACCTAAACATGGTCCTTCTGAAGAACACCTGAGCTTTCATTTTAGCAGTGGGTTAACAAAAGAGTTTCACAAAACAACTCAGAATAGGGCAGAGGCATTTCCATGTGGTGGAGAGAAGAGATGCTCCCAGGCCAGTGGAGAGTGGGATAACAGAGGCCAGCTGGGACATCCCCTCACAGGCGCTGATGAAAGGGATTGCTTGACTTGTTCCTGACTCTGCAGTCAAGTGCTACAGCTACCACCTTTCAGCATACTCTCCCAGCTCCAAACCACTGGTGTCGTGTTATCTCACAAAAATAGTGAGACACCTACCTTCCATCATGGTCACTGGATCTTCCATTTTGGGCCGTAAGATATTTGGTCCAAATACTGTAGCCAGGTTCTGGACACTCATCTTGTTAATGCTGGAGTGAGCCTGAACTTCATCAAGGAACCTTGAAAAGCCCCCCCAGAAAAATCAAAGTAGGAGAGGAATAATAAGTAAATTGCTTCTCATTGTGGGGCAGGAACAGTTTTTTCCAGACACTCCCATTTTTTCTGTGGCTCTGCCCTGTAGTGGACACTGTGCTGACACCCAAGAATCCTCAGTTTTCTTCACTAAGTCAGAAGAAAATTGACTTTCCTTTCCTCAGTTCTTCACTTAGAAACATGTATCATTATATTCCCCTGCCTCAGCCATTCATGTTTTGAGGTGCTCAGATATTAAAACAAACGGCTATAGAAGCATGTAGTGATGCAAAATACATTTCAGATAAATCTTCCAAGTGCACAGTACCTGGAAAAAAATGCCTTTCTCTACTAGTCTTTAGGTGCTTCTGGAATAAACAATATAACACGTTAGTACCATTCATACCTGGTGCCAAGGCTGTGGGTGACAGCAATTTGCTTGGCTGATGCTCTGGGGTAAACCAAGAGCTTCCTTCAGGCAGGCTGCACCTTCACCTCCACAGGCTTTATAGGAGCAGTAGCTTACATCTTAGTGATGTTTGAATATTCATACTTTCAGAGTAAATTATTTGCATAGAAGACAGAGCCTCACAAAACTTTGTAACTTTTCCAAGCCTTAATTAATTTCACTTACTTGCATATGTATTTGAGGAGGTTGTAGTTGGCTTGGGGCAAATTCTTCACCTGTTTAACCAGTTCCTGGGTACCCTGAGGGACAGGAAAAACAAGAAGGAGAGCTATTAATATAAATGATGCAAAGCAGACGTGACTTTCCTTCAGTACTCCAAAATCCTCTTTCCAGAATCAAAACTATGAGCTTTAAAGAAGCTTTAAAGAAGGTGCCATCCAGTGTGTTGTGCCTTACCAAAAGTCACAATGTCCAGAACTTGATTCAGTTCTCAAAATCAGTGGAAGTCCCTCTGCCAACTTTAACGGTTGATGTAGAAGCCTTCAATTAGCGAGGCCTGTTGGTCTTCAAAGTCTGCCCACTGGCACCGGTATAAATGCACCAGCAAAGGTGCCTTTCCAGCACCTGGCCTGTTTGAGACTTTGAGGCGTCGAGTGTAGAACAAATACATTGCAGTAACGCTCAACTGAGCAGAGGAGAGATTTTTTTTAAAAAAAAGCTAAACGACATTCCAATTCAACTACCTCCTTTTTAATTACTCGCTTCCATTTGCAGTCATTATGAGCTGTGACATACTTCCTCATAAAATTTCTGTCTTTACATTAAAATGTAAGATGAGACATCTGCTGGGGGAATGACTTAAACCCCTGGAGCTACTTAAATCATCTAATGAAAATCTCTGACTCAGAAAACTATTGTCCATCCACAGTCCCAAGCTTGTTCCTATCGATGCCGCAGTTACCCTGGAGATTTGCTTATTTTTTGAGACAACTAAACCTTTTGTGGGAAAACAGATACCCAGGCGCATTTGGGAAGAGCGATAGCTATTAACTAACGATGGAGGGCTGCTAACTAACGATGGAGGGCTGCTAACTAACGATGGAGAAACTCCAGGAGCAGCTGGTTCCAAGCCAAAATAGTGCAAGTTGGACATTCATTTCCAACTTTCCTCACTTTATTAAGGACTGTTAGGGAGGGAATTCTGTTGGGCAGCATCTTGCGAGATCTTCCTGATTGCTCTGGTCCTAGGCAAGTCAGAAAGACCCAGAGAGCAGTCTGTATTCCTGCCTCCATCCTTAATGTCCTAAATGTAAAGACACTTTTTTATTCTATATGTCCTACCACAAAAAAAAGTCCTCTAATAAAAACGTGAAACTTGAATTCTTAAAACCAGTAACTCCTTTTTCATTCCTTAGCTTAAAAACTATGCTGGTTTAACAGTGACAACAATGGAAAAAACAATAAAAGACCAGTTACTTTTGAAAATCTCAATCTTAAACTTCTGAAAACATTTGAATCCAGGGCAGCTGCTACTGATGAGAAGGTTAAGGTCAGTTGTTCAGGTCATCCAGCTTTCAAGTGAGGAGTCTGAACTGGAAATAGGTGAGCTAACTGACCTAATTCCCTCTTGAATTTTGCTCTGTAACCCAATTGATTTCAAATACAGAAATCAGGATGGTATTTGGCACTGTATTTCAAGTTCTCTGAATTAAAATACCATGGCTCCACTGGTTGCAAGCTTATGGCTGCAGCCTGGCAAGAAACAGAGGCACCGCATGTCATTCACCACGGGATTTTTGCAGGAATAACTCTTACCTCCTGGAAAATGCTGCTTGTCTAATTTACCACAGATGCAGGCTTTCCAAGGAGCAACCCCAAACCCAAGGACTTTGGAATGCGTGTAACAGATCAGCACCGATTTGGAGCTTCTGGTTGGGCTGGAAAACTAGCAACGCTTCAGATGTTCACCCAAATTCAGCCCCTTCTTTAAAAATTGAAAGCCACGTGCTCAGCCCACAGAGCTGCTGCGGCGTCTCTAGAGTACGGGCAGCAGCAGAGGCTGAAATATTCCCATGGCAACTCATCTCAGACTCAAATTGGGTTTTAGAGATTTTAAGATCTTTCAATTGCTCTTACTCTGAAAGCGGTTTTCATTTTCAATCCCTCCTCTCCACCAGTTGGGATCAGAATCAAATCTAAAAAGATTCATTCTAAAATGCTTCATTCCTGCTGAGATACCTGGAGGCCTGAGTGCAACCCAAGGTCTCTGTTACGTTTCTGTTTGCATTCCAACGCCAGGGAATAGCTGAATGGGGAATGAAGATGAACGGCAATCTGAATGAAAAATGGAAAGCTCCGGGCAGTGCTGGAGATGGGGATTAGGCCAGGATCACATCATAATAATTCCTATCTACGGGCACAATGTAGCAGCGTGAGGTGCCAACAATTTTATCTGAACGGCTATTTTGCCTTGAGTAATTCTGCTTTTATTGAAGGGGAGGTTGTACAAAACTAAAGAAAATGGTATACTGAGTCCAAAAGTCTCATTCAAAACTTCCAAGAGAAAATTGAAAGCAAAATAGTACTTCAAATTAAAACAATAGAATAGTTTCCAAATACCTTTTCAAAATGAAACATTTGGGTTAGAAATTCCCTCCTTGTCATTTTGCACTAAAAAAATTATGGTTTCAATGAAACCATGCCTTTGAGCAGGGGGATTTTCCACGTGGGAGGCGAGTCAGGCCCTACAGGCTGGGTATGACTCTGCCACGTTCTGCTCCACGCGCTACTGTGCACGTACAACCTTCTCCACCCTCCCTTCCCAAAAAGTAAACAGCCCTTGTTGAGGTTCCAGACTTTCCCGACAAAAGAAAACGGTGATGTTTACAACAGCAGCTTAACCAGACAACTCTGTGCTACCAGCAGTAGCTTTTTGTAAGCTTTTATTTTTGCTATCCAGTGCTCCTCCTCGCCTTTCTAATCCCAAGAGAACACCGCGCTACAACTCATCCGAGCCTGGCCTTGCTCCCACAAAACCAACACAGATGTTGCTTCGCAAAGCGCTGCAGCCTGTGCAGGCAAAATCAGGCAAACTCCCTCGTTAATAAGCTGAGCAGCGATATACAATTATGTTTGCCCAACTTGGCAGTGTCTCTACTCTTGTGCAATAGCGCCTAACGCATCCACGAATTCCCAGCCTGCACATCTTCATGACCAAAAAGGTAACCTTAGAAACGCTGCTGTCTCTGGTGGAATCAGCCATCGCGCTGCCTGTTACACAGCACCCTGCGGAGATACCGGAATTGACTGAGGATAAGAGAAAATGAGCCCATTTTGGAGCTGGTAGACACATACCTGCACCTATTAAAAGACACCACCAGTGCACTGACACGCAGACGTGGCCGTGGCCGGGATGCAAATGCGCAGCCGTGTGTGGTAACATGCTGGGAGTCCATATTACTCATCACGTGAGTACAGATAGTAGCAAACTTGCCTTTTATCCATTAAAAAAATGACATTACTAGAGGTGCTACTTTTGAGGCATGCAAACAAGCATCTTCCCGCGGGCACCATGAAGGACTGAATCTCCCCAGAGCCTTCTGCCACTCGAACTGAAGATGAACCCCAGGCTCTCAGCAAAGAGCAGTTTTTACAATCCCACCAGAGACAAAGATGCGAGCACGCTCTTGAGGCCACACACAGAAAAGGGACAGAACTGTGGACTGAAATTTATAAGCCCTCAGGTCTTTGTTCTTGAGCTGACACAACAACTCTTACAGCTTTTTTAAACTTCTGTTTTAGAAGGTGGCACAGTTCCACCCATATTAGACCAGATCCAACGTGCCTTCGCAGTCAGCAAAGAACTCAGGCCTCACCACAAGAGGAACAATATGGATGAAACAGATCAATTAATCATATTGTTAATTATCCTGCTCCTCCCAAGCAGTGAATCAAAATTTCCGTGATTGCCACAGACTTGGAGGTTTTTGTCAGCCCCTTCCCTTGCCTGGAAACCAAAGAGAAGAACATCATAAGAAGGTTCTGGCAACATATTCATAGTATTATTTCCCCCATTTTGGGATAATATCACAGCCTGCCCTTTTGTAGCACCTTTCCTCTAAGAAATACAAAGACCATCGCCCTGATCAACATCTCATCAAACAAAAACTTTGGGAAGCAGACATTGCCGTTCTGATACATGAAACTGAAAACACAGAAAAAGGGAGTAACTTCATACAGCTTGCTAATGAGTCAACAGCAAGGCTGGGAAAGGAACCCAGATCTCCTACCT
Organism: Xenus cinereus; assembly: GCA_025774025.1. Taxonomy (NCBI): domain Eukaryota; kingdom Metazoa; phylum Chordata; class Aves; order Charadriiformes; family Scolopacidae; genus Xenus; species Xenus cinereus. Next base: position 20,077,384 of record JAOXJK010000002.1, read on the forward strand.
TGCATCTTTTGCTGATTAAGCTAAAGAACAGCTTTGCTCAGAAGAAAGAAGCATGAGACTGGCTTCACAAAAACTCCTGTTTCAAGCAGGAGTCTGTGATATTAGTGCCCAATTCACAGCTTTGGGAAAATTCAGGGTTAAGTTCCCGGGAACTTAACGGATTTAAATCAAGACTGAAGAGCGATGAGAAGAAAGCTGTACTACACTGAGTCTTGGGAACAATCTTTGAGGTAGAAGGAGGCAGATTAGAAGGATCACTGACCTCTCCCTCATCTTTTGAGAGCAGCTGTCCGCAAGAAAGAAAGTCTTCATATTTGGCAAAGGGGATGACAGGCTCTGGCAGCTCTCGAAGGTAAAGCTTCAGGAGGGACGCCACAGTGTGAACATCCGTGTTGCTGCAATAGAGAAGAGGGAAGGAAATTTAGAAACCCACACTACCCCAAAGCGTGATGCCTTCTTCTGGGGGGTGAACCAAGGTCCCTCTTCTTAGGGACAGGGACAAAGTAGGCACGTGGGAGGAAGCGGTACTGCCACGTGTTTGTGCTGAGCAGAAGGGTCTACCTGGGAACAAGGGAAATCTCCCATTTTGTCAAGATATCAATGCACCTCAGGCAACAGGGGCAGTGGAAGCCCATGACAGTGGTTAAGCCAGGGTGGTGCCGTGGCTCCTCAGCCAGCGTAGACGGGGAACGTCTGCGACACAGTCCAGGCAAGTGCACACTCATCACGTAGCACTGACAACAGAGCTCTGCATCCTCGTGCAATCAAACATAACCTCTGGTCCTCTCACTGGTCCCTCCTGCCTGATACTCTCCCCACTCAGCACCCACCTGCCTCTGATGGGCCAGGCCCACAAGTGTCCTGGTCAATCATTCAGAAAAAACCAGAGGAAGCTGTGTTTCCTCCAGGCCCTATATTGCCATTTGCCATCACGTCTCCTCCCCCAGGCTGGGGTACCTGCCATTTCCTAGCCCATCTCTTACGCTGGGATATCAGCTTCTCTTTCCCACTCCAGGAACTTCTTTTTCCTCTTCTCTCTCCACTGCTTTAAGTTGGGGTTTGAGGTGTTGGATCCTATGATGAAGATGCACCTATTCTTCCCCTTCCATTTCCTACCCAGCTTTTGATGTATGGCCATACCCGTCCCTCATTCCAAGCCTCCTGTTGTACAACTTCATTAATCTTTGCAGATTATAATGCAGATTACCTCAAAGGTTTCGACTGTCGGAAATCTAAACAGATTCTGTCACTAGCTCCCTACCAGCTCCCCACCATTGCCCTGACAGTCTTTAAAGAACTCTGAGAAAAACACATTGGGAAACAGAGCTTCAAATCCTCACCTCTATCTAAAAGCTGAATCTCTTCTGCTTAGCATGTTTTTAAGCATTTTTGGAACACACAGCTAACACAAAACAGGAAAAATTATAACAGGAAGCTGCCAGCAGCTACCACTTGCCATTAATCCTGACAGTGCCATTCCTATTAAGCACCTCCATCATATTTGAGAATACCACAGTTTCACATAGTGGTTTTCTTCAGTCCATTATGAATGCTTTACAAATGAGGTCAGACCTTTATTATTTTTTTCTTTTTTTTTAGTGTGGAGTTTCAGGCATGGATGGTGGATACAATTATCATTTAGAAGCAGAGCCCAGGCCACAGCCTCAGGTCTGCTGGCTCCCAGTTATTGTGCCATCACAAGGCCATGTGAAACCCAGGCAAACTTCCAGTTGTGTGGAAGTGCAATAAGGGCAGACTGCTGGGGGTGCTTCTAAAACAGCCACTCCTGGCCTTTCTCAAGGATATACATTTGCATTTAAAACCCAAATTGGAAAAGCAAGCCTTTTAAAAATAAATATTTCAATTATCAGTCATCACAGAGATCTGATCCACCATGGAACAGGGAGGCTCCAGCGTTTGGAATGTCACTGTAGATACAAAAAGATGTCTAAAAGCACTGACTGCAACTAGGGAAACAAAAAGGATATTCCTTTCACTGCCCCTGATTTGGAGACAAGCATATGGGTATTTGCTGCTGCCTAGGTATCCCAGGCCATACATGGAGACCTTCAGTTACTCATAGAGAAAATGAGGCTGGTGAGGAAGAGAAGCATTTCCCTGTGACTATAGATGTCAGAGACCTGAGAGCTGGGCCTTCAAGTCAGGGTGGACATGGTGGAAAGAGCAAAAGGCAATGGTCCTCTGATTGTCACACTGCTCACACACCCCGAGGCTTGTCTCCTTTAACTGGGTACTGAACCTTCAGTTATCACACTTGAGATCAGCCACCCAAAAGGCAGGCATTCCTTCACGGAGATCTTTGCTGCCTCTGATAAAGGTGAGCCTTAGCACTGATCTATTTAGTCAGTGCAAATGCCTATGGAAATAAAGGTGCTTTCTGCTTTGAAAATGCTGGGGGGAGGCTTGGCTTATCTTCCTGACAATGAAGTTGGTGCGGATTAGAGTAAGGTAAAACATGAAAGTGAAACCCACATTGCTAATTAATTCCTGCCATAGATACTCCTGTTCCAGAATATGAGCATTTTCCGGAATAACTTTGTTCGCTTCATGAATGAAGATAATTCTAATTCTGAACTAGAACACCCAGACATCCAGTTAAAAATACAAAGATTTTGTTTAAGAAAAGATGAAGTGAGACAATTTGACGATTTCAAACTTAATTTTTTTCATGAAAACATCTTTAAATATTTGACACTTCCATTTAGGGAACAAATACTGACTGTGGTTAAGAATCAAAGAAAGGAGGATGGGTGGTCTGGGAAGCTGAGGGGAGGGAAGAATTAGAAGAATGTTCCCAATAAACTCTAAGGATATTCTTCCTGGGATGAGACTGCGCTGCCCATGCAGGAGAGCACTAGCTCTCAGCAGCAGGCAGGGATGCTGTTGGCAGTGTCGAGTGATTCCCCAGGCTACTGTGCTGCCTGCATCACCTGGGAATATTTCGCTAGGGAATTCCAGCAAGAAATGGATCCAGGTCTCCAAGTCAAGATCCCAGATCTGATCCCACTTCTGGACCTGTGACAGATATTGAGCCAGATCTACAGAACAGCCTCAGATCCAAATATCCCTTGGAGTTCAAGGTCTCTGTTAGGGTCAAGGCCTATTTCTCAAAGCACTGTTTAGGTTAGCACCATCCCGACCTTCACATCGGGAAACGTTAGTTACAGAGTGTGGACAGGATTTGCCTGTGAGGGCCCTGAGAGCATCCACTCTCCTGATGATTTGATGGTCTGGGCTCATGGCCAAGGCAGAGATAGCGCAGCCGAGAGCTGCCCCCCTTCCCTGGCTGACCTTGGATGGAGCGCTCGGAGCCGGGGCTGACACTCTTCCCGTGGGAGCCGACGTTAAGCTGAGCCTCTACCATTTATCCTGCGTCTGAGCTAAAACTCCCACCGCTACACAGCAATTTCAGAAATGTTTGCCTCAAGTTTTGTTGAAAAGCAAAAGATATATTCAGTTTTTAACTAGATGTTCCATCTCAGCTGCTGAAATTATGGACTAAAAAAAAAATAAATCATTTTGGCCAAGAATTCTTCTGGAGCCAGAAAATGCTTTGTTAAGAGACACTGACCGATTCTCTGCATTGGACACATAATGGCCAGGGAAGGTGTGTGAGATGGTGGTGACTATTCTGAAACCTGGTGGAGGAAGAGTCAAGATATTGCTGCTGTGGTTGTGGCAAGGGAAAAAGCAACATCTGAAAGCAGTAAAACACCTAGTTCACCTCTGTCATATCCATTTCCATGGTGGGATCCCACCAACTGCTGAGAACGTGGCACCCAAATCTAGCAATGCATTTCATTCAACGGGTGCTTACACTGAAACACTGCAGTAGCCCCATCTACATTAACGGCTTCCACTTCTCCCTCTGCTCAAGCAATTAGCTTAAAGAAGGCCTCCGCACCTAACACCATGCAGGAGAAAGCCCCAGCAGCACTTTAAATGACAAGAACAGTGGTGTGGAAAGGAGATGTAAACGGGGATAGCCCCTGCGAGGCCATTCCTGCCAGATTTTACACGCCACAGATAACCCAGCCTGAATTTGGTGACGTCAACTCACCTGTCAAAAAGGGGCTTCTCTCCACAGTCAAAAGAATCCTGCAGATCTTTGACAAGGTTGGCTTGGCCGGGCATCCGAAAGAGCCCCTCCTCTGTAAGACCTCGCTCCCGAATAAAATCCACGCACTGTTCCACCAGCAGCGGGGCCAAGCGCTGGCCATACTTCCTCTCATACTGTACGGTGTCCTCCAACCGCTGGCCAAAGATCCCTGCCAACAGAGAGCAAGAGGGACAGCTGGGCGTCAGCTCGAACTCTTCGGGAGCTATCGCTCAGGGCACACGATGAGAGAAACTTTCACGTGGAGGACGTGAACCTATGTGAAGGCCCAGTTTCTAACAGACTCAGAAGAGTAAATTATTTTGAAAACCAAGAATTATATGCTGAGTGATTTTTTTTTTCCTGCTTAAGAGTGCTTCAAGCTATCCTCTGGCCTAATCCAGTTTATATCTCATTAGACACAAGGAACATGGGATTAAGATTATGTGTGTGATTATCCACAGCTGTGCTGAATCTGGATTAAGTAATTATACTTCCATTGCATCTTCTGTCCCACGAATGCCAAAACAAAGGCTGCGTTGACTTGATGGGACAGAATTCCTTTCTGCATTCACCCACCTCTTCGCTGTCACACAGTTGCCCTTCCAAAATTCGATCTGTTTGGCCCAACTGGCAGCAATCCCACTAGCAGGGGACTGCTAACATGACAGAACAGAGCTGTCAACATTAAAACCGGCTGTTGTGAAAAGAACCTACTATTCTGCAAGCTTTGTATTTCTATTTCTTTTTTTTTTCCCTATTTTTTTAAATTGCTGGAGTAAAATACATGCAAAACATATTGCCCTTCCTACTAAAACATGTGCGCTGCACCTTGAAAATACCAGAAGCACCAGATACTCTAAAACCAGACTGGCCTAGGTAATTCTTAAGTCAGGTCTACTGTAGACATCTATCACCAAGTACGGAGCACTGACTCTCTCTTTGGGGAAATTGGAGTTTCTGGTCGATACCAGCTGCTGAACACCACTGTTGGCACCAAATCTTTTCAACAACACAGAAGAGGCTCAGGCTGTAAGACCCAGAGGTCTTAGTTCAATCCCTGCCACTAACTAACTGCTCCGTCTAAAAGGACAGCCACTGAGTTGGGTTCCGAACCCCTAATTCTAGCGCCCTACAAGGGAGGAGAGCATCCAGGTTAACCATATTTTGGTCAGGAGAATTCCGTAAGTGAGAGAACCCCAGGATCCACTCCATACCACACGAGACCAGACCACAGTAGATAGGAAATTCTACTCAAAAGATTTCTCAAAGCAACAGGAAGCTTTCCAGTGATAGCAAGGAGCGTTAGCTCATGCATTCAGCACTCAGTTAATCCTGCAGGTCTGCAGCATGCAGTGTTGGAGCTACACTGTGTTCCCAACCACCAGCCAGAAGCAGTGTTTATCGGGTGCATTCACGTGCTGATACCAGACCAGGGAAATCGGCAGTTTCTTAAGGCACCTTCCTGCTACTAACCACATTTTCCGTTTTCATTTTAGTGCTGTATTCACAGGAGGCTGATAACTCCTGACAGCAAGTTTCTGAACCACCGCTCACTGTCCTTCATGGGAGACACCATGTCAAACCATACCTGCTTCCTACATTCTGTCCAACCCTGCTGAATCCTCCGTGAAACACACCTTTCACTCTCCGTTTCAACTCCCTGAATGAATCACACAAGAAGGATCCTAGAGCCCAATTTCCTTTCCCTGCCAGTTTGTTACACATCAGAAGACAGAAACCTTCCGTGCACTCCAGCCTACACAACTGCATTACAGTATCAGAGCTGGAGGGCCACGAAGAGTCTACAAGGAAATTCCCTCCTTATCCTGGCAGGAGGGTATGCCCTGGAGCATGGGAGTGACTTATCTTTATCACTGTAAATATTGGTTTTCTTGCAGAGTAAAGGTTTTACTAGTTCTCATTTCAAGTCTGTTTGAATTTTCAAGAAGATGGGTGTCTCTGAAGTCAAGTTCTAGGAGAGGAAATCTCTTCCTGCTTTTGCACAGGTTGCTTTGTAATCTCCTCACGTAATCCCTGCTGTCATGATGGGGCACAGCAGAACCCATCATGGTGTGTGGGGCTCAGCATTGTCCAAGGGTTTCCAGGGCACTTACAGAGGCTGGGCAGCCATGAAAGAACAACCTGTTCAGCCCAGTTTCTCAGGTAACTTCTGAATCCAGATCACAGCTGAAAAAGCAAAGTCTCCGTGGCCTGTTCATCTTAGCTCCCTGCTGATTCTGCTCAACATTTGCATATCACAGTAAATACACACAGGAATGATCCAGGTAATGAGCTGCAAGCCCCCGTGAAAAGCACGTGTCCTGTCTAACCTCCCTCATCTATTCTGCCAGTGACCACTTCTCCCTCTTCCTCTGACCTGAATGTTTGATCCTGGGCCACGGGCCAACACAAACCAAGGTCCTTCAGCATTAATTACAACAAGGATGGGTCAGACCCCAGGCTGTGCACCTTAGAGAAAAAAACTCCATCCAACCATCAACCTCTGAGCCAGGCTCCCTCCCACCAGATCCATCTATTTCCTTGAAATGATCCATGGTATTCATTCTTCTAGATGCAACACATGCAGGTTTAGGGAGGTCAGGGTGTGGTAGGCGTCGGGGCAATCACAGGATATTAGCCCTGTTTTCTCAGATCTCCACTTGTTCAATCACAGCCCTGTTTCCTAGAGGGCCTGTCTAGAGAAGGCTCTGGGAAAGGTAAATGCTTGGCATTCCCCAGGTACAGAGCAGAGAGAGAACGTTTTTCCAGAAGGTCACGTTCTGATGTTCTAAACTTAACTCAGAGCCAGGACAAAAGCAGTGTCAGACACACACATACACAAGATTACACAGAATAACTTCATGCATAATCTCCACTCGCAGTGTGAAGCTTTGCCTGCTTTTCCCCAGCCTTGGCCACTCTGTGCTTAGGAACATGCTCTCATACTTTTCAGGAAACATCAGTCTTTGCCATCCCAGTCAACCTGGATCACAACGGCAGTAGCTTTCCATAGGTACAATCAATCCTGCAGTGACTACAGCCAAACAGAGACCCCCGAGACAGAGGTTAAGGAACGTGACACTGAGATAAGAGATAGAGATAGAAGGGTGACCTGCTCTGAGGTTCAGGAGGAGCAGCAGATGGACCTTTCACATGGTCAGTGTTATGAGTATTTGCTGCAGAACCAGATCCAGGGGACCTTGTCCTTCCTCCTTCTCAGGTATGGAGGTTGGAAAGACCTTTTTCTCCTGGATGGAAACAGTGATCTTTGGAGGAAACAAAGGCACTGTAATATTCTTCTACTGCAATACCATTCTCCTCCCTTCACACCATTTCAAATAGGTAACAAGAAAAACCACCCACAAGACCAAGACTGACATGACTGAGGATGAAGCTGATGTACCTTTCATCTGATGAGTGAAGGGAGCTGGCAAAAGGGTGGGTTTCTTCTCATGTGACAGTGTGTGCCAAAGTGCTGTGCAGGTGAGATCACACAGCCCCTCATGGGCCATTTTTTATGGAGGGGAAGAAAAGACCCTGAAACCATTGCCAGGGTGAAAGACTTCTCCCAGCCCAGCTCTCTTGGCTGCCTCCCACCTTGGTCTGGCAGCCCCACTCCAGTCCAAATCCAACTGCAGACCTACGTTTCCTCTTTCCCTCAACCTCAAACCCTGATTTTCCAGGGAAGCACTAGAAAAGGTCACCAAGAATTGCACGGACAAAATATTTCACCAAAGCCGAGTCTGTTGGTAACTGCAGCTGTCCCTTTGCAGCCCCAATCTCCCTGCAAATCAATGCTTTTTCTTTCTCTCTATCCCAGCCCTGATGTTTTTTTGCTGAGCGATAGACAAGGGCCCCCCAGCCACTGCTCAGAAGAAAGGCTGCACCCAGGCCAAGTCTTTTGGCAGTAAGAGCATTAGGGTTGGGGTTTAGAGAGGGAAAGCAGAGAGCTGCAGTCACGGTGGGGCTGGAAAGTTGGCCTTGGAGAACTCGTTCATCTGTGCAGTGGCTGCCGAGCTCGTCCATGGCTTAGAAAAGGAAATTAGCATTAGGGTTCAGAGAAGGAGCAAGCTGAGAGCTATCTTGGGTGCGTGGCTGGAAAGGGACTGTCAAAGGCAAGTTGGAGCTGCTGACAATTCTGGGCTCACGGAAATCTTCCATCTGGGCACCTGCTGGGGGGACCTCGATGAAGTTTAGCCTCAGGAAAATTGCTGCTGGGACACTCACAGCTACATTGGCAAGAGACGCAGGAGATGCACCTACCTCAGCCTCCCAGGACCAAAGAGGGCAGACTGAGAAGGCGATGTCCTACTAGTTCTGTAAAGCCCATCTCACCTCAGCTAGGAGTCAGGAGGGCTTGTACCGAAACTACCAGGATATGAAAGCCGGGATGGTCAGGGACGGCCCCTGCCTCACAAGGAAGAGCTAACGTGGAGCCAGTCACATGCAGCCTCATCCGCCGGCTCCTCAAGGCACAAGCCTGTTTTTAATCACCGGGGCCTGTAGCTCAGACTGAACTTGGCAGCACTTCACTCCATTTGATGATCCTGCTGGAAGACATTAAAGTCTTTCTTTTCATTCAGAAGAAGGGGAACCAGTGCCATCCAGTCACACTCCCAGACAGAGTTAGGCTGGAAATAAAGCCAAAAGCTACTAGCAACCCAAGGGTTAACTTTCCTTGTCATACCCTTATCTATAGCTAGGCCCTTTTGTTTGGTTTTAAAGGAGAAAAAAAAAACAACAGCCTGCCTGGGACCACATCCTTAATCTCACAAAGATTCAAGAGATACTAAAAAAAAACGGGCTAGCAGAGCTACAGAATTTCTTTCTTCTACTCCAACAAGTCGCCTCTGTTCTTTAAAGATTTAGGTGGCTCGTTGTGGAAAAAGCGAGCCAGGAATGATGCACTGAGTAAGACACAGACGGGCTCTCTGTCCTGGCCTGAATAGCTCACCCACCAGCTCCAGGCACACAAAGCCTATACATTCAGCTATGCTGTCCAGACATGCAGTGGGCAGGAAAATATATGCTCTCCGCTTCATTTTTCCTCATCAGAGTTCTGATTTCAACCAAAATAAACTCAAGACAGAGATAACAAAGTCAATCCTTGAGTACGTTTTCTTTACGGGGAGGACTGAGGACTCTGCACATGCTTAAAGTGGGAAAAGTGCAGACATACCTACATCAGCTGTACGTCCAGCTCAGTACACACACGTTAGAAGATGTGTGGGAAGATAATCAGGCACACACCTGGATGCTGCTATACAGCAGTACACACACCCGCGCACGCATGTGGTGCCTCACAGACAGGCAGCTTGTGGATGTAAAGATTGTGTACGTGCTCACCTGCACAGGTAAGCGTCTGCTTTTACCTTCCCACATTCATGCTTAGGCTCCCGGTTATCTGTCCCTCTCACACATGAAAGCACTCAGAAAAACCCATGGGCAGACATTCAGAAATGCATATGCTTCCACAGCACACAACACACACAAACCTATAACTCTTGTTTCCCCTCCCCTGGCCCACCCAAGCACACACTATGGGAATTACTGAATTACTGCAGCAGCAACTGAAAGAAAGAGTTCCACAGTAGGAGCTGTACATGCCTAAGAAAAGATAGTCCCTAACAACTAAACAACACGGCCAGACAAAGCATGCCAGAATGGGGGAAAGGAAAGGAAGCGGCAGATAATTGGCAACCAGGAGAAAACGATGAAGTAACTTGCCCAAGGTCACACAAATGGGTCTGTGGTAGGACTTGGTGTCTTCTGGCCCCCTTCCCCACAAAGACCAGCCTTCATACACTAGGAGCCGATTGCTCTCATCCACATATATCCATTTAAGTGTTCTATGTAAAAGCAAACAGAAACACACCTCCCCAGAACTATCTTTAAATGCTAGCTTGGCATCTGGTAGTATTTTTGGCCATAGACTGAGTCCTTCCCACTCTTCCCCGCTTTGTAAAGCCAGCTCCTGTGTTAGATTCTTAGCTTCTGTCTGAGGCTAAGCTCAAATATCTGCTTTTTCCCTTAGGAAAAGAAAACCATAACAAATTTAAACTCTGGAAAATCATCTCCTACCTCTCGTTCTTGTGCAGCACTCCGCTACATGACAGGCGCTGAGCTTCAAGCAGAAACCGGGCAGTGTCAGACAGCAGGAGCGGCAGAGAAAGAAAGTCCTGACTTCAGGCATCAGACACATTCTGAGTCCCAGCACTGGCAGCTTTCCATTCACCCAGCGCTACAGAGCAGAGAGCAGCCGATCTGCCCTGGGAGATAATCTCGGCAGCACATCTGGTCTCAGCTCCGCAGCTCGGCATTAATTATGACTTGTGCAGAAAGCATTTGAAATATCCAATGAGCTGCAGAGCTCCCCGGCTCCCTCCGCACGGGGAAGGGGAGAGGAGAGAGACAGACAGGTAGGGTCTTGCCCACCCTCGAAGCTGCCGCCAATGTAAACAGCAGCTAAGTATGGGTCACAAGTTTTAACAAAGGCATCCCCCATCGGCTCTGTAATATATTCATGCTCTAATTGCTTGTCAGATCTATTCTAGATAGCTGGAAAAGCTGAGCAACAGTTGCTGTCTGCATGCCATGCTCTGGATCCCTTCCTGATACAAGGCAACGTTAGTTCTGCTGCAGGCAACCTGGTCCGGCCCCCCGTCTGCTCCCAAAGCACCAGAAACCTCCTTGGAGGGGAGCATCCCCCCAGCCTTAGCCTTAATGTGCTCCAAGAGCATCTCCACGGCTCTGGGACGCGTTGGAAAGTTTTACACAGCTGAGGAAAAGCTACAGTCTTCGAGCTGTGCGGCTTTTTTGTGCTTACAGCCTCTCCCTCAGCCCTTTGCAGAGAAGGTGCCGGCTGCTGAGTAATAGCCCAGCTGAGTAACTGGTAGGGGAAGGAACTACCAGCTCCTTCCATGAGAACCAATCCCTAGGACTGACTTGCAGGAAAAAATTCGCCCCTTCGGCTCCTGCTCTCAAGGTAAGAAGCCTGTAGTTAAGAAAAACACTCATCACACTCCCTGTGCACTTATACAGAGGTCAGCCCTCTGTCCTGTTTAAAAATGCACTTACATGACTGCAGATCTGCAGCAGTCACTATAAAAACCTTTGCACCAAGCTCCCAGGGAACTTCATCAAGTTTGGTTCATCTCCCTCTGCAGGAAAAGTTTTATCCCCGCCTGCAGCTGCTCGTCTGCTTCTGTTATTAAAATATCCTGTCTGTGGTCACTGCATAGGCCACACTCACCTGAACTTCATGGTCCACCACTTTCCTTGCTACACTGTGGCTCCGTTTGAACACCCATGTCCAAGAAGATACTGACCCAGTAGTCAAGCTCTGAGGTTCCAGGCACTGAGACAGTGTTGTCCCATGACACAGGAAGCTTGAGATCACACTCTGTCTCTACATTCTTGTTTTGATCAAAAGCTCCTGAAGAAACGACTCTCTCTGACTACAGGTGAAGGCAGTAGCAGCATCAAAAGCTCCCGTTCTTGAATGGCAAGGTAGTAAGGTGTACCTCATATTGCACAACTAGACACCAGAAGCCCAGACAATACACTAGAAAGTGTTTAAACCCCACTAAAAATATTTGGAAAGTGATAGGGATCCTTAAACAAAAGGTACCAATGAGATCCTGGCTATTCTTCACCCTTTTATTATCTTCTCTTCTCTTGAGGCTGCAGGTCAGGGAGAGCCTCTCCACAGCGCAAACTGGTGGCAGGACCAATCCTCTTCTGAACGGCCGAGACACCATCAGGATTTGTGGCACTATTCCCTGGAAGAATACCTCAAAATATGTCACGTCTGCTAATAACATTACGGAGCCTGGGACTCGGTGTTTGGGATGGGAGTCCAGGAGATAGAAAATGCAGACTTCGATTCTTCCATTCACTTCTCCATTTCTGTTTTCCGTCCCTCAAAACACAGGAACAAGGAGGTACCCAATGAAATAGAAAGTCACATTGTTTAACATGGATGTTGCTATACAGAAAGTGTAATTAACCTGTGATTTTCACAGCCTCTCTGTGGCCAAGGACACAGCATGACTCAAAGCATGATTAGACTTCAGCATGGCTTATAAAACCATGAGTTGTATAAGAGATGACAAAGACGATGTAAACTCCTCTCCAAAGAAAGAGCAAACACAGCTCTCTGGTGAGAGAAGAAAGCAGAAGGAGCACACTTGCTCACACAAACACCACAACTAAAGCATAAAATGGCAGATTCTTCAGTGGTGCTCCCTGCACATGGTGACTCTGCAGCTGTAGTTGTCCTGGGAGAAGAATGAAACATTGCGCTGCGCATCTATGCACTCACCAGTTCCCACCTCTCTCCTTCTATAAAACAATTCTCAATCCCTTTAAAAGCTTGTGTTAAAAATCATGACTTCGACCACAAAGTATGATGAGAATGGAATAAAAACCACCCTATGTATATATAAATATATTTAATTTGTCTTCTGTGTTTTGAATTTCCAGGTCACACTTTGTCTGTTAACCACATTTCTCAAAAATGAAATCCAAGATTCACACATAATCAATGAATCGCAGGGGCCGCAGACTCCAGAAGGGCACTTGACACTGCGAGAATAGCAATGAAATCCAGAGAACTGGCCACGTTGCATATAAATTACCAGCACAATTTGAACCTGGAGATGTCCCCATACACGTGTGCCAAAGAGAGAAGGGGCAATGGAGACTGAACTCCCTCTTTCCCCATCGCTGTGAATTTATTTAGCTGTAGAGAAGTTTACCACTGGGCGGCTCTTATTTTTGTAAAGAATAATATAGGTTTCTGAAAGTGTTTCCCAAGTAAATCTCACATGATCTTGCTGCTGGGGAGCTGGAGAGGTGTTTTTTTCTGGTATCATTGTATGGAGAGAGTCCTAGTAATGCTCTCATGAACTAGCACCACCGCAGTTGTTCTGCTGCAGGTACCAGAGCAGGGAGAAAGCATCCTGCCTGGACATGTCACCACCAGCCTGGCTGGGAAGTTCACTACAGCTCACACAACCTCGGAAAATCCAGGCACGTCTCAGGCTTGCCATCTAACTCGGGTCAAATTCAGTCTTGAATCTGGTTGCAACAGACAGGAATGGTGAACCCACGTGAACTCAGAAAATACTCCTCCTCATCTCCGATTGTGAGCAAACTTGTTGGCTTGCACAGCTCGAGCAAGTGCCCATGGGGTGCGGGTATTTTTAGACACTGGCTTACACAGAATATTAGCTCATGCACAGGTATTCTCAAGCAGACCTGTCTGAGGGAGCTCAGATCTAGGAAATTGCTTCATCTATTTGTACAGAAAGGGTCTAGTATCAAAGTTAGAATCAGAGCTGAAGTTTTTCACTATTTTCAGGTGAGTTGAGCCTCGTACAGACACATAACCCAGGCAAACGTGGGCACTTGAACATCTCCTTGTATCTGTTGAAAGCCATCAGTGAAAGGGCTACGGGGGAGCACTCACGGGGCTGAACGCAGCAAGAAAGACTTCAACAGTGTGTCCCCTGTACAGAAAATGTCCCTTCCAGTCCCCTCCCTCTCCAAACACTTTGGACAAATCCTTCTCTGAATAAAATTACATCTCCACACCCCTCCCCAGCTCCCCCTCGCCGAGGTCTCAACCTTTACCAGGAAAAACTAAATCTTTTGAGAATAAACAGGCTCCTGCTTACTGACAGATAAACCAGTTCACCCTGGGTTAAAAGGTTAGCAAATAGCTATTCTTCTATCACGGCAGATTCTGCCTAACCTGTGTGAGGTGTCTTCCCATCTCCTAAAACATGTCAGGAGAGGAACTGCCTGAGCAGCACCGTAAATTACCCTGCTGTGGACTCTGACCAGTTTATGCTCTACATTGACATTATAACTGTTTGCTTACAGAGAAACGATGATTAACAGACCTAAGCGTCACTTAACCACAGCATTCTGAATCCACAGCCAAACCCTCGTGTCTATCGGTCTACTTCTCTCTAAACAAAGGCAAGAAGCATTTAGAGAACAAAACATTGAGAGCAACAAAAAAATGCCTTTTAGCGAGCAGTGATCTGGACGAGTGTGCCCTGGAGAACTTCTTTCTCCCCACAACATAAGAACATCTTTTACAGAACTTTTTATTTACTGACTCTTGCACATGCCTGTCCGCATTTAGCAGCCAGCTTCCATAGGCTCGACCGAAGCTATGTCTGTACAAAGCATCTGACCAGCAAGCGTGCTGCATGTTGTTGCCCTGCGCAGAAAAGTCCTACAAAAATTGTTGGTGTTAGTAAGTAAAAAATAGTTACGATGTAGTATAATTGTTGCCACTAGAGTCTCATTGCTAGAGAAGGATGAGAATTCCAGCTGAGGGTTCAAATGCAAGTATCGCGGAGTCTGAAACCTGGTGCCGACCCTTTTCTCCAGTACAAATGAAACCAGGCACCTGGAACCTGGCAGGGCCTGTGATGGAGATTCACAACAAAAATTTAGAAGACCAGCCCCTTTTTTTTCCATTCATAAAACTGAACAAGCCTATGTCCTCGAGCCTCCCCATATCCCAAGCCCGAGAGGCTGATAAGCGCAGTCACCGAGAAGCAGACAGGATCAACATTGCACACATGGGTGCTCATCCAAATCCAACTCCATCATAAATACCTCTGTCAATATGTAACCACAATTGTAAAACTCACCACCAGGTAAACTGTATATGGTTTCACTTTGTTGCTTCCTTGAACTCAATCAATGCTGGAAATCCGTTGGCTAATTCCCACGCATTTACCTTTATTCTCCGCTATCCAACTAAAATCCTCAGTCAATATAAAGCCTGATTTCTGCCTTCACCACTGAAGCAGAAGGTCATGGTCTAAATTCTAGCAACAGCTGAACCTGACTGGCTGTGCTTGGGGAGGGGATGGCATTTAGACCTAATTTATAAAATGTATAAAACATTTCAGTAAATCTGCTAGCCCTTCAGGAACACTTCTAGAAGTCAAGGGCTGAATGTTCCCTTCCCTGACCTGCAACTCAGAAGGCAGGATGGTGAAATTGCAAGACAGATTATGTGATGATGGAGAAGAAGAAAAAAGGAGCAACTGTGGGGGGTAGAAGGATAACCTTTAGAAAGGAAATAGGAAGAGAGAGATGGGGTGAATTCCTTTTTTCTCAGCTCCTAAATGGTTAAAATTGCAACTTGCAAGAAGCAGGCTACCATTCCCCTTCAGTAAGCACAGATCCTCATAACATTCATCAAAGGACTAATACAGAGAAATTAAAATACTTGCCTGCAAGCTGAGAAACACCACAGGAACATGTTTGTCCCATTAATCATACACTGCCAGGACGTGCAGCAAGAACCACCAGTGTTTTAAAGACTGTCAGCTTTCAGACATCTAGCATGAATCGAACGATGGCAGGAATGGTCTCACTAAGAAACCCAGTGTGGGAGGAGGTTCTGCTCAGACTGTGTCCTACAGGCTGTAGCCACCGACAGCATAACAAATGCATGGCCACCATCACCTCTCCGTGGCACTTACTAGATGATGAGAAGAGGAAAACTATCTGTTATCGCAGCAAATACAAGCCCCACCGTATTTTATCTAAAGCTGGATTGCTCTTAGTAATGAAGGTAATGACTCCCCTCTGGAAGTTTTTCTCTGATGGCCCGGGTGGACTTATCTTCTGTGAACCCACCTAATTCTATTTTGAATCCATTTATTATTTTTGTTTCCACAACATCTTGTGACAATCAGTTTCTCAACTTAGTTGTGCACTGCATGAAACACTTTTTTTCTTGTTTCGAACCTCGTAACTGTGTACCATTCAAATCCTCCTTACATTTGCAATTTTATTTATCCATCAGACCTTCCTGCAATCTTCTCTTTTCCAAGACCCTTTTCAAAGGGCTAAAATTGGATAGATTTTACATCTTAGTTGCTTACACAGCCTGTGAAGTACAAGACCAATCCGGGGCATCTTTCAGAAGCCACTGGAATGACACTGCAGTGCAGAAATTGTGCTGTCGCCTCAAGTTTGGGAAACCAGCAGCGGGGACTTGTCCCTCCGACTGCCCAAGCACTGACACGGTACTCCAAGAATACCCATTCCTGCTCTGGGATGACCAGGCTACTGCTTGGGCACTGGTGCTGGATGTCACTTAGAGCCTTTAGCCAGCAGTTGGAAAGGTGGAATATACACAAGGAGCGAACGAGAAAGACATGAAAATGAGGAATTTTACATGGAAGTGGAGCAGCCGTCTGACTTCTAAAGGTATGATCTTCAAAAGTCATTAAGGAACACCTTTGGCCCTTGACACGCTGTAGTTTTACACCCTTCCATCAAGTATTTATACATACTGATCAGATCCACTCTGAACCTTCTCTTCTCTAGCCTAAACAATCCCAGCCTTCTCACCTTCTCTCCGCGTTTCACTTATCACAACCCTTTAACCAGCTTAGGGGTCTTTCACTGGACTCACTCCAGTAGGTCCATGTCCTCGTTGTCCTGGGGAGCCCAGAACTGGACAGAGTGCTCCAGATATGGTCTACCAGTGCCGAGGGGAAGGCTCACCTCCCTCGACCCGTTAGTAATGCCTGTCCTAATGCAGCCCAGGAATTTGCTGGCGTTCTTTGCCAAAAGGGTGCACTGCTGACTCTTGTTCAACATGTTCAACAGCATCACAGGTCCTCTGCAATGCTGCTTTCCAGGCAGTAGGTCAGCCCCCAGCATGTACTGTTGCCTGGGTTTATTCCTCCCCAGGTGCAGGACTTCAACATTACTCTGTTGAACTTTGCGGGATTTCTGTCCACTCATTTCAGCCTGTTGAGGTCCCTCTGAATGACGGCACAACCATCTGTTGCACCAAACATTCCTCCCAATAGCATCTGGAAGCTTGCTGAGAGTGTGCTCTGTCCCATTAGCCAGGTCATTAATGAAGCTGTTAAATGGGGCTGGCCCCAGCACCAGGCCCTAGGGTGTACCACTAATGACTGGCCTTCAGATGGACCTTGAGCTGCTGATCACAATCCTTTGAGCGCAGCAGTTCAGCCAGTTCTCAATACACCTCACTGTCTATCTAGAGTGTGCTTTATGAATTTGTAATTGAGGATATTACAGGAGACAGTGTTGAAAGCCTTGCTAAAATCAAGACAAACAATAAATCACTGCTGTTCCCCCTCATCCACCATGTCATCACAGAAAGCTATCAGATCAGTCAAGCATGACTTCCCCTTCATAAATCCATGCTGACTACTCCCAAGTCACCTTTTTGGTTTTAATCTGTTTGGAAGTGATTTCAGGGTTTGTTTGCTCCATCACCTTCCCAGCAACAGTGGTGAGGCTGACAAACCTGTATTTCTCTAGGTCCTCCTTCTTGCCCTTCTTGAATATAGGAGTCTTCAGGGACCTCCCACAATCACATGTCTTTTCAAAGGTTAACAAAAGTGGCCTCGAACATTGACCAGCTCCCTCAGCACTTGTGAATGAATCCCATGGGGTCCCGTGGCCTTGGACATATCCATTTTCTTTAAATGTTCCCTATACTGATCATCTTCTCCTGAGGAGAAGCATTCCTTGTTCCTGGCTTTCCCATTGGCTTCAGGGGCTAGAGAATGATGAATTCAAATCTTACCAGTGAAGTCTGAGGTGAGGAAGGCAATGAGTACCTTGGCCTTTTGTATACCCTTTGTCATCAAGTCTCCTGCCTCTTTCAGTAGTGTGCCCACATATTCCCTGGTCTTCATGTTGTTGTTGATATACCTGAAGAAGCCTTTCTTGTTGCCCTTCACAGCCCCCCACAGATTCAACTCCAGGTGGGCTTTAGCTTTGCTATGTCCACTCCTACGTGTTCAGACAGTTTCTCTATATTCTTCTTAGGTCACCTGCTCCTGCTTCCACTTCTTCTATGCTTCCTTTTTACTTTTGTGTTTTGTCAGGAGCTCTTTGTTCATCCATGCAGGCCTCCTGCCACTTCTGCTTGGTTTCCTGCACATTGAGGAGGACTGTTCTTGAACTGGGAGGAAGTAAGCTTTGAAAATCAATGAGCTGCCCTGGACCCCTCTCCTGTCCAGGACCACATCCCGTGGGATTCTTCCAAGAGTATCTGCTCTCCTGAGTCCAGTGTTGTGATCCTTCTATTTGCCTTGCTCAACAATGTCTTGAGAGTGGCTCTTTCCAGACAGTCATTGTGACTTGAGGCAAGTTATTTGATTGCTCAATACCTCAGATTCCTCCTTTACAACAAATGAGCACAATGGCCCTTCCCTACCTCAAGGCTGCGTCATGAGGGTAAAATATGCTGGTCATAAAGTAGTAATAGAAGCCCCAGATATAACTGACAGAGGTAAATTAGAAAAAAATAACTTAACCAGACCTCAAAACAAATCTTAAAACTTTGTTGTAAGCAGTTTCAGTGGCAAGATCTACTCCCAACTTACTTTAGATCTACTCTGTGTCTCAGAGTACCACAACTGTACCCTCTGTGATACTGCTGTCTGGGCTAAGGCTAACCAGCATCTCCTCACAGATGACTTGTGCATCCCTCAGACCTGAGCAGATATCTGAACTCCTAATCCCTATCACCCTTCTCTTCCTCTTCCCTTGGTTGGGCCCATCTCCCAGCGTGAGACAACACTGAAGAGCAAACACTGATAAGCTGCATCAGGCGCCATCTGTCTCTGTGCAGAGATAAGGGCTCACATCAGGCACCACAAACACCTAACACCTCTCCCCACACACCCAGGGAGCCTGCACAAGGGAAGTCCATCCCACCACCTCGTAAAGGGGCTCCTCTTGGCCCAACCAGGAACCCCACTTGAGAATGTCACTCTGGGGAAGTCCTCTAGCAAGACAGGGAGCAGAAACCTCCTCTCTGTCTTCACACTGGGCAGATAACAGAAGCCACCTCCCACTTTTTCATTACTGGGGTATCTTAGCATCTCAAATCCATTGATATGATTCTATGCTCATGATGCTCTTACTGGAAAATCCCCATCTTACAGGTGGAGAAATTAAACCCCAAGACTCCCAAGATTTAACATCATATCCTGGCTCCCAAGCAGGCTCGCATCCTGGTGGACGTGCATCTAACAGCAATATCTGATCCTTCAAAACAGTCATGTTTTCCTATCACGCACGTGTTATCTGAAAGACAATTACTCATCTAAAACTGGATACATGTTATCCCTAATTAGGCCTGTGTAGGGCTATTCTTCCATTCCCCGCAGTTACATTCAGCCAGATCTGAAATTACACCTCAGAGACTTGTCCCCTCCTTTGCAGCTCTCCCCTAATACAAGACATGGTCTGTGCAGGCCCCTGATTGCCAGCAAAAACACTCTCTGCATCACAGTTTATCTATATGGATAAGTGGACTGGAATTAATGACAGTAGAGTGGCTTCCTCAGTGGATGCTTCTTCAGAGCCCACCAGTTAAAACGTGACTATTCCTCTTGGACAGAGAAACCACTTGCAGAGCTCTGGCAACATAATTACTTTGCCAGAGGGTAAAACTCTCTGTGTTTCCCTGAGGGAAGCACATCCTTTCCAACCGCTTCACCTCCCGTCCATCACAAGGAACTGATGAAAGCTTGGGATGATGATAATGAGAAATTAGGACAAAGTAATTGAGAAAGAAAGGGGCTGTTACATGCATTTCTGGCAGAGGAGCAAGGAACTGCTCGTGGCAAGAGAGAATACGTAAACAGAAGAGAACAAACACAAACATAACACAAGATTAACACAGGATGATCCTGTCCCCATGCAGCGCCAGCGTGCTGAGCCACTCGGCTTTCAACTCAGGCACCAAAAACCTCAGCTTTTGTACCTCATGGCCCAAAATTCAGTCCTAAACACATTATGTTTCACATCTGCTGCAAGACAAAAACCAAAGAAGGCACTCCCAGTGAGAGGTGAGCAGACGGAAAGGGATTTCCTTAAAGCAGCTGTATTTCTTCAGACTAGAAGCACAGCCCCATCACGGCACTCACACAGAATGAGGAATGAGGTCCTCTCCTCACCATCACACCAAACACTTCCAGTGCATCCACCCTCAGAGTCCACCAGGAGCCTCGCTCGCCCAAGCCTTTGGCCACCAACCCTTTGCATTTAGGGCTATGCCACTGCTCCAAGCGCTCCACGTTAAAGACCGGCTGCAGAACAGCATGACTGGAGGGCACAGAGGGACTCTCCAGATAAACTCTTAGTGGTGTAAACTCTGAGCAAAATGTGTTCATCATGGAGGTAAGAAGGATCATAGGGAAGAGCTTTAATCGCCCTCTGTCAGAATGTGCTCCAAAACTTACTTTTATCAAGCCACTGTGACAAACTTTATTCTTAAAGACATAATCAAAACTTTCAGGGTACTCTCAAGTCTCAGTTTACAGAAAGTTCTGCTCCAAATGAGATGGACCAGACTCAAGAATTCAGGAGCCTGAAACACAGGGAAACTTCTTAGAAATTATTTTCCCCATAAACAAGACAGTTCTTCTTCAAAAGACTTAGGAACTCTAGGATTTTATTTTAAGGCCACATTTGAAGTGTATTTCAAAGCACACATTCCATATGGCTTTTAAGCCTGAATGTGTCTCCTATTAATAATTTGGGATCCTCAGCAGCTTTGGGGAGTTTTCTGTTTTATTTTAAGAAGTCTTTGCTGCTCACCTTTAAACATAGTTCATGTGCCCGCATCAACACGTAAGAAGATACCCTCAACCTTTCTGATTTATGTTTCTTCAATACATCAGCAAAGATTAAAGTGTGGCTAAGCCTTCTCTTTTATCTTGGCATAATTCATTTCTACACCATATCACCCTTCTCCAGAGCTGGATATTTACATATTAATAATGAAGCCTGCTTTTTAATTCCTCCCCCCCATCCCTTTAGCTTCGTATATTAAAAAGTGTCGATAGATAAGACTTGGCTCTCAAATTAGTGATGGTAGCAAAGCGAGTTCAAATTATTCAATTAAAAGAAAGACAGAGCTGTGTTTACTGTCCTCCTACATTTGAGCTAAGCTTGGATTTCACTCATGGAGAAATTGCCCTGCTCTGATTCTGAGGGAGGATTAGTAGGTTTGATTATTTCCCCAAACTGGCTAAAACCATTTGGAAACAACAGTTTGAACATTTTTTTCATTTTTTCTTTACTATTTCCTAGTTATTGGCATGTCTACAAATACCTTGTGAAGTGCAAAGAGACTAAGGATGCAGTTCCATGGTTTCTTTAAGCCAATTTACGTGTGGGTTGTAGGCAGAATGAACAAGCCTGTCCTCTTCTACCCCATCATCTCTCCTTCACCTCACACAGCTTTCCCCACTGTCCTCATCTTGTTCGGACTACTGGTCCCACAGCTGCAGGGTTAGCAGGACCTACAATCCACCTACAGACTAATGCTCCCCCCCTTTTTTTTTCCTGTCAGGTCATTTCCTACTGCACAGCTGCATAACCACTGGTATTAGCAGAGTGAAACGTGGTGGGAACACATGGTTGCAAGGTGGGAAATGACCACTCCTGACAGCATCCAGGACTTCAGTCAGCTCAGAGGAGCAATGAAACCATAGCATAAGAAACTGTTCGTGCAGCTTGGACTACAAAGCAGACATAGCCAAGCTGGATTTAGACCGATGAATTAGAGTACTAGAGCAGAGAGCTCGGGCCAGGCAGGATGTACCCATATTCTTGGATATTTTTTATCTACAGAGGAAAAACATCAATACACAATTGTGATTCTTTCCAACTGCACAAACGGCGGTTCTTCTCTGCTACAGGGTTTAAGCCAGCTCTCACCAACACCCGAAGCAGCCTTTACACTGACATGGATGGAACCAGATCAAATCTGCAGCACAAGAAAACAGCCTCAAACAGCAGCTGCTGTATTGTCCCTGGCGCCGCCCTGCTCCCACATTCTCACCATTTCATTCTATGTTTTTTTGACATCTCATAAAGCCCCAGTTCCTGGTATCAAATGTAAGAGTAAGAATATGTGCCTCATTTAAAGAGAACACTTGATGTTATCCAGTAGCTTTGCAGAGAAGTTTAGAGGCACAGAAAAAGAGTGGATTAATTAGGACAATACTTCCTCATATAAAGAAATATTAAAAAAAAAAAAAGAAAAAAGAAATCCATCCCTACCTTTATGCCATCCCCATGCTTTTGTTTTTAAAATCTTAGAATTTTTAACTATTTATTATTTTAATTCTTAAAAAAGGATGATTGCTCTGGAATTATTCCAAGAGACTGACAAAACATGAACACTAAGAGAAAAGAAGCCAAGTTTGCACTGATACCAGCAGTGCCCTAAGGAAGACATCATGCCCTGAAGGAGGAGGTTGTTGCTGGAACTTTCATTATTTGTCATGACTGAGTGTCTCCTTTTTATTCACAGTATTCATTTGATGCACATAGCAAAGCTGTAGAACATGCAATATAAGGTCCACTACAAACAGACACAGAGATTCTGAGACTTGTGTTGGAGGAACTGCAGGGACCTGCACTCAACTCAGAGTCTAAAAGACCCTTTACTGTGGACTGAACTTCAGAAGGAAAGCAAAACAAACACATACTCATGTTTAAGGAGGAATCATGGTAGATGAGTTTCTTCTAGTGAAAAGGTCTTGATCTGCCTGCAGCACAACAGCATCGCGTGCAACCTCTCAGAATCAGGTACCTTTTGTACACACACCCTTTCTGCTAAGTGAAAGAAGGACCTAGGAAAAAATTACATCATCCATAGAGATTGTATCTCATCCAGACAAACCAAACGCTGCTACACAGAGATTCAGAACTGTAAGAGTCACTTGAAAAAAAAACACAAAAAGAAAACAAACCACGAAGATAAAAGTTCCTAACAAACACTGGGTCTTCTTAGTGACCTTGTGGTATTTGAGCCTCCCTCAAATTGCATCAAGGTCACTTTTTTCCCTGCCTAGATCCAGGAAAACTAGTAACTTCATTTCAGCAAAAGTAATTGTATTACCTAACCCTTATCTGCCCCCTTTTTATCTGTACCTCTCAAAAGAGGTCGATATCACTATCTGTGGCCGATACCAGTATTTGCATGAACTCCATCAGTAGCACACAAGTCACTTCAAAGCACAGAGAGCCCAGTACCAGGCCAGAAGCTGCTGTCACCAACAGTGAACCCAGAAGAAAACATATATGAACCCTTGTTTTACACTAAACCACAAAAACACCTCCGATGTAATCTACTGGCTTGAGAATCTGAAGACTGTTGTATAATATCAACATGGAGAGTATGGACTTTTTGTTCATTTTAACTACAGGAATTGTCAACAGCTGTATTATCTTACAGGTGTTCACTCAGCCTGACCCTGTTGTTCTTCCTCAGGCTACCCCCCCCCTGAAACCAGTGGAAGCTTTGTCTTCTCAACGGGGCCCTCCATGAGCTATAGGAAAAGCTCTGGCTGTATGGAGGTTAAAGATGGTAGACAATTGAGATAACTGGACTTACTCCTTCATGTTCACAAGGATAAGAAAAGTCCACAGAATAGTTCATAAGTAGTTGTAAAAAACTGAGTATTGACAATAGGGATATGCTTATTGTCACCACCCATTTCTGACTGAAAGTCAGTTATAGTCCGGATGTGCCCTTCCATCCCATTCCTTTCCATCCCTTGGCAAAAAATATCAACCCAATCCCCTTCTGCAAAACACTTCAGACAATCAAGAGCTTATCTAGGCATCTCAGTGATTTTACAGTGCTACACATATCCTAGTATCACAAGAATATGTTTTACCTTGAGGCAAATGTTTTAATTTATGTGCATGTGAGCTATTTGCAATACCTCCACCAAATGGAGCCCATATAACCCGTCGGATGGCTTTCACCCAATCTTCCATTTCATTCTGGGAATTAGCCATGAGCAGGAAAGTCTCATGATTGACAGGAATCTTTTCCCGGTCCCCCGCACCACCTGAAAGACAGAATAGAAATCTCTTTTAGCATCTAGATCAGAAGAGAGTAACCAGTGATTGAAACTACCAAAAGTCTGGGTCAAAATGATCAAAAGATTATTTTAATCGAACAGTTTTACACATAATTCCTAGTCATGCGCTGCGGCACCCACAAAGTTGGTGTAAGATCAAAGCAGAAGTGCAAAATGTGCGTTTCCAGTGTGGGAACCTGGCGATGTACCTGGTGTCCCAGCAATAAGTCAAGTGAAGGCAGAGGCTGTAGGACCCTGCAGGAAGAGTGCAAAATGAATTCCCCATGCCCATGCTGAGATACTGTGAGATTATTATGCAAAAGGTAATAATAGTCAAGTGAACAGTAAGACGTTTCAGTGCTTGAGACGCAGAAGTCACAAGATCATTCGCTCTCCTCAAGTCCCCGTGAATTTCTAGCCTCAATAGAAGAAAAAACAAGAACCATTTTGATTTTGCACCCAATTCACAAGAAATGTTTTAAAGAGGAGTTAAGACTTGGGGATATGAATCTGACGCTCTCACTTAAAATAAGAGCTTTAGGAGCTATTAAACTTTGGCACACAATATCTCAGGACAGTACTGACCACAATATCAAATGCACAGAATACCAAATGCACTCAAGCTGTCATATACATCCCTCACTTGTGGATACTCCAAGACTTACATTTTCATGCATCTTTTCCCATTTTTTTTTAGGTCAGCACCCACTTCAACCAGTTTAAATCGCCCCCTCATCCCCCCATTTTATGTTCCGGAGCCGGATACAACCTGAGGGCCACATAAACACATAAAAGCTTTATTGGAACAGCCTCTGCGTAAAAAAGCTACTGATCCCGTCCAACACAGCAGCTGCATCACTGGCAGCTTCTCCATCACCATGGAAACTGCCTTTGGCTTTGCTACGGAGATAACATCTTGTCGTTGTGTCACTGTCATTTCCACGCTTACGTGGCTTTCAGTCCCCACCGGCAAGCGAAAGCTGCTAGCCTGTCCGTGGCATTCAGAGATAAGAGCAGGATGATGGCACGTGGTGGTTTCTGCAGAACTGATTTAGCGTACACAGAGTTACGCCTCTTAAATCCTCGCTAATCTGGGGAAGGGAGCAAGCTGGGAGCTGCCTGGGAGCCAAGGAAGTACTTTTTCTTGCTATTAGTTGTTTCCTGGCTGAGACACGCTCAGAGATCATACACTGATTTGCAAAGAGAAAGGCACAAAATGAGATGCGTTGGGGAGCATTTTGTGGCTCTCTGAGAAGCAATTCACCGAATTGGGAAACTGAGGAAGTCTTTCAGCAAAGAAGAGAGACAACAACCACCTGGGAGTAGGCACGCAGCTTAGGAAACAAAAGCCATGATGATGCTTTTCCCCCACATTTATCCAAATTCTGCTTCTTTCCTCACAGTATCCTCTCAGTCAGTCTCCCAGTTCGAATTTACTGGATGATTCATATTCCTTAAGATATACAAAGCAGAAGAGCTCCCTAGCTCAAGGCTTAGGTGCAGGTATCTGAATGGATCAACGCTCCACCATACTCCACCATGAGGAGGACAACCTTCATCATTTGCCTACAGAACCATCAGAGCAGGAAATTACAGCCTGTGGAATTCACAGCCCAATTCTTTTACCTACTTACTCAACCTCATGGTGAAAGCAGAGGTCACCAGGTCCAATTCTCATACGTTACCTGGCAGAACTATTGCCATGCCCTTCCACGACCAAATATCTCACAGGAGATACGACAGCAAGAAAGAGGCCTTTCATAGCTCTCAGCACGCATTGCAAACAGGGGTTCAGGATCTGGCTCAAGCTAGCTCCTCAAAGGAATGAAATGGTCTCAAAAACACATGTACTCCATGGGTCACACCACCAGCAAACTGAGCTCAGATGAAACACAGATCCTGTTCTTAAATTTAAGAGGACTCAACTGTATCTTGCCCACCTCAGCCATGAAGGACAAGAAGCATCTTAGCTTAGAATTAATTACAGACCGCAAATGTAGTCAGAACAGCTGAACTAACCCATACAAAGATTGCCATAAAAAGCATAATAAGCAGAGAAGGAAGAAGATGACTTCTTACTAGACTTCTGCAGAAGTGGTGTCTCAGCATCTTCCCACTGAACCACTGTACCACAGGGACCTGACTACAACTCCCCTTCCCCTAAGACCTTACTTTGGACCCACCAGCCGCCTTCTAAACCTTCACAGACCTTTTTCACACAAGCATTTAGGGAAAAAATCCATTTATACTTCTATTTGAGGCTGTAAAAAGTAAAAACAGGATGGGAAAAAAGAGATTCCTGTATACACTCGATCTGAGACTCTGCCAAAAACTACATAAGACTCCTCCGTGGTTGGCTTGCCCCACTGAAACTTTAAATAGGAGCAAGGCCATGACCCTACGAGCTGCCTGTGGGAGAGCCAGTAGCGACCGGTCACACAAGTGCAAGCAAATGAAGACAACTCCACGCATGGAGACAAGCTTGGAAACAAGAATACACTTCAGCATTGCTTCTCAGAGAAAGCCTGACATGTTCGCATGACATGAATACGCGGTGGCAGAGCACACAGACCCACCTATAAACTGTTATTATTTTTTTAAATAGCATTTTAATCATGTTCCTTTCCACACACGGCTGGCTCCTTTCACTACATCCTTGAGGCAACAAGCCTAAAGGGCAGGGTTCAGACACGTCTCTCTATGTTGTTGTAACCTTCAACAGGTTTTGGGTTTTAGTAGTCACAAGAATGAGAAACAGCTAAATTCAAACACTTAAGTCTTCTTAAAAAAAAAAAAAAAAAACAAACCACAAAAAACCAACAAACCAAAACCAACAAGGAACCAATGCCACATACACCTTCTTCAGAAGTCCAGAATTTTGCTCAAAATTCACAAATGCTTTCCTTTCTGGGCTCAGACCCAAATCAGGAACTTCTTATGGGTTTTGGATTTGAGTTGGCAACACAAACATGGTATCAATTCAAACACCTTAGTCTTTAGGAATTGTTTTAGGAAAATAATTTTAAGCCTTTCTGCCTAGAAACACTTAGATACGGAATTTTTGTCTCTCACAGCAATATGAAATTTGGATTCAAACCTCTCCCCTGCTCCAGCCCTCACTATGGCTGCCTTTAGACTCCAACCCTGACTCACAAGTGCTGCTTCTACTGCCTGAACCCAACAGGGCTCTGGCCACGCAGCATCGTGATAGGGAGGAATGCTCTACTAACGATTTTAAACACAGACAAGGGCTTTCCATTCCCTTCAACAGAACTTCTCACTCATCTTTAATCGAGCTCCCATACAAACAAGACTGGCCCCCAGGGACTCAGCTCTGCATAGCTCAGGATTGCCACGGGCGGACATTCTGGTCCTTCTGCTCAAAGCTACTTTCATCTCCAGACCCGAGGGAAAACAAAACTGTGCAAACACAGAGTGCAAGCACCTCAGTGGATGTGGCAGAAACAGAGGGCTGAGTTTCAGGGATGAAGAGTCCATCTGCTTCAGCATTAACCAGTGACCAGGGAGTGGACCCTGCTGCAGATTCCCAGTACGTGTTAGACAAGATGCACTGGGTTCTCTACAGCAAGTTGGCAGTGCTACTGGCCTCACTCCCAGGGGTACAGAAACCAAACAACTTCAAGACTGGACGTGCCACCTCCTGATCCTTCATCACAGCCCTCCTTTCAGTTCTTCTCCATGGCCCGCAACAGGGAAGGTTAAACACCAAAAGACTGGGGCTCGTGACTGGCTGAAGGTCAGATGGAGCACTGCACCAGCAGCAGGAATAGCCATCCACATTTAAAAAAATCTTCCTTTTTTGACCATCCTCAGTCTGGTACGTGTTCACTGGAAAGTGCAAAGCACCGGGCTGCCATTGTGCTCTATTTACCTGTTCTGCCCCGTGTTCCTGTTCAAAGGACCTATAACAGTCATTCAGCTGCATCTCTCCTTTTATAAGCTGTTTCCAGCAAGGAACATTAGAACTTTTTGTTTGCCTTGAGCTTCATTCACACAAGTTTAACCTTCTTAAGGTCAACATTTGGAGTGAAGCCTTAGATCCCCTTTATCTGTATGGAAACAGAAGTTTAGGGGGAACAGGACTGGACTTCTTGGTAGGAGATGTTCCTGCTCCATTGCATTTAAAAGAAGAAACTTTCTATTCTCAAGGTTCTGCTGAAGTTGGCAGTTTCTGTTATTGTTCAGATGATTTCCCTTCCTTCCACCTACCATCTCGTTTGCCTTTCACCCATTTCTTACATCACCCTGCTTACTGGTGCGCTGGCGTACTGACATTAGATCAACTCCGCTGAAGATTTATACAGCTACAAATGCTTGTGTACGTGTATATATTTACGTGTTTGGATTCCTTTGGTGTGGATAGTAGAGAGGTATTTTCAGTCAGAGGGAAACTTCTAGTTGGCCACGTACGTGCCGCTGCAGCCTGTGGGGAGGCAAATGGCAAGTTCAAGGCTGAATTATGAAGGGGGCGGCTGGTGGGTAACAGGAGGCCTGGCTGAGGTGTTCGCCCTCGGTACTAAAGCAAGCAGGGACAAGAAGCCTTTGATTGCAGACAAGCAGCAACAAAGATCTTGACAAATGGACAAAAACTAGCACCCGCAGCTGAAAAGAACAACTGCAATGACTCATCTTCCCTGACCTGCTCTTTATGATTGTCTTAACGGTGAGGATCAGATTCGGGGCTCTAAGATCTCCCCAATAATGAAGGAAAGTGAAAAATGAGGTAGACAAATTCTGTCAAGATTAAGGGCAGCTCTATTAGGGGGAATATTTCTTTGCACAGTAGGGGGAAAAAGAAAAAAAACCCACAAACACACACCAGTCTTGATCCTTGGGTTTTGAAAAGACAAAAGAAATCTTAGTGAGTAAGCAAACAGTCCTTAAGAGTGCTCAGAACAGTCGTTTGAAACCTAATTCCATTTCTTCAATCATTGCCTTTCGTTCTGGCTAACACTATCCCGAAGCACGGTCCAAGAACCTGAACGCCAGAGACAGACCACGTCCATCACACCTGAATCTGGGGTTAACCTGCCATCAGCAGTTTAAATATGCTACAATCAGTAACAACTCTCCTGCATTTCTGCTGTTTTTTTCTGGGTGATCCTTTAACAGAAGGAAAACCTGCTGTGAATACAAAACTGACCTTGAGGCTACTTGAGGACAGCAAAAGCAGTAAGAAAAACTTGAAAAAGTCAAGGAGTGACAGATAAAAATAAGGAAAACTGACAGGATCTGCCTGGGAAGAATTGAGCAATAAACACTGATGTGTGCTTGCCATGACTTTTGTATTTGTATCTATCTATATATCCATACCCACCCACCCATCTATCTATATATGGCATATCCAAGTTGGAAGTCAATTTGGAAGTTGAGAGTAAACTCATGACCACACTTCAAAAAGCTTATAAAATTGAGAAAAAAAAAATGGTTTGGGGATTTAGTATTATATGGAATGCAAACAAAAATAAAATAACCTTTGAATCAAAATAAATTTATTGTGTCTCAGTTCCAATGGACAACACAATGGCAATTTTTTCAAAAAATATATATAACATTACAGTTGAAGGATGTTTTATTTCCAGAGTTTGGGACGAGCTTGAGGGTATTCTAACATTCAGCTTTCATGTGGTTGTGTCAATGAGGAAAGCTAAATTTTAAATACCTTTTATTTTACAGAGTAAGTTCAACTCATAAATTGGCATGGTCAAATTTTCTTAGGGCAGGATTTACAAGTGTGCACTAAAATCTCATTCACTTTTCAGTCAAATATAAATGCCTAATTTCCTTAAACGCTTTTCAATCCACCAGGTTTATTGATAGCTACACGCAGATCATCAAATTTTCACCTAAAAGTCCTTGCAGAGGATTTTCATGAGTCCCTAAACGATTTTTAGATCTCAGATCCTAGGCCAGCGAGTAAAGCAAAGGCAGGCACTCCAAAGCCACTACCATCTATAAACTCATCCTCATCCAAAGACCCTGTGATCTGTTCTCCCTCCCCTCCCTTCTGTGGTTTCAAACACCATTAAACTGCTTTTAAAAAGCACCAACAAAGAGATTAGACCTCAGAACTGTGGTTTCTTATGCAAAAATTCTGACAAGACTTAACATGAACAGAGGCATCACAGCTTCTCTGTACTGGTACATGGACTACACAAAACCCTTAAAAACCTAAGGCTAGTGCTCTATTTGACTCGTTAGAATTAAGTGTATGAAAGAAATTAAGATTTGATTTAATCTGTGGCCTTTTAGACATCAAAACTGTATCAGGTCAAGCCAACTTAGTGCTTTCTCACTCCTGCCTGGAGATGCCTTTCCTGATATGCGTGTGACCCATATTACTTTAGACTTACCAATTAATTAAAGTGGTTAATGCTACCGGTCACTTGAAAATAAACAATAAGTAATAAACCCATATTCCAGGTAGGCCACGTGCTGGTAAGTGGCGCCACACTCCAGGAACCATGGCAAACAGAAAAGATGATGTAAGAAAAGAGGAAGGGAGAAAGAATTTGAACTACACGTAAGGGAGGAGCAAGTAGCCTTGTCACAGATGCCACCTTGAGCCCCTGCTTATAAAACCTGCTTTCATTTGCTCGGAGCTTTGTGATGTTTAAGTCTACTTAAACTATTTATTAGGGGGTTTTTTATGTGTTTAATCTGCTTTAGTCTGAGCTGTGAGATTTTTAAATTACGTTTCCAGCATTAAAAACATATTTATTGTAATTTTATTCCAATGCTCTCATGCCTCCTTTTTTTCAATAATTCGAAATTTCAGAGAAGAAACTGCTATTCTGCCTGGGATGTGCTGCCTGCTGTGGCCACGTTAACTCAGCTAAGGTGAATTCCCAACTGTGGGAAGGTCATTTCTACTGCAGCAGCCCAATATTTAGGGCTGAGATGAGCCCAGGCATAACATGTATTTCCTGTGAGGGTGGTGAGACACTGGAACAGGTTGCCCAGAGAAGCTGTGGCTGCCCCATCCCTGGCGGGGTTCAAGGCCAGGCTGGATGGGGCTTGGAGCAACCT